>JAMAJS010000004.1:1680426-2280426 GCA_023628935.1 Zygoascus sp. PK3305
TTCTGGTTCTGGTTCTGGTTCTGGTTCTGGTTCTGGTTCTGGTTCTGGTTCTGGTTCTGGTTCTGGTTCTGGTTCTGGCTCTGGCTCTGGCTCTGGCTCTGGTTCTGGTTCTGGTTCTGGTTCTGGCTCTGGCTCTGGTTCTGGCTCTGGCTCTGGCTCTGGCTCTGGCTCTGGCTCTGGCTCTGGCTCTGGCTCTGGCTCTGGCTCTGGCTCTGGTTCTGGTTCTGGCTCTGGCTCTGGCTCTGGTTCTGGCGTTGGCCCTGGAGATATTGGTCTTAGTCCAAGCTCAGGATCGTCTAGTTATGCTGTTCCTAACAGTGCGCCATCAGTTCACGATAAATCTACAGCCTTTGCAGTTATTGTTGCTGCAGTAGTTGTTGTGATGATCTAGTGTGATCAATTCGATAATTTCCTTCCAACTTTTCGATAGAAAGTTAATTTTTCCTTAAAATATATATACCCTTGTTTATACATATATAGCTTCAAAAAGCTGTTTAACACTCTAGAAAAATGCCACTTTTCTCTATTTATATGATTGATAGCCTGTTTTCTTGTTGAAGACCATACTACTTGCCTTCAAGCATAGTGTTATAGTAGTTGTGTGTAAAAAACAATTTGCCCAGAACAGCTTTCCACAGCCATCCGATTAATTTCTTCAACATGACTAAGCTTTCTGTACTGAGAGGAATATAAAAATTCTTAAACAGCAAAACATGGCGAGGATCCTTGCTGATGATCCCGCTGATGCGGTTTATTTTGCGACCAACCAGGGTATCCTCATGATTAAGAATAATTGAGGTATTTACCTTTCCACTCAACTATGGTTTGCTCTTACAATAATTTTTGAAATAATTGGACAGCAAACTCTTTGCATTCTATTTCACTGTCCGCTGTTTAAGCAGAATGTCACCAGCTCTATATCAAACTCATTCAGTGGTGGATAATACTTTTTTGCTTACTTACTTGTGAACACCTTTTATTTTTGGGCAGAGCTGATTGATAAGACCAATTCAGTAAGAGAGGAAGATCAGTGAATACCCGCCGAACTAGTACAGAATAGACGGTCTAACTGCAGGGACAGATTTAGCCTGTCTCATCCTATTGACTAGGGGGAAATGTCAGATCGGGGTGCTGTACAGAACTCATGGAGTAGTATGAAAAATAGAGACTAGAAAGAGGCTTTCTTTACTTTTTCACCAACTGCCGATTGGACCGCAATCATGATCCCGCACACATGCCGCGGGTTATATACTCTGTGTGACCATAGGCCACGGCTTTGCTTAACATTTGATAAACAATGCAGGCTTTGCTAGGTTAGCTGCTAAATTTCTTAGATCAGTAGCCTTCAATTATGCTTCGTTGATAGCCAAATGTGTCGTCGACCTCTAGTGGTCCGTTGGAAGAACATTCATATGGCTGCTCAGTGGATTTGAATGCTCAGATTAAAAACATATAGCTCTGCAGCACAAGAGTCTAGAAATTGCTCAAAAAATTTATGCCGATCGGGTATCGGTGAAATATATGCCGGCGGGCGGGTTGCCGGCTCTGCGTCAGAGTGGTTGTGGATAACCAATATCAACATTCAATCTGCCCATTCATAGAGTGCAAAAACTAGCTGTTCAAGTTGATTAATATTTTTGATATTATTAATTTAACGTCTATGTACTTTTGAGCCACTAGTAGAAAGTTCAGTTTATGAGTGCTTCAAATATGTAACGACTTTTGCTATAATATTTAGGTTTCAGACAGATTTTGTCTTAAGGTAAATTGATTCGCCATTGATCCAAACAACAATCAGCACAGCTTTATAGAAAAAACTGAGATGCTCGTATGTTCGTATAGAAGTCCATTTGCCACCGCTAGACTGTCGAATCAATAAGGCAGAAGAATTGAGCAGTTGACTTCAACGATCTTGAATTATCCAAAATGAAAGCCGGGCTCTTGCTTCGGATGACTTGTCCCATGTTGGGTCCCGTATGCTGGCAGTCCAAAAGCAAAAAGTGGAGAATTTATGCAATGTTCTGTCCATGCACCTAGTGGCAGTAAAGTCGCTCCGGATAGTGTTAACAAAACACCTGCAATATTCCCCAAAGTCGCCACGACTGGTTCTGGGATGAATGACTAGGCTCAGGGTGCCCCAGGAGACATTAAAACATTATTGTACATATTCATTTAATTAGGTAACCTCCTGATTGATTGATTGATTGATTGATTGATTGATTGATTGATTGATATTCTTGGCTTAACGTCTATGTGTAGTACTAAGGAGTCGTAACTAGTAGCCGGCTAAACACGAGCGCACCAGATATTTGACGTTTAGCGTTTTACAGCTTATACTCGAATCTTTTAAATTTCGAGCTTGATTCTGGAGTCAGATAACCGCCTGAATTTGTGTAGAATTTATTTTGATAGAAAAACGCCGGTAATGTCGCAAATGACTGATACGAATGCTGCTTTACATGATGCTCTTCTGACCAGTTTTGGCGGTTGATTAAAGCTTGCTGTGATTGGCCAGCAAGCACAAATTTCAATAGCTCATAATTCAACGAAACAAGAACGAAAGGGGATTCTGACTGAAGAAATTCATTCTAAATGACACATATAGTATATTTCCGTAAAACAATTCTTTTTTTTGTTGACAACATGCTGCTCAAATAATGGACAGTTGCTGAAGTATCAATAACAAGCGTCAGTGGTTTAGTGGTAAAATTCATCGTTGCCATCGATGAGCCCCCGGTTCGATTCCGGGCTGACGCAATTTTTTTGCAAATTCATTAATCTACATGAAAGAAAACTTGTTTTCGAATGTCAAAAAAGAATAGACGACTTGAAGCAGTCTAATAGCGCGTCCTGCTGCGTGGTTGTATTGTAGGTTTATCGCTGCCCCGCTGTGACGGGGATGGTCGGCATGGAGGATAGGTGTGGTAGTTGCTTTTTTTGAAGCAGGACGTTTACAAGGCAGAAGCGGGCCTGCCTGGTCACAGGGAGCAGAGTACCAGAACCCATGAGCGCTGAGGGCTAAACGCAATAAGAATGGAATCGGAAAGACGACGCGGACAGCAGAAGAATGGAAGCAACAGTAAATATGAGAAGTCTCCATGCTAAATAGGCGTGTCGGATAGTTTGGCGACCGCAAGATAAGGTAGGCTGTGGCTGAGTGGTCGCAGCTCGATTGGTGATCGCATGGGTCGAGGGGGGACGGATCTACCCCGGAATGCTGGCGTCTTTTCCAGGCTGAGCGGTTGGTGAGACTCAGTATAACATACGTATCATTATTCTGGCTGAGCAAGGACGATATACTGGGATTTATTTACTTATTTATTTGTCGTAGAACAAGTATAGGCCAATTACGCGGACAGCAGTATACCTGAACGCACGGCTGAGCATTAATCCGAGCCCTCTTGTCCATATATGGTAAAGGCGTGCTGCTCGGGTGGTTCCTCGGCGTGATGCGAGGTTCAGGGCCGACATTATTTGGAATATTATGAGCTAAGGGGCCCAGTCAAAGGGCCGACAGTAGAATATCGTGAGAAAGGCACCACAGGAGTAACCCCAAAAGCCCTCCAATAACTGGTGCCTGGCAAATTAGCGTTTGGGAGTTGCAGTTGTTGTGCTGCGGGTGCATTGTTCATGTATGTCTTTCCGGATTGGCTCACAGAACTTGTTCGACCCGATCGTGCAATGACTGACAGGGCTCGAACGGACGACATTGTGGTGCCGATAGACAGAACCTGAGCGCGGGGGCCCACCAGAAGAAGGCAGCAACTCGCTCAACCGAATGGCTCACTTGTACGTTTTCCAAGCTCTCACTGAGTTTGGCATAAAATTCGGCATGGTAGGGGAGGGTGCGAGCGAGGGGGGGTGGATGGCTCTCCCTCCCAGCCTGCCCAGTGTAGCCCGCTAATGCGTCCCAAGTGGTTTTCTTTTTTACCAACAACACCCAGTGGGAGCCGAGATTGAAACGCCGACCAGCTTGGAATATCTATAGCATACCGTGCATAGAGAAGCCAGTTTATATTATTCTCTATACCCTCGTGCATTACCCTGTGGTGAATCATGAGTGACCCTGCTGCCAGTGGCTCAGGTGAAGACACCAATATTGAAACCAGTGCACGGGATAAGCCTTTGGTGGTCCAGCCGGATGATGATGAGAAGCTGCACCAGCACACCCAGGACCAGCAAGCTGCTGTGGAACAACACAACAACGAGCTTGAACCAGCCAGCAAGGAGCCCAGCCCGGTCGAAATAGACCCCTCGGCCTTGCGCAAGGAGCAGGATGCTCTGGCTCTCGAGTACCGGGAGCTGGCCAAAGAGTTTGCTGACGTTCGATCTGCCAAAGCCGAGCAGATCCTGACGCAGCTCAAAAAGAACAAGCCTGTATCTATGTTCCAGGATCTTTTTGACCGTCAGAATGCTATTTTTGACAATAAGAGAAAGGCTGTTGCCAAGTATCTTGACTATGAGTCTAACATGATCAAAAAGGTGACCAAGGGCGAAATCAGGAATGTCCATCTCCAGTTCTACAATGCTAGGTCTGCTCTCCAGCTTGATCTAATTAAGCAGGTACACGAGCAAATTGCAGAAATTGAACGGGAGTACCATCGGTGTAGATTTCCCGCTGTTACAGTTCGCCAGACTGTGGTCAGAAACCTCCAGGTTGCCAGCCAATTACCTGTCTACCCCAAAGTCACTTCTCTCAAGGAAGACCAGATCGAGTCCGATCTTAACATGATCAGGAACAACGAGTCCATTGACATAGTTGAACAGATTTGCGAAACAGAGCTTTGGGGCGATTCTCTGGACTCCTCCAGAAAGGGCGTCATCTCGGTGCCGAACCAGTCTGTCTCTCCGCAGCAACAGCAGGCCGCCCTTATGCCATCGGTTCTGCCATTGTACCAGCAACAGCCAACACTGGACGGTGCTATTCCTTCAGCAGGTACAAGTGCCACGGATGTACTTCCCTCTTCTGTTCAGTTTATCCCTGCTGATATTCAGCAGCAACAGCAGCAACAACAAGTACAGCAGGTGCCACAACAACAGCAGCAACAACCACAGCTGCAGCAATACCAGCATAAAACTCAGCAGCAGCAACCGCCTCCTCAACAGCTTGAAGCTCTATCTCACGACCCCGCAACTTTGCCGATTAAACGCGAAGTGGATCGTGCTGACAGCAAGAAACCTAAGAGCAAACGCGCAAAGCACTCCAGAACTCCTTCTTATGATGGTGCAAAGCAGACCCCTAATCAGCAGCATGCTCTTCCGATTGCTCAGCAGCCCCAGATCCAGCATCAGCACCAACCCATGATTTCCTTACCCCCGCCTCCTCCTCCTCCTCCCCCTCCTCCTCCTGCTATGGCGTTCAGTAATCCACCTGCTGCTCAGGCACAGGTTAATCATGGTGGCGTTCATCTTCCTCCTTTATCCGGTGGCCCTCATTCTGGTGCTTACATGTATCCTTACTATGGTAGCTATCCCTCAGGTCCTCCAAATCCGAGTGCAGTTCCTCCGCATGCGGGACATCACAATCTGCCTCCTTTTGTCAACTCAACTGGACAGGGTCCTCCTTTGCCTCACTATTCATATCTACCACCACCTCCCCCGCCACCTCCACAGCCTCCTGCCCAACCAGGTCAACAGCAGCAGTATGGCTACTATGACCAGCAGCAAGCCCATCAGGCCCAGCAACAAGCGCAACAAGCACAACAAGCGCAGCAAGCACAACAAGCACAGCAACAGGCGCAACAAGCTCAAGTCCAGCAGGCTCAACAAAATCAAAATCCTCAACAACAGGGTCGAACTCTTCCGTCCTTACAACAATCCCAGTACCCTTATCCATACCCCTATGGGTATGATGCTCGGTATGCTTCTCAATACCAATATCCCCCTCCTCCGCCTTCTCAAGTTCGTTGAATTATACATTCTACAGGAACTAGGTAGTAGATGTTACACGATAGCTATAAATGATCTGACAGTCGTGTTGCTGGTGAGGTATAGTTTAATGACTCTCACCACTTCGTCCATGGACTTTTGCTTTGCTATCATGTCCATTAGCGGGCAATCATAATCGAGGAAGCACATGTGATGGATAGTGGTAAAGTAAGTGTTGAATTCGTCAAAGCTTGCTTGCAGACAGTTTTTGAACTCCGGCGGTTTTGTGGCGCTCAATACTGTCTGGAAGAGATAGCTTTTGAGACTCTGCACTCGGGTCAGCTCGTTAAAATCTCTAGATTCCTGTCTTATCAAGTCAAATTCTAGACGAGCAAGATAGAACAATAATGTAAAGATATCCTCGCACATTTTCCTCACTGCTGGAGTGAAGGCATTGCTAACCAGCGGTGGGAGACTGTGTAAGGACGGAAGTACCCCCTTAGGGTAAGACTGATGCAAGAGCACAGAAATGTGCTCGTATTTATTACCAGAAGAGTCTTGGAATACCTCAGTCAATAATGCGCGATCCGCGTTGGGTATGGAGAAGACACGACTGAGGAACTCGGACATGGTATATCCGTCTATCATAAAATAGACGTTTCTTACTTCTGTAATGACACGATTGAAGTCGCTTTGAAAATAATCACTAATGGCATTATTTCTTAATGATTCCACTTGAAATATCCAATCGCGAACGTAAATGTCAAATTGGTTGCCAAACAGCTTGTCTGGCTGATAGTTAAATTTAAAGACGGGAAGAGGCTCAACCTCAACCTGGGCTTTGAAGGAGTTTCTCAAAAAGTAGGAAATCTTACCGACCTCTTCTAGTGTGTCGGCTACTTCCTGAAAAAATACTGGAGTATTTGCAGTGTTTATCTTGCACCAGCTATGCCAAAGTTCAGTCTCAGAACAATTCTCCGAGAACTCAAGGAAGAAGCTACTTTTAAACTCGGCAGTAGGGGGCCTGCCCTTTTCCAGCCAACTGATCAAGCCACCATTATTTAGATAATCATCGAAAATATCCTGAAAAATGGTCTGTAACATGACTGACGAGCGTTCTTCTCCAGCCAGCTCTAAATGCAGCATTCTTGTCCAGAGCGTATTCAAGAGAAGAACAAGCGCAGAAGATGGGGATTCGTCGCTCAAACTGATGACAGTCTGCTGGAATACAGAATAGAGAGCTTCATAGGGCTCAATTAGGGAGCTGATACGGTATATGAGGCCAGTGAGCGAGACTACTGTACCCTGACCATTGAACAGCTCATCTTCCATAGCCACGACTGACAAGTCCAATTCTTCGCTCAGTCTCCTTATTATCCCAGAAAAATGCACATAGTTAAATTTAGTACACTCTGCTTGTAAAGTGGGAAAATAAGAGTAATGGCGCAGTTGGCCCATGAAAGTTGCTTGTACAGCCAATTCTGATAAGATTTTTTTTAATGCAGTAGAACTCAGACTGCTAACAGACCGATAAATAGAAGCCACAGATACTTTTGAATGATTGTCAATTGAGAAGAAATGGCCTGGATAGCCTAAGAGAGCCAACAGAGCTTCTCTGACGACATCGGCCTCAGCTACCGGTGGCCTTCGCGTGTTCTCAGATTTCCAATAAGCACCAGCGTGTAAATGGTCCAGCAGCTGATATTTTTCATAATCTTGAGCTGGAGGTTCCACTGGAGATGGTAACCCTGTATTTGCTGGCACATTGAACGGATCTTGGTGTAAGCTAGCTCCAGCAGATGGTGCTAGCGGAATCTCTAGCTCTTCCGAAGCGGCAGATAGCTCCGACCATTCTGAAAGAGTATCGTCATAGTCAGGCTCGTCCCATTGCTCGCCAGTTAGCGGGTCATCGCGTACAATATCTTCCCATGTCAAAGGTGCTACAGCGGCAGGCTCGCCCAGCAACGCCAAGCTGGCAAGATCAGCCGACAGCGGCTCATCTGACAACTGTGCCAGCATTTCGAGTAGCTCCAATGCGTGGAAATCATCAGAAACAAGCTGTTTCATGGTTTCCAGACGCGGCTCAAGCTCAGCAGCGAGATCTGAGCGGCCCAGCACCTCAAACTTCTCTAGCAAACCGGCATATTTCTGAAAAATGTGTTCGTGGTACACTTGAATTCCCGATTTACGGGCAAGGACTTCCGCTCTTGCAACCAACTGGCTCTCATTAGGTGTCCCTTCCCCGCAAATGCTTCGAACCAGCTCCGTCAGCTTGGTTCTACGCGCCGCTGCGTGGCTCGTCATGGCCCGTGGAGATGGATGTTTGATAATGCGGCTGACCACCATTATTCTGATTTAACTTGTTCCCTTATTGCTCATAAATGGCGGACTCAGAGAACATTGCTCAATTCTGTGCAATTACAGGCGCAGATGCCTCACAAGCAGAAGGATACCTGAAGGTGTCTGATAACAATCTGGAGCAGGCAATTAGTCTGTTTTTCGAAGGTGGTGCACTCAACTTTGGCCAGCAGGACGCAGCGGCGGCTCCCATCCCCCACGATGACGACGACGATTCTTACGAAGATGCAGAAGCCATGGCACAACGATTACAAGAGGAGGAATATGCGAATGCGCCTCAGGATGAGGTACGTGAGAGGATTGCACCGGTAACTGAGCGTTTGGTTGATCCAGGATATGAATGTAAGCAAACCACCTTTCCACTCCCCCCCGGGGAGACTGGCACGAGACACACATTATTTTGAACAGAAAACAATCTAACACGATATCTAGATGGGCGCTCTAATCCATTCAGCTCTGCTTCTGGTAGATTGGGTATTTTTAATCAGCGGGCTCCGAGTGGCGCAAACCGTCCTTGGCAAGTCAGCGATGATGACGATGACGATGACGACGACGATGACCCCGAGTTCCATGACGCAATGGAGGAGGACAGTGACGACGCTGTATACGGCAGTAGGCATGGTGCTGAAGAAGATACAGAACGTACTGTTGGACTATCTGGACTTACCAGCCACCAGTCGCGACTTGCCAACCTGTTCAGGCCCCCGTTTGATCTGATCCGTTCGTTGCGTCTCGATGCCGCCAAGGAAGAGGCCATCACTGAGCGAAAATGGATTCTTATTAACATTCAAAATTCCCAGGAATTTCAGTGCCAGGTCTTGAACAGAGACCTATGGTCTGACAGAGACGTCAAGGACGTAGTTAAGGGCAACTTTGTGTTTCTGCAATACCCTCATGACAGCAGCGCTGGTCTGGAATACGTCCAGTATTACCCGTTTAATGATTACCCTCATATTTCTATTCTGGACCCCAGAACAGGCGAGCAGCTCAAGGTCTGGAATAAACCTATCACTGTGACCCAATGGATGATTGAGGTGCACGACTTTCTAGACAAGTTCTCGCTGGAGCCGGGCCACCGAAATCCAGTTGCCAATATTCCTAGACAAAAGAAGAATGTCGATCATATGACAGAGGAGGAGCAAATTGAGTTTGCTATGAAGCAGTCCCTGGGCCACAATGATGATGAAGACGATGAGGTGCAGATCATTGAGCACCCAACTGCTAGCTCAAGTACGACCGCCAGAAATACCCAGCCTACTTCTTCTTCAGCAGTATTAACAGATTCGGGAGCTACAATCTCAGAGCCTATCATTGTAGATGAAGAAGACTGGGATTCATTGACTGATGAGGAGAAGTTTGCAACTATTTTGCCCACAGATATTCCTGAGCCAACTGACCCCAAAACATCCACCAGGATACAGATCCGACTAGGAACTGGTCAGCGTATTATTAGGAGATTCAACCTTGACGACAAGGTATCTAGCATTTTCGCAGTCATTAAGGCAATTGTTCCTGAGGTTAAGGGCCACTATTTTGGGTTAACCACCTCTGATAGAAAGACCTTGGTTGAGGTGCTTAATCAGACAATCAGTGAGGCAAAACTGCAAAATTCGGCAATCATGTTGGAGATTCTAGACTAAATGGGCCTCCCCACAGCAGCCGCAATTTTCATATTATCCAGCATGTGCCATATTTAGTTTTAGCAGTATTTATATTATTATAGATTACGATTCTATCTTTGCCGTCTAATTTCCCTCAGGGTTGTCTAAATCCACGCTCTGGCCATTCTCACTATCCTCTGGCATAGTAAGAGATAGCAACAAATCAGATTTGTTCAATTGCAGTAAAGTAATGAGATCTGCAGCCTGGCCCCTTGTCAACTGGTCCAGGATACGTTCGTCTACCACCCTTCCTTGGAACTTCTTTTGTTGCTGCCGAGACTTCAAGGAGCTAGTGAGCAACTTCCTTTGTACTGGAGTTATTTTGTGAATTCTCCACGGAGCGTTGCGAAGCACAACTTCAGCACTGAAGAGATTAGAAGCCATTTTATCGGCCTGCTTCACAGCGTCTGCAAGAGATGCATACACTTTAACAAGGGTGACAGGAAATGTCACCTTTTTGCCCTTTGAAAACTTTGTAATAGACCTAGCCATTCTATATGGCACAGCCTGAGGGTCGGCACTTCCAGTAGCCAGTGCTTCAAGGACATCGTTTTTATCACTGGGGTAAAGCTTCAGATATCCCCTCTCACCATGTAATAAATAAGAATGCTCCCCAATGTGAAGCCAGTTGTAAGTACTGAGAGAACTCAAGTCTTCACCTTCGGGGTGCTCATAAATACGATTGTTAGCATATCGACGCAGGTTGAATTCTAGAAATTCAGAAAGACTGTCGAAATGTTGAAACAATACCTTCTTCGCCCTTGTAGCAATCAAATTGCTGAAGTCCCTGACATATGGAGGAGGGGCTGGCGAATCGCCGTTGCCTAACACTTTGTCACTTTTTCCATGTAAAGTTGGCAAAACATCCAACCCACCGCATGTATCAATGACATCTGCCATGTCGACGACAAGGCAATATTCTTTGCCAGGGAAAGTTCTCAGGCCCCGTCCAACCATTTGGGCTACCAAAATCCTTGATAGCGTCGGCCGACAGAGCATGATCGAGTCACATCGTGGGCAGTCGAATCCTTCAATGGCAACTTCACAGTTGACCAAAACGGGGATTTCGCCTCTATTGAATGCATCCAGAATCCACCGCCTCTCCTTCAAGGGAGTAGTACCGGTGACAACTTGAGCATCAACTCCATGTCTCCTAAAGCTATTAGCAATATCGATACAATGCTGAATGTCACACGCAAATACGATTGTACTTTTCAAGCCTTGATCCTTAACTTGATGTTTGTACGTCTTGAAAACAAGCTCGTTCCTTTGAGGGGTATTCAACAGTTTGGCTACCTTGTGTAAGTTTCTGCGCGTTCCATCAGACTTGAGGCACTGCTCAAAGTCCTCATCTGTGGCTACCACGGTTAGTTTGACATCACATAGGTGGCCATCAGAAATGAGATTAGTTGTGGACTTGACATATACGACTTCGTCCATAATCTTCCCCAATGGAATGCGATCATGGCGGTTCATAGTAGCCGTGACTCCAAGAACATAGATGTCTGTATCCGGGGTAAGACAGCCAAAGTGATGCCACATATCCATATATCGTTTGGAAACGCCACGATGCACTTCATCACAGACAATGATTTTGAAATTCTTGGGATCAAACCGCTTCAGCCGGGATATGTTGGTAGTCAAGGTGTGGATGGTAGTGACAATGACATCTGCGTTCACATCACAGAAACTCTTGGCATGCTCGCGCCCGATATTCTTGTGGGGATAAAGATTCTTCAGTGTGGTGATAGTCTGTTCTAGAATGTCAACCTTTGGAACAACAACTAGAGCTTGGTTTCCTTGGCCAGGGCGAGGATCAACCCGATCAATGACGTTGGCAATGATGACAGTTTTACCGCCACCAGTTGCAATGCTGGTTCCAACACGCCTGCAGTCTTTGTACGCATCCAGTATTGTATCGATGCACTCTTGCTGATAGTAGCGTAGAGCCGTGTTGGGGCTGAGAGGCTGATGGTTTTGAAGTTTCAGCTGCTGCGGATGATCCAGTGATGGAGGGGGTGAATCTGCACTGGAGTGCTCTCCAAGAGTAGAAGAGAAGCGGGGCATCCAGGCCCTACGGACATAGTTAATGCCTGGGGATGGACAAAAGCCACCCAAGATGTGGGGGCAGGAGGGCCACATGCTGCCAGATCGGCCGGCCACACGAACAGGTCGGAGCATCATAGTGCAATATTAACCAACGAAAGAGTGATACCAGGCCTGAAAGAAAAATCAAACAAACGACCAACTCAACTTCAAACCTAGATTATATATTTTTTTGTGCCGATACCGCATGGCGAACCTCAGTTTTAGCCCCAGACTGTGGTGAGAGCCAGTGGTCGATGGACAGGTGGGTGATGAAGGTGGAAATTGCCCGAATAGGAGTTTTACAGAGCATGGCCACGAAACCAGGAGACCAAAACAGCAACAGAGCTTAGCTGGGGGCGGATAATTTTGAACGGCTTTTTATGAAGAGCTACTCAGGATTGCAATTCCCAAAAATGGATGCCAGTTATAGAGCAGATCTGCAGCGGACTTGAGCGGCCCCCCCGGAGCCAGCTAGTGGATGGGCTTCCTACTAATGTAAGCAAACCAACTCTCCACATTTAACCCACGCATCGCGCATCTTCGGTAGGAGGCATCTCTTTTCCTTTTGTTCTGCCACAGCATCACACCCCCGCATTAGTAAAGATGAGGATTTCGTGGTTCTTGACATGTGTGACAGTACTGCTGTATGGGTTGGTGGCCACACAGGAAACGCAGCAGCAGGCTGGTGATGCTGAGGAACAGGTGGCTGATTTCTTTGAGCGAAACAGCAGGCACACCAACAACTGGGCAGTTCTGGTGTCGACCAGCCGGTTCTGGTTCAACTATCGACATATGGCGAATGCTCTGAGCATGTACCGAACGGTGAAGCGTCTGGGAATTCCAGATAGTCAGATCATTCTCATGTTGTCGGACGATGTTTCGTGCAACCCGCGAAATGCGTTCCCCGGTGCTGTTTTCAACAATGCCGACCGTGCATTAGACCTTTACGGTGAGAACATCGAGGTCGATTACCGAGGATACGAGGTTACAGTGGAAAATTTCATCCGTCTGCTGACTGACCGATGGGACCCCGACACGCCTCGATCCAAGCGTTTGCTGACTGATGAGCGGTCAAACATCTTCTTCTACATGACAGGCCATGGCGGAAACGAGTTTCTCAAGTTTCAGGATGCAGATGAGATTGGAGCGGTAGATATTGCCGATGCGTTTGAACAAATGTGGGAGAAGCGACGGTACAATGAGATTCTGTTCATGATTGACACCTGCCAAGCGAACACCATGTACCGAAAGTTCTACTCCCCCAACATTCTGGCAGTTGGCTCGTCAGACATGGATGAGAACAGCTACTCGCATCACTCGGATATCGATGTCGGCGTGGCCGTCATTGACCGGTTCACGTACTACAATTTGGAGTTTCTGGAGCAGATCAACAAGACGTCACAAAAGACCATGGCCGATTTATTCGAGTCGTATACTCTGGAAAACATCCACTCCAACCCTGGTATCAGATCTGACCTGTTCAGGCGTCCGCTAGATAAGGTGCTGATTACAGACTTTTTTGGCAATATACAGAACGTGCAGGTGGACAATGGTGAGGATACCGATCTGCTCAATCTGTCCAAGCTTGCGAAAGACACACTAGATGCGGAGATGCCTGGGGCTGAAAGATCTGAAGATGACAAACAGCATTTGGCAACGGAAGTAGTTGCGGCCAAACCTGCCCAGCAGTTCAGCAACGATAGTTCGCAGCCTCCTGCGCGACTCGATATCGCCAGTGTCGGCAGCAAATCTGCAGGTGCACTGGTTCTGCTGGCTTTGGTTACATTCACCGTTACCAGCAGCTATTTATAATGGTATGTATTATCGAGCTAGCAGAAGTATGGAATAGACAAGTGCAAGCATTGAACCTGAGCGAACATGTGCTGCCGAGACAATATGTGGGGTCGGTTGAGGAGCGCAGCCCAAAGGGAGATAAATTAAAATATCATACAGGTGGGATTGAGGAGGCTGCTTTAAATTCATAATGCTTTCAGTTCATAAAGATTGATGGACGTCAGCCTAGGCTTATGGGGTGAATTATATATGGAGAAACAGCTAGACACAAGTAACCCAACCACATGGCCATCTAGGTCCATCTCATCTACTCAAAACAATATAAACACAAACATGCACATTATCAGTGGCTATTAGAATGAGTAGGAATTAGCCGTCAATTGATTCGACCAAAGGAAGTATCAGCCAGTCATTGCACGGGAATTTATAAAAATATATTGCGCAGAAGGATCTGGGGTGTCCACCGTTGGAGATTGTACCGATGCAGATCTACAGTAGCGAGTGGGAAGCCGATCAGAGAATTGTTAGGCGGGCTGATATTTTGGGTTGGGCCGATGAGATGGGCACCGGTTTCGGGTTATGTATGTGCATGTGCGCAATGGTTCCAGCCGAGCTGAGCTGCTGTTGCCTGGCCGGCTAACATTTCTCCATGGGATGATTTCCACATGTGCCGGGCAACAAAGGTGCGGGAGGGTTGCAAAGGGCAACCAAAGCCACCCAGCCATGCAGCCGAGTCGGCCGCCCGGGATAGCTGCTTAGCACGAGGACATGGGCCCAACCAAATTAGATAACTGCTCAATTGCATAGATCGAAGCTTCTTGTACACGCTCAATGTAGCATGACCGAGCGGCTTTCCCGCGTTGCCTAGCCTGCTGCCTTTGCGTTGGCCCAGCAGTCGTTCTAACCAAGGTAAAATGTTGGGCCTGGGCCCCCCACATGCCGCAGCTGAGTGGCCCGCTTGCTCATTTGTAATTCCATCTCTATCCAATATATATATATAGAGCACACACACTTCTAATTGCTCCACACCCCCACCTCTTTCTTCCCCGTACTTATACACGCAAGATGTCATTTTCTTCGTTTTCCCAAGCCTCAGACCTGCCTGCCTGGCAGGCTCTGCAGTCCCTGTATGATACCCAGGGAAAGACCCTGTCCGTCAAGGACGAGTTCGCAAAGGACCCCCAGCGGTTTGCCAAGTTGTCGCACACCTTCAAGAACTACGACGGTTCTGAGATTTTGTTCGACTTCTCCAAGAATCTGGTTAACGATGAGATCTTGGCTGCTCTTGTCAAGCTGGCCCAGGAGGCCAATGTCGAGGGTCTTCGAGATGCCTTCTTCTCCGGTGACAAGATCAATTTCACTGAGCAGCGTGCCGTCTTCCACATTGCTCTCCGAAACCTGGATAACACCCCCATGGCCGTTGATGGAAAGGACGTCATGCCTGAGGTCAATTCGGTCCTGGCCCACATGAAGGAGTTCAGCGAGCAGGTCCGATCCGGCGAGTGGAAGGGTTATTCTGGCAAGGCTATTACCGACATTGTCAACATTGGTATCGGCGGATCCGATCTCGGTCCCGTTATGGTCACTGAGGCTCTCAAGCATTACGCTAAGCCCGGCCTCAAAGCTCACTTTGTCTCCAACATTGACGGTACTCACATTGCTGAGACCCTCAAGGTTTGCGACCCTGAGACCACGCTGTTCCTGATCGCTTCCAAGACCTTCACAACTGCCGAGACCACCACCAATGCAAACTCCGCCAAGACTTGGTTCCTCGAGAAGGCCAAGGACCAGGCTCACATTGCCAAGCACTTTGCTGCCCTCTCTACCAATGCCGAGGAGGTTTCCAAGTTTGGCATTGACACCAAGAACATGTTTGGCTTCGAGAGCTGGGTTGGTGGACGATACTCCGTCTGGTCTGCCATTGGCCTGTCTGTAGCTTTGTATATTGGCTACGACAACTTTGAGGCCTTCCTCAAGGGTGCTCAGGCTGTGGACCACCATTTCAAGAGTACCCCCATTGAGAAGAACATTCCCTTGCTCGGTGGTCTTTTGTCCGTCTGGTACAACAACTTCTTCGGTGCCCAGACCCACCTGGTTGCTCCTTACGACCAGTACCTTCACCGATTCCCTGCTTACCTCCAGCAGCTGTCTATGGAATCCAACGGTAAGTCTGTGACCCGATCCAACGAGTTTGTCAAGTACTCTTCCGGCTCCATTCTGTTCGGTGAGCCCGCTACCAATGCCCAGCATTCCTTTTTCCAGCTGGTCCACCAGGGTACCAAGCTGATCCCCACCGACTTTTTGTTGGCTGCTCAGTCTCACAACCCCATCGAGGGCAATCTCCACCAGCGAATGCTTGCTTCTAACTACTTTGCTCAGTCTGAGGCCCTCATGGTCGGTAAGAGCCAAGAGACCGTCAAGGCAGAGGGAACTGCTGAGAGCTTGGTCCCCCACAAGATTTTCCTTGGAAACCGACCCACCACCTCCATCCTGGCCCAGAAGATCACCCCTGCTGCTCTTGGTGCCCTGATTGTCTACTACGAACACCTCACCTTCACCGAAGGTGCCATCTGGAATATCAATTCTTTCGATCAGTGGGGTGTTGAGCTCGGCAAGGCTCTGGCCAAGGTCATTGGCAAGGAGCTGGATACCAAGGATGAGATCAGTGCTCATGACGGCTCTACCAACGGTCTGATCAACCAGTTCAAGCTCTGGAGCGAGTAACTTTCTTTAGCAGTACACTGACGGCGGTATTATTCGTTTTAAACACTCAGTCCTTTTCTTTTAAAAAAATAGTACTACTTCTTATTCACGTATTTAATAGAAACACATTGATGTTCATTGGTTCTCAAGGTCGAGCCTCCTCACCCTACACGTTTTTTTTGGGCCAAGGTGCTCTCTGTTTTGGAAATCCTCCCACTGGCCCCCGTCCGTCCATCATCACGATGCTCTGGCAGGCATGTGCTCGCAGGTTTTCAACAAGTCCTTGCGTGCGGTCTCCTGCCAAGTTGGCGCATTTAGGATCCGGTAAGATTGATATGCTTATCTGCAGATGCTTTTCTTGCTCGCTCCATTGACTAACTCCTTACAGTAATCGATACTATTCACACACATACCCCAGGACTGCTGCAGGAAGGCTACCCAGATCACATTCTCAACCCCAACATAACACTGCATGTGCTGCCTGATTCACACATCCACCTACCTACGGTCACAGGAAAGCAGACGTATAAAACAACTGTCAAGCTAATGCAGTTTTTGGTAACTACACTGCTGGTGCCGTCTTCATCGACGCTCGCCATCGTCTCATCCAGGCTCGACGACACTTGCTCTCCCGCTCAGCACCACCAACATACTCAACGCATTCATTCTAGTCAGCCAACTGAGCCAACTCTCAGGCATGAAACACCCCCGAGGCTTATTGTCCGGTGGAGAACAATAGCTGGTGAATCATCGGACGATCCCAAACCACTGCCAGAGGTGCATAAACCTTCCTACATCAACTATTCCTGGTCTTCATCTCTTTCGAAAGTTGACCCTCGGAACCTGGGAATTCTTCCCCATGAGTACCCTGTTCTCACTGGTGTTTTTGAGTTTGAGTTTGATCAAAACTGCTCTTCTATTCTGGTTCACACAATAACTGATCTGGAGTATATCACTACTAGCCAGCCCTCAACTACTCCAGTAGCAAAGCCGGTCGGTGCCTAACATCTCTCCTCCGTTTGTAAATAGCTCGAAATAAAAGAAACTAAAAGATACAGCGAAAAGACAGAAAAACAAGGCAGAGAATGATGTCGTATAATAAATAATTTTTTTGTCGTGTATGAAAGGGGATTATATACTACTATTTACTTTGCTCATGACTGCATATAACATAAAAGAAGCCGGGCCTTAGCGTTACGGCCATTTGTTAGCTGTTCCACTGACCAGGAACCAGCCAGGTTTGCTCCACCTTGGAGCTGATAGGGCTCGACGAAGCAACCTCCACTCGGACAGGTGCAGCCTTTGTAGGAGCTCGGCTGCTGCTAGTTGAACCACTGGCCAAACTAGCCTGCTCTGCCAATGCCGGGGTATTGACATTAGTAGATCGAGCAGATGAAGGCAAAGATGCCGCCAGCATCTGGTAAAACTCGTCATTGTCAATATCCTCATCACCGTCATCAAATTCATCACTCCAGTTCCTAGCGAATTTCCAAATGTCCTTGTTATTGGCAGGAGCAGACTGGGCAAATGCAGTAGATCCAGCGGCTGCCTTGCCGCTGCTCACCACTGGCACTGCAGCGCTGGCTCGCAGAGCACTGGTAGTAACAGTATGAGGGTGCCCCACTGAATTGGCCGAAGAAGGTGTGGTCTTGGTGGGGAAGGGGATCTTCACAAGATTGGATCTATTACCATCCATTAGACGGTGGGGTCGTTGCTGCTTGTAGCTAGACTGCACCAGAGATGGAACAGAGCTTAGCGAAGAATCACTGCCTGCTCGCTCACTGATGTTCATGTTGGCAAACTTTTGACCGAGAGGAGACCGAGGAGATGAAGTATTGGCGGAGCTGGCCAACGCATGACTGCTGCTACTGGCGTCTTGATCCATGGCGAACATTTCATCATGATCATCAGCAGTGTAATCCAAAAAGTCATCTGAATAGCTATCATCCTCTTCATCCTCAAAAGACTCCTCAATTTCGTCAAAACTAACCATGGACAAGTGCGACTGGCCATGAGAGGCATGGTGACCACCAGAAGATCTTCGTGACTTGAACAGGCTACCACGCACAGGCGGAGTGAACTGCATAGTTCGGTTCCAATTGCCGGACAATTCTTGTCGGACGCTGCCAAGAGCAGTAGGAGTTCGGAAAGGCTGTCGGTTGGTGGTGGTGACATAAACCTCTTGGGTGTCATCCAATGCAGGAGCCACTACAACAGCAGCAGCGGGTTCCTCTACTTCTTCCTCTTCCTCGGCATCATCATAGTCATAGTCGTCTGTGGTCCACATTTCTACCTTGGCGAGATCAGCTCGCATTTTCGCCATTGATCGGTTATCGGGGTCAATGGTCAGCGAATGACGCAAGACGGAGAAAACATCTGAAGAAAGAGTTGGGAAAATGTCAAAGAGAGCCTCTCGAGATGTAGCAAAATCCATAAAGAGTTTGTCCTTTTGAGATGCAATGGTGAAAGGGTTGCGGCCAAAGAGGACATTGAGAAGACAAACACCAATAGCCCAAATGTCGGCCTGGCCGGCATCATACTGCTTGGTGTTGGCCTTATCGAAAAGCTCTGGAGCCATATATCGCTCACTGCCGACGCCAAAATCGTTGCTGATTCGGTGGGAGGTTGCCAGACCCCAATCGGCCAACTTGAGAGTGCCGTCTGTGGAGATGAGGATATTCTCAGGCTTGATATCCCGATGGTAGATGCCCTTTGAATGGCAGTACTCGACAGCATCAATCAGCTGGTTCATGAATTCGAGAATAGACCCCTGTTCTCGGGGGCCACGCTGGGCCTTGATAGCTTCGTACAAATCTCCGCCGCTGTAGTACTCCATGACGAGGTACCACTTGTCTTCGGTTTCGAAGCTATCTAGTAGCTGAGAGATGTTCTTATGCTGGCCCAGTTTCTTGTGGATGGCGATTTCGTGCCTAACTTCATCGGCCACTGATCCGATTGTTCCAGGAGGCAGGGCCTTATTGAGGCACTTGATGGCGTAAAGCTCATCATTGTTGAGCGTATCCTTGACCAGCGATACCACGCCGTAAGACCCATGATTGAGGTCAGTAACCAGCTGGTACCTTCCGTTGAGTAGTTGTTTACTTGGCGAAGCGATAGTCATGCTGGATATGGAATGCAGAGAAGCCGAGAGAACAAGAACCGTTACACTTGCTTCAAATTGCTAAAAAGAAAGGGGGGAAGATAAATTGAGGGCTGGTGATGCAGCTTCGTGAGGACCGAAGTCCTTGAGAGTGTTCAGGATGCGAAGAGAGTGATGAAAAGGGGAGGGGGTATGAAGGTGGTGGCCGAATACCGAGAGACCGCACAGTTCGTTAGTGCAGGCAGAGCTGCAACACCTGACGAAACTTGGAGGAGCAGAGCCCGGTATACAGACCTTGGAAGAGAGGCCTGGGGGGGGAGATGCAAACAGAAAGGAAATAAATAGAAAATGAGCAATGGACGAGGACTCCAACAACTACCTCTCTCTAGTCGTCGTGCCTGAAGGTGGGTGAAGGATGGTGATGGTCGGTGGTGTGTAAAGAGTCAGCAGCTGTTGATGGAAGCAGGCAATGACTAGAAGCTTCTGTTGCGGTTGGGACAAAAACAACCAAACCCAGCCAGCCAGTCGCTCGTTTTGGGGGGTCCCAAAATGCGTTGCCGTGCCGATACCGGGGGGAGGACACAGCCAGAAAAACGGTCAATCAATAGACCAGAGCTCGGCGGGGCGGACTAGAGCAAGTGGAGCAGCCGGTGCTTGAGCTCAACAGATGATTTCCAACCAAGGAGAACTGGAAATCTTCGGACCGAGAACAGAGTTTCCAACTGAATTTGATGGAGAATCAACCGGTGAAGATTTTTCTTCTCCACACTTCGTTTCGGGTCTTCTCCACACTTGGGTTGGTTTGGGGGGTGCCAATGGCCAGATATTTCCCCCACAGATGAAAAAGAAACTTGGAGCCAAAACCAGCGCAAATTTCACGGCAGCAGGACACCTCAAAAAAAAAAGCTTAGCCTAGGTGCGCAGTGTAGGTAGCTGGGAGACGTCCGTCAGCGTTGTTCGAACTTGCGGCACGTTAGGCTGTGCTTCTAGTAGCTTGCTTGTGAGCACAATTGGAGTGAGTGGGCGTTGCTCAAACAATCACGGGCTTGCAGTGGAGCTGAGCTAGCACAACACCCAAAAGTGTGCGTGGGTGCTAAACAGCGGAGTGCTGTGGTAACAAAAACAGAACAGAATACAACAGCAGCACAAGACAGCAGCAGGCTAGCTCAGATAGTAGCAGGCTGACCACAACACAAATAAGAGGGAAATGCTACTCAAGCAGACGGATTCCAATTGCCAGAACCAGACTAGACTGACCTTCTGTCGGGAGAGTGCAGCAGCAGTCTACGGAACAATCACAAGTGAGCACACCACAGGCAGAGCGGAGCGGAGGGAGATTTGAGTGTGCTGCAAGCAGCGACGGAAACAAGGCGAAGCGGAAATGCTGCTCCACAGAAGCCTGGCTTGACCGGACCTAGAGGCTGAGCTTCCAAACCTACCTAGCAAGCAAGGGAATGGAACGTGATATAACAAACCAGCTGGTGCGTGCAACGAGTTATATCTAAGAACTCACTCGGTTCTGTTCTCCTGAGGTGTGTGTATATGTGTCTGTGGGTGAATTACGTGCGAAGATGCAAGCCGTAAACTTACCGGCCAGGTGCATAACGGGCGGCGGGCTGCGTGCGCTCGTTCACTCACTGCAGGGGGGGACACCACCCACCCACCTACCCTGTAACAAACGCAACTTACCCGGGCGCACGTCCCAATCGGGGCGGGTCCCGATAGCTATCTATCGCTGGCGCAACACTACCGCAACGCCATCCATCGCTTTCGGTCTGTGGCAATCGAATCGCGCAAGACTTCTGTTCTTCTCCACCAAATATAAACATTTCCCACAGCATGGTCAATCACATTCTGATTCTTTCCAAGGTGATCGGCACCGTTTCTCTGGGTGTTCTGGCCGGCTCGACCATCACCACGTCGTACGTGGTGCTGCCGGGCTTGCAGCAGGCCACGGACGGCGGGGTGGTCGCAGCGTCGATTCTGTCGACCGTCTACCAAAAGACTACCAAATTTATTCAAAACGTATCTATTACGGCCTTTGTGTCTCTGACCTGTGCGTTTATGTTTGCTGCACCCAATGCCCGACACCCGTACCTGTTGTACTCGGCCCTATCAGTGCCTATCGTCGCTGCTGTGTCGCTGTTGGGATCACCTGGCTTGGCCAGTTGCCATCACCAGCAGCTGTCGTCGTCCGCTACTGATGCTGACAGCCGGCCCCTGGCTGCTACCAAGGACGATGCATCGTCCAACTCTTCCATTTCCTTGGAGGATCTGTCGTCCGTCGACAGCAATGGCACCAGCAAGCAGCAGCCGTCGTTCAAGGAGCACTCGGAGCCGTCCATGCTTGGAGACTCGGTGTACGCCCATGTCCTATCTGATGCCGGCTCCGATAGCGACTCCAGGGCCCCGACCTGCAACGAAGCATCGACCATCACGCCTGGCCAGGCGCGCAACCCGCATCACCACATCCCTACCGCATCTGACTTTAAGGCTGAGTATGCGAATCTCCGCAAGTCGGGACTGATCTCTGCTGTGGTCTATTCCCTGGCCTTTGCCATAAGCACCGTCGGTATCTATGGTGATCTGGCTTAGTCTGGCCCACGGCCCTCTGGCCCTCATATCTGATCATTAACCACCAAACTGCGGAGCGGTCCCTCAACCCGATACATGTACTCCTTGCTTCCCTGGATTTCTGTCTGTCTGGCACGGTAGTCCCATAAGCCGATCTATAACTTAACTCAATTATACTGCACGCCCCCCCTGCTCCAATTCAGCTCAATATTATTTCACTGCAGTGCTCCCCTAAAACCGGTTTTCATTGACTGTTTCTGGTTGTCTGCCGTAGAGCGTCCAAAGTGCTTCAACACCTCGATACTATCGTTGGTCGGACATGTGTTTGGGCTGTGTCCTCCTCTGCTGTGATTGTAGAGCTCTTTCTTATCCAAGTTCCGGTCCGGCCGCTCTTGCGCTGCTGAGCTACCACTACCAGCAGCCTGCTACTGTTTGTTGGAATGGACGGCCTGAACTAATCACCTGTTCCGTCAGCAGCGACTCCAACTCGGCTCGCAACACTACGCGTGCGTGCGTACATGCGTGACTCCAAATGCCACTTTTTTCAATTTTTTATTTTATTTTTGGTCGTCTACATAATATGGGTGCGTAGCAGTCTTTTACTACCCTCTCTGCTGACCAGCTTATTTGTAGCACCCTCGTTACAGCTTGCTGCTTTGGAAGGGCTGCATGCTGAAGCCTTGCGCCCACCGCCGCCGCGCCAGGTCTGCTGTGGGTAATTTAATCATCATCAGCAACATCACACGGGTCTATGATGACCCGCAAGTAAAACAGGCATGTTAATAACCCGAAGATGGAATTTTCGCTACCGTTGCGCTCGATGCTGTTTGTTGCTTGCCAGATCATGTCTCCACTACGATCTGATCTGCCTGACCCCGTGTACGGCAGCAAGCACCTCCCCTGCCCCATGATGGTAGTATGATATCATAATTTTGGTGCTGGCAAAGAATTTGTTCCTTATACATTTGACAGTGCGTGGGCCCGCTTTGCTTGCATGCCAGTGTGGGCTATGTGAAACCTAAGAGAAACAAGAAGCTCTCGAGGCACAACACCCCACCGCCCGGCCTGGCCTGGTGCGCATATGCCTGAATATCTAGTTAAGCCAAAAATTTTTTTCAGACTGCCCCCTCTCCTCGAGAATGGAGTTTGCAATCCTCGTAGTACAGATGTTTGTTGCACTCACCCCGTATTGGTGCGATGGTTGGCTGATCTCGGAGGACCGGCCAGTTTGTTTTGTTGCTTTTCAAACAACAAGACAACGGCCCTTTGCGCCGAAAAAAAAATTATTCTTTCGATCTAAGAAATAGATCTAGCTGCTCGATTTGGTGGGGGAAGGGCTTTTTTTTTTTGGTTTTAATTGCTTCTCGAGTGTTACATTTGTTTGTAGTTGCGCTCTTCCCTCTCATTTTAAGCTTGCTCTAGCCAGCTTTCCTGGAACAAGCTTTAAACTTGGGCGTAAAACCAGGGCAAGCTAGTTTTAGACCACCACCCTTTAATATTTGACAGAAATCCACACCCCTCCTGCGTTACCTATTCATACTCTTAGATAGCTCTCAATAGCCTAGTTCCCCGGCTGTTGCTGCTCTTCTATGTTCCTACTCGTCTATCATGGCGGCTGATTTGGCTGTTGACCATCCTGTTCAGCAAGATCGCAACCATAGACAGCCCTCTGCGTCGCAAAACATGGACGCCTCAGGACACTCGAGACACAGGTCTGAAAATCCGGGCAAAATCCAGGGTGCTTCATCAGCGTCAAATTCCTTCTACTATCCCAGAGATTCGGCTTCTCTGGAGTATTTTGACTCTCTAGAGCAGCGCGCCGTCGATCTCTCCGCTCAGGGCCATCATGCTCAGGCCATCCATTTGTTGGAGCGGGCCCTTCACGAACTCCGCCCACACTCCATTCACGAATGGTCCCGGTACTTATCGCTCCGTCACTCACTGGGCGCAACCCTGGTCTCCATTGAGAAGTTTGTGGACGCTGGAAAGCTCTTTGCGTCTATTGTCCTGGTTGGTGTGGGGTACGGCGATCTGGACTTGTCCTGCTACGGAGTGGGCAGCCAGCAAGATGTATGCTCACCAGGCGAGCATGGAATTCCTTATCTTATATCACAAATCCAGAATCTCTACAAATCAGAAGGCGTCCTAGTGAATCCCACAATGGCCACCGGCTGCAAAGAGCGTCTGTTCATGGCCGACCAAGGAAGATTACCGTTGGCCAGGAGCCTCAGCATCATCGCGGCCCAGCAAGCTTCGAACCACCCTCAAGCGCGCCTGAGCCCCGAAGCACTGAAGAAATTTTGTGCGCCCATTGAGCTTATTGTCTCAAATGCCCTGCTCAATCTGGCCAAATTGCTTCAAGATGGAGTCAATTCCGGCTCGCCGAGCAAGATTCTGTACCTGGACGGCAGAGCCCCGACCACTCGCAATATTTTTGCTCTGTACATATTGTCATTTTCTTTCAATCCCTCGCCAAGCACCGCCAACAATGTAGGAATATTGCTGGCATCATTGCTGAATGAGGTCCCGGCAGAAAATGTCCCACCAAAGGTTAACGACAGCAAGCCTGTCATTGGATCCACCGAGCCGACGGCACTGAGAGAATCGCCGTCAGACGGCTCAGATTCAGACTCTTCATCAAAGTCTAGTCAATTTGATAGTGATAACTCGTCATCCTCCAACTCTTCTACTGGCTCTGAAGGTGAGTTGTCGAGTACCAGTCGAATACGAAAACTGGCACTAGAATATTACCAGGCTGGCCTGTATCTGGACTCTAAGCATCCTCATCTTTACACAAACCTCGGTTCTCTTTTACGTCAGGAAGGTCGAGTAACAGAGGCCATAAAGTCCTATGAGCAAGCAATCCAGTGCGATCCGCATTTCTCAATCGCTCTGGCTAATTTAGCATCCTGTCTCAAGGATCAAGGCTTTACTGACCAAGCGGCAGTCTACTACCAACGAGCTGTCCAGGAGAATGGCAATTTCCCAGAAGCAGTTGCTGGACTAGCAAATTGTTTTGGAGCCATATGTAACTGGACCAACCGTGGCTCTCACGGGTGGGAGCTCGTTGCTGTCGACGAGCAAGGCAATCTGGTACGTGGTGCCTTGGGCGGTTGGGTTCCTAGCGTCATAGCGGTTGCCATGAACCAAATTGAGGAAGCAGAGACCTGGGGCATTGGTGTATTGAACTTTGTGGCTAAAATAGAGCAAGGACGTCTTTTCCGAGAAATACCGTATCTGCCCGCAGTGCTTGCTCGCAACCAATCAACCGCTGTTCCCACGCCCTGGGGAGAATGGTCTGGACGCAAAAATGAGGGAGAGAAGATCATGTCACTGATAGAGCACGATACCAAGCAAAAACAGTGGCAGTGGTATTCTGATAGATCCAATGGCCTACAGCAACAAGATACTACCCGATACGAACGGGCACACATACCAGCCATGCTAGTTACTCCCTTGGCCACCACCATTCTCCCTTTCCATGCTTTCACACTCCCATTCACGTCAGATCAAGTCAGAGTGATTTCGGAGAAGTGTGCAACACGGATATCGGTGTCGACCTTGACGCAGTCGTGGGTGCCACGAACTGTATATCCCCCACCAGCACCACCAGTCAATGGAGTATTAAAGGTCGGATATGTTTCTTCAGACTTTACTAACCACCCGCTGGCACACCTTATGCAAAGTGTATTTGGCCTTCATGATCAATCAAGAGTGCAGACATACAGTTACTCGACATCGCCGTCAGACGGTTCTCAGTACTACTCAAAGATTGAGCGAGAATCGTATGTGTTCCGTGACGTTAGCTCATGGTCTACCGAAGCCATAGCCAATTGCATTTCCGCAGACGGAATCCATATTTTGGTTAATTTGAATGGCTTCACCAAGGGTGCACGTAATGAAATTTTCGCATTGCGGCCCTGTCCGGTTCAAATCTGCTTGATGGGCTTTGCCGGGCCCATGGGAGCAGACTGGATCGATTACCTTTTGGGTGATAGAATAGCCACACCTCTTCTAGGAGAAGGAGCAGAAGAGTATTTGCCTTACAAGAAGGAGAAGATCATATACATGCCAGATACACTTTTTTGTTGCGATCACCGGCAAAGTGCACCGGATGCTCAGGGGCCGCACCGGCATGACTGGGTCATGGAACAACAGCTGAGAAAGCAACTGCGCAAGGCGATTTTTCCGAATCTAAACCCCGACTGGCTGCTGATGGCCAACTTCAATCAGCTTTACAAGATTGAGCCCGTAACGTTTGCGATTTGGCTGCGGATCCTGTGCCGTCTGCCTCATAGTTATCTGTGGCTCCTGCAATTTCCTAAGTCTGGACAAGACAATCTTTTGAAATTCGCATACAAGTGGACAGGAGGAAGACAAGACGTGGTAGATCGCATTGTGTTCACGCCTGTAGCCGATAAAGATGCGCACATCATCCGAACACGGGTGTGTGATTTGGTGTTGGACACACCTGAGTGCAATGCACACACCACAGCAGTGGATGTCATGTGGTCTTGCACACCGATGGTAGCGTACCCTCGCCATTTGCACAAGCTGTGTTCTCGGATCTCGTCATCGATTATCAATGCGGCGCTGCCACCGACTCCCCAGGGTCGCGCCATGTGCCGCAATCTGCTTGTGTCGTCGGATCAGGAGTATGAAGAGACCGTTGTGGAGTTTGGAGCCACCTTCCAGGGTCAACAGAAGCTGCTAGCTATTCGCAAGTGTCTGTTTGAGCATAGATTCGAGTCCAAGCTGTTTGATACGAAACAGTATGTGGAGAATCTCGAAAAGGGTTACTGGCTGGCCTGGCAGGACTGGCTGCAGAACCGGCATGAGCACGTTTTTGTATCGTAGCCGAGGCAGAGTGCACTCAAAATCAAGAAGACACATTTATAACGTTGGACGGATATATATACATGGATAGGCTAGGTTGGACTTGTTTTGATTCCGTGACGGCCCAGCTCCTAGAGGCCGAGATGTTTTTAGCTTATTTATTTTAAGTACCATTATTTTACCGAAGATGATCATTAGTACATTACATTTGCAAGCTCTACTCGTAGAGCAATTCGTCAGCACTCTGCTTCACTCGCAAAGTGATTACCCACTGGGAGCTAGCTTATACGGCACTACTGTAGGGTTTCATTGTAGGGTGTTTTCCTAGCAGGGTATTCTACTGGCAGTATTTTCCTGGTAGGGTATTTTCCTGATTTGGGTTGGTGTTTCTTGTTTATAAGGTCAACCGTGTGCTATACAGTTGTAGTTTGATAGGGTTTCGCTTGTTTGTGGAGGTTGGGTTTGTTGGCTAAGCCGCTTGGGTGTGCCAGGGGGCCAGTGGGCTGGGCTGGGCTGGTTATCAGCGGTGCATCGGCTCATTATCAGCGCTGACCTGTTCGCTATCGGACATACCAACCTGCTTGCCCTCACTCTCTCAATATTGCCAACTTCACATTCACGCACGCACGTAAATATGTCTGTTAGGCGAAACTCCAGTACGGATACGCTCAATAAAGGCCTGGGCGAGCAATGCAATCTGAGCACAGTCGAGACGGCTCTGTCAAACGGTTACCGCAACGACATTCTGGTGTCCTGCTGTATCCGTGCCTTCTCCACTCCGCCAGAGATTAGAATAGAGCAAGTTCCCGTGGTGGTGCCTCCGCGGCAATATGAGCGACAGCACGCCTCTGAGGACGAGCTGTACTTCCTACAGTGGGTATTCAACGGGCTCTTTGGCCAGGTGAACAGCCTGCTAGCTGAAAAGTTCCCGGGCTACAAGATTCTGCGCCCCGAAGTCGAACCTGGCATCAGGTGGGAGGAGTTTCGCAGGGACAAACGGGCTCTGATGCTCTGGCTGACCCGCAGCACCCCGTACGATAGCCCTGTGGAGTATCTGGTTGACCAGTGCAAGTCCCGGTCGTCGGAGCAAAAGGCCGAGTGGGTCAAATACGGAGTGTTTGTGGGCGCCATGGCCAAGCAGATGCAGTTGCTCAAGCGGCAGCTGCAGCAGTTCCGCACCGAGCTAGACACCTCTGAAAAGGGTCTGGACGACGTGTGGGAGGTTATCAATGCGTCTTATCCCACCGCAGACAGCAAAAACAAGAGAACCAGCACCTCGTCCGCCCCCACGTTGCTCAACGCGGCTGCTGCCGTGGCTACTCCCAACAACGATGGAGGGGAGTGGAGTGTGGTTGAAGAGGATGATGCCGACGACGACCGCGAGGGTCTTACCTCAGCATCACTCAGTGGCTACGAAGACTACGAAGACTCCGATATATAAATCAAAGGGTTCTCATGCTGTTAGTTTTCGTAATTCTCGGCTCCCAAGGTTCCCGTATTTATGGTTTGATTTTTGGTTTTTCCTATTATATTGCTTTTACTACCTTTCTAATAATAAAAAGCCTTGGGGTTTCTTGGTATTCCGCAAATAAACGGTTGGCAGGCAATAAATCCGCAACTCACGTCCGCTGCTATGTAATTATTTTTTTTTGGGGGGGGATTGGTGCGTGGTGTGCTGCTTGGAGGAGAGGCTTTTTATCCGGTGACCCACCCTAACCCTGATTGCCACCAGCAGCCTCCCCCGCTGATTAACAATCGTATGAGGCTAGGTGGTCTCGTTTAGCGGAGATGCTGTTTCGGGGCTACTCCAGGGTCGGTGAGATGAGCAGCACTACGCAACCACCAGCACCAACATGACCAAGAACAAAGAACCAAACAAGCATTAGGTCGGCCCAGCCATATCAACGGTCCAGGAAAAGCTTATCAGACGACTTTTGAATGCTGATACGTAGAGTTTCAACCCGAACCCACATGATATCATGATACCAAGAGTTCGCCAAGACCCTGAGTCTTGGGGGTTTCTTGGGCTGCTTGATCACGCATGGGCGTATTCGAGGAAGCCTTGGACATTATAAAAAGGCCAAGAAATCCCGTTTTTTGGAAGCTTCTTCTTCCTTATCTTTAAGAACTACGTTGGAGGAAGATATCATTCATCCCCCTTCCATATTTTAATAGTATGCCTAAGTTCGCTCACTCTCAAACTGTCATAACTACAAACTCAGAAGCTACCTTGGAAGGTAGAACAGAGAAGACTCTGTCTTCTCGGCGCAACTCCAGCAGAACCGCGGTATCTGAAGACGTCTCGGTCAGTGGGTTCTCCGCTTGGAATAGCTCCATTAAGGAAACCATCGAGTACTTCGACACTGATGCTAGCGATGGTCTCAGCGATGAAGAGGCCTCGCGTAGGCTAACCCAATATGGGGAAAACGCACTGGACGAGGGCAAGGGCGTATCTGTCTGGCAGGTGTTTCTGCGTCAAGTCTGCAACGCTATGGTCGTAGTTCTCCTCATTTGTATGGCCATCTCTTTTGGCATTCGAGATTGGATTGCTGGTGGTGTCATTGGTGGTGTGTTCCTCGTAAACGTTGTTGTAGGCTTCATACAAGAATTCAATGCCGAGAAGACAATGGCTGCCCTAAGGTCTTTGTCATCTCCTACCGCCAGAGTAATTCGATCTGGAAATGATGAAACTATCCCCTCTGTTAACGTTATTCCAGGTGATCTAGTCGTTGTCAAGGTCGGAGATACCATCCCTGCTGACCTCAGACTGATTTCCTCCATGAATTTCGAGACCGATGAAGCCCTCCTTACAGGCGAATCTCTGCCTGTCAGCAAGGACCATCAAAAGGTTATCGATCTCTATTCCCCCGTTGGCGACAGAATCAACATGGCTTTCTCTTCTTCTATCGTTAGCAAGGGTCGAGCCGTTGGTGTTGTCGTTACCACTGGTATGAATACTGAAATAGGTACTATTGCAACCTCTTTGAAGAATAATGGAGAAAAGGCTGTTCGATCTATCAAGGTGGAACGAAAGAGAGACTTTGTACCTACTCTGCTTGGTGCTGGAAAGGATGTCGTGGGTGCCTTTTTGGGTGTCTCAACGGGTACCCCTTTGCACAGACTTTTGGCAAAGCTCTCTATTCTCCTCTTTGGTGTTGCTGTCTTGCTCGCCATCATTGCTATGGCGGCACAGAAATTTAATGTCAATCGAGAGGTTGCTGTGTACGCCATTGTTGTTGCTCTGTCGATGATTCCTGCATCTTTGGTGGTGGTCTTAACTATTACCATGGCCATGGGCACAAAGTCGATGGTTAAGAGAAATGTCATTGTTAGAAAGCTCGACTCTCTTGAAGCTTTGGGTGCTGTCAATGATATCTGCTCTGACAAGACTGGTACTCTGACCCAGGGAAAAATGGTCGTCAAAAAGGCTTGGGTTCCGGGTCTGTGCGATATTTCTGTTGACTCTGAAAATGATCCCTTCAATCCCACTATCGGAACTATTAGTGCTGTCTATAAGGATGGCTCTGAGGAGGCCAAAATGACCATGGATACTGTCCATAGCAACAAGAAATTGGAGGAAATGATCATGTCTGCTACTATGGCTAATATTGCTACTCTGCACGAGGAAGCAGACACCGGTGAATGGAAATGTCATGGTGACCCCACTGAGATTGCTGTCCAGGTTTTTTCATCTAGACTGGGCTATTCTCGAAACCGATTTTATATTCCTGAATCAGATGGATCTAGCACCAACAGCAGTGGCTTGGACTACACTCATGTTGCTGAGTTCCCTTTTGATTCCTCAGTCAAGCGAATGACTGCTATTTATCAGAAGACCACTGAAGACAAAACCTTTTTCTCTTTCACCAAGGGTGCTGTTGAGAGAATTGTCGGAATCTGCTCCACCTGGTATGGTGAAGACGGTTCTTCTGCCGAGCCCATTCCCTTTGGAGACAAGGAACATGAAATTATTTTCCAAAAAGTCGAAGAACTTGCTAGCCAGGGCCTGAGAGTTTTGGCCTTTTCTTCCAAGATTCTTGAGCCAGACTACTCTGATAAAATGGCCGGTATGGATGATCAGTCGCAGCGAATGTTTATTGAAAGCAACCTGAATTTCCTTGGCCTTGTCGGAATATATGACCCGCCTCGAACTGAATCTGCTGGAGCTGTTGCCAAGTGCCACGGCGCAGGAATTAATGTCCACATGCTGACTGGTGATCACCCTGGAACTGCCAAAGCAATTGCTCAGGAAGTTGGTATTCTACCCAAGGACTTTGGCGAGTATGCTCCTGACGTCGTGAAAAGTATGGTGTATGTTGCTACTGATTTTGATGCCCTGAGCGATGAACAGATTGATGCGCTGCCTTTGTTGCCGTTGGTTATTGCACGATGTGCTCCGCAGACCAAGGTACGAATGATTGAAGCATTGCATCGACGAAACGCCTTCACTGCCATGACTGGAGACGGTGTCAATGATTCACCTAGTCTGAAGCAGGCTGATGTTGGCATTGCCATGGGTATTTCTGGTTCAGATGTTGCCAAAGATGCTTCCGATATCGTTCTGTCAGATGATAACTTTGCGTCCATCACCAATGCCATTGAAGAGGGTCGCCGAATGGCCGACAATATTCAGAAGTTTGCGCTGCATTTGCTTGCTGGTAATGTGTCTCAAGTACTATTTTTGATGATTGCTCTTGCTTTTAAGGACAAGGATGACTACTCTGTGTTTCCTCTGTCTCCAGTTGAGGTGCTGTGGATTATCATGGCCACCTCTTCGTTCCCTGCCATGGGCCTGGGTGTAGAACAAGCAGAAATTGGCATTATGGAGAAGCCGCCCAAGGACCCTCGCAAGGCGATTTTCACTGTCGAGGTGCTGAGCGATATGATGTTCTACGGACTGTGGCTGGCTATCATCTGCCTGGTCAGTTTTGTTGGCATTGTGTATGGAGACGGTGATGGAAACTTGGGCGAGAAGTGTAACGAGTCCTACTCGCACGCTTGCCGATATGTGTTCCGCGCCCGGTCTACAGCCTTTGCCGAGATGACGTGGGGTCTGCTGTTCCTGGCATGGGAGGTTGTCGATCTGCGCCGATCCCCTTTTACTATTCCTCAGCGCATCTGGCAGAACCAGTTTTTGTTCTGGAGTGTGGTGGTTGGCTTCGTCAGCGTGTTCCCTATTGTGTACATTCCTGTGATTAACCGAGATGTCTTCAAGCACTCACCCATTACCTGGGAATGGGGAGTTGCATTTGCTGGTCTCATTGTCTTTATTGCTGGAGTAGAGAGCTACAAATGGGCCAAGCGTCGGCTGCTGCGATCCAAAGCTACTCCTATTTCAAATGTTTAAACGCATCTAGTGTCCTTTTCCCCCTCGCTAGCCTTTCACCCACCCTCCCTCTTTCTCGCACACCCACCCCTTTCTCTCTGGTCATGAATCTGCACGCACAACTACACCGAGCTGCTGCAGTATTCTCATTGTTATTATTTTCTTTTATTTCATAGTAATTAGTTTACTTTACTCTCTGGTAACCAAGATAGATAGAATACAATTGAATACAATTGTGGATTAAAAAAGTGCATCAAAGGAGGGAGCTCTTCAGTTGCGGGATTTACATCATCATGTAAGCGAGAACAGGTATCTGGCCACATCAGGCTAGGCCGCGCGAGGAATTGCGGGCTAGCGTGGTGGGTTTCCAAACCAAAACCGCAAGGCATCTACCCTAGTGTTTCTTCCCCAATGACTTGAAGCGAACCCATGCTGGGAAGCCTTCCACAGTGCACGAAATGTACCACTGGGGTCGTACATGGTAGGGGACACGGTACTTCTTGAGCAGGGGCCGCATGATGAAGATGGACTCCCCAACGTGGGCCAGAATCAGAAACAGGATCAGGCCCAGGCGGTATTTATACAGATACGGATCGAGCTCCGGGTACAAGCGGTGTGCCAGCCCGAACTCGTGGGTGAAAAAGCTCACGACAGCGGTGACAACGGTTGAGCCGGACAACCACCCCATCAGACCATTGGGAAACTCGTAGTGCTGTACTTGGTAGGGCGAGACGTGCAGCGCAGTAGCCGCGGTGTGCGCCATCTCGACCAGCCGTTCGCGAGCTTCACCCATGCTCTTCATGGGCGGGGTCAGTTCAATCCGCTGGGTCGCCTTTTGTTCGGCATGCGAGCTGTACTGCAGCGTCATGTGGTCAAGGTCAATGTCGACCAACTCGACTCGGTTCTTGGCGTCCAGTGCGTCCAGAGGCACGCCGCCGTAGAAGTCCAGGTAGTCGTAAAGACTCAATTTGTGGTCCTTGTTCATGTGCTTAAGGATTCGCTCGGTCATCGTGAGGCATGCTGGTGGGATGGTTGGTACACAACAAAAAATTGTTAAAGTGTAGCTCCAGCCGTGCGTGTCTGCCAGTGCAGGAATATCACACCCACCGGCTGCGATTCTGACTGATTCAACAAACGTACATACAATGACTGCCGGCACTCTGCGCCTCACAATTATCCGGCATGGCCAGACGGCCAGCAACAAGGGCAAAATTCTCCAGGGCCATCTAGACATTCCTACCAACGAGGCCGGCAAGGAGCAGGCCGTGGTGACCGGCCGCTTCCTCAAGGAAATCGGCGTGGTGTTTGATGCTGCCTTCAGCAGCGACCTGGTGCGCTGCAGAGAAACGGCCGAGCGAGTTCTGCGCGAAACCAACCCGGGAATTCCGGTGCAATACACCGACCAGCTGCGTGAGCGGTTCATGGGTGATCTGCAGGGCATGGCCGTTGCTGATGCTCAGGCCCATGCCGCCAAGCACCGCAAGTCGTTCCACGATTTTGGCGAATCACACGTTGATGCTGTGCAACGGCTCAAAACTGCCATTGACGGCATTGTAGCAGCGGCCGTCAGCGAGGACCTGAACAACGTCGCAGTTTTCTCTCATGGAGGCGTCATCACTAAGCTGGTGGCTCACTTTGTCAACGATATGGGTTACGAGCTCAACCCGCTGCTGACACCTGCAGATCTCAGAGTCCCCCATAACTGCAGCCTTACGGTAGTCGAGATCGATAAGCATACAGGCAACGGCCGAGTGCTGTCTTTTGGAGACGCTACGCACCTTCACAATCGCGAGGCAGTGGATCAGAATGCATTGTAGAGTGCATGTATAAAGGAGACTTGGTTGCTTTGTATGGAACGGCACATTGTTATTTATTATATAGACATCATGGCGGAGTCCTCCTGTACGGCGCAGGGCTTGCTTCCATGCCGCCAAAAGGACTTTAGCTATGCAAAAATATGTGCCCAAATAGAACTGAACAGATAAAATAGAAATGCAAGGCATCAACCTTTTCATACCTGAAGCAGTTTGTCTTATCGGATAAAATCGCTCTGCCATGTAGGCTCTCAGTATTGGTGCTTCATTTTCTGGTTATCTCTTTCTGTTGCTGGGTTTGCACCGCTACCGACCTCCCTCCCTCCCATCAGTTTGTTCCAGCCGTTCTGCCCTCAAAATTTTTTTTTCTTCATACTAAATAATTCTTCAAAAATGGCAAAACGACAGAAAAAGATAAATCCTCAGCGAACAGTCGAGTCGGAAGTCGTCTCAGACAAAAAGTCTTCGAATCTTCTGTCTGTCAAGTCCAAAAACTACCTGAACGCCAATGCAAACAAGTCTAAGATCTTCAAGAAGAAGATTGTCACCCAGCGAAAGTACACCGAAAAAGAGCTCGGCATCCCCAAGCTCAACAAGGCCGTTGATCCCGAAGGTGTTAAGAGACGAGGCAAAAAGGGCAAAAAATTCGTCGATAATGATGCTATGATGCGAATCCTTTATTCTGTAAACGAAAAGGTCGACTCTCAGAATGCGTCCAAGCTCGAAAAGGCCCGCCAGCTCGAGGCCATCAGAGAAGCCAAGCGAAAGGAAATCGAAGCTAGAGAAAAGGAAAAGGAAGAGCAGCTCAATAAGAAGAAGTCCGAGCTGAAAAAGAGAAACAAGAAGCCGGCTGCGCCTGCCCCTGAGCATCCATCTGGTAAAAAGAAGAAGCAAGTTTCATTTGCCTAGGCTGAGAGAAACTCTTGATTACTTCAATCCCCTTTAGCATCTTTTACTACTCTGCATTCAAGCCTCTCAAAAGGTTTATTTAGCGACCGGCCCTAAATATTCATCCGGAATTTTTATATTTTTCTTTGGAATTCTCATGAACGGTCTAAACTCATACATTTTGTACAAAACGAAATCAATTTCATAGCTATGTATACTAAACTGAGCCAGTGGTGACCTGCTTGGCAAGGCCATCCTTTGCAATGATATTAGCATTCATCTCGGCGACATACTCGGCATCTAGCACATTGAGCTCCTCTTCCACCTTGTTGAAACCCCGGAAAATGAACCAGAATGCAACTCCTGCAATAAAAGTAGCACAAGCAAGGCCAGTGTACATCCAAACCAGCTTGGGATCTTTGGCAGTTGGGGACAGAGCAATACCTAGAGCAGCACCAAAAGCAGTCATGAGCAGGAAAAGCGACATGATAAAAGACTTCATGTTGGCAGGGGCCTTGGTATATGCATATTCAAGACCGGTAATAGAGGCCATAATCTCGGAAATTGCAATGAAAAAGTAGGCAGGAGTCTGAACTGCAACATGAACTCGGTTAGGAAGTGCTCCATCATTACTAGCAGCACAGCTCAAAGGCTCTTCATAACAGGGACCTGCTTTGTAAATAAGGTGCTGGACAATGGCAGCATAAGCCATTGCCAGACTAGCAAAGATAAAGCCGAAGAAAATTCTGGTAATAGGTCTCATAGGAATACCAATTTTTCGTAAAAAGGGATAAACCAGCTTGTTCATAATGGGAATAAAAATGATAATGGCAATGGGGTCAATGTTCTGCATGATATCATTAGGCATTCCATGGGTCTCCATTTGGCCAGCTTGAGATACGAAATTATTCAGCATCTGGCCCTGCACAAGCCAATAAATGGGATAGAATACAAAAACCTTGCAAGCATAGAGAGCTCTGCTAACTTCGCTAACAAACAAGTCTGACCACGGGTACTCCTTGGCCCCAGGATTGTTCAGTCGCTGCACAGATGGCTTAGCAGCAGACAGATCAAACTTATTCTTCACACCAATAAAGCAAATTCTAAAGGCATCCGGAATGACAGAGCCCATAGGAGGTCTTTTAACATATTGTTTCTTGCCAACAAAGAGAGCAATGGGAGCAAGGAAGAAGAAAATAAAAGGCAGCAAATAAGCAGCCCAGAAATCGACATTTTTCTCCAGCTCAGTGGTAGCAATTGCAGACAGCGAACCGGTGTTAATGCAAAAATAAAAAATCATAAAAATCGTCTGAATAGTAATTGAAGGATCAACAATGACTTTGCTATTGTTTTTCAAAGTTTTCACGTAGAGCTTCGTGTTGGTATACTGATCAGCAATCAACGGAGAGACATTGGCTTTAATGCCACCAGTGCCCAGGCCAATAACAACCATGGCAGTTACGAGGCCACCCTTACCAGCTCCATGATCAAGAGAATCAGGCAGAGAAGTAACAAAAAGAATCAAGGTTCCAACAATATAGATGCCAGAGAAGACACAAATTGTCTTGTACTTTCCAAGCCAGGTATCAGCGATAATTGCACCGAGAATAGGAGTCACATAGCACCAAAACTGGAAGAAATAGGACAAGGCGGTAGCTGTCTGCTGGCCCAAACCAAGAGCACCTTTTTGACGGGCACTGTTCCGGGGTATTTGCATATAGTTCTGAAAGGGACCAGAGAGACCATAGTAGGTGAATCGTTCGCACAATTCGACTACAGCAACCATCCATGCAGAAATAGGCAGCTTATCAGAGACTCGCTCGAGCGTGTCAAGCTCCTCCTGAGTTGGCTCAGGACCCAAGGCGTCGACCACGGGGAAGTTTTCTGAAGCCATGTCATACAAGACTTCATCCTTCTCGCGTTCTGCTTCAAACTCGGCAGGGTCTTGCACGATTTTGGCAGCTTCCATTTCGTTTACTGGATCGGACATGATAAGATAAAGAAGAAAAGATTTTTCATGCAAATGATACGATACGAGGGAAGCTCTTGTTATTTAACCTGCGAAAAGAGTTTTAGCCCTAATAGTAAGTGAGGGCCATCCATTCGGTTGCATTAGCAGCTAATGTATAGTTGCTTTTGCGCTGTAACATGCATCAGATAAAAAAAGCCAGTCCCAGGCCAGGATAGCCGGCCATTTCAGCCGCAAGAGAGTGAATCCTACCTTCATTTGGTCGGAAAAGCGGCGGGAGCTTCGAGATGAAGTTGGGTTCCCCCCTGTTAGGCACAACAACGCATCGTATGTTGAACTGCTCCATCCTCGGAGAACATGAGTACAAGTCCTGGGGGGAAAAAGTGTTCGGCGAGCCTGGTATCTCTCATTGATAAGCACATGTTACATCAATGTGATTCAGGTTGTGCTTTTTTTAACGTTCGCCGCTTATCTCTTCCAGATCAGTATGTTGGCTTGATGCTCATGTCTGGGCATCTCGTACGGCACTGCTCCACGCAAGTGCCGGCATAAGGACAGCAATAGTGCAAACCCCGGGCAGGACTAACAAAAAAGGTGGGAAGCTTCGGCATCGCTCTTGGCATTGGTGGGTATTTTCTTCGTGCTGCAAGGAAAATAAATGGAATATAACCAACAGGCTGTGGAAAAAAATCAAAGTGGGTGCTTTGCTACCGCAAGTGACAATAGTCTCAGATCTGGTTGCTCGCTGAGCTGTGAACATTAAAAAAATTTGCTGCAAGACAGAACACGCCCGCCCACCCAGTCATCCACTCGAGGCCCATGGAAAAAAAAACCAGTACCAGCGAGGAGTGATGCTTCGCCCCCCCTGCCGAATCGGCGGGTTGCCCCCAACCGCCCCCGGCCGAAGATGCTGCTGCTGCCTTTGCGATGAGATGCCGAACCCTGAGCCGCGTGGGGCTTTTTTTTCTTGCAATTCGCATCACAGACCTCAGCATTGGTTGTTTGCACTGCCAAAACCTTAATGCGGTGAGCTGCGGATATGCGGAATCGACTGATGTGCCACAATACGACGGAACGACGACCAGTCTGGGGTGGAGACGCCATGGGGGCCAGGGTGCATCAAACGGCGGGCGGGCCTGCAAAATCCCGAACAATGTACAGCTATGCACATGCTCACCGCATTGTTCGATACTGTCAGGCTGGCAGGCAGGCATTGCATTGGTAGATGGGGTGAATGCCATGGAGGGGCCATCCCTGATATTTCAAGTGTAATACACCGCGCAATCAATTGAATTGAAATGAAGCGAGAGCCGGTCTGGTTTACTAGCGAAACTAAAAGATGATATGCCGTTACGGTTCCAAACACTAATAGCTATTTAATACCAATCGAGGTGAGGTGTGATGGCACTGGTGCGTGCTACGAGAAGTATCCATCTGCATGAACTGCTTCCTCAGCCGGCACCATGGCATATGTGCGGTGCCGTTTGAGGAAGCAGTAGCCATCTACTAATAGGCACCATACACGATACATATGGCTGAGGGCTCGACAGTCAAACCTTTTGGCCACCACTGGGTCTGCTGATACGGATTGCCTCTGTGGTTTTGGTTGTTTTTGGATGTACGATAACGGCATGCACAGTAACGTAAGATTAATGGGTGGATCCAGCTGCACTGCAACAATCATAATAGCCCACCTCGTGCTTGCTGGAGGAGAGCAAGCCGGCTGCTTGAGTAGAGTAAAAAAACATGAGTAGATGTGCTTGCCCGAAAGGGCAATTGCTGCTGAGCTGGAGAATTCTGCCATGGGCCTGCTACCCCGGGTGCAGCGGCGGACGCAGACTGGCCTTGGCTGTGCGCGAGCCCGTTTGTGCAGGGTGGTGCGGTGCGGTGCCTGATTAGTCTCTTCATTTTCCAACCTGGCGTGAGATGGAGCGCTCAGGGATTGCTCATTGTCAGCTAGTGCGACGTCATTAGCATGAGGCTGATACACGCCAAGTGGAGACGGCCGGCAGGTTTGCAGAACGGTACGGGGTCGTCGTCCTACTGACCAACAAACGTTTCGTATGCACATAGCTTATCTTAGCTTATCACCGTATAGTGAGGGAAAGTAGGACTTGTATTGGCTGGGTGACATGAGCCGTATTGAAACGTGGGAGTTTGGCACCAGTTGCCTGGGGTGGGGATCAGCAGCGGAGCGGTACACCGGCATTGTTGCTTGCTCTGGGGGGAGGGGAGCACAGACGCACCGACTCGACTCCGATTACTCCGATATCCATTCGTTCAGATAACAGTACATCCAGTAGATCGGACAGCACACCGACCAGCGATAGTGGCAATGCAATGCATCTGGACAAGTTTCAGCCTGCCGGGTATCAAATCAAATCAATCACGTAGTGTGGTGGTCCTTGTACCAACTCGGCAGCTCCAATCCAATCCAATTAGCTCAGCTCAGGTAGCCCGACCCGGCCCTACCCAGTCCAAGCCCAACTCAACCCGACCGACCCCAAATTAATCTGATGCATGGCTGCGCATTGTATCATACCATACCACTGCATCCATCCACCACCACTTTGTGGTGGGTGGTACACGGCACCGGTTAAACTTTCAGCCCCGGCCCAACACAGGCAGGCAGGCTGGAAGACGGGGGGCGTGCGTGGTTCGGCTTTGTTTGGCATGCAACTTGCTCTGCCGTGTTTCTTTTCTTGATTTGGTGGGCTGGGTGGAGAGGCTCATTTGTGGGGAAATGCCTGGCATTATTTCCCAGCAGCGAGTGCCGAATCGAATCGATAGAGTGCAGGCCCTCCATGGCCGGTGAGGTCACAGGTGCCAAGAGCAGAGCCACCCAGCTAAAGGCCCCTACAAAAAAGCCAAGGTTGGATGGATCTTCTTGTATCGTATCGCATTACGCTGCGCCATGGCATGGCATGGCATATTATTCGCTGGCCAATCCCCCCCATTAGTAAGCCTTTTCATGTGAAATGGATGCTTGTTGCTGGTGCTCGTGCTCGTGCTCGTGCTCGTGCTGGATGCACCTGAAAAGCCCAGTCTGCCCAGTAGCAGTGGTGCTTTACCCCGGAACTTAGTCGCCGCTTTATTCCGCCCGAGCGAGTCAGAGTGCGTTGCGCCCTTGTGTGTAACTGTAAAAAGCCCTAGCTGGATCAGCACCGGCCCCATTAAAACGCCAGCAATCCCCTCCTCTCCACCCAACCTATCCTATCCACCTACCCACTCCAGGCCTACCTGCTGTGCTCTGCTCTGCTTTGCTACGGCCCGGCTCGCATTCTCCTCTGCCCGTGTCTGCCTGCCTGCTGCCTGCGTTGTGCCGCCTGGCCGTGTTTCTTTCTGTGTTGTTCGGCTTGCGGTCTGCTTGTCGGCATTTTTAGTACCGACTACTCCCGTAATAGGTACACACCCGCGCGCAACTCTTTGCAACTCAACTCAACTCGCTGGTACTGCTCTGAGTCGAGCTGCAACTGAATTGATAGAACTGCTGCGCGTCTGCTGCACCGTGCACCTTTGTCGTTGCCCATTCTTGCCCTGTGCGCCGCCTGGTCCTGGTTTGTTCTGCCTTTGGTCACTGGTGCTCTGCTCTTTTGCCTGCTTCTGACCTTGCTTGGTTGTTGGTGCCTGCCTGCCTGCCAATCTGTGTGCGTGCGTGCCTGCTTGAGCCGATCGATCGCAGCTCCTGCTCTATTGCCCAGCCTTCCCAGGATTGGTATAGAAAAACCGCTGAGACAAACCTTGTGCTGACACATCTTTGCATTTTTTTTTAGCCGTGCGCGTCCATTACTCATCCTCTCTCACCAGCTGCTTGGCAAGTTCATTCCACTCGCCTCGGTTCCGCACAGTACGTTCCGTTGTACTGCCCACCCACTCACCTGCTTTGCCGTTCTCGCCGCCCGTCGCCGTCGCGCCGCTTTTCCGTGCTGTGCTGTGACGTTTATATTTGCTCAGCTAAGAAAAATTTTGGCACCCCACCAAAACTTTTTTTTTTATTTTTTGTTTGTGGTGCTCAGCTGAGCTCACGCACTTTTGCTGCTGAGTGATCCACTTAGCGTGCTAGCATCTTCGCTGCTTGTTTCCAGCAGTTTCTGATTTACTCTCCCAGCAGTGCCTGGGGCGCCCCTTGTGTTTTGGCTCGGGCTTATAATACTCATCTCCCAGCTCTCCTTCCCACTCAAAAAATTTATTTCATCTGCTGACAAAGTTCAAAATCTCCTAGGCTCGGCCGGTTTTAGCGCTCTAAATGCTCGAAACTGCGGGTCCTCAGCGTTCTGCCGATTCGCTAGACGGCCCTAGTCGTTCTAAATCCACTGCGAAGCTCTCTGGCACCATGAACAGGTTCAAGTCCATGCTCAAGGGCCAGCAACAGCAGCAGCAACAACATCAGCAGCAGCAGCAACCTACCGCTGTCGCTCCAGGAAACTTGCCGCCCTCCTCCTCTGCATCGCCAAAGAAGAACCACCTCGTCTCTGTCCAGTCTCCGCCTCCTCTTTCTATCTCGGATCGCTCCAGCGTATCCTCTTGCGAGATGCCTGGCGCTGACCACCATCTCCATTCCCCCTTAGCTGGGGGAGCACCACCTTCCCCACTCCACCAAAACGGTTCTTCAGCCAGCATCCCCACCGCCCCCGTGGCCAACCCCAAGGATGCCAAGGTAGTCGTGGCAAAACAGAAGCCTGCCCTGGCACCAACTCCTTCATCAGTCTCGCTAGCTCAGATGAGCAGTGGCTCCAAATCCCTCATCACCCCACGCTTCGAACCCCTAGAAGACGGCTCCCACATGCATTACCTCCGGTCGGCCAAAAGACAGGAGAAGCTGGGCAATATGCTCAGAGACCTCCTGGGTGGTGGCAGACGAAGCTCCGCTGTAGACCGACAGCAGGCCGAAGCTGCTGCTGCCGGTGTCGCTTCTGCCACCCAGCCCGATACAACCTCTGCGGCACAACCTCCTTCCTTGATGGCGGGCTTTCTGAACCAGCTCCGCAACTCTGACGGCACGGCCGCTCCAGAGAACCTTTTATCTCAGGTGGCCCAGTCATCGATGGGAGGCACCTCTTTTGCCAAAAAGTACGGTAAGTGCCACGAAATCATTGGCAAGGGCTCTTACGGTGTTGTCAGAATCGCTCATAAGACCGACCCCCGCGACCAGCGTGAACAGGTGTTTGCCGTAAAAGAAGTGAAGAAGCGTTCCCAGGAATCCGACGCTGCATACTCTAAGCGTCTTACCTCGGAATTTTGCATTTCTTCTTCACTACACCACCCAAATATCATCAGGACTCTGGACCTGCTACTGGACAATAAGGGAGAGTACTGCGAGGTCATGGAGTTTTGCTGTGGTGGTGACCTATACTCCCTTATTCTCACTGCTGGCAAACTAGAATACCAGGAAGCAGATTGCTTCTTCAAGCAGATTGTCCGTGGTGTGAATTATATGCACGAAATGGGCGTGGCCCACAGAGACTTGAAACCGGAAAACATCTTGCTGACATCTGCCGGTTCTGTTAAAATCACCGACTTTGGCAATGGTGAATGTTTCCGAATGGCCTGGGAAAAGAAGGTCCATCTCTCTGACGGTGTATGTGGCTCAGAGCCTTATATCGCCCCTGAGGAATTTCTGGAGTCAAAATTTGACCCCAGAGCTGTCGACATTTGGGCTATTGGTGTCATTTACATGGCTATGCGAACAGGCCGACACTTATGGCGAATTGCCAAGGCCGAAGAAGACAAATTCTACTCACGATATCTACAGGGACGAAAGGATGAGGATGGCTATGAGCCCATTGAATCTCTGAAGCGAGCGCGATGCCGAAACGTTATTTATTCTATCCTAGACCCCGTGGCATCGCGACGTATCACTGGTAAGCAAATCCTCAAGTCTGAATGGGGTAGAGAAATTCGGGTTTGCGAGGCTGGTGAAAAGGGATTGTAAAGTACATAGTAATATACTCGCTAGATCCTGCCCCCCATGGAGGGAAGGGCTTATGAGAAAATGCTTGTCTTAGCTGTACGTTACTGTACTGCTGAGGAAAAGATTTTGTGTTTGGTTAGAGAGGAAACCGTGCTTTTCTTGCGGTGTCTGGCTCTATCAACACATTTTGTTACGAAATACAATGAATATGATAGCATTTGAAATGAATTTTAGAATTTGAAATGAATATGAATGAACTTGATGGACCCAATCGACGGCAGTTCCAATGCCCTTATGATTACATATGTGACCCCGCCTTCTGCCCTAGCGAGTAGCGTGGTGTCTTCTGGCCGAGGGACAGTAGTGCGGTGGCTGCTTTTCTGTGCTTAGCAAGTGGGTCCACTCAGATATGGATCGAGCCCTGAGCAATCATACGTGTAGAGCAAAGACAACACTGAGACTTGGAGGTTAGTCTGATTCAATCTTCAAATGTCTGGGCCTAGTGGACCCTTGTCGGCCCTGGTGTTCTGAGCGGTCAGGTCACTCGTATCGCATGCAACTACACTGAATCGGATCCGGAACCGAATTAAGGTCAAGAGTGGCTCATTCCAAAAACAAAAATAAGACGCTACATATATTGCTTAAGGCGCTATAAATTTTGCTTGACGCAGATGGTGGAGCCACTAGTATATATGCTATGGATAAGGGGCAGCTAGTCTAGTTCGGGAATTTGACGACGAGGATCAGACTCTGAAGTTTAATCCAGGGTGTGCTAGCCAGGTGAACCAAGCGACACACTAAAAGTAGGGGTAATGCACTTGTCATAATTATACCCCTATGCAATGACCAACAGTGAATAGTGTTTAAGAAATGCATCGCTGACTGAGGTGGATGGAGGTGGAGGTTCGATCCGATAACGGAGTCGATGGGTTTGAAGATTATATCTGTGCATAACCATGCATGACCATGGGTATGTATAAGAAAAATCGGAGTTCAAAGAGGAGCCGAGAAAGTAGACACAGCACAACTAGCTCAAACTGTACGGAGAATCGTATAACAAACATCTTGAACTGCTCTGATACATAGCATGGACTTTTGATAAAATTGAAGTTTCATGAGTTTCTTTGTTTTGCTATATTTCTGATACTAAGAGACTTATAGTAGCTGTCCATTTTAACCCGTTGGGTGAATGGACCTGCCGACTTGCAAGGGGTATATCTGAGAAGGTAAAGCAGAATTTTACTCTAAAAAAATGGTAGTAAAAATGCTAGCGTAATGTTGAATCTCTAATTCAAATGCATCAGTATCTCTATCGTAGGCAAGGATGAATGTCCATGTTTTCAACACTCTGAGATTCTTCGTTGGTGACGTTTCTTATTGTTTCCGGAAGGTGCCACAGCGGCCATCAACATGCTTCCATCTGCGGCGTCATAGTTAACGAACCCTAGGGAGTCAGGAGGCCGATTATCCAAGATATAGCATGGCGAGGTTTTCTTGTTGCTGCGGGGCGCCTTGGGGGGCCGCCCGACTCTTTGAGGGGTGCTAGGAGATGCATCCACAGAGGAGGTTAAGGAAGGAGGGCATATAGGTGGAACTGGTGATGCAGGCCATCCAGGAATAGTTGTTACTAATTTCTTGCTAGGCCAGCCTGCAAAGGAATTGCGAAAGGCTCCATTTGCGGGCTGCTTCGCACCAGCATGTTGCTGGTAAGACATACCTGTGCCGTATTGATAAGATCTAGGCCGTGGCTTCAGCTGAATTGGCTCCATCAACGCAGAATTACTGTTGTTACCCTCAAGCTCCGTAGCTAATAGTAACTGGTCAACATTTTTTTCGGGATGGTCGGCATGAATTGCAGACGAACGTTGCCCGAACAAATAGTTCCATTCGTTCTTGGTCAACCCGCTCTCGGAAACAACAGTGCCATATGTGTTACTTGAAACCTTCAGCGCCCTATTTTGAGGGATCATTCTATTCATTGTCGCACTGTGCCTCGCCGCCTTTTCAAAGAGAGCGGTAGGGTGTGTCTCATTCAAACCTGGTTCCTGCATGTCTCGACGCATTGCGGCTTCAGCCACAGCATGCGCGGCGGGAGAGGATGAGGAGGAGAGAGCTGCTACTTCGCCATGTGCAGCAGGAAATTCAGATTCACCGCTTGCAGAAATGTGATCGAAGGCGGAGAAATCATTGATGGTACTGGTATTCTTCAAATTTTGGACGTGGTTTGCTCTATGTGCAGAGTTCGGAGCCGATTCTGCAGCGTCACTGCCCGCATAAAAGCTACTGTTCCTACTCAGTCCACCGGTGGACGTTGAGTATTGAGAGAACTCAGCCGGTTGATCCATTGGCATACAAGTATGGTACTCTAATTCTCGATGCTTAAAAGGTTTTCCGTCAACAGGCTGAGTTAGACCTTCTAGCTGAAGAGGCTGAAAACGAGGGCTAAATGAAGCTGAGGAGTTCGACATCTCTGACGTGGGCGAAACACTGGGCCCATTCATATTGAACGCGTTACTAATCAAAGAATCCAGTTCTTGCTGAAAATCGTAGATATCTGTTGGAGTTGACAACATGCTGCGCGTGTCACTGACAGAGTAGTCGTCAAAACCGCACAAAGACGGTTGACGGGAGCTGTTGATGGACAGTGTCGGTCGCGATCCGAAAGACATGTCCATTGGAGTTTCGCTTACGAAGCGGTCCCAATCTTGTAAAGACATGTTGCTTGAAGCTTGCTGAGCTATTTTAAAAAACGGTGGCTTTTATGCAATTGTATAATAACGAGCGGTCGGTAATGCAATTCTGGCTGACCTGAGCGAGATACAAAATCCTGGCAGCAGAAGCTTTCTCTATCAAAGAATTACTAGCTTCTAAGATATAGCTCTTTTTTGGTAGCGTGTTTTGATATTTGACGCACCACTCGAAAATAGGACGTAACAATATTGGTAGTCAGGACTAGAGTGGGTCTCGTTCCCCAAAATCTCTATAGCTGAATCGCAGTTAACCCAATGTGCTGTATAAGTAGCTTTTTCTGCAGAATAATATGCAGATAAATATACGCGAATATTCTGCTCACAATATTTGTAGAGGGAAGTGGGTAGCCGGGGGTTATATATTTCTCGCAAGAAGAAGTAGGTAAAGAGAGAGGTTGAGGTTCCGCGCGAGACTTGGGCGTCAGTGGCTAGTCTAGCAAAGCTGGCTGGTTTTCTTGAAGAGGAATAGAGGCGCGATGTAGACGAATATCTACTAAGTGAGCGAGCTTGCAATGAGTGAGAGAGCTGGTGTTTGGTGCACAGAATAGGGTGGCAGGCCCACAAATAGACAAATATGGCCGGCACAATAAATTAAAAATTCCCAGGATTCCCAAAATGAGATAGAACAATTGAAATAGGAAATATGGCTGGAAGAAGAGCCCGCAGAATTGAGTTAGTTGAAGCAGGAGAAGAGAATTTTTTTTGATCTGTTTTGATGGCCGATAAAGACTATGGGTGCAATAAAAAGTCCGGCAGCGACCAGGTTTTATATATCCGTATTGCTCAGGTTCAGAACTGAGCAACAAAAGAAATGATGCTTTATGCCTTAAGATGGGGAAAGTTTTTGCTTCTGTGGAGCTTCGAGGCACCATATGAACACCTTCTCACATGCTTCAGACACAAATTCTCAACAGCTGTCTACCAGCTACCGCAGTGTCACCGACAGGGGGAAAAAGCAATTGGTCGGGTATAAACGCATCCAAAGTTGTACAGAAAAGGCTGGGAAAGTGTGCCTGAAGCAAGGTTGTAAGCAGGGATTCAGAAGTGTGGATAGCTGCATAACCCATAACTTATTGGATAGCGAGAGGCTACCGCATTTAGCTAACCAGCCAGGGGTCCGAGTACAGACGAGTTTGAAGCATGTTTCATAAGAATTATATCGTTTCCCAGGGGCACATAGATCTCCAATGCGGTAAATGTGAACACAAATAGAGCTTCTACCCATTCCTCATTGGAGCACACTTGTTCATCTTGAAGCTAGCATCTGTGACAAGGTACTGGTATCTAAACGGCTTCGTACAGATGGCGATGGTGTTCAGAACATCACACACCCACTACAAGACTTTTTGTGCATCAATTGTACAATTTGGGCTGAATTTACTAATCTGGATTATCTTTCTGGCCAAAAGTCTTTAGCTATGTACGACCTAGTACCCGTTTCTGCTCCATGCCCTACATTTTTGGAAGAAGGTGGCGGGTGCCTCTCAGGAAAGAGCGCGCCGGGAGCGCGCCAGTAGCCCTAGCTGATAACTCTGCATGGAGTGGAATTACTTTGTGGACGGCTGGCTGGCTACGGACGATAGAACACACTGCACATTATGCACATCAAAGCAGGTATTGAGTATGGCAGAGTTGGGCGGAATAGCATGCTGAGCAACCAGTTTTCCTCTTCCAACAAAATCTTGTCTTTTTCGACGGAAGCAATGAACACAAGAAAAGCAATCCGTTCATGCGGTGCATCCTCCTTTATTGAAAATGGAGAATAGGTCCCGCTGAGGTACAGTTTAGTGATGAACAGTGCGTTGGTGTCTTGAGTGATCGGCGGGAACACCCCACTATCCATCTCTCGGCTACTACCCTTTTACTTTTTAGAAAGTTATAACTTTCGTCCATAGTGTCTTTACCAGTCTTCGATTTTTTTTGTTTTTAATCTTTTATTTTTGAGCCTGTTTCGCATTTGTTTTTATATTCGGGAGGTTGAACAGAGGCTTCTGAAAGAAGTGTGATAACAACATCGGGGCATGAAGTGCAGAGAAGCCTGCCCCCGGATAAGAAAAGTAAGAAAAATAAACGAAACTTTGAAAAATTCTATAAGTCACCTCACATATTTGTACCTAATGTGACTGTCAGCTTTTTCCTAGAATTTTCCGGCACGAATGATTTGGCCAAGTATGTCTCTTGGTGGATGAAGGTCGTTATTCTAGTCTATTGCCGAAAATGGTATAGGACATGGCAAGCTCCCGTCTCTATGTCTTAAAATCATGTCAGACAACCTTTAGTACTGGAAAGAGACGCATACACTTTATTTGTGGCAGCGGCAGCCCCGAGTTCGTCTCGTTGTGTTTTTCTTCTTCAGCATGTCTCAAAATAAGGTTTAGAGGACTCTCCGGGATGGGAAATTCCCTGGTGGCTAAACGAAGGACCAGAGACTGACATGAGGCCAGGGGTCATAATATGATCAAGAACTAGGTATGGGACACTCTGTAATAGCACTTTGGAACTGTGCGGCATCGTTATCTGATAGGCTGTCATTCTCAGCGGGTAGACGGATTCGTTTCTGCTGTTGCTGTGTTGGGGTGAGGACAGAAGCCACTCATTTTCTTATTTAATTCTTTTCTTTTGATTTTGCACCTGAAATGTGCAGCAGCATTATTGTAGGCGTAATAAAAACAGTTGCTATAACAGCTTTATAGCTTTATAGTGACATTACTCAGCATTTGCTCAGAGATTAAGCGCTGGGGAAGGGCTGGGTTATGGTGAGCAAGAATGAGCCGACATCAGACCACATGCGATCTCGCCTATAGAACATTCTGGGTCATGGGGTGGAAGGAATAATAACAGTAATTTATTGCGAAATGCGAGAGAAGCATTTCTTATATATAAAGTCAAGAAGTAGTTATAATAAAAGCTAGGCTCGATGGACTGAGTAAACTCTTTCGGTGCCACTCTGGACATGGGATAGATATTTTTGCAGTTTCATCTGGCCAGTACTGTCTGCTCTCGACACTCGTTTCCCACTTGGTGCCAATAATTATTTTGCCTTGAGCTACGGCGACCAGCATATCCAGTGGATAGTGGGACTATGACCGTGAGAGGCGATCGGCAGCCGCAAAGAAGGGTCCGAGTGGAGCGATGGATGATCGCCCAAAAAAAAATCATATCTGAAACTTACGTCCATTTTGTGCACCACCAAAAAACAGGTCAAGGCATAGGATAGTTATCTACCGGTTGCGGTACAAAACCAGATCCGCAAAAGACATCTGTCATTCTCGGACGAGAGTGACATATATGTACCATTGCATAGGTGTGAAGTAGAAGCACCACCCCCTCTAACAGAAGTAACAACAGGTCCACGCACGCATCCTTTGCGGGAGAATGTGGCTTGTTCCAGCCTTAGTTTGGTGCCCGTTATTATTTAGAGCCGCAGTGCTGCAGGCGGGTCCAGAGACAACCACCGGGTGACCACCCACTCGGCTATCTTTACTGCGGAATCATCCTCCTACATGGACTAGCCTTGGGGGAATTTCTGTTGCGCAGGGGAGAGTTGGTGCAGAAGGTGTTGGGCTGAGGAGGTCAAAAGCTGAAACCGCTTACCCAATTGGTAGGAGGGCCGGCGAAGCTAGCGTGACGGTGCACAGAAAAGTTTACGGCCGAGTGCATATGCTGAAGTAGGATGAGAAAAAAAATAAATAAAAAATAAAAAAAAATTCTGGACAGAAACGGCAACAGTCCAAAGCCCGGGAGTGCGTTCCTGAGGTGGTGGTGAACCTGTTCTGTACAGCGTAGGCCTTTATGTTTCAGAAATTGTAGTACTGGAGTACGTGCGTTACGTTCCCCGGATTCGCGACAACCAGCTCGGGAAATCACGTGCCGCTGGCGACAATCACGGAGTGCACCAGCGAACCGAAGGAAAAAAACAAAACAGCATTAAAAAAAAAAAAGGAAGGCATATTATGCTGGTGCTGGTGCAGGCCGCGCACCGCTTCTGCGCTGCTATTCTGCCGACCGCCGCAGCTGGCACTATGAATGCTGCACTTCCAACAGCACTACTTTCACACAAACCGCACATAATAATTAATCCATTCCAGCAGCTATGCACAGGCAGCAAGCTGTAGGCAAGACTCTGCAGAGGTGAGGCAGCAAAGTCCCACATGGCCATGCGCGGCAGTCTCTGAGGAAGTCTTGGAAGTGGTAAGGTAAGGCCGGATTGCTTCAAGGGGGTTGAGTCAGTGATCCGCTTGGGGACAGCTGAGTGGTCTGGTCCATTCACCTGTCTGGCTGCCCGGCCCGACGATAGGTTGTGAGTGGTACTGAGCCACTTGAGCAAGTATATTTGTTGCATAGGAATTTGGAGTGCTGCATTTTGGTGGGTGAAACGAAGCAGTCTTGGTCGCAGCTCCAAGCGGTCGACCCAGCTCCAAGCGGGACCCCGCAGCAGAAACCGTGCTCTGCTGCTCTGGAAGTGTTCAGCTATGTGGGTACATGACTTAAATTTATAAAACCGCGTGTCGCCAGTAGATTTATGGTGCGCAGCGAGACCGTCTTGGGACCAGCCAGAATTTGTGACTGTGGGATGTCTCCACAGTCGGTGTGCTATGGCCCAGGTTCGCCCAGTTCACATCGCTGAACTGGGCGATAAGCCGGCTATCTTGACTTGTACAAGGTCCTCCACGTTGTCCCCACCTGGCAGTTGATATAGTGTACACAGTGGGACGTGGAGTGGGAAGCGAGCGTTGGCCTGGGCTGGGCTGGGCTGGTGATCTTGGGTTCCCCTGACTGTGCCTGACTGGAACCGAACCAGCCAGCCAGCAGGCCAGCAGGCCAGCAGGCCATCCATCCGGCAAGTGCAAGCCAACAGTGGCTCGTCGGAATCGCACTGAGCTGCGTTATATAATGCCTATATACGTAAACGATGTAGACCTTGTAACAGCGAGGTGAACCTAAGAGACTGGACTGTCCTGCGGGCACTCACTGGACTTGCTCTTGTGCAGCGCAATTGCCGCACTACAGACTGATGAGCCAGCCTAAGCACTCTACTCCTTCGAGTTCTCTCAGTGAAGGCTCACATTGCACACTCCCATCGAATGCCTCGCTCACATTTTCCCATTTCATGTCCTACCTCGTGAGCTTGAACTCGGCTCGGCTGATCCTCCCGCTGCCCCTGCTGGTCCCGCAACTGCGGATGCTGCAATTGTGCTTGGTCCTCGTTTGTCGCTTGCTCGCTCTCTCGCTGCGGTTGCAGGTCTGCTTATGTCAGCTTCCCAAGGGCCCGCTCGCTCCTTTTGTTCCTCACCTCAGCCTCCCTCCCTCCCTTCCTCCACCGCCGCGACTACCGGAACACAGCCTGGACAACAGAACATCGCCATGAGTTGGAACGGGTTTAAGAAGGCCATCAATCGGGCCGGAACATCGGTAGGTAGTACATGGGCACCTTTTGGGCGCCGGATACTGGCGGATTAGCCGTGCACTGGCGCATACCCGCCAACAAGGGAAACCCACCAGCTAACAGCCACCAGGTCATGATGAAGACGGGCCATGTCGAAAAGACTGTTGACAAGGATTTTGAAATCGAGGAACGACGTTACAGAATGTGAGTGCAATGGATACAGGGAGTTGTGATTGATGGAGGAGACGAGCAGCAATGGATGAGGGGCAGCCGTAGGCGCAGCTGGGTTGGCCCCGTAGGTTTGGCCAGTGGACAGATGGACTAACAGAACAGTATGGAAAAGGCAGCCAATCGCCTGCAAAAGGAAGCCAAGGGCTATCTTGATTCTTTGCGAGCCATGACGGCGTCGCAGATCCGAATCGCCGAGACGGTTGATGCATTTTACGGCGACGCAGGCACACGGGATGGCATCTCCCGATACTATTTAACTGCGGTCCAGGAACTAGACAGTGAGACTGTCAAGTCGCTGGACGGCCCGTTCCGGGAGACGGTTCTGGAGCCCATTGTGCGGTTCTGTGCATATTTCACTGACATTAACGAGGCCATCAAGAAGCGGGCCCACAAACTCATGGACTACGACGCCATGCGAGCCAAGGTCAAGCGATTGACCGAGAAGCCCTCGGACGATGTGGCCAAGCTGCCGCGCCTGGAAAAGGAGCTCGACTTCTCCAAGGAGGTGTACGAGCAGCTGAATACCCAGTTGACGGACGAGCTGCCCCAGCTCATTGATCTGAGAGTGCCTTACCTGGATCCCTCGTTTGAGGCGCTGGTCAAGATCCAGCTGCGCTTCTGCACGGAAAGCTACACGCGACTTGCCCAGGTGCAGCAGTATCTGGATGCCAATACCCGTGACGAGTATGCCAATGGCCAGCTGGACAGCAAGGTGGAACAGGTTCTGTTGGAGATGAAGGACTTGAGCATTACTAGTCTGGGCCAGTAAGCAACATCCGTCCGTCCCCCGAGCGGTGTTGTGTATGGGCAAGGGGTAGTAGTTGCCTAGCAATTTATATTTGAGCAGGATTTTTGAATTTTATTTTTGACGGTGCTTAGCACGCTGTGTGTTGCGTGGTGCGCACCCCTTGGATTATATATGTACCTGTTAGCAATAATATATTTCATGACAACCAAGCAAGCAGAGAGAACGGCCGAGCCGGTGTGTGGCTGCCGAGCAATAAATAAATAAGGCGTAGAAAAAAATGAGAGCGGAATAAATAACAAAAAAGAGAGCGCTCACCGTGGTGGGTCTATTGGTGTTGGCGGTGATGTTCTATCGTTCGGAGGGGTTGTAATTTTGGTGGTCATAACACCATGCCAATTTCATGGGTCGGTCACAAGTGCACAGCACTAGCACTGAGCTGCGGAGCTCAGGAGATGCAACTCACTAGTCAGCTCACAGAGCTGGAGCTGCTGGAGCTGCTGGAGCAGGCGAGTATAAAATCCTGGTAACTGAGGTGTTAGCGTTGTAAAATGGGACCAGCAGCAGCAGCATGAATGATGATGAGCACCAGCACCGGTCCACCAACCAACGGTAAATCGGCGGAGTGGCCCCCATCAAACAAAAAAGTGCCAATCAACTGCAAATCAACTGATCTGTAAATCAGCTGCATACTTACTATATTTCCCCCGGTAGCGGTCGGTGCAGGCGACGCCTATCATATCGTGCTTGATCGGGGTCATGATGATGTGGTTGAGAATGGCATGGTTCGGCTCGCTGAGCCCAGCATCAGTGACACAAACAGGATGATTCAGATTCTCGCACGAGGCAAACGGTGTGTGGATAGGCGTGCTGAGCCCTGTTGGGGTGCGGACGGTGCCGGAAATATTCGAGCTGGAGCTGGCCGCTGAAGACAGAGCCGATCCGTCACGGCTGCCGACACCCCCACCACCAGCACCAGCATCCTCGGGGCTGCTTGGAGCGGAGGGAGGAGCAGGCGAGCCTTGTCGGTAGCTGAGCATGTCGAGCAGGGTGCCTCCCTCCAGGCGGTGAGGAGCCAACGGCGGCATGGGAATGCTCTTTTCCAGAAGTGTCCCGGGTTCAGAAAAAAACTCCGGTTCATATAGTGGCGGGATGTCGCTCGAGTACAGCGGTGAAGCAGGTGGAGACGGCAGTTCGTCGGTCGACTGAGGCGACACTGAGCCCAGGTGCATGTCAGAAAACACCGAGGGAGAATAGCGAGCTGGCGGCGGCACGGCCGTCTCAGGCGCCGGTTTGGACTGCAAATATGAACGTTTCATATCTTGCGACCCACAGTGGCTGGAGAGACAGAGTGAGGGAGAAAAGAAAGGATGGGTGTACAAATAAAGAGGTGCGTGCGGGCTGATACCGTGGCAGCTGGGTTTGCTGGCTGCTAGCGATGAGGTGAGGCGGCACAGCAGAACAATGGAAGGGTCCTAATCTACCGAGGAGGAAAGCAAACCCACGCACACACAACAAACAAGGAATTACTAGGGAGAGGGGGCGTCGGCGCAAGAATCGACTGTCGGCCGGTGCTTGGGCGGGCGGGAAGGGGGCACTTTAAAGCAGAGAGGGCGCAGAGAACAAGCGTGGGAAATACTCGGTTCTTCGCCTGTGAATATATATGCTTGGGGAGCCCTCCCCCCCCCCCCCCTCGACGTTAAACAGCGCACGCTCTTTAGGAGGGTGCCGGTGAAACAAAGTTTATCTGCTTTTGGAAGGGATTGCTGAGCGGCAGTTTTTCCGTGTGTGGTGTATGGCTTCGGAACAATACCCAGGCAGGCAGGCACGTCAGTCACCTACCCTACACCAACCCAACAAACGCACCCGGACGGCCAATATTATTTCGGGCCGCCGCTGCCAGCATGGTGGCCTACCGCATGGCCTGGCCAGGGGGTACCCGAGGCTCGCTCCATGCGTTGCCTTGGGATGGGTGGCGCTTCATGCAGGTCGATTGCCTGCACCCACCCATCCCATTGAGCTGTGATTTGCGCACGTAGCCCAAGCGTGGGTGGCAGTCCGACCGAACCTAACCAAACGGAACGGCAGCACGGCAAGCGGGCTGGCTGGCTGGCTGAACGGCTACCCCATCGGTGATCGCTGCCAAGTCAGGAGAAGCTCAGCTTATCACAGCGTGCGTCCATAGTAGGCACAGGTTACTAAGTTGGTAAGTGCATGCTTGCCTGCTTGCTTGCCTGCTTGCTTGCCTGCTTGCTTGCCTGCCTGCCTGCCTGCCTGTTCGGCTCGGCTCTTCCTTGCTTGGGTTCGGTGTAGTTTGTTTGTCCCGGCTGGGCTGGCCGATAATATTCCACCTGCTGCTACCCCTTTTGTGCCCTGTCCGGCTAGTGCTGGCTGGAGGGTTGGAAATTTTCAAAAAAAAGTACTGTACTGAGCGGTCAGGTTCATCGGCAATGCCACAACCACACTCAGTGCAGCGCACCGGCTAGCCAGCCAGCAGGTGACCCGCCTGACGGAGCAGCGGCATGGCCATGGTATGTCATGACGTACAGCTTCGTTGCACTCTGTTGTGTTCTATCGGCGGCCCCCTAGTCAACTCTATCGAATTATTCAAGCCCTGCCAAACTATCCCTGCCTTACCCTCAGGCTTCGTCCGTCCGTTGTTCTTGGCCGCATCTACTTGAGCCTGCCTGCCAATCAGGGTTTGGACAAACCCTATTACAGCCTGCCAGACTGCCGGCCGGGTGAGCTGAGTTGTGCTGAGTAGAGTGCAGCTGCACTAGGCTGTGCACAGCTGCGCAGACCGCATCGCTACGGCCAAGTAGCGGGCCCGACACTGGCAGAAGTACCACGCGGTTCGCCCCTTGGCCCACCTGGTGCTTTGGCTCAGCTCCTTCGAGTTGGCACAGCCAAACGAACGAACGTTGACTACTGTGCTATACTGTGCTGTGCTGTACCAGCCAGCACCCAAGCGTTGTACACTGCAGCCCGAGCCACTGCCCCCTTAACACTACAAGAAACCATGGCATATATTGCAATACAAATTAAATATCCAACTAATCCTAGTACTAGCGCAACCCAGTCCAACGTAGTGCACTACCTGCAGGGGATATTTATTAAGAGGCTGTGCTTCGTGGACTAGTCTTGTTATGCGTCCTCCACTCCAGTACTGTATCTACTGTGCTGTGCTTACATGAACAGCCAAACTAGGCAGGCTCCCCTGCTCCCCGCTCTTTGGCAGTGGTGATGCTGTCTTCGGAATCTGGGCCGAGCGCCCCCGCAGCTCCTGCTTCACGATTGTAGTATGTTCTCATCAGAATCACCGCCGCCATCATGGGAGTGCAAAAAAGCCCCAGAATGCCTCCATATAGTAGCTTCACGATCTGCGGCTCCGGGAAGTGGTTAAATGTATAGTCTATTCTGCCCTTGGGCTGTCCAATGCCAGCCAAAATACCCATCGTCACCGGCCATATTATCGCCCATAGAAAAACCCCCATAAGCAGGGCTCTTAGTGCCTTGTTCACTAGCCATATCAAGCATACCAAGAAACCCCGAGTCCACTTGTGCTTGGCTTGGGGAGGATCACTGCTGCCAGGATCCATCCTAAACTCCCTCCGTATCTGCCGATAGTCCACCTGTTTGGTGCCGGGGATAAACCACAGAAACCGCTGGTCCCAGTAATGCTGCTTATCCTCTGGAATCTCGAGATACATGAGCAAATACCGGTTCCGTGGCTTCCCAAATATGTTGAAGTTTGGAATCGCATCGTTGTAGATATCCAGGCCTATAAACAACTCCTCAATAAACCATGTCACCACGCACTGGATAAACACTGTCAGTGCACAGTCTCCAGAAACGGTATTAGGAAACGCCCATAGCGTTACATCATACTCGGAATGTCTGTACATTCCATAGGCAATGGCGAACTCCAGGCCACCAGATATCACCATGGACCCAACCCCATGCATCCCCAGCACGTATGCTACTAGAAAACACCGGTTGTTCGGATTAATGCCAAATATAGGTGCCATTATTGATCCCTATGAGGCCCTAACACTTCCACTTTATGCCACGATCAGTACTGAGTTGGAGAGGGCCAAATTTTCTTCAAGTTCGTATTTTGCGCAATAGCAAGTTTTTAAAATACTGGTTTCGGACAACAGGGCCCGACAAGGCTGGACTAATGCCAGCCGCTACATCCGCCGTTGTGCGTGCGGCTCACCCGGTTCTTCCAGAAGCCCCTCACATCGGACTGAACGGCTAGAGAGCCGGTCCCCGCTGATCTTCGCCTGCGGGCTCATCTGCACATGAGTCATTCCACGGAGGTAATATGGTATCTGGTATCTATGTTGCTTGTCTTCCCCTCATTTTGCTAGGTTGAGGCGATGCTGCCTTCCTTCCACTCGCTCGGCAATACCCATCATATTGGGCAGCTCAATTTTTTGGCTTTTCATCGTTTGGGAAATTGGTGGGACCTGGCCGTGCCAAGCTGTGCCCAAAAGCCCTTGGTTGAATAACAATCTTTGACATTTTCTGGCTATCTTTGTAGATATTGTAAACTTTTGATCTTTCCAGTTCTAAATATACCGAAGCAAATGTCGGCAGCTTCCTTTGTATCTTGGCCGGTTATCTGTGCAAGTGCAATCCGATGAGCTGACAGCACCGCTCTAACTATGAGCCTGAGCAGTGTGTTTGCCATACCAATCCAATCCCTGGGTAATCTCCTTATTAATTCCTACCAAAAAATTCAGCATACTACCAATTCGTGTGGTGTAGTTAGATATTTCATATGTGGCCACCATCCTTAGTGTTATATCTTGGCGATAATATCTTCCAAGTACGGTAATGTGGTTAGCTGACCGTACAAACAACAAGCGGCGCCGAATTGTGACAGGTATTCAATGGGCCTGATCCTAGTTTACAGAGGCTTGCAGGACTCAGTATCAGCTACTCATGGTTTGGTATTCAGAGTTTAAACGGTGTTCCGGGACCTGGTGAATATGTGCTTGTCCCCTTTGGCGTTGAAACTCGTAAATGAAGAGTAATACAGCCAGCACAGACCCCCCCCCCAAAAAAGAGGCATTGTCTGTGTGAATGTATCTGACTCTACCATGTTTCGTACATGTTCTGAAAATTTTTGATTTTGACGATTTTGAACCTTTTTCCAACGTTTTCGGTGCTTGTACTTCATTCTGTTGAGAAATGCAACCGATGCCCTTCTTGGTCGGAATGTCCGAATCATACTTGCTCCCGAGTGCCTTATTAGATTCAAATTTGCTATGATGATATCATTATACGGACATACCTACCTTGTTCGAAAAAGATAGATTCTGTCCTGCACTTGTGCTAGTGAATCTCATCTAATTGTAGCCTTTCATGAGCTCCCTGACTGACAAGGTTTAACGTAGGGCACGCCAATCTTACAAGTCTGCGCTACAGACTGAAATGACCGGCAAATTTAAGCGATATCTAGATTATAATTAGAATCATAAGGCGCATATGAGCAAATTTCAGATTCCCCCTAAATAAGAGAAGATCTAGCATTTACTAGCCTAACTAATCCGTCAGCTGCCTCAATAAGGTTTCATCTACTGGAGGCTATTGCTAACTCGAGTGGAACCACAAGATTATCAATCACCCAAGAATTGCAGGGGGATGCAAAAATCGTATGTTTTATAACAGTTTTGTAACCTTCTGTGTCAGAAAACCGCAGACTTCGCTAGTGGAACTACTGCCTGGTCGACACAAAATAGTTTCGGCTGCTCAAAACGCTTAGTTCATATCGACATGTGCACAAAAATGTCGCTTAAACGCTTCCCTATTGTTCAGCTGGGCCCTTGGTATGCTTATGCCACCTTTGGTATCCCCCTTTGGCATTCATATAAGTGGGTTAATCTGATGTGGGTTGAGCAGCTGAATTTAAACTTTGCCTGTGATGTCTGTGTATCAACAGAGGAAGAAAACTCACCAAGGTAGTACGTAGAAGATCATGAAAATAGTTTATTGAGAGGGCCGCTTAATGCTTGCGTAGCGATAAATGAATATTATGTCCTATTTTGATCCTTTGCATCCTCTTCAATCAACTGCGCTATTAGCTACCGAACATGCAAATTACCACCAGCATCATCCTCACAATGGCTGCATAATTACCTCCAAATCGTACTGCTGACGAATTCCTGTACGGGTTTGACGAAACCCCTAACAAATACGTGCATAGGAGAATATCGAGGCAGTACTCTGCGATGGAGAGTTCTCTGGCAAATTTTTTAATACTCTTACTGTTCGTAAAAACAAAATATTTCGACTGGCTGAACGGAGGATATCCGCTTTAGAGTAGCTTGTGGCACTGGTTGGTAAAGAATAGATAAAAGGTAACGGATTTCTCCTACGCGGAGTCGAGGATATCTTATGTAAATACATGTATCGAGCGGTCTGATAAACAGCTTGCTTGTGTCAGAAACAGTCCCTCATCAGACAGCCCTGAACTCTAACCTTGTTTGTGTGTGCGAAAAGCCGGCAGTGGATAGTTTGTCGATAAACCTTCGACCGCTCCCGCATATTTGGATGGAGACGGACATTGTATTTCTATACATGTATTCCTGCAAAAATCCAGGAATTTATTAATATGTGCGCCAATAATATTCATTCAAGACAGCTTTTGTCAAGAGAAGGGAGGGGCAAGACCTACTCCAGAAGTGGGTGTCTCAGTTGTAAGTCCACAAATATGGCAGGATCTAACAAATTTTGACCGGCATAGAAAGTGAAAGCTATATTAAGAGATCGATAAAAGAGCACTTTTCTTGAATTTTACACGCTATGATCTCATAATATTTTGTACTAACTGAAAAGGCAAACGTAGAAAAAAAAAGTGCGATGAACGTCATCCAATATGTACAGCATGCGAGCGAAACAACTTCTACTGTGCCTGGCCCCTGGACGCGCCAATTATGGTGAATGACGAAAGAAGAGGAAGATGTCATGATAGCTCAATTGTCAGACTATCTGCGGAAGCAATCGCCGAAGGATCCTCTTTGCTTCTGGGACCAGCAAGCAGCAGTGCTTGTATTCCCATGGCATTCTCGCCTCGGCGCCTTTCGTTTGACAACAGTACTGCAAAGTACTTTGATTATTTTGTCAATTGTTTCCTTCCTTCTATATCGCCACCCCATTCACATCCTATGGCCAGGGCTTCTGCCCTTTTGGTACCCCTTGTAGAATCTCACCCGGCTATATTCAGTCTAGCCCTGGCCTGTGGAGCGATTGACATGGCCAGAAGCTCACCACAGGCTGAAGAAGTAGCTGCCAAAAAGTATCTTGAGTGCATTTCCGAAATCCGGGCAGCAATACATGTTTCGCCCGCAGAAAACTGGATATTGGCGTCAATTCTGCTGCTCTTTATTTATGAGAAGTACTCCAGTGATGTGCCATCCAGTACCATCATGCACCTATCCGGGGCCCACTATGTGATAAAAGAGCGCTTCCGAGAGTTTTCTCTGGAGCTGAAACCGTTGGAACGACTTTTAGTGGAATGCTTTTTGGTTGCAACCACAGTAGTCATATGTTTCTGCAAGGATGAGGACCTGGAAAAGCTGCCATCTCCGGATATATTTTTACAATTCAGCCATGCATTAGCGCAACCTAATTTTTCTCCGCAGATTCCTTGGATTGACAATCCGATTCTGGGTTGTGCGACCGAATTGTACTATCTGATTGCACGAGTGTCATGGTTGAACCGGACTCAGCCCCTATCACCTGAGTCCGTGGCACGAGGAGGTGATCTCCTTACTAAGTTGCTGAGGTGGGAACCGCCTTATCTAGACAGAATCTATTGCGAAGAACCTAGCATTAGCACGCTTCAATACCATTTCCATGCATGCCAGGTGTTGAAGCAGGCAGGGCTAGTTTTACTCTTCAAGACACTGCGGGCTTGTGGATACGGCAGTGAGGAAGAAATCCAGTATTTTGTATTCCAGGGACTGAAGCATTTGGAACGGATCCCTGAACGGAATCGCAATAACATAATGTTGGTGTGGCCGCTGACGATCATCGGCATGGCGGCCACTGCCGAAACCAATCGCAAGCAGATCTACAAGCGCATGGTTTTGATCACAGAGATGGTGCATGCACGATTCCCTCGGCGAGCTCTAGAACTGTTCAAAGGGGCTTGGGGTGGGTTAGATTTTAATACTGTCTTGCACCGATTTCGGCAGTCCGAGACAGTGTAGTTGAGCTGGCCATCACCTGTTGTTATCCTACTGATAGTGATCGTCTGACACTCTAGCAAAGCTAATGAGTTTCAGCCATTGGATATGTTTTACGTATAGCGCACACGCACTGAATCTTTGAGCAATGCAATATACTGAAAGCTCCTTGATTTATGTAATTTGTATTTGTAGCCAATGAGCATCGTCGGAAATGCACTTATATGGGGGATAATCACCACCCCACAAAAATAAAATCGCATCGCATCACCAACGCACAGTGTACATAGCAGCCTGGCCAATGTCTATTCTACGCCCCTTTTATTCCCCTTTGATTCCGGCCGTCCCGCACTATTATCTGCAGTCTGCACACTACCGCAGCCCTGCAGATTTACCCCGTTGCTTTGTCGTGTTAGCCGATAATCTCCCGCTTGGATGCTCGCTGCTGCAGCCGTGCAGCGCGGATCGGGGGCAGCTGTGCGATATCGGGGCGGCTTCGGCAGCCTGAAATTTCCAACGTCGACTCACACAACACCCCTCACACACTTACTAACTCTCCAACGTACATCCCTCTTCCTACTGGAAACATCACAAACATGGTCGAAACTAAGAAAGTTGTTCTTCTCGGAGGTGACCACGTCGGTCCCGAGGTCGTGGCCGAGGCTGTCAAGGTCCTCAAGGCCATTTCTGCTGCGCGCCCCGACAAGGCCGCTTTTGAGTTCCAGGAACACCTGATCGGCGGTGCTGCCATTGATGCCACTGGCAATCCTTTGCCCGACGAGTCCCTGGAGGCCTCCAAGAAGGCTGATGCTGTTCTTCTGGGAGCAGTCGGTGGTCCTAAGTGGGGAACTGGCGCTGTGCGACCCGAACAGGGCTTGCTCAAGATTCGAAAGGAGCTCAACTTGTATGCCAACCTGCGACCCTGCAACTTTGCCTCTGATAAGCTGCTTGATCTGTCACCTCTCAAGTCGGAGGTCGTCAAGGGTACTGACTTTGTCGTTGTGCGAGAGTTGGTTGGTGGCATCTACTTTGGTGCTCGAACTGAGGACGATGGTTCTGGCGTCGCTCGAGACACTGAGGAATACTCCGTACCTGAGGTGCAGCGAATCACCCGAATGGCCGCCTTTTTGGCTCTGCAGTCCAACCCTCCCAAGCCCATCTGGTCTCTGGACAAGGCCAATGTTCTGGCTTCTTCTCGACTCTGGCGAAAGACTGTCACCGAGACAATTGAGAAGGAGTTCCCCCAGCTGACTCTTCAGCACCAGCTTATTGATTCCGCAGCAATGATTCTGGTTAAGAACCCCACTGCTCTCAATGGTATCATTGTTACTAACAACATGTTTGGTGATATTATCTCCGATGAGGCTTCTGTTATTCCTGGTTCTCTGGGCCTGCTTCCTTCTGCATCCTTGTCTTCTCTTCCCGACAAGAACACCGCCTTTGGTCTCTATGAACCCTGCCACGGCACTGCTCCTGATCTGCCCAAGAACAAGGTCAATCCTGTCGCTACTATTTTGTCCGCTGCCATGATGCTGAGACTTTCCTTGAACCTGAAGGACGAGGCCGATGCCCTGGAGCAAGCTGTCAAGGACGTTCTTGACTCTGGAATTCGAACCGGTGACCTTCACGGCACATCCTCAACCACTGAGGTTGGCGATGCCGTTGCCAAGCGAGTCACTGAGCTCCTGGCCTAGACCCGTCTGCTTAACTTAAAATAAACACTATGTTGATATGTAAATAACACGAATGGCTTGATCCCCTGTGTAAGATACCTTCATCTTCGGCATGGTAATAATAATAATACTGATACACGATCCTATGTATGTATAAATATGCTTTGTTTCGTTCTGTCTACTTTGATCCTACCGACTACAACTTTGCCCGGCCGCCCACAATGTCGCTCCAAATCTGGTTACTCAGAACTTGGTAAGTTTTCCCTATCAGAACATATATAGTCTCGTCATCACTGGGAAACTTCTGGTTCCTATACTTGACCTTTTGGATCTTATTGTTGCCAGTCGTTTCAATGCCGTCGACGAACTTGAAAAACACTGGTACGGCATACTTCGGCAGCTCCTTGAGAAGATGCTGAGCAATAGCATCAGGGGATGGTAGTTTCTCTGTATCTTTAGGCTTAATAATTGCCATTCCTGCTCTACCTTCATGATTGGGGACCTCTACACCGACAACGACTACTAGTTCAACGCCGGGAACTTCGTTGATTGTATGTTCCACTTCGTTGGTCGACACGTTCTCAGACTTCCATCGAAAAGTATCTCCCATACGATCAACAAAATAGAAGAAACCCTCCTCATCCTGTCTAAGCAGGTCTCCGTTCCTAACCCAAGCATCGCCCTTGGCAAAAACATCGAATGCAACCTTAGAGGTTGTAGCCTTTTCATCCGTGTAACCTTGAAAAGTTTCATGCACCTTTTTGGCATTGCCAATTCGAAAAAGGATCTCTCCGGGCTCGTTCACTACTGTCCTCCTGCAAAAGCCTGTTTGAGGATCCCGCCAGAGCTCGTCGGGGTTCTCGGGGTCTACAGCAGCCAACCGATATCGCAGCTTACTGGTCAGGAGGTTAACTATACGGCCATATTTCCCGACCGCTCCGACCCCAAACTCCCCATTTTGAACATTGGTGAGTGCAGTTGGCGTCTCTGTTGCGCCGTAGAATTCACCAATGGTAGCAATGTTGAATCTTTCTTTGAATTGGCGCCAGACATCTCGCCGCAGGCCATTGCCATTGGCCATTCTAACGGAGTGGTTCCTTTCATCGGGATGAGGTGGGCTGTTGAGCAGATAACGGCACGTTTCCCCGACATACTGGATTATGGTAGCATCGCTTAAGCGAACTTGTTTCCAGAATGTGCTAGTGGAGAACTTGTGGCCCACGGCCATAGCCCCACCAGTATGGTAGGTAGCCAAGACCCCCAGGATCGAGGCAGTCGAATGGTATAGTGGCATAGCTGTGTAATGAATATCCGTCTTTTTGAAACCCATGTTCACACCGTAGCTGCAAGCACCCACCCCGCACTTTTCCCAGGACATGCTGGCAGCTTTGGGGAGACCTGTAGTGCCAGACGTATAAATGTACATTGCTGGATCCCAGTTGTTTCTGGGGCATCGATCAGAGTCAGGAGCATAGAACTTGGGCGCATTCGCAATCCGGTTGATGAAAGTTGTATCACAGACAGTAGTGTGAGTAAATGAACGAATTTCATCTAACACCGGCAGTACCAATCCGGCTACATCTTCCTCATATATGAAAAGTGACGGATTAACGACCTTAATGCAGTGTACCAGAGACTGTTCTGTCAAATTGTAGTTGATAAAGGCAGGAATGGCACCCAAGGACCACAGGGCAAACCACAGAAACATAAACTGTGAACTGTTGGTCATGTCCATGGCCACAGTGTCTCCGCTCCTAATCCCGAAGTCGTTCCTAAGCACATAAGCATACTGCAGGCATATATCATGCATCTGCTTGAAGGTATATTTCTCAACTACAAAGTCCGGGGAGCCGTCCTCCTTACCAGTGACTGGCCTGGGGTAAACCAATGCCAGATCATTGGGCCGGCCAGAAACCAAGCTCTCGAAATTGTACCAGAAACTAGCCTTTCCACGCATACATTGTAGCCTGAGACGAATATTGAGAGCTCCAGTCTTAGTTAGGGTTCCTATATCCTCCCGAAGCATGATACGAGCGTCGAGGTAACAAGCGGCCAGGGCCCCGATGACCTCAGCTGTGCTGATCATAGTGGCAGCACTTGATCTAATTAAAAATACAAGTACAAAGCGTAGAAAAGAGTATCAGTATATTCGACAGGGATCTCGATTCAATTGCTCGCAACAGTTGTGGTGTACAAGCAATGTGGTTGGTAGGTGAGCAGGATCAGCAGTGTTGAGCCCCCAGGTAAACTCTGTTGCTGCGCCAAATTGGCTCAGTCCAGGGGCGCCGAGAACACCCTTTGTAAAATAGGCGGTTCTACATGAAAACGGGTGAAACTGTCTTCTTCCCATATACTACATTCAGTGAGTCTTTTGGTATTAGTGTAATATTTCCAGGGAGCTGGAAATCGGCTGGCTCGGCTGGCTGGATATCGAGCTCCTAGAGCACCGAAAATCAGGCAACCCAGGCAACCAAATGCACGAATCAGCCAAATAATAAGCATCCACTGGGCCCTCAGGGTAGCTGTCTATTTTATATGTATTTTTATTGTAGATCTAGAAAGGATAGCATACAAGATTTGTCTGTGGACGTGGCAAGCCAGCCGACAGATAGACTGTCTACATGCTCTGAATATGCAAGCAAATTACGAAGCATATTTGCTGAACTCAATTTGCGGGGTAAACAACACAGCCGTGCACGACCAATCTTAATGTATGCCGATGGTGAAATCAATTGAGAATAATATCAGCTATTGGTTCGTATACTACTTAGTTGTATCTGAGACAACCATATCCGAGCGCAAGGCACATGGTAAGGCGCATGATTTGCACCAATTCATAATGGGTTACAGAGACTCCTTCGCCTGGTGTACAAATACTGTCCGAGCCAATTACTACAGAACAACAAACATGTTCCTTTATTCATAGTACCTAAGAGAGAATCATTATAAATATTCATTTATTCATTGTAACTAAGTAATAATAATAATTCACTGAAGACCTTTCATCCAAAAGCTGACTCTCATTTCCCCTACAGCATGTAAACGTAATTTGGGTTGCTGTCGCCATTATCTTTCCTTGCAGTCGGATCCAAAGGCGATTCAGTACCAGCTGCAATATTCTGCAGTCGCTCCTGCTTCTTTCTATTGGCTCTCTTGAGGCCGAAAAGCATGATGAGATAACCACAGACACCAATCACCACTCCACCGAGTGTTACTCCATGGCCAAGTCGATAAGCAGGAGCACCACTAGAAACGTAGATCTGTCCAGCAATAACGCCGCCAGCATTTGCAAATGTCTGATTGAATCCTATACTAGTCGCTCTTTTGTAGTGCCCGGCCATGTTTGAGCTCAACCACGACAGATTTAACGCTGGTGCAATGTACAACCCCACTGCTACCAAGTACACTGCAAAGTATTTAACAGCATTACTGGAGGTTACCAGCAAAATTAAATAGCCGCTAAACGTGAAAACAGCTGCCCCAAGCAAAAAGTAGGATTTTATGCCAACTCTATCTGAGATAATTGCAACTGATGTTATACTTATCGCTCCCAGAACATAACATGGAATTGTTAGATACTGGGCCTCAAATCTGTCATACCCCATGCCAAGCAGAATTGAAGGCAAAAATGTGGAGTATCCGTAGAGTCCTCCTGCACCGGCCAGCTGCGATACACCGGAGACGTAAAGCTTCCAGTCAAGGAATGCAGCCCGGACTTCACGCCATTCGAACCTCTCATTGCCATTGTAATGCTGAAGAGTCTTACGACGCTTCAGAAACGTCTGCCGATCCTCTTCAGACAGCCACCAGGCAGTTTCAATCTTGTCTGGGACTAAAAACCAGGGAACAAATGCCAGAGCAAAGCTCATGAGCCCTTCAATGTAGAAGAGCCATCGCCAAGACTCTTTCCCACCAGGATTGTCAAGTTTGAGAATTCCAAAACCCAGAAGACCTCCAAAAGCTCCTGCTAGAGCAGCAGCAATAAAAATGAACGATGTTCTGAAGGCAAGCTCTTCTCGTTTATAGAGCATCGATAAATACAGGTTCAATCCAGGGAACAAACCCGCTTCAACCACACCCAAAACTAGACGAATGGCAATCATACCGCCGTAGTTTTGCACAAACCCGGTAAAGATAGTGATGATGCTCCAACCTAAAGCAATCGCAGTCAATACCCGCCGGGGTTGCAGCTTCTTGAACACCAGCATTATTGGCACCTCAGCAAACAGGTAGGTAGCATACATCACCGAGACAACGGTGTTGTACTGACGGCCATGCAGTCCAATATCTTTGCTGAGGCCTCCTACCTGTGCATTACCGATATTAACTCTGTCAAGAAAAGAAGTGAAGTACAGAACCAAGAGGACTGGCGCAGTGAACAGGTCAAGTCTCCTCAAAAGTCGCTTCTCAGCTTCAGGACTTATTTCAGGATACTCTTCTAGGCTGGACTGATCAACTATAGGTTCTTCTTTGCTCATTTCTGGTCTCTACCGGTTGCCTGCTGAAACACTTTGTTGTATTCTGCGAAAATCCGTAGTCTTTTTATACTGAAGACAATGGCCCTAAGAGCCTGATATTTCCGTTTCTTTTTCCATATACACTACTAGTGACGGTGATTGCCGCAAGTGCAAGAATCGGGAGGAGTTTCGTAAGAAATGCGTGGAAAATCTGTCAAAAATCCTACGGCGAAGGTAGTACGCCCAGCAACAAGGTTTTTATTTCCAGTGTCTGGATCATTGGCACCAGCGGAGTTCCCCCATTCGGCTGCGTTTCGTCAGAAACCGCGTAAAGTTGATAGTAAGCATGAAGGAAAAGGGTCTGAAATTTCGTGATTTTGGCTCACAGCACACAACCTCGATGAAGATCGGCAGTCATCACTCCTGATGCGGAGTGAGTTCGTAAGATCCTGATGTAACGTTTATTAAGCTATCGTAATCGCATCATTTACGATCAGCCGACTGGGCAGGAACGGTACCCACTAGAATTAGAATATATAAATGTTTTGGCAGCGCCAGAAGTACTTTGTGGTTAATAAATCCAGCCATGACCGTTGGCAAAATTAAGTCTGTTGCAATTGTTGGTTCGGGGCCGTCTGGGCTGGCGTGCTTGAACGAACTCCTGCACACTTCTGCAGATGGCTCCTCGACTATTGCAACAGGAGAATTACCGCTAAATCCAGCATTCGAGAGAATTGTTGTGTTCGAGAGGAATTCCGATATTGGTGGGGTCTGGAACGCCTCGCCTGTTGGTGATCCGGGCCTGCCTCCTCACCAGCTGCTTGGAGTCCACAATAACCCTGAATTGATTGATCCCTATCCAAAGATTCCATCAAACTCAAAGCTAAATTCGAGCAGTTTGGAAGAGCCATTTTTGACTCCGTCTGAGCCTTCCAGGCTGAAATGGAGCAACAGTGCAGTGTATCCGAATTTGAACACAAATGTTCCAGCAGTATGTCCAGCAAAAAGCCCCAAAACCAGTATTAATAGTTGGCTAACCTAGAATAGCGATTTATGCGATTCTCTTATATGCCGCACTATCCCGATACCTCATCGCGAAGGATGGATCCCTTAATTCCGCATCAGGAAGTCAAAGCTAAGTTTGACCAACTGGCACGTGATAACAATTTTAAGGACTATCTCCGTTTCAATTCTAAGGTAGAAAGAGCAGTGGAGTACGTCGATTCAGAAGACACTCAAAAGTGGAAGTTGACAATTAGAGAGTATCGCGGAGATCAGGATGCATGGTACGAAGAGGAATTCGATGCTCTAATATCGGCAGTTGGACATTACTCAGTTCCTTATATTCCAGTAAGTGTGATCATATATATGCCAGCATGTTATTTTCTACCTGCTCCTCTGTTGTCATAGTTCTAACATTAAGCCCATTCCAGGTTTGCCAGAATATAACGAGAAGTTCCCTGGTGTCATTTCGCATAGCAAAGCCTTCAGAGACCCTCAGAAATATGCTGGAAAGAAGGTTCTCATGGTGGGAAATAGTCGTAGCGGCATTGATATCTTAAGGTATTACTACAAGGATGCTAAGGAGGTGTACCTCGCAAGAAGGTCGGAGAATTTGGGCTTCCCCTGGCTCGAGCGTGCAGGAAACTCTGACGGTATTGTCGCAAAGCCAGAGGTGAAGTCGTTTAATGCGGAAACAGGAGAAATAACGTTCACGGATGGCTCAGTGGAGTCGAAGTTCGATAGTGTCATTTTTTCTACTGGGTATCACTACCATTACCCGTTCATCAAAGACAAAGTGGAGATCTCGTCAAAGTACCCTTTTCCATCTTCAGCAAGCCGGGTTAAAGGACTGTATTTGAACGTATTTTCCATTGGTGAACCAAGACTGGCGATTGTGGGGACAATTGTCTGTCCACTACTATTCCACAGTCTTGAATCAACTGCAGCCGCGGTGGCTGGGGTATTTTCAGGTGCCAGTTCTCTTCCTTCTGTTGAGAAGCAGTATGAATGGGAGAAGGAGCGTCTCCATTCCACTGCTAATACGAACAAATTCCATTTTTATCCTGCTGAGACAGTGAAAGAGACATTAGTTGATCATTTGATAGGGCTGGCTCCTCGCAATCGACCCAACCCTTTAGAGGTTGACGAGGGCGGTGCAGCAGAGTATCTTTATAGCCAAGAAATTGCTGAGCGGCTCTTCAATGAAAGCAAAGAAGTAGGTTGGTATTTAGCCGGGAAGTAGAATCCATAGGTGCAATATATGTGAAAGTGATCAGGATCTCACTCTTCTCAAGTAAGGAAAACCGTCTCTATCAGGTATTGTAGGCATAATCCGAGAAAATTTCACAAAATAAGTCTGAATAAACTAAAATATCAAAGCTAGTCCTAAAGCTTCATCCACAACCTCTTTGGGTACTACTGCCCCGTAGCCATGACACTGAGCCCTTGCGGCCAAGTAAGTCTTGAGCCATTCCAGATTCAAATCGCCCAGTTTTGGAAACCGAGATACATAAAACCACACCATCACAGGTGTCATTTCATCAGGGTGGAGAGGTAAGTCTTCACTTAGCTTGATCAGAGCCTTAAGAGAAGACTTGAGTCGACCGTCCATTTGACGTAAGTTGAAAGGATTATCAACAAATTGGTCATTCATCTCCATCATGGGCTGATCCATGTTAGAGTCATTAACGATGACAGGCACAATATTCCGCCTTGGCTCCGCAGGCAAAATTAGCCTGTTCCATGTAACCATAAGCGCATGCCCGTCCACCTTGTCCTGGCGAACAATATTCCCACCAAGCTCATCCAGTGGCTGTATATGGCCCTTACAGACCCTCTCAAGATACAGAATGAATTCTACCCCGGTTGCCAAGAGCTCAGATTCGTTTGATGATTGTTCGTGCACTGAAGAATCCTGCGCTGGAGTAACTCCACTCGATTCGCTGAAAGGCGTAACCAGCGGCGACAAGTTCGTAGAACTAGATTCACCGATACCAGCCTTTGTAGCTGCAGCGGTTTGTTCAGCTAGTTCCAAATACCGCGACCGAAACAATTGCAGTTCTGCTTCAATTCTCTGAATGTACAAGAGTTTTCGTTGACGATAGTTTTTCTGTGCCTGCCTATTCTGCTGCTTCTTCTTCACAATCGCGGGTTTTTGGATTTTGGAGCCGGGATCCATCAGGAAAGCTTGAACTGCTTTGGAGCCACTGATCTACGCCTTTTTTAAAGGTGACCGGTAGGTGGGTGAGTTTGGATGGCTCATCCTACTTCTATGCCAATGACTGTGAACAAATGATGCATAGTCACGTGTAGCTCATAGAGCGCCTGCACTAGTCAAGGGTATTCTAGAGAAAACTTAGAAAAAGTGAATAATAAGAGAAATTCCACCTAAATTTTTCTTAGATCAAATATGGGTAGTGCTGCATTTCATGGTCTCTACGGATTATTGTACTCCTTGGCCACCTACAAGAAGTCAAATTGTGTCGTTTCCAGGGTTGGGTAATACGAACTTTACTGACCCAGTACTACCCCGTACTTTTATTTCTGAGCAATTCATAGTTTGATACTCTTTACTTGACTGAGATTTTTCGACAAGCTAATTTTACTCGAGATGCATTCGAGCCGATCTCTTCATCGTGAATGTGGTTGATATCTATCCCCTGTGCTCTCGGGGTCCGTCTGTCACAACAATCTGCGAACTAGAGCTTAGGCAGACATCATAAAAATAGAAAAGAACTGAGCTGAAGTAGATCCTACTCTTAACAGTTCCTTACTTTTGCCTAATACCATGAGCTTTCGAGCAAGACCAAATCACCCAGCCGCGCTGCCCGCTGCTGAGATGAAAGAGTCGGGTGAGCCAGGGTATCAGATCGCTCGCTGTTTCCAGCCCACTGGTTCTATAAAAACGATTAGCAATGCCAACAATAAATTCCAAAAAAATGCCAGTATATACTCCGTACGTTAGATGGTTCTTTGCTCAGCATACAAAACTTTACTGCAAGCCAATATTGTGAACATAAGCAATGAGACAGGAGCGGCTCTGAAATGATTCTGATCCAGGCGCTGATCAAAGGTGCGGGATAAGCATAAGGCTGGGGTGGACATATGTCGATCTGGCCACGATCTGCTGTCGACTCAGACGAGAGCACTTGAAAAGCAGCTGCATATTTCAACATATGCTGCTACTTGGACCAGATTTTCTTCACCTCCTATGAGCGTTCTTCAAGCACCGCTCGCTACCCCTTGCCAGCGAGCGCTCAGATCAACCACAATGTTGGTCCCCCCAGCAACTGGGTGTTATATGGGACCCTGGTGCGGCTGTGCACCCGTTGAATCAACATGGCTGAGCTTGATAGCCAGATCTGAGCCAAAACAAACAGGGGAAGAATAAAAATAATCTTTACGGTCGAGAAAAATATATGATAAAGCAAATCAATAAACAATTACAGGGAAATGAGCCATAAAGGGGACCCAGAATATCTGTATTGGAGTGCACTTGTAGCAGTTTTGTAGGGGCTCTGTGACCGTCAGCCTCGATTTGGTAAATAAACAATAACAAACTCCAGCCAAAACAAACATTACCTTCGACATTAACCACACTTCCAACAAAAACCAAGCAGCTTTCTAACTTTTGCTGCTTTGAAGAGTTTTCAAGCATAGGATTCATTCATCTAATAAAGATGAGCACTGGCAGGAGATCCTCGGGGCCCTTGATTGAGTTCCTCAAGGGTAGGTGCTGTTGCCGTACACTGCTGTTGTCTATGCTGGAGTGCCGAAGCCTAGTACTTGGTTGCGGTGCTGGAGCAGGCGAGAGACGGGCAGAACAACCACGAAGCATAAAACGTTACTAACTCCTTTTACAGACCGTGTATATCTCGGTTCATATGATTATACCCCCCCTGATACCGAGAAAGTTGTACACTTCACCATTGATGAGGCACTGCCGTACAACAACTTTCACCATGATTTTGGTCCACTGCATATTGGCCATATGTATCGGTTTGCAGTGATTTTGCACGAGATTCTCGGAGAAGAAGAAAACCAGAACAAAGCGGTAGTCTTTTACTCAGCCACCGATTCGCGGTCTCGAGCTAATGCTGCCTGTGTTCTATGCTGCTACATGGTGTTGATCCAGGGCTGGCCTCCGCATTTGGTGCTTGCTCCCATTGCTCAGGTCGAACCACCATTCATGCCGTTCAGAGATGCTGGCTATGCCGTGGCCGACTTTGCTCTGACAATTCAGGACATTGTCTACGGTGTGTGGCGAGCCAAGGAAAAGAATCTGTTCGACATGAAGACATTCAATCTCGAGGAGTACGAGAATTATGAACGAGTTGACCAGGGCGATCTTAACGAGCTTCCCCCACACTTTGTTGCCTTTGCTTCCCCTGAGCAGAAGGGCGATTCCAGACGCCTCAATTACGCATTTCTAAGCGTCCTGGATTACTTTGAGACCCACAACGTCAAGTTGGTGGTCCGGCTCAACAGCCATTTGTATGATAAAAACGAGTTTGAGAAGCGGGGAATCAAGCACATTGACCTCGTCTTCGATGATGGTACCTGCCCCACCATGCTCTTTGTCCAGGCCTTTATTGGTGCTGTCGAAGGTGTCATTGCACAAAAGGGCAAGGTTGCAGTCCATTGTAAGGCGGGTCTTGGCCGAACGGGCTGCCTGATTGGAGCCCATCTCATATATACCTACGGCTTCACTGCTGCAGAAGCCATTGCATACATGAGATTCTTGCGTCCTGGAATGGTTGTCGGCCCCCAACAGCATTGGCTCTACCTTCATCAGAACGAGTTCCGGGAATGGAGAAGAACAATGGTTGTCTCCAAGATCCCTGACCCCTCGCTCAGAGGATATAGTCCCTTGGTGGCCCTCAATTCTCCCGAGGCCATCTCTTCAGGAGCTGTTTCTCCTAACCACGGTACTCCGGGCTCTAAAACTACGCCCCCAAAAACACCGGAGCGTTCCATCCTTGCTGGTGTAGACAATACTGCTTCAGCTTTGCCCGTACCTACTCCTGGCCAGCCCAGAAAGAGTAGTCCTTCTCCGGCTAACAGAGGAGTAAGCTATAATGCTTCTCGGTATGAACACTCTTACGACCGATCACCAGAAAAGGCTGGTGCAGATGAAAACTCCCCCTGGACCAATTCTGATGAAGAGGATACTCAGATAATTGGGGGAGCAGATCAAAAGACACTCACCGCTACCCGCAACAACAACCTTTCGCATAGATCCCCTAAATCTCGGGAGCCATCCGGGCAGCTGAGTACCTATGACCAGCTGCTTGTTGCCAGAAAGCTTCGCTCTGTCTCCAACCCTGCTGGTGTTGGCGCAGGAACCGGCCGTTCCAAAAATCGATCTGGTTATCAGATTAGCACTACCACCACGACCACAACCACCACTACTGTGAGTTCCCCTGAGATCCGAAGATCATCTAGACTTGGCCAGGGTGTGAGAAAGGTGAGCAAGGCTGGTGGTGACCGAAGCAGTAGAGCATAAGCAGTAAAGCATAAGCTAAATGTGGCTGCCCTAATTGACAAATGTGTATTGTTTTGTCAAACAGAAGTTTGCGCGGGGAGGAAAAGCAGGCAATGCTGATTGTAATAGAAGCGTAAATATTTTATTATTTGACTATTATAGCACCATACGATTAATAGCTAAACGAGCATGAAGAAAAAGAGTAGAAGACTATTTCGAAGTCAATATAAATTGGCTGAAATGCTACAGTTCAGATTCTAGATAGATAATAATAGTCCATTTTTTGCTACTAATAATATTAATACTACTAAAGATCCCAATAATAATAAGCTAAGAACACAAATTTAGTTGGGGTAGAACTTGCTTGCTTTTAAGAAAAAAAATAATCCAGTAATACCCGTTAAATCATCATCGATTTCATCATAAAAAAGGGTAGGCACACCTGCTTCGCTATTTGTTTAGTATGCGGCAGGTTTGGTCCAGATGGGGATCTCTTCAATCTCACCCCAGCCGTAGCTAGCCTTCTTCTTTACATCATTAATCTCGAACCAGGCACCTTCATCAGTGGCATTGACATCGTGCTCTCGGAGCTTCTCAACTTCACGTGTAGACAATCCCCATGGATCTCTAGGAAGCCAAACAACAGGGTTAGTGGCATTAACTGCAGGATTTCTGTAAGCATTCTCTTCTTCTTCAGGACTCAAAGGAGGGGGAGGCTCATTGAATACATCTGCAGTAAGCAGCTCTCGCTGCAGAACCTGAGGAGACAGGAACTTGTGGGGCGCAAAATATCGAATGATAGCACCACCCGTGGGGAGGGGCCCGATGGACTTATTATTATGTCCAGCTTCCACATCACTGGGAGATTGAGACTTGTCCTCCGTCAGAGTAGCAGATTGCTTGACAGCTGCTTCAGTCTCTCGCATTAGAGACAAAGGCAGGCGATCCTGCAGAGGGCTAAAGGCATTTTGGAGGTTGACCTGAACAAACACAGTGACGCAAATCAAAATGACTTCCAGAACCAAAGGACCCCAAGTCTTAGCCAAGACAAACAGACCGAGAAGACAGACCTCAGCAATATAAAGGCCAGTGAAGGTCTGGTAAATGGCTCGGCAGAAGAAAATTCCACCACCGCTTGTAGGCTTGTTAACAAAGGACAGGTTGTTCAGGAAAGCTAGGTAAATAAGTCCAAAAGTGAGAGCAGAGAAAACCAGCAGAATGGGCGAAATGATGGAATAGGTAACGGTGATAACCATCAAATTTGTATAGACAGGGAAAACGGTACCCCAGCCAGGGCCACCAATAATGTTGTATCGAGACCACTTCTTTCGAGGGGAGCCGTCTAGGATAGCACCTAGAACATAGAAGAGAATCAGAGCCACAATCTGCAAAAACATACCGGAGGAGACAGAAAAGCCCTGGAGCAAAAAGTAAGCAATGTAGAAGTTAGAGGCAGAGGGCAGTCTAGTGGCCAACAGGTTCATGGCCGAGGAAGGATCGTCGATGATATTAGACACAACGGAAGAGGCACCAGATGCCAAGGTTGTAACAAGGAAGACCTGGACAACCTGGAAGGCAAAGTAAGCGCCCTGAGTATAGTACTCAACCTGGGTCATGGAAGTCTTACCAGCCACAACAGCCATCTTTCTGATGAAGATAGGCAGCAGCATCATAAGGAGGGCCAGCAAGATAGTGGGCAGCAAGGCCGTGAACAAACCGTGGAGGACTTCGGGCAGGTTATTGAGGAACTTGAGGAAATGGAGAGACTTCTGCAAGTTATCCAAGTTAGAGATGAAACCAACAAAGGCCACAGGAATAGACCAAAAGATGACGGTAGCAACGAGAGCTGCAGCGGCACCAAAGGATCGGATTAGTCTTTCCCACCATAGGAGACGCATATTGGGCCAGATGATCTCGTCGGGTTTGATACCAATGGCCTTGGGGGACATGTGCATGGGACGATGGTGATTCAGGGTCTGGTAAGCAACCTCAGCGTGCTCCTGGGTGTCGAACGTAACAAAGGCCGAATTGAGGGACTTGGCAGAAGAAGCAACAGTCTGCTTGTCGGCGATTTCTGCGTTGAGCTTGGAGATTTCCTTTGGGCCGTAGTCCAGGGTGTCGACCTTCTTGCCGATCAGGGGCTTGAGCTTATAGGTTGGCCTCTTCTTGTCAGGAACATAGTCGGCAATGTTATCACCTTCAATGACAGTCTTGCCCTTCTTTTCAGCCTTGAGTCTATTCTTGACAGCAGTCTTGAGGTACTTGACACCAGCAGCCTCGACCTTGGCGGCGAGCTTGTCACGTTTCTCCACGAGCTTGGCCAGCTGCTTCTGGTTTCGGTTGACAGTGACATACTTGACACCCTGGAACAGAGTGGAAAGAGACTCGACAGACAGGTATTCATCTGGGACAGTAGAAACAAGAACAGTTCTGCTGGAAACCAGGTAGGAGTTCGCAGGGGAGGTCAGAACAGACTGTCGGACAGACACATAGTACTGGAGCTCGCGATACAAGGTGAAGAGAATGAAACCAAAGTAAATCCAGGACAGAAAAACGTGAGCATAGTAACGATTCTTGTTCTTAACGTTGGAGAAGGACAGAATGTCAAAGCCTGAGATTTTGACGCCCTGAGGAGAGCCGCCGCCAGTGGCATTGACAGCCAGAAGAATGGGGTAGAGCACAACAATGCCGACAAGGCAAATAAGGAACACCATTCTAAGGTATCTCAGGAAGAAGTAGCCGTCCATGCCGGCATCGCGGATGATTTCAGCGTCGGTTCTGGAGACCAGATCCTTAAACCAGCCCATCCAACCTGCCTGGAGAGGCCGGGGTCGTTCGTTGGACGGAATTGTGTCAATGGTGGTTCGTGGCTGGTACACATTGCGGTGCTTGGGTCGGAGTATCAAAAAGGCGGTTACAAAGATGAGGAAGATGGCCAGGTTGAACACGAGCGCGGTCACGACCGTGGAACCCGACGAGGTGGTCTTGGAGTCGTCGTCGGCCATGGCTGAGCAAGAACGGAAACGTGAGTTTTCAGGAAAGCGTTTGCGTGCAGAGCGTACGTGCGTGCGGGAGGTGGAAGAAGGAAAGAACCACAATTGGACTTTAAATTCTTTATTATTATTGTTACTTGGGGGCTTTTTCAGGGCACAGCAGGGCGGGCGGGCTTAGCTAATCCATTGTCTAGCAACCACACCCAACTTTGCGACGCCCGCCTGAGATTTTGAAGCTGGGAAAGTCCCAATGTGGAGAATAGTTGCCTTTTGGGTAAATTTCGGTGGAGGATAAAACTTAGTGGGGAGCGGCAGCAGCAGGTTGGTTCGGGCTACTGCAAAATACGGGCTGGAAGCCTCTCTGCTCGCTGCAAAGGACGAACGTGCCCGTCAACCGCGGTTCTGAGCTGTCTGGTGTGGTTTTTGTACGGGCCCAGATGGCAGCCGGCGCACCCTACCGAAGAGAAAGTCGTTGGTCGATTCCATTGCGCGCACCTTAGCACAGGTGCAGATCCATTCCATGCGGCAAAAATCGAAGTATATCACAGAACTGTCTGTGTGCGGTGCAGTTGCTGCGGCAAAACGGTGGAAGCTCTGCAACACCGCCGACTTAAGACAATCGAAGACAAACTTGAGACGGGGCACCCGAATTTTGACATTTTTGCAAGCACCAGAAAATAAATCGGCTCGCCCCGTGCACATTGCACTCACTCAAAAGCACCGACCGGTGGTGATCTCACGGCCGCCTGCTCGCCCTTGCTCCCTCCTTCCCTTCCTCCGATCAGCGTCAGGCGCTGCACCTCATTCACCCCAGCGATCCACCCATGTCGACCACGCTGCGAGCACAGCTCGCAACCGGCTGCATTCCAACTGCATTACATTACGCACACCAATATCTTCCGCATCGGGCTAGGGCTCTGCGTCTGCGTCTGCTTCAGGGGAGAGATGATGCTGAACGCACTAGAGCTGGATTAGATTGAATCTGTCAGCCTTGCACACTAGTGCCAGTGCGATGCTATCCACCCGCAGTTGAACGTTTGCTGGTGACTGTTATGCCCTGGAGCAAACGCATCGCCGTTCCTTGGTCAGAGGCCCGCCGTTTTGGTGGGCGCACCTTTTTGTTTTTGCCGTGGTTTCTTTTGCTCTCTTTGCTGTGCAAACAAAAAAACAAAGCCACCCGACCCAGCTGGGTTCTTTTTGGTTTGGTTGGATTCCTTCCCCTGAAAGAAGGTGATGAGCAGTTGCCAGAGCAGCCAAAACAGCGCAACCACGACGTCAGTCAACGTGCACAGCCGCCAGTTTAATAAGGTTGAGCACATGCGCAAGCCAGTCTACCGAGCCGAACCGCATGGCCCCGCGCGATAGATCAAAGCTGCGCAAGTTCAATTCAGTTGCAGTCTATTCCAGTCCGTCGTCCAACGAATGCTTCCTTGCCGGGTAATCCATCTAGCGGGTCTACTGGAAGAACATAAAGTTTCACGCACCAGTTGCTGAGGTAACATGGGTGATTGCTGCGATTGAATTCATTGCTGGTGGCTCAATCTGAAGAGTTGGCGAAGGCGGTGAGACAGAGCCTGAGGAACGGACCCTCTGCAATGCCATTGGATTAATGGAAATAGACTAGACGAGGTTCAGGGAACTTGTTGCCTTGGTATTGGTAAGTGGGCAGTGGATTCGAATCTGCACAGGTTCGTCTCTACATCGGTCTATCATCTCCATCCACAGTCATTCCACATATATGACAAATTCAATTCAATATGCGTACTATACAGAGTACTGCTGGGAGTTTTCCCGAGCTGCGGTTGCTAGATTGTAGTTCATACATATTGGCAGGTCGTCCGTGTAGAGTTTATCAGACTAGGGTAAGATTACCAATGCTACCATGTAGACATTTACACACTACGTTATGCTTTGCACTGAAAAATCGCAGACCAAGTCCCATCCGTACACGCACGCACACCCTCTATGAGCCTCGTAGACCGCACAATAGAGTTGCTGCGCGAATGTGCACACGTCCCAGAGACACTTGTGCGCGACTTGTGCTACAAGGCACAGGAATTGCTGGTCGAGGAATCTAATGTCCAGCTGGTGTACACTCCGGTGACCATTTGCGGAGATATCCATGGTCAGTTCCACGATCTGCTCACCCTGTTCAAGATCGGAGGCGAATGCCCATTCACGAATTATTTATTTCTCGGCGACTTTGTTGACCGTGGCTTCTACTCTCTGGAAAGTTTCCTACTGCTTCTTTGTCTCAAGGTGCGCTATCCTGACCGCATCACGCTGATTCGTGGCAACCACGAGTCCCGGCAGATCACCACCGCGTACGGATTCTACGATGAATGCGTGAGGAAGTACGGCTCTGCGTCTGTATGGCGATTGTGCTGCAATGTGTTTGACTACGTGTCGCTGGCTGCTCTGGTTGGCGGCCCTGGCGGCGTGTTTTGCGTGCATGGCGGCTTGAGCCCTGCTATTCAACGCCTGGATGAGATTAGAGTCATTGATAGACGCCAGGAGGTTCCCCATGATGGTCCCATGTGCGACCTTTTGTGGAGTGATCCGGACGAAACTTTGGACATTCCGGCTGGTGCAGGCGAAAAAGACGGCAGCAGCAGTGCTAGCTCTGAGGCTCGACCCCCGGCTGAGTTCATGTCCCCGTCGTCCTGGGGAGTGTCGCCTCGAGGCGCAGGCTATCTTTTTGGACCTAATCCAGTACATGCATTCAACCATACTAACGACACTTCGCTGATTGCGCGAGCCCACCAGCTGGTGCTGGAGGGCTACAAGGAGATGTTTGACAACTCTCTGGTGACTGTGTGGAGCGCGCCAAACTACTGCTACCGATGCGGAAACGTGGCGGCCATTTTGGAAGTGGATGATAACTATGAGCGCAACTACAAGGTGTTTGAGACGCAGGAGAACGACATTAGTGGAGGTAAAATCGTGCCAATGAGACGACCGGTTGCAGAGTACTTCCTTTAGAGCAGCACCATCACACAACAAGCTCACCGCGGCCAGTCAACACGGAACACCCTTACTTTCTCATGGTGCTTGGTTTACTTGGTTTACTTGGTTGGCATGACTAATCTATGCTGAGAAGGATGAGAAATTTCCGCGCGTTCAGCTGAATTGCAACTTTACGCACGCTACTCGTTGCCCCTCCATCGGGTGCCAATGCCAATGCCAATGCCAATGAATGCGTCTGCCAGTTCCCGAGCCCTGCTCGTGACAAATTATTGAGCCAGCAAGCATCTCAGAGAGAGTAGCTGGGAATGCATCATGTATTATTTATTTGTATTTTACTGTGTTTAATAGATTCAATTCTCCACCGTCCAGCCAAGTCAAGCCCACTTCTTCTTCTTTGTGGGGTTCTCATGCACAACTACACACTCCACAGATGGGCCCGATGCTCAGCCAGCTAGCCAGCCATTGGGGCACCGACGGCATGACAACGGCGTAACCGTTTTGTTTCATTAACAGTGGCCATCTACTCTCCGTCTTGCTCAGCTCAATCCTTGTTTTTTTTCTGCTAAAATCCCCCACCCCTATCATAGATCAGAGCCTGACCGTTGCAGATCGAGTTTGGCTCCACTGTGCCCACCTACGGGTGACCCACCCAAGCAGCAGTATCACCACCAGTGCTACGCTTCAAATGAACAAAGACAAGATCTCACTCACATGTGCCCCAGGCAGATGGACGGCTTCCCCCACGCTGGCGTCACATCGCCTCATCGCCTCCACGAGGGCTGCGCTCGCAGCTCCGATCGTGCCAATTGGACCCACATGGCCTGCACATGCCTGTCCCGCCCGCGCGTAATATCTGGTCCACCGCTGATTGGCCCGCCCAACAGCATGACAGGCACCCATTTCATCTCCACCACCACACTTTTGTTGCATCTCCAAAGCCCACACATTGCTTCGCTATGAAGGTAAGCCAAACCGGTCGCGCGCGCACGCACAACCGCGCGGGATGGCGGGGTGCGGTGGTGTCCAAGTGTTTCTCTGACCACATGGCGCCCCACACCACGCCACGACCCGCCCACCTGGCCCGTTGCAGTGCTCTGCTCTTATCTTATCAGGTGTGCTGATCTCGGTACCGGTAGGAAACCAGGATCACACAACGCTTGTAACAGCTACTAACCGATCAAATCAAACAGTTTATTTATAACCCCGACCTGGAGAAGGTCAACTCCATGCTGGTGTTCAATACCGCCGAGTGTAAAGTCACGGGTGGCCTCGAGTTGTTCACCACCAAGCCGACCGGCAGCGACCGAAAGCTCCAGAAAACACTGGATAAACAACTGGAAGAGCAGTATGAATACGGCCAGTATGTGCCTGAAAACGGCGCCCAGTCATTCTCTCCGTCTGCTATTGTCCCGATAATGTCTCCGCCGGAGGAGACGGCTGCCTCGTTGACCAACCGGTACAATCGAAAGTCTTCGTTCTCAAATCACAACAACTCTTTGCACGGCCCGCACAGTCTGACTTCCTCTTCTCATCTGTCGTCGTCGCCGTTCGGGCCTCTGGACCAGCCGGCTAGCAGAAAAGTGTTTGCCTATGTCATTTCTATTCTCAACCAGTCAGATCCCGACCACGACTTCTCGTCTCTCCATCCCGTGGATTTCAAGCGCGAACCCACCTCGAGGACGGCTGTTTCCGCCTTCAATGACATTCTGTATGGAATGAGCATTCATGTTCCCAAGCAGCTATGGGACTGTCTTGATGAAGAAATAGATCTCACCGAAAGTGACTGTTACTCACATATCCCCTCGCCCTCCTACTTGGCTGACGAGCCGGGAACCATGTGGGCGAACATGTGGTTCTTTTTCAACAAGAAGAGGAAGCGAGTAGCTTACTTGCATCTCCGCGCAGTCAGGTACCATCAGCGATCCCCTCTCATGACTGCCCAGGACCTCAATGGAAGGCCAAGAGGCTCTGTCGGCGGCCTCCAAGAAGATCTTGACATGGATGAGGACTATGACCTAAATGAGGTTGACGAGGATGGCGCCTACTATGATGATGTTGTTGGCGACCTGGAGCTTGAGTAAATTAGCTTCTTTCTTCTTAATCATCATCCAATCGAGAGAGTAGTAAGCGTTATATGCAGCGGCGAACACGATCCTGCTTCACATTATACATTTATATTGTGATGCTAGCGAGGGAGCCATTATTACTCATCTCTGAAGTGCACGACGCAGCTACCAATCTTATCATGAGAGATTGAGTCATTACCTTGCTTTGCTCCTTGCCCCACTTCAAATTTCAACCTAACGCGTTATGACAATTATACCGATTATTTTATTTCAACCTTATGTATTACTACTTCACTGTTGTGCGTTCAACTGCATTAGTGGACGATGAAGCCAGGATTGGCTCTATTCTTCTGAAATTATCATAGCACCTTGTGTATTCAATGAATGAAAGCTTGTCAACCAAAAGCTAGACAATTGTTTCATATTAATCACCATTAATTTAACCTCATAAATACATAAAGAGCTTACTCTTATATTATATATCTCTGGAAAGACCTTCTCAGACTTCTTCGGACGCTCACCTTTTGAGCATCAATAAAACTGTCCACCACGACTCGAATGGCTCGGTCAACATCAAACCTGCTAACAAACTCACTCAGCCTCATTTTGGCAAAGCTCTCTGCAATTCGGATCATGGACTCCAAATGTCGAACAGTAATAGGGAACGAGCCTGTGTTGAGTGAAGCAGTTCGCAGATCCGCATACAACGACGAAAGTTTATCTCTATCAGCATCAGTAAGCCGGGGTCTAATCTTTTGTCGAGCATAATAAATATATTTCTTCAGCAGAGCCTGAGCAATGGGAGCCTGAGCAGGCTGACTGACTTGCTCTTCCTCCTCTTCTTCCTGAGCTCCACTGGCAGGATGCGATCTGCCGTGAGAAGAAACGACGAAGCGGGCCAGTTTCTCATCAATTTCAGGATTGACAATATCTCTGACGACACACATAATGTCAAATCGTGACAAAATAGGCTCCGTTAGGTCGACATTTTGTGAAAAAGGGATAGCAGCATTGTACCGACCACCATTGGGATTAGCAGCTGCAATAATGGCACTTCGCGCCTGCAAACTGGTCACAATACCAGCCTTCGAGATTGAAATACTCTGCTGTTCCATAGCTTCGTGGATTGAAGTTCGATCTTGATCGTTCATCTTGTCAAACTCATCGATTAAACAAGTACCCTTATCCGCTAGCACCAGAGCACCACCCTCCAAAGTCCATTCTCGAGTAATGGGATCTTTTCTAACAGACGCAGTCAAACCGACAGCTGAGGCACCTTGACCGGTTGTAAAGACTGCCCTATGAGCAGTCTGCTCGGCATATTTGAGAATCTGCGACTTTGCAGTACCGGGATCTCCGAGCAGTAGCACATTAATATCTCCTCTGATGCTATGCTTACCATCAATGTCTTTAGCAACACCTCCAAACAGGCTACAAGCAATAGCAGTTTTGATATCTTTGTGACCATAAATAGAAGGAGCAATTGATGAGATGATTTTGGAGATGATCCGTGAGTCCTTGGACAAAGATCTGATTTCAGTTTCTTCTTCCTCGGTGAAGGCGTAGTCAGCAACAGTACCAGCCTCTCGCTTCTGTACCAGGTTGGCTTCAATAACAGTAGCAAAGACAGGGAACCCATTCTTGGCATTGAGACCTCCGTCGTAAGCATTCTTGTAGATTCCAACCACATCCACCTCTTCACCAGGTTTTGCACTGTCAATCAGATCCCACAATAGAATAACTTCCCGATGTCTGGGAAGACGGCCAGGCGGGACAGAACCAGGCGACTCCTGAAGAGTGATTTTCTGGTAGTTTCTATACACAGTTTTTTCAGAGTTAAGATTAAAGGGACCCCGAGACTGGCAGTTGGAGCAGAAGGAAATTCGCACTTCCTGATTTGAGTCCTGGAAAAAGGGGCCGAGAGTAACACCGCATTTAGGGCAGTCGAACTTGACGTATTTGAGCTGGGGAAACACACCAGTTCTTCGGGTGACAACACCAGTTACTCTGACGAGCGAGTTGAGATGGCTCTCTCTCAGGTGTCTCAAGGAAAAGGTTGTAGGCAATCCAGAGATTCTCACATGAATCTCACTGTGAATTCGAGAGTAGTCAGGGTAGTGCAGTTCAACAGCCTCCATAGCCACGACATCGAATATTTTCAGCACTTCAGACGGTGCCACAGCCAAGAAGTAAGCAAGCGTGGCCTTGGATTCAACTAGGTGAGTGTAAACAACTTCCAGACTCTCACTATTGACCTCACCGAGAGTTCTGATTCGGTTACCGTACACGGAGTGGCCCTGCTCATCGGTGTACTCCAGCAAGAAGCTTCTAAATTCCTTGGCAACTGTTCGATGCACAGCTGGCTGAGTAACCCATTCGGCAATTGAGGATGCCTTGACGTCAGCAAGCGCTTCCAAAGACAGCGTCTCGTTGAGAGGATCAATGTCTTCGTCGTCCACAGCATTGGGATCATAATCATCATCGTATTGGTTTCTTCTTCTTCGGCGGTTGGGCAGACCACCATCAAAATCGTCATCTTCGTAATCTAGAAAGGCACCGGGAACCCGTCGACGACCAGAAATAGCAGCAAACTCACGATCTCGTCGGTTCAACTGCGCGTCAATCTGTCGTCGGTCAGCCAGGTCCATACCATCGTAGTCATTTTCATCATCGATGGCACGATCTCGGGTATCATAAGCATCTTGAGCAGCATTTTCCGCATAATCCCTAGTCATATCGTCGCCAAAAAGATCCTCGCCCGCTTCTTCTTCGGCGAGCTCATCGAGATCGTCTATCTGGTCCTCTCGAATATCTTCATCTTCGTCGCCAAACGGCAGCCCAGGGGGAGACGAGGGCGGCAGATCAGGCGAGCTTCTCATGCCTCGCATGTCGACATCATTGTCGTCGTTGTCGCTGAATTCTCTTTTTCTGCTTCCCGACATGCTTGCGCAAAGTGTGTTTTATGAAAGAGAGGAGGTGTTGAGGAAGCTATGAGTGATAAGAGTTGAAAATAGGCGTCGTAAGAACAGAGACGCGTTGGCGCCAATTAATATTCCGTTTTGGGATACACGACCACGCGTTTTTGGTGGAGCCAAACAAATAAAACAAATGGCTGGAGGACCGCAATAACAATGGTAGGGATAGCTACTAGCTGAAAATACCCGTCATATTCAACGGAATCCTGCTGTACCACATGTGACAATTAACGCTGAGATTTTCGTATTTTTGAGCAGATGTAACTAACTGGGGGCGCTGTAGCTGGAATATTGGAGTGGTTCGGCTGGAGCTGAACAGCGCCAACTAACCTCCATCACCAAGTTTGACTATTTTCTCTTGCGGCGGAATGCTTCTCCAATAGCTCCACACAACAGATAGCTGACATAACATCTGGGAAATACCTAAGATATACTAGCCAAAATAGTGGATAATTGCGTAAATAACGTACTTCTCCTTTCCCTCTGGGTACAGTACTCATGTCTCTTGATCTTGTCGGAACACCGCTGAGGGAGGAGAAGAGCGGACAGCCGCCTGCGTTGCACGGTGCTTTCACTGGTGGCTTTTCAGCTGGGTACTTTAACAGTGTTGGCAGCGCCGAAGGATTCATCCCGAAAACCTTCCATTCCACTCGAGAAAACAGGGCCAAAGTTCAGCACTCCTTGGATAGTTACATGGATGCGGAGGATCGCTACAGCTATGAAGAGAAGATCAAACTGACCAGAGTGGAGCAACATGTAGGGTCGGGATCAAAATCGATGCTAGATAAGCTGCTGTTCAGTTCCGATAGTATCCAAATCACCCCGTTCAACTATCAGGGCTACAGGATCATGGAGAACATGGGATGGCGACCTGGACAGGGAATCGGCCCAAAGGAGCTGCGCGAGACAAGTATCTTGAGTGGTGAAAGAAAGAAATTTGAGTTCGTTCCACGATCAATTCGTCAGGATGCATCAGCATCTGGCGGCACTGCTACCAATTTCAAACACTACGGCCTCGGATACGATGTCGACTTGCCGATCTTGAGGTCTACAAAAGAGCCACTAAAAAAAAAGAAGCGCATTGCTATGAACATCAGCATTGCTGGAGATTTAGACGAGGACGAAGATGATGACGCAGTGGTCATCCCCAGAAAGAGGAAGAGTGCTCAAGCGCCTACGGTGAAGTTTCAGCCAAAGAGATTAGCCAAACAGCCCCAAGGACCAGTATTTACTACGGCAGATCGGTTTCCTGATGGGTCAGAAGTCCCTGACGACTTAGTCCTAAGCACCATGAAGTTGGTCAACCTGGTTACATATCAAACTGACGTGCCGTTAGACGATCAGCCAGACGATGACGTTAAACAAGAGCCCTCCAACACATTTCCTATTGTTAAGAGTGAGGACGGTCAATCAGTGTTTTCCTTTATGAGTGCGTCGCAGAGGGATCGTTTGAGTACTCTTACTGGTAAGAAGGATCTTCCCCCTGGAAGGCCGGTTCTGGAGTTGATACCGGAGTTGCCTAAAAGCGTAGCATTAGCAGCTCTCAATAACTCGTCTCTGCCATATGGCGGGGACTTGCCCAAAAGAGAGAGATATGTCGCATATTTGCAGAGCCAAGCAGGGATCAAGCCTGAGATTAAGCAGGAAGAAGAGCTGGATATCGGCTCACTACCTGAAATTTTAGAATTTGCGAGAGTGGCTACGGTCTTCAAGCCACTCACTGGTGCAATGGCCCAACGATTTATCAGGGAGCAGCCAAAAACCGATCAGAATATGGCCATTGAAAAGGAATATGGTGAAGTGAAGCAAGAATCCAAGATCAAGGAGGAGGATGATCCTGACGATCCCATTTCTTCAGACAGAGCACCAGCATATTACGCATCCAAGGGCCAATATGGCCCTAAAACCTTCACCATAGAGGAATGGTATCCTGAGCGTCTGTTAGCCAAACGGGTCGGAGTCCCATATCGAGGTATCAAGGGACAAGAGGTAGCATTGATTGGCAATGACCCCCAGCCAGTTTCTGTAAGGGATGAGAAAATATCATCCTCGGTAGTTCCTCAGGATATCTATGGTGAAAGCGATGAGGAATGATAAGCAGAAGGTACATTATTTATTTACTAATAGAATTGCATGCTGATAAAAAAGATGCTAGTTACGATGATATGCATTGTAGACATGGTGTAGGTACCTCGGTAACACTTTTGGCTTCACTCGAACACCACCATGAAAACTCCGTTTTTTACAATTTTGAATTCCAAAAGACCGGGGGCAGAATCTGATGAGAAAACCACCTCTATAGTTCTCCTGGTGCCTTTTGCCAGATTGTACCGCTTAAGTACAATACGCTGGTCGATAAAATAGGCCCATTGCAGACCCAGAAAAGGGACCTTTGGCTTGTCATGCCGGACCAATTCGTCCAAATCTATAATAGGACTTGATGCAGGGTCGGTCAGTACAGACTGTGACTGGGACGAGTAGGATAGAGGGGAACTGTTCAGCAGTGGCGTAGCCTGGGACTGCGATTCATTGAGCCTTCGTCGTTTTGGATCTCGGGATACTTCAACCATAGAGGGTTGCGACCAGCCTGAGAAGCGTCGGACACTATTTTCATAGTGAACAAAGTACCGGCTATGGTCACTCTCATCATCTGGATCAACTTCACGGATGAATCGCTCAGACACCTGATTGGAACAGACAACAGCCAGATTGTAATTCTCAGATAAGGCACGTAGCTGACGACACAACTGGGACAGTCTTTTCGACTTTTCACCTGAGTTGACCGAGTCTTCGTCATTTTCCATTCTGAAGTGCGAGGCAATACTGTCGATTATAACCAGGCCAGCATTGGTTTGTTCCACCATTAACGGCAGCTGATACCGCACGACATGCTCGAGCTCCTCTTGATCCTTGGTGGTTAAGCAATGAATTCTATCACCACTAGGGCCCTTTTCAGTCTGGTCAAAGCCATATCGTTCAGGCATGCCTTGTAGCAAATCATACATTCGGCGAGTCTCAAAGCCAGTTTCAGTCGAAATGTAGATGGCATCGCGGCCCAGCCCACCCAACATGGCTCCCTGTTCAATTTCTGGTAGCTGTACCGCCAGAGCCAGTTGCGTAAGTAGATTAGACTTTCCCGTAGCACTTTCTCCAGCAATTTCCGTCACTTGTTTGGTCATGAGCCCTCCTCCGACCAGTTTATCTAACACGGCATCGCCAGTGGTGAACCGTTTGGGCTTTTGCGGCACATCCCCGTATAGAGCATCCACTTGAGCATCGACATATGTCATGAAACGGTCGTAAAATAGCTGTGCCTGAGCAGGATCACAGCCAGTAGCTTCCACCAGATGGTCTCCACCCAGCAGGACCAGGTCTGCACAAGTCACAGCTTTGAGTTCGCACATTCGCAGAATCTCCTCAAACTCCTCCTGCTCAAGCAGCGGACACCTCGGATAGAACTCATACAGGTCCATGGGTTGCCATGGCCTGGATGCAAACAGATCAGGCAAAGGTTGTAGATGGGGGCAGGGTTGAGCTGGGAACGCGTCGAGCTCCAAACCCTCCAACCTACCATCACGACCTGATTCACTGCTGGAAACAGCAAGAACCAGCACAACCAAGCACAACGATTGCTTTTGAATTGCTTCTTTACTTTTGCATTACAGCCCCGTAGTCCGCTGGTTTTCCTTTTTCTCTCATGGCTTCTCCGGAGAGTATCACTGCACTCGACTACATTGAGAGCCAGAGCGCGCTGGAGGATGAGGCCCGGCGTGCTATGCCCTACGACCCCAAGCACTGCACATACCACGATGGACCCATCCGCCAGCAGCTGTTTGCATGTCTTACGTGTAAAACGAAGAACAAACAGACAAATGCCATTTGCTATTCGTGCAGCATCCAGTGCCATTCCGATCACGATTTGGTGGAGCTGTTCACTAAGCGGGGCTTTTCGTGCGACTGCGGCACGCAAAGAATGAAGTCTTTTGGAGGCTGCAATCTGCGTAAAAACTTTGACGCGCTAGATCCAGCTGAGCGGTCCAACCAGTATGGGCACAACTTTGAGGGCCGCTTCTGTAGCTGCGATTCTCCGTATGAGCCTTTAAAGGAGAGTGGAATCATGTTCCAATGCCTGTTTGGCGACCCGTGCGCGGAAGACTGGTACCACGAGGAATGCATTCTTGGTGTCGAGCGTGGGTCTGTTCAAAGGCCGTCCAAAGCTACGGCAAGAAAGCACCCCGAGGGTGTGAACGTCTTTGACACACTAGAGGATGCTCATAGTGAGAATGTCGAGCGACCAGAGGAGGTAACTAAAGCAGAAGAACAGGATGGCCAGGCCGAAGATGATGATAACGAGGACGAAAATGATACCATTCCGGGCCTACCGAACCAGAACGAGTTTGATTCGTTTGTGTGCTGGAAGTGCGTTGACAAGCACAAAGCTGTGATGGATAAGATTGCAAAGATGGACAATGTTAGTATTGTGCTGAAGAGGCAAGCCGCTACCCCTGCAATCAAATCTGAGAAGCAGGCTCAGGATGACGACCAACCAGCCAGCAAGAAAATTAAGTTGGAAGCCCCCGAAACGGAACCGGAACTGGCTGAGCCAGAACATTACTCTCTATTCCTTAAAGAGGGCTACGAGCAGGTACTTAGCGCCTCTACAGATCCGGAAATCGTCAAGTTGACGTCAGAGTTTCCCTTTTTCGCACAGGAAGAAGAAATCTACGAGCCTCCACCAGATGATGATGCCAATTCTTCTCTGCTGGATGCTGGTACCCGGGCTCTAAACGCGATGCCTCGAGAGCAGGCCATCAGTGGTCTTGCTGCCTATGAGCTCATTCGACAGAGACTCACTAACTTCCTGAGACCCTTCGCAGAAGAGGGTAAGGTGGTCACAGAGACAGATGTGAATGGATTCTTTGAAAAGGTACGGGAAGAACAAGCACAGAACCTTTAAAAGATCCCAACAACAGTCCGATGTGCCGTACATATTTATTCGTTTTATGCAAATTATACCTTAAACCTTTGTAATAACACTCTTAATAACCAAGTAGTCGTCCAGACCATACTTGGAGCCTTCTCGACCAAAACCGGACTCCTTCACACCACCAAATGGCAATGCAGCTTCGCTGATCAAACCAGTGTTGACGGCAACCATTCCGACCTCAAGTCCCTCGCTCACAAGATTGGCCCGGGAGATGTTGTTGGTATAGAAGTAAGCACCGAGGCCAACCTCAGCAGAGTTTGCCAGCTTGATGACTTCCTCATCGGTCTTGAAGGGGACTAGCACAGCCAGAGGGCCAAAAGTCTCCTCTCGGCAGACCAAAAAGTCGGGAGTAGCGTCAGCAATGACAGTGGGAGAAAAGAAATAAGGGCCCAGTTCAGTGAGGGGCTTTCCTCCGGTCAGCACTCGGCCGTTCTTGGATACAGCGTCGGCAACGTGTCTGGTGATCTTTTCAATACCCTTTTCATTGATCAACGGGCCTTGGTTGACACTGGGCTCAGTTCCCTGACCAACGCTGAGCTGTGAAACAGCTGCAGCGAATTTCTGGGCAAATTCCTCATAAATATCTTCATGGACGTAGAACCGGTTAGCACAAATACAGGTCTGGCCCGATCCTCGGAACTTCGAAGCAATTGCACCCTCAACAGCTGCATCAATGTCCGCATCATCGAACACAATGAAGGGCGCATTTCCACCTAGTTCGAAGGAGACCTTCTTTACGGTAGAAGCAGCTTGGCTCATGAGCAACTTTCCGACACCAGTGGAGCCAGTGAAGGTAACCTTTCGCACAGTAGGATTCTCACAGATCTCTTTGCCAACATCCTTAGTTCTGGTGTGGGTAGGGACAACGTTGATAACACCCTTGGGGATGCCTGCCAGCTCACCCAGGTAAGCCAGAGCCAGAGCAGAGTAAGGGGTCTCAGAAGGAGGCTTGATAACAGTAGTGCAGCCAGCAGCCACAGCAGCTCCAACCTTTCTGGAGATCATAGAAGCAGGGAAGTTCCAGGGAGTGATAATTCCGCAGACACCGACAGGCTGTTTGACAGTGTGGATCCGGCAGTCTGTTCTCTGCGACGGGATCACATCACCGTAGATTCGAGGAGCTTCCTCTGCAAACCAGTCAAAGTTTACGGCACACGAACCCAGCTCACCTTTTGCTTCAGCCAGGGGCTTACCGTTTTCCAAAGTCAGAATCAAAGCGAGATCATCAATGTTTTCGTTCATCAACTCGGCCCATTTTCGTAGAAGCTTGGCCCGATCTCGGTTGCTCAGCTTTCGGAACTCAACCAGCGCCGCCTCTGCAGCATCAATGGCCCGCTTAGTGTCTGTCACAGTACCATCGGGCACAACGCCAATTTTGGTACCAGTCGCAGGGTTCTCGACATCAAACACGGAGTTGCTGTCGGAGGCTCCCCAGACACCGTTAATCAGCAGCTCTTCCCGGAACAGTTCCGGCTTCTTCAACAATGAACGAATATCCTTGCGAGCAGCAGGAGTACTAGCAAAGCCTCGAACAAGAACCTTTCGGAGTTCTTGTGCAGAAGCAGCCCTGCTTCTGTAAAGCGTCAGTGCGCTTCGAAGTACAGCAACCATCTTGATCTTGTGGGGTTGGTTATACTAGTAGGCAAGGCACAGAAAGATAGCAGGAACCCAAACAGCAGGAAAGCAGAAAAAGAATGCTATCAAAAGATTTTCACACGGGGACGAAAAATAAAAAAATTCAAAAGATTAAGCGTCCAATATATAGTAGGGAAAAGTTACAACCACTGGTAAGCGCTTATATTCTCTGGAGATCCCCCTCGACAGTGATATCCTGAGATTTTGGCGCGCTGATTCACAACATTTAGCCGCCCTGACACCTCTTTACGCTTCAGCCGCGCGCTATATCAGTATCCGACCGGGGAATTATTGCCGAGCATGATTCACTGCAGAGTGCCATATATTAAAAAAAAAAAATTTCCACAAAGTATATGAAAGTTTTGCCATTCATTCTCGTATTTACAATACATATCTACATCACTCATTCCTGCTCATACAGATCAGACCAGACATTAATCATCCTTCTTAGATCTAGTTTTTGCAAACTGAGCATCCCACACCTCATTGCCTTCCTTAGTAGTCACATCACCAAAGGCAACCTTGAATACCTCGTCATACCATTCAACAGGAACTGGGGTAATGCCTTTCTTCAAATAGTCCGGCAGATCTTCCCAGTCAGCGAGATTTTCCTTGGGGAAGATGACCGTATCGCAGCCAGCACTTCTAGCAGCCACAACTTTACTTCGAATAGCACCCACAGGCAGCACCTTTCCAGCCAGAGTGATCTCTCCAGTCATAGCAATGTCAGGCTTAACTGGTCGATTCAAAGCCAAACCTAGCAAACTTGTAGTCATAGTGATACCAGCAGAGGGTCCATCTTTCTTTATGCCACCCTCCGGCAAGTGGGTGTGGATAATGGCATGGTCGAAAAACCGATTGTTCTCGTAGTTCTTGGTCATAAATGTCTTGCTAAAGGTATACGCAATAGACGAGGACTCAGAAATAGTCTCTCCGAGAAGACCAGTTCGAGTGAACTTGGGCTTTGCATCAGCAGACAAAGGCTGTTGTAGAACACTTTCCACAAACAGAGCAGTACCTCCAAGTGAGTTGGCAGCCAAACCTAGAACAACACCAGGATCGCATCTATCATAGATTCGATCATTTACTCGCACTGGAGGTCCCAAGTATGTCTTGACCTTGTCAGTGCTGATAACAATCGGAGTGCCCTCTGCAATAGTTCCATCGACAACTTCCAAGGCAACCTTGCCAAAGATCTTGACAATCATCTGCTTCAAGGTACGCACACCAGCATCAACGGTATAGTGCTTGACAATATAATCAATGGCATCAGAAGTGAAAGTCACATCAGTCTTATCCAAGCCACATTCCTTCTGGGCCTCCTTGACTAAATAGTCCTTGGCAATGGTGGCTTTTTCATATCTATCATAGGCACTTAGCTCAATCAGCTCCATTCGATCAAGAAGGGGCCGCTGAATGACACTTATATCGTTTGCAGTACAAATGAACAATGTCTTGGAAATATCAATCGGTGCTTCCAAATATACGTCAAAAAACTTCTTATTCTGGGCAGGATCCAAAACTTCAAGCAATGTAGCACTTACATCGCCATGCAAACCAGTTCTTCCAGTCTTGTCAATTTCATCGAGAAGAATAACAGGATTTTGAGTCTGGCATCTTTTCAAGGCCTGCACAATGCTACCAGGAAGGGCACCGACATAGGTTCTTCGATGACCCTTGATTTCTGAAGCATCATACACACCTCCAAGAGAAATACGCTCAAACTTTCGGCCCAGAGATTGAGCGATGCTCTTGGCAATGCTTGTCTTACCAACACCAGGTGGTCCATGAAGACAGATGATTTTACCATCAACCGATCCCTTGAGCTTGCCGACAGCGATGAATTCCAAGATTCGTTTTTTAACATCATCTAATCCAAAATGGTCGGAGTTGAGAACCTCCTTTGCAGCCTTAATATCATATGAGTCCTTAGAAAACAAACCCCAGGGCAATTGAGTAAGCCAGTCCAGATAAGTCCTGGAAACAGTGGCTTCGCCAGAATGCTCCTGGAATTCAAATTTGGAAATCTCGCTCTCAACAATAGCCTGAATATCTTCGGGTGCGTTCAGTTTAGACATTCGCTCACGAAATGTAGCAATGAGTTTCTCTTTGCCATTGTCGTTGCCCAGCTCCTTAGCAATGATTTTCTGCTGCTCATGCAACAGGGCTTTTTTGTGCCTCTGGGTCATTTCGGCATTCAAATCCTTAGTGATTTTATCGTTCAACTCAATACTAGCAAGTTCACGATTGATCAGGTTGAAAGCCTTGGACAACCTCTCTTCAACATTGAGGGTCTCCAAAACCTGCTGGACCTCGGCAGCACCAGAGCAGGAAGCGGCACAAAAGTCAGCCAACTGGGAAGGGTTGCTATAGGTTCCCCCAGAATGTGGGAACAGTTTGGAGAATCGCTCAAGGTGCAGTCTGACAACAAAGCTATTGTTCGACAGCTGATGGAGAGCATCGATGATCTTGGAGCACATGTCCTGAATATTCTTGTTATCAACGTCAAAGGGCTCATCAGAGATGGGAACAACCTCATTCATCCATCTGACATTCAGCTTATCCAAGGTGCTCGAAGCCTCAATTTGCTCGAAGCTAGCAGTATCAAGGCCGTTGTCTGATTGGGGAGCCTTGTCATTTTCAACCTTGTCCGTAACTGGAGGCTCCAAAAGAGTGCCCTTCTCTACCCGACAGGTGGGGTAAAGAGCCACATAGACAGTGGTCTTTCCATCTCTTCCGACCGATGTTTCTATGGTTTCGACATGACAGCTGCAGCCGATATCGTAGGTCTCATCCTTGTCTGTGATGAACTTGGCCGAATCGGCATTCTGACCGAGAAACACGACAACTGACCTATCCCAAGATTTATCGTGGTCCAATTTATTGAGGATCTTGATTTGCTCGGGATCAGTGAAGGTGCAGAATCCGCCTAAACCCGGGAACAATGGCCGTCTAGGAATGACAATGGGAATAAACTTCTTTTCCGGAGGAATCACGGTCTCCCCGAGAGTTGGAGTAGGTCGCTCGGGAGGAGTAGGAGGAGTCTTCGCATCAGCAGTAGACTTATCAGCAGCTTTTTCACCTCGTCGGCTGGGGATCAGGACTTTTCTGCGGGGGTCTTTTTGCTGGTCCTTCTTATCAGGGTTCGACTTGGACCCGGCCGGCTGCTTCGATTCCGGAGCAGGAGGAGGCTTTTCATCATCCTTTTCATTTGATTTCGCTACACGGGTAGCCGTGAAAGTTCTGACCGACTGGCTAGAAACCAGCTGTGGAGCAGAGACGATGCTGGGGTAACCGTGGCGAATTTGGCGCGCAGCCACGCCACGAATTCCTCGGGAAACAATCCTCGACGCCATAATATACAGAGATGCAATTGATATGCAGATCAAATTATAAGCGTGCAAAGGGAAAAAGAGGGATTGCGGGGGGAAATGCAATAGAAATGGTTTGCGAGCTTAGTCAGCCTGGCAACTCGACGTAAGCAGTAGATGGTGTCAATGATTCGGTCCGGTCGGGGCAATGCAATGCAAAAATACGCCAGAAAAAAGTATATACAATGATTCTAGAAACAACTGCACTAGATTGACGAGTCGGTAGCTATTGATCGCTTTTAATCTGTTCTGGTCCGTCAAGGGTGTCGCCTCGTTACTGGTCCAACAGTGCTGAGTGATTGAAATACCCGATGGACGGAGAGCAGTGATTTGGTGATGCTAGAAGGTTGAGCTCAGTTACCCGGTGCCACCAAATGCACGAGAGCGTGCGGCGCAATCAGCAAGACCCCTGGTGCTGATACTTGTTTTTAGCATGTAGGGTAGAGATAAGACCAGGAAGAGGAAGACGGGGAGATATTGGCCAACACAGGACACTCACAGACCCGGGGAACGGAGCGCTATTACTGACTTATCTGGGAGTGGTTGCTTGAAATGTAGCAGTTGTTTTGAGTCAACGGGCGCTGCCCGATGTCCTCTAGATACGGACCACCTGTAGAAGCACTGGTTCCCGATTAAGGAAGGCGTACCCGATAAGATATATATGCCGAGTCGCAAGGCCCTCGGAGACAAAGTTCATCTTCCATACAACTCCGGACTCAGCACCATGACCAAAACTTTGAAACTAGCTACGCTGGCCAGTCTACTGACTGCTGCACTATGCCACGGAGGTCCGGGCCTGAGCTTCTTGGATCAGCACTTCGGGCCCATTGAGTACAAGTCGCACCGCCATGCGGATCACATGTTGATCCAAGGTGCCGACTCTGCTGATGGCCCGGACTTTACTGATCCATACTTGAAGGTCCCCCACAAGGACTATACAGATGATCTGTTGATGGATGGTCCATTGGAGCCTCCCCTGTATGCTGGAATAGTGACTTTTGCGCACTTTCCTCTTCAGGAGTGTTTTGCGGCTAGCACTCGCGATGATCCCATTGATATTGCGATTGTTGGAGCGCCCTTTGACACTTCTACGAGTTACCGACCTGGTGCTCGATTTGGACCTGGCGGCATCCGGGAAGGTTCTCGGCGAATGTTTCCCAGCTTCAGTCCTTACCGACCGGAAGACGACCTGTTCACCAACCTTACTGTGGTGGAATGCGGAGATGTGCCCATGACGGCATTTGATAACCGATATGCCCTTGATCAGCTGTATCGAGGCCATCGAGCTATTCTAAATCACTCTGTGGCCACTGTTCCTGAGGGGGCTGATAGCGAGAGTTATGTTCCCCGAGTCCTTACTCTTGGTGGTGACCATACCATTACGTTCAGCGGCATTCGAGCAGCCTACGAGAAATACGGCCCTATTTCGGTGCTGCACTTTGATAGCCATATTGACACATGGAACCCCGATGCTCTAGGAGGCAATATTTCCAGCTATGCACAGCTGAATCACGGAACTTTTCTGCACTATGCCCACGAGAAGGGCTACCTCAATGAGGACAGCAACATGCACGTTGGCATCCGAGGCCCGTACTTTGTCAGACATGATGACCAGGAAAATGATGCGCGGTGTGGATTTCAGGCTGTTCTTGCTCGAGACATTGATGAGATTGGTGTGAAGGGAATCATCGAGAAGGTCAAGAAGAGAATTGGAAACAACAAGCTGTACATGTAAGTGACAAGCGCCAACATATTTGCACTATAAGCAGTCTATTAATGTTTTTTTTTACTAACTATCAGTACCGTTGACATTGACTCTCTGGACCCAGTCTATGCCCCGGGCACAGGCACTGCCGAGCCTGGTGGATTCACCTCCCGAGAGCTTCTGTCCATTCTTGACGGCCTTGTCGGACTCAATGTTATCGGCGCCGACGTTGTCGAAGTCGCCCCTGCCTACGACTCTGCGGGCCAGGTCACGGTTCTTGCTGCTGCTGAGGTGGCCCGGAGCTTGATCGGCTTGATGGTGCTGGGCGGACCGGTTGAAATCTAAAAGGTGCGTGCGTACGTGCGCGCAGGGAACAGTAAATATAAAACTACGCAGTCTATTTTTGACGAGAGCAAAATCTAAATCTGAATTCATAGTGAAAAATTTTATAACTACTACACCACCCAGTCTCTACATTTTTGTTTGGTTGCTGCTTGCTCGGTTGCTGCCCCCCCTTGCAGTTAGATTTGATGTTCGAGCTGGGCCGGCCTTGTGATGGTCCCATAAACATAAAAAAAATCCCGGTTCGCTGCAATCGTCCAACATCCACCACTGGCCAGAATCTGAGACACGTCCTACCCCTACGCCGGCCAATTCCTTCTGTACAAGCCACCTGTAGCATTGCAAGGCAGCATTTTTGAGCTCCCTGTTAATTATCCCCTTTTTTAGGCGTCTACTGGCGCCGCCCTCCCATCCGCCGGCGTTTGCTTTGCCCCCACCATGTTAGAATCGTTGGTTGCGTCTCTGCTCAACCGGTTTCTGGTAAGTACCAACGTCTTAACCAGCTGCTCCAGCATAACGCGCAGTGCGTTCTCTGCTTTATCCGATCGTCTACTAACATTTTACAGGGTTCTTATGTATGTTTAATTCTGACTCAAATTGGCTTGACCCGTCGGTCGGTCGGTCGATCGGTCGGTCGGTCTGTCGGGGTCTGTGTAGTCCTAATCGGCTCAGACATGCTAACTTTCTCCAGGTTCAGAATTTCGATCCCAAACAACTCAACATTGGCATCTGGAGCGGTGATGTCAAGCTGAGGAATCTATCTCTCAAGAAGGAGGTGAGTAATTTTTCCCGTTTTTTCTGTTTATGTCGCCAGGTTCAGAACCCTAATCCCAGGCTCTTGATAAGTTCCGACTGCCGATCAATGTCATTGAGGGCCACCTTGGTGAATTGGTTCTTCAGATCCCATGGTCAAACCTGAAAAACAAGCCTGTTAAGGTTGTGATTGAAGATGTGTTTCTTCTAGCCGAGCCAAAGCTCGACGAGGAGTACAATGCCGATGAAGAGGCTTCCCGTGCTCATGCACTGAAGATGGACCGGCTGGAGAACTTGGAGATTATCGACCGATCCCCACCCACTGCCGGACTCTCCCCGGAGGAGATAAACAAGAATCAGAGCTTTACGGAAAGCTTAGTGACAAAAATTGTTGATAATCTGCAGATCACCATCAAGAACATCCACATTCGATACGAAGACTTCTCCTCGGTGCCTCACCATCCTTTTGCCCTGGGTTTCTCCCTGGCAGAGCTTTCTGCAGTTTCTACCGACGACCATTGGAATCCTATTTTTATTCAGGATGTCACGGATTTGACCCGAAAGCTGGCTACCCTCAGCTCTTTATCTATTTATTGGGACACCGATGCGAAGAGCATCAAGGACGACGACGAAGACTCCGATATTGTCGACAAGTTCAAGGTCCTCATGCAAGACAATGCTTCTCATCAGTATATTTTGTGCCCGGTATCTGGTGTTGGCCGCATACTGATGAACAAACGATCTACCGATTCTGAGCCGAAGACTAGGGCTCAACTGGTGTTTGAAGAACTGGGCTTCGTCTTTGACAGTGACCAGTACCGAGACGCTCTGTGGACTGCTGATCTTTTCAGATTATACATGAAGACAAAGGATTTCAAAAAGTTCCGTCCAAAGGAGACCCCGAAAGAGAAGCCTAGAGCCTGGCTCCAATACGCTGCAAAGGTTGTGCTAAATGAAATTCATCAGAAAAACCAAGAATGGTCATGGGATCATATTAAAGATAGACGGGAAAAGCGTCTTCGATACATTGAATTGTATAAGCACAAATCCACTGTAGGAGCTCTTGAGCCAGAGCAGATTGAAGAGTATGATCAACTAGAATGGGACCTCTCCTACGATGACATCCGCTTTTATCGTTCTTTGGCTAAAGCAGAGCTACGAAGGGAAAAAGCTCAGATAAAACAATCTGCTCCTACTCAGCAATCTCAAGGCTGGGGTTCCTGGCTGTGGGGATCAGCCCCAAAAGCTGGGGAACCAGAGAAGATTGAAGGCGATGAGGAAGTGACCATGACAGACGAGCAGAGACAGGAACTTTACGATGCAATAGAGTGGGATGGTGACGCAGAGCAAAGTGCCATGGATATCCCACGGGAGCGGGTCACACTGGAGCTTGAAACAGCACTTCGGACTGGAAGCTTTAAAATTCGGCAGGATCCTCATGGCGAATGCAACGACCTCGCAGCGGTGTTCTTCAACGGTTTCAAGGCCACCTTTTTTCAGCGCCCAGATTCATTCTTGACAAATATCAGTCTTCAGGAGTTTAGAGTGGACGACAAATCCAAAGGAACGTTATATGAACAGGTTGTAACTGTCAAGTCTTTGTCACACGCTGATGAGCACGAAGATATGGAGCTTGAAAGTGGTTCTCACAATGAGATCGACGATGAGATTGGTGTTCCTGATGAGGATGTGTTTTTCTGGTTATCTTTTGAGCACAATCCTTTAGACGGCAGTGCTGATTCTAATCTGTTTCTGCGCACGAAGAGTATTACTATTTTCTACAACACTCGCTTTATCGAAAATGTTGCAAGGTTTTTCAAGCCTCCGAAGACACATTTAGAAACTATTGGAGCCATTATGAACGCTGCTGGAGCAACTGTTGAGGGCTTGAGAGAACAGAGTCGCATTGGACTGGAATATGTTCTTGAAGAGCACAAGACTGCCAACGTGAAACTTGACATAAAAGCACCCCTGATAGTTATTCCTTTAGATTCCTCAAGTTGGTCTACTCCTTGCGCCATTATAGATGCCGGCCATGTCAGCGTTTTGAGTGATCTCGTCAAGCGGGAAGTGCTGGACGAAGTGAAAAACAAGCAGACGCAAAAGTATACTGATAAAGACTGGAAGCAGCTGGAATCTTTGATGTATGATAAGTTTAACCTTCAGCTTCATGATACTCAAATTCTAATTGGTCCTAATGTTCGTGAGACTATGAAGCTTGTTCATGACAATGATCTAAACAACCCCGCCTATGTTATTGGCCGTGTTAATATGGATTTCATTCTGGAAATTTCAATTCTTGCAGATGCATTAAGTTTAACTCGCTTCAAAATATCGGGAAAGCTACCGCTGTTTAAGGCTGCTATGAGTGACAGAAAGTACAAGTTGATGATGATGCTCATTGATAAAGCTATTCCTAACTTAAACTTTGGCTCTGGGTCAGATGATGATACAGATGAAAACTACGAAGATCCTAATTTTCTGGTTGATAGAGGATATGTCAAGCCGCTATATGAAGAGATCGCTTCTGCAACAGAGACTTCTGATGAAACTGCAAGTTCAACTGCAGTGGCATCCAGTGTTTCATCTTCTGAATCGGATCAAAAGGTGTTTGAGTTTAAGTTTCAAGTTGATAGGATGGAGTTAGCGCTTCATCGGTGTGTGGATGATTCAACTCTGGCTCAAGAGCCTTTGGTCGATATGGTTCTGGAAAATTTCACTTTGGATTTTTATTACAAGCATCTCGAAATGTATGCAAATGTTACACTTGGACACTTAAACATTGAAGATTATGTGGATACCAGTAGTCCACCCGAACTGCGGCGCATCGCTACCTCTGACTTAGGGCCCTTGCGAGGTGATGAGAAAACGAAAGAACTGTCTTCGGAAGTCACAGATCTTTTTGATGTCAAATACAAAAGGATTAAGAGAGCAGGTACAGTGGGCACTAAAAATGAAATATCTGACCAGTCGGTCGAGGTGTCGCTCTCTACATTGAAGTTCGTGGTGGCTCCCAAAACATTCCTTGCTATTCTAGACTTTATTATTACAACATTCACGAACCCACAAAATGGCGAAGAAACGGAAGCCATGGATGTTGATTCCGCTAATGATACTGAATATTCGGACCCTGTTGTGGCTGGAGGTGAAATTGACGTGAAGGTGAACCTTACTAGTATTGTTGTGGCTCTCAACGATGATGGCATCAAACTGGCCACTCTTAAGCTAGATACAGCTGTAGTTGGGGTTCGTCTTGTTGAAGAGACAATGAAGATTAGAGCCAAAATTGGCTCTTTTGCGCTGAATGATGATGTTAATGAGGGTTCATCTAGGAATTCTGTTCTTCGACAGCTGATTAGCATTGAGGGAGAGGAGCTGGCTGACTTCTCCTATGAAACATTTGATCCCAGGCAAAAGAATGATTATGATTCTGCGATATATTTCCGTGCTGGTTCTGCGAAGATCAATGTTGTTGAAGTACCAATGAAGAAGATCGTCAGCTTCTTGTCACGTTTTCAACAAATGAAGGCTCTTTATGATGCTGCTCGTCAAGCTGCTATGAATCAGGCTGTTCAAATTGAGGCAGCTGGTAGGATGCGTTTTGATGTTTTGGTGAAGACACCTATAGTTGTCTTTCCACGTCCTACCTTAGCGACTGCTAACGCAGATGAGTGCGATATTGTCACGGCTAACTTGGGCGAAATGTTTATAAATAACGAATTTTCAGAAGGAGGAGTGAACCACATACATTCTGGTATCAGATCTGTTCGCATGACTTCTTGTTTTCACTTCGACAATGGTGTTCAGCAAATTTTGGAGATCCTGGATAATGTTGATTTAGTTGTTGACATGGTGCATACTCCTGAGCCAAAGAATTCGGATGCACCTCTCGTATCGATTGATGGTACCCTATCTGACATCTCAATGAATTTGACAGATATCCAATATAGGTATCTTTTGGAACTACTCCAAACTGTTCCAGCGATCTTTACCGGTAACGCAGGCATGGATACTGAAGAGGTAGACCAACTGGAGGAAGAACTTCGGACTGCCAAGAACATCTCGAAGAGAAGAAATACCCGAACTAGCTCTCTTTCTAGCAGCACCGCGCAATCAAAGACTTCTTCTGCTGCTAAGATAAAATTTAAATTTGCTTTGGAGAAAGCGGGCTTAAATATTTATGCTGATACCAAGGGGGTGCCTTCGGAGAAGATTTCAGAGCACAGCTTGTCTTCATTTTCATTGAATAATACGGGCTTAAGTTTTGTTATGCACGGTGATAACTCTATGGAAGCATATCTGCATACGCACTCTCTCGTTTTGAGCGATACTCGTCGTGTGAAAGACAATAAGTTTCCAGACATCATTCCTTCTGTACAGCATGAAGAGCATCAATTTATGTGTCGGTATACCAGGGATTCTAGTGGTAAAAAGAGCGACGCGATGCTTACAATTGATAGCCCTCATATGATTTTAGCTGTTGATTATCTTGTAGCCCTCAAGGAGTATGCGGTGCTAGGGGGATCTGCAACTGGTCAGGAAGGAGAGGAGGAAGAAGAAGAAGAAGAAGAAGAAAATGACTATGACGAAGAAAGCATTTCTAGTGCAGACTCAGGAGATGCGGATGAGCCATCCAAGTTTTATTATCATTTAAACATTATTGATGCATCTCTAATAATCTTGGCTGACCCTAGCCAAGTAAACTCTGAGGCGATTGTGTTTAAAACTGAGCAACTAGTTCTATCCTCTGCTGAAACATCATCACTTTCAGTAAGTAAGATAGGCATGTTTTTGTGTAGGATGAGTGCCTTTGAAAAAAATCGTCTGAGAATTTTGGACGATTTCTCCATCTCGGCTTCTGTTGATGGCAGGGGCTCAGACGAAAATCATAGCATGACCTCTATTCAAATTGCAGTAGAGCCACTGCTTCTGAGATTATCAGTACGAGATATTCTTCTGGCAATTTCTATCATGAAGAAAGCTTCTCAGTTATCCAGTGACGTACCACCCGCCGAGGATGAAGGAGAGTCCAAGTTTTCTAAATTTACACCATCTACTCACAAGAAGAAACGGACACAGAGTGTCTTGACAAAATCCAAGATTGATCAAAAGGGCAAGAAGAAAGAAGAAGGAGCTACTAATATACCGATTACTGTACGGGGAGAGGAACTCACAGCTGACTTGGATGGTATGAGATTAGTACTTATTGGCATGGCCCATGAGCTGCCCATTTTAGACTCCTGCATAAAGCCATTTTCTATCACAGCTAGAAACTGGTCGTCTGATCTCCGAATAGATGCCTCTACGGAAATGTTCTCAAACATTTTTAATATTTCTAAGAGTGCGTGGGAGCCTCTGGTGGAAAGCTGGGATATTGGTTTTCATTTGTCCAAGATATCTTTCACCAACAATACCTTGATTAACATATTCAGTAGGAAGCTTATGGAGATAACCTTGACATCTCAGACAATTTCTATTGTCAATTTGTTTCTGGAGTACTTTGCAAAGCATGGAACTGAAGATGTTGTTTTGAAGCCTAGAGAAACTTCTGCTCCTTACAAGGTCAGGAATGAAACAGGCTTTACTATTGAGGTCTCGACAGATACCATGCTCAAAGGTGCGTTATTGCGTACTGAGATGGTAAAGGATGGAGATGAAATTCCCTGGCAGTTTGTTGACTGGCATGAGCTTAGAGAAAACTTAAGTACAGATCAGCAGCATGACACACTTCAAATCAGGCTGGTAGATTCTCCATTTGAACCTATAACTGGAATATCAGTTACTTCTGAAGGCGAGCAGCTTTATATTTTGTCGCCGAAGCAAACTAAAGTCAGTCACAGACTTTCGTGCGAAGTGGAAGTGAAAGACTCTCTTAAATGGATCTCTTTCAAGTCAGCGTATAAATATCGTAACGATACCAACGTTGAGCTTCAAATCGGTGTTCTTGCCAATGGAGAGCGAGAGGTTAATCTTTTAGATGGCAAGACTGATTTTGAAATGATCCTAAAGCCTGGCGAATCTCGTGGAATTCCCATCCCCTTTGTGCAGGATGGGTGTGTTGTTGTGAGACCGAAAATCGATGGCTATATTTATTCATGGTGTAAAGGAATCAGCTGGAAGGATTATGCTGGTTGCAGTGATTCACTATCTCTAACATGTGATGCACATAGTGGACCCGATTCCCAGTATTACATTCAGGCTGATGCAAATTATGACCAGTCTGTTCCTCTGACTCAGATTTACCCCTATATGACAGTTGTGTTGAGTGCTCCACTTGAAATCGTTAACTTACTGCCCTATGATATTCATTACAGACTATACTGTAAGAATACAAAGAGGGACTGGCTCAATACTCTCAAAAAGGGAGAGCGCAGCCCAGTTCATGTGGTCAGCTTACAGCATTTACTCCTGCTGGCCGTTCGTGCAGATGAAGCTGACTACGATAAATCAGACTTTGCTGTAATTAATGCCCCGAAGGGTTCTGAGTTCAAACCAGAAAAATCGTTGACTTGTCATAATACGGTTGACGGCCAACGTCTGAAGCTCAGAATTCATTATCATCAGCCGGCGGGAAGAAAAAGCTACCACGTCGTCCTCTATTCTCCTTACGTCGTGCTTAACAAGGTTGGCCTTGACTTACAAGTATCTACCAGGGTGAACTCTGCGACTTCGAAGGTAGGGTATGATAAGGGTGCTGGCCCACTTATGTGGTCATTTGATAATTTTGGCAGTCAGTCAAACAGAGCGTTACTCAGAGTTGGCGACTCTCGGACGAGTGGACCTCAAAGTTTTGAGGCCATTGGTACCGTAAATGAAGTTGTCATACCAATGAAGAAAGGGCAATCAAACATGCACATTGGTGTTGATCTCTCTGAGGGAACTGGTAGATACAAAATGGTTAAGATTGTGACTATTTCACCGAGATTTATTTTTGTTAATAAGTTGGGTGAAGATGTTCAGTTCCGTGAGCCTGATGGTGCAGAATCTCTTTTAGTTCCATCTGGAAAGTTACAGGCTCTACATACACTGCGACAAGGCAATACGCAGGTGGTTGGTGCTTTTGCTGGAAGCAATTGTCAGTGGTCAGCTCCGTTTGAAATGAAGAATGTGGGCAGAACATATGTGAAGCTGTACAGGCCAGGGAGAGGCTTTATGCTCCTCAAGGTTGATGTTCTTCTTGAGCAGGCTACACTCTTCCTGCACCTCGAGGACGCTGGTAAGCAGTGGCCGTACTCGGTGCGAAATTTTACTGATCATGACTTCATTTTTTATCAGGCAAACCCATATGTTGACGATCAAGGTGTTGAGCAGAATCCTCATCCAGCTTTTACGCCAATCAGATATAAGATACCTGCCAAATCAGTCATGCCATACTCGTGGGATTATCCTGCAGCTCCTTATAAGGAGCTAGTACTCTCTAACAGCGGCCGTGAAAGGCGTGTACAGCTTGCTGAAATTGGTTCCTTACCTCCCATGCGGCTACCCAGAACGCCAACCAGAACTCGGCATGCAATTGTCGATCTAGATGTTGTTGCTGATGGCCCCCTGATTACATTAGTTATTACTGACTATGATCCTGCAACATCAATGTACCAGCTGAAGAAGAATGGAGGCTCCACACTATCTAATGTCAATGCCTCCTCGACCTCTGCCAACAGTTCGCATGATCTGTTCAATGTTGTTGGGCAGGATGAGGGGAATGAGTCTATCACTAATGTAAAAGTAAGCTTTGAAGGTGTCGGCATCTCTTTGATTAACAAGCGTCTTGCGGAGCTGTGCTACATTACTCTTCGTGGATTTGAGTTCCATTTCAAGTCATCAGAGATGTATGATACGTTCTCAATGAAGATGAAGTGGATGCAAATTGATAATCAGCTTTTTGGAAATTTGTTCCCTGTGATTCTGTTTCCTAGTATTGTGCCGAAATCATCAGAAGAAATGGAATCGCATCCTACCTTTTCTACCTCTATTACGAGGGTCAAGGATGAGAGCCACGGTGTCTTGTATATTAAGTATGCAACAATATTGTTGCAGCAAATCACTTTAGAGATGGATGAAGATTTCTTGTTTTCTTTGATGGAGTTTATTCGAGCACCTTTTAATTACGAAGCTGTTGACAAACTGTGTGACAACACCTTGGAGATCCCTCAGCCTATCAAAGACAATAGTGGCATTGACGTGTACTTTGAGATGCTGCATATTCAACCTGCTCAGATTGATTTATCTTTTGTTAGAACAGAAAGAATTAATGTTGAGGATAGGCCTTCTTCTCAGAATACTTTGACATTTTTTTTCAACGTGCTAACAATGGCTATTGGAAATATCAATGATGCACCAGTGAAGCTCAATGCACTCATGCTTGAAAATGTTCACACCCCAATGCCGTTGCTTGTTCAAACGGTTCAGCAGCATTACAGCCAAGAGTTTATATATCAGATCCACAAAATTTTGGGAAGTGCTGATTTTCTGGGCAACCCCGTGGGTCTGTTTAACAACATCTCGTCTGGATTTATGGATATGTTTTATGAGCCTTATCTTGGATATATCCACAGTGATCGACCGCAAGATCTTGGTATTGGTATTGCCAAGGGTGGTGCTAGTTTTGCAAAAAAGACAGTCTTTGGATTATCGGACAGTATTGCCAAATGGAGTGGATCAATGTCTAAAGGTCTGGCTGTGGTTACTATGGATCAAGGATATCAAGATAGGCGACGGCAGAGGACTAGAAATAGACCTCAACACGCACTTTATGGACTGTCTAATGGTGCCAATTCTCTAGTAGAAGGTATTTCGTCTGGGGTTACAGGCCTTGCTTTGTCTCCTATTGAAGGAGCAACCAAAGAAGGAGCTGCTGGATTTTTCAAAGGCCTCGGGAGGGGCCTTGTGGGCCTGCCTACGAAGACTGCTATAGGCCTTTTTGATCTTGCTAATAGTGTTAGTGAAGGTGTGAAAAATACCACAACGGTATTTGATGGCAACCAGATTGCACGAGTTCGGGCTACTCGATTTATCGGCTATGATGGAGTTGTACGTCCATTCAGCGAGCGTGAGGCGGTAGGTCAGACATGGCTGAAGAATGTAAATAATGGTCAGTATTTTACTGATAAATATCTTGCTCATATTGCCATGAGCAGAGATAATGTCATTGTGGTCGTGACATACCGGCGAGTTATCATGATGAACACTACCAGTTTCACGACAGAGTGGGAAGTAAAGTTTCAGGACTTGCAGACAATTGTTATGGAACGTACTGGTATTGCTCTAGTTCTGCGGGGTGGGGTTCAGGGACCCTTTATCCCTATTCCTAGCAGCGACAGTCGCCAGTTCCTCTACAAGGAGATGGCTATAGCAGTGAAGGAGTTTAACAGAAAGCACCAGACACTAAGCTGATTCGAGATGGTAATCTCCTCAGATAATCATATACTTGTTTTTGCTATATTAGTATTAATGCATTAGATTAGATATATTTACAAGAGGAGGGATGCAAGAAGCTAAAACTTATGCGGGGCCACCAGCTTGGTCTCATAGATTCCACGAGCCTTGCGAGAGTCAAAGAATTTTACGGCAGTTTCGACTTTTTGGCCCTCAAACTGAAGAGAACTGCTTTCGAGAAAGCCGTCAATCAAATGGAGCACCGCTTTATGTTCTTTCAGCATATATGACCCCACGGGGAGGTCAGCGGGAGGGACTGAATCAGCCAAAGGATGAAGATCGTGAAAAATGACTCTCTTCTGTATGACTTCTTTCTTTCGCTTGGGAAGGCATAGCTGGAAAGAGTACACTGGACCGAGGACATTGAATTTTGTGAGAGTTTGATCCACAGCGTCCGTTTGGGGGTCAAAGAAAGAGTCTTCTTTAGTAATTTTGGGTGCATAAGAAGGAGAATAACCTGTCAATAGCGCATTGGCTTCCACATTGGTAAAAAGACGATTTTCCAGAACTTTGACTAGCCCCTGAGCACCGATCGGACCCAGTTTGTCTCGCAGAGACGCAACAGTTTCACTGGGGCTGATTTCTACTTCAGGACTCTGAAAAATCACGCTTCCATGATCAAATTTAGTGGGGTGCAATGTTTGAACAGATACTCCGGTAAATTTGCGTTTTTGAAGCAATGCGTGCTGCAATGGGGCCGAACCTCTGAGATCAGGCAGCAGAGATGGGTGGACATTAAGGCCGGGGTATGTCAAAGACTTCAGAAAGCGGGCCGGAATGAGCTGCCCAAAAGAAACAGCAACAGCGATATTATAGGTAGTACCACCTTCATTCAAAGAGACGATTTCTTGGGCAGTCTCTGCCCTCCTGACGGGGATTCCATGTTCAAAGGCCCATTCAGCACTCAGAGAGTCCTTGAGGGTGGAGCGGCCGCGGCCTGTCGGCTTTGGTGGCCGTGTAATCAAGTCCAGCCGACCAATATTGCAGGCAGCTCTACTGGCCTGCAGCGCCCTCAGTGAGTGGATCGCAAATAAATCTGTGCCGAAAAATGCAATGTTGAGGTTCGGCATTGGTGGGGCTGCAAAGCAAGCGGAAGCGAGATTTCACCTCAGGGTTCAGCAGGGTTAATTGTGCAAACACATAGCCACTTGGCACAGGGATATTTCAATCAGCTACCTACTACCGTACCACCTCTCGTTGCCATGTCTGCTAACAAAACATCCGCGGGCTACGGCAGCGAGATTCAAAGGCGAATTTCACTAATTGCATGTTTTATTGGAGGTAGGTCAAGGCAAAGGGAAAAATTCATACATGGAATGGTCCTGTTGTTGTTGTTGTTGTTGTTGTTGATTTGGAAGTGCATTTGGATTAACCAACAGGATTGGCAAGTGGTACTATGTACCTGTACTCAGCATATGCCCCCCAGTTGGCATCGCATCTGAATCTGCTGGCAGTACACACATCGCTTATAGGGATGATTGGCAATCTGGGAATGGCGTTTAGCGGGCCAGTTGCGGGCAGTGTGGTCGACCAGTATGGCATATCTGTGCCGTTGGCTATCGGAGGAATCTCGACGTTTATCGGCTACTCTGTGGTACGCTACTGCTATATTTTCAACATCGCGTCCGTGCTGGTACTAAGCATTGCACTGCTTCTGGTCGGCTCAGGGAATAGCTTTACGTTTTCTGCATTGGTCAAGTGTGCAGCAGTCAATTTCCCGGAGAGCCGTGGGTTTGCGACATCGATCCCGCTGGCCTCATTTGGCCTATCGGCTCTGTTTTTCTCGTCCACATACAAGTTAATGCCCATTTCCACTGACGCAGCCGATGATCAGGAGCGGCTGCTATCGGTGCTGTGTTTTGTGCCGGCCTTTTTCTATATTATATCGTTCTACTTTGCCAGAGTTCGATCTGTTGGTACTGTCAAGTCGGCTCGTGCACCATCCGAGACAATTGAGCTCAGCACGATTGGCTCGGCTCCGCCGCCAGAGGTGCACCTGGACATTCATGGCACATCGCTGATCCGTAATCGCATGTTCTGGAACCATTTTGGCATTATGGGACTTTTAGCTGGGGTGGGCCAAATGTACATTTATTCTTGCGGATATGTTGTCCGTGCTCTGGTGATCAAAGAGTCTGCAGAATGGCCCGACGAGCAAAAGACCAACGTTGGGTCCACCATCTCCGACTACCAGAGTATGCAAGTTGGCATCATCTCACTCATGAGCTTTGTTGGACGGCTGCTCTCTGGCAGTCTGAGTGACTATTTGCATGCGCACGGACGTCCGCGATCACTCCTGCTGCTGGCAGCCTGTGCTATTCTGGGGTTAGCACAACAGTGTGGCAGGTACATTACGCAAGCTGGGTCCTTATGGCTGGTATCGGGGCTGACAGGCCTGGCGTACGGCTTGACGTTTGGATCATATCCGACAATAACGTCGGACTTTTTTGGCATGAAGCATTTCAGCCAGAACTGGGGAGTTTTGGCGCTTTCCCCTGTTCCGGTGAGCTATTTTTTCAACATGCTGTTTGGTCGGGTTTACGATGGCCATAGCAGCGATGGGACATGTACATTAGGGCGGGACTGCTATGGGCTGTTGTTCAACATGACCAGCGTAACGTGCATAGGTGCGCTGGTCCTGGTGATCAATGTTCTACGACAGGGCGGTCCTGCGAACGGCTCCAGGGGGTAAGCACAAGAGCTGGGATGGACAGGACACAGTTGCTACGGATGCGAGGCTGAGGAGAAGGTGGATGGGGGTTTGGCAGTGTTGGCAGGTGAACAGCTCTCCTGAGCACAGTGCAGGTAATGTTATTGTTGCACTGACTAATGTCACCTTATAGAGCGGGTCGAGGCGTCTCCCAAAAAATGTGGGACTGGCTAAAGCCTGCTGCAGTGCAGGTAACAAAATTGACGGTGGGTGGGATAGCCGATGGTAGCAGCAGCTATTTGCCGACGGTATCCAGGCGGTGACGATCAACGGTGCAGCCGGCGGCCGGAAAAATCCACCACTACCAAATAGGCCGGAGACCACGTCTGACAGCAAACCGGAGGACGACTGCAATGACATGTTCGTGGCTTGCCCATTGACGCCATGGCATTGTGGGCGTGCGTAGCTCGTCTCGCTGGCCCTCTATCTGTCTACCGCCCCCCCTACACGTGTACTTCTCTCACCTGTGGAATGCTCCTCTAGAGCATGCAGTCCCGTTGGGTCACGATCATCAGGGGTGTTCATTCCCTTGGCCGTAGTTGGGATATTGGTTGCCAGAACCAGCCTATGAGGCCCAATTGGGCGGGCTGGAAAATCGCATGCACGCAACAGAATGCTGAGTGCGGTTAAATAGAAAAGGCTGGTGCCAACCTGCCCAACTTCAGCCAGGCAGCCAGGCAGCCAGGCAGCCAGTGCATCGCGGCCCGGCGCCACGTTTCGGTTCAAATCATCATAGACATATATTGGTTAATAGTGTGTTTTGCATAATTGATGTCTGACGTATGCTGCTGCGTTTGCGTGTTGCGTTTGTTATTTTGTTGGTGGGTGCAGGGCCGGGTCCCGAACTAAGCAGGTCGTACGCGGCCCAACGACCTGGTTGAAGCCACTAATTAGGCAGGCAGCAAGGGGGTCAGCTGGAAGCTTGGTGCAACGCGACTGCCAAGCCGGTAGGTAGCTGCCAGACAGCCTGCCGAGGGTGCTGTGAGAACCAGATGCATGTCTTTTGCACGGACGAACGCTCGACTCCACTCGACTCCGTACTCCACCTGCAGGGCCCGGCAGAACTGAACTGAGCTTGGGGGATCAGGCACGTTTCACATATTATTAGTGTTTTGCAAGGCTCCCTCCTCTCCCCCCCCATTCTACCTATTTTTGGTTTTTGCTGGTTTTTTTTTTTTTTTCTTATTTTCCACAGCCTTGCGTGTTCACATCACCACTTTATAAAAACCAACCACGTTGCCCTTCTGTTTTTCTCTTTGACGCGCTTTGTCTCTACAAAAAGGACATCTTCCCCCCTTAAAAACAAGCACCCACCAGTTGCATCTGCTACCACCCCGGCCGTTGCATCTTCCGTTTTTCCTTCTGGCCCTCATTCGCTCTATTTTTCTCTCGCTGCTCACTTTACAATGAAAGGTTTGATTCTTGTTGGTGGTTACGGTACTCGTCTGAGACCCTTGACCTTGACCATGCCCAAGCCCCTGGTGGAGTTTGGCAACAAGCCTATGATTCTGCACCAGGTTGAGTCTCTGGCTGCTGCCGGTGTCAAGGATATCGTTTTGGCTGTCAACTACCGACCCGAGGTGATGGTGGCTACCCTCAAGCAGTACGAGGAGAAGTACGGTGTCAATATTACCTTTTCTGTCGAGTCGGAGCCTTTGGGTACCGCCGGTCCCCTGAAGCTGGCTGAAGAGGTTCTGGCCAAGGATGACTCTCCCTTTTTTGTTCTCAACTCTGATATCATTTGCGACTATCCTTTTGAGGAGCTCGCCAAGTTCCATAAGGCTCACGGTGGTGAGGGAACCATTGTCGCTACTAAGGTTGAAGAGCCTTCTAAGTACGGTGTCATTGTCCACAAGGCTGGCTCTTCCCAGATTGACCGATTTGTCGAGAAGCCTGTTGAGTTTGTCGGCAACCGAATCAATGCTGGTATTTACATTTTGAACCCCTCTGTCATTGACTTGATTGAGCTGCGACCCACCTCCATTGAGAAGGAAACTTTCCCTGCTCTGGCTGCCCGAGAAACTCTCCACTCGTTTGATCTGGAGGGCTACTGGATGGATGTTGGTCAGCCCAAGGACTTTTTGAGCGGTACCTGCCTCTACCTGACCTCTTTGGCCAAGAAGAAGCCCCATTTGCTTTCTGCTGCCGACCAGGCCTACGTACACGGCGGCAACGTCTTGGTCGACCCCACTGCCAAGATCTCCCCCGACGCCAAGATTGGCCCCAATGTCGTTATTGGCCCCAATGTCACCGTTGGTGCTGGTGCTCGACTCTCCAGATCGGTCGTGCTGTCCAACTCTAATATCAAGCCTCACGCCTATGTCAAGAACTCCATCATTGGCTGGAACTCCACTGTCGGCAAGTGGGCTCGTGTCGAAAATGTATCTGTTCTCGGTGATGACGTTGAAGTCAAGGACGAGGTCTACGTTAACGGCGGTAAGGTGTTGCCTCATAAGACCATTGCTGGCAATGTCGAGAAGCCTGAGATTATCATGTAAAGGGTGTTCGCTAGCGTTGTTGCTTGGAGTAGGTCTCCTCCTCCTGTCACCCCTATTAATCCCCATATACCAAATGTTCAAAATGAACCATGTAATTATTTATACTAAAGGACATTGTGTAGTTTTGTTTTTAAAAATTGTTGGTCACCCTCGTTTGGCACGCTCCGACTTGGCGACCTTTTCCCAACCTTCATATTATTTATTTCGCTGGTAACACCAAGAACATCAGTATTGTACACACCACCATGTCAGGATTCAATAGACAGGAGGTGCAGGCACTTCTGCACAAGTCGTACGAAGAAGCGCTGAGCCAAAGTGCAAAGAGTTCTTCTACGGGTAAGTACTATTTGTGATCCAGATGGGATCATGTTTCATCTCCTGCGATTGGTTTACTAACCCGTTAGTTGTCTATAAGAGTAAATCCGGAGGATGGAGCACTTCAGCTGGCAACTCTAAAAGCAACAACTTCGTACAAGAGCTGTTCAAAAGTTCCCAGAAGCTAGACGCAGGAAAAAATAGACGAGGAAATAACAATAGCAATGGCAGCAACAACACCGGTAACAAGTAGACAGCCCTACATAGACGGACGGCTGGCTCTGCCCTTCCTGGTCGCCCATCTATGCCAGAAATGCATATACTTGGTGACTGCCAATTGTACATTTTGTTGGTCGGCCGGTAGGTCTGATGCTATAAACAAATATTTTAATGATTACTATGAATAGATTGCTGTTTTCATCTGATTTAACCCACTGAAATTGCAACATCAATGTACTTAGACACTTGGATTTCCAATCATTTTACATTACATTCTAATCTAGGCAGCAACAATAATGTGAAGCATATATTAATACATTATATATAAGAGTCGTAGTTTGGTAAGCATTGTGCAGCATGGTTTATGGTCATGGGAATAGTTATATTCCCAAGTCGCCAAAGTCCATAGGGGGTCTGAGGTTGTTGGCTAGTCGTACATTCAATTCCTTGTTCTTGGGTTTGTGAAGCTTCCGCCTGGCCACCATCACAGGCACGCTACTTCTTTCTATAATATAGTTTGAGAAACTGCCCAAAAGGACACCGCGCAGAGAAGACCGGCCTCGGCTGCCCATAATCACCAGAGTTGGGGAGATGTAGTCGATGATTTCCGTGAGCAGATGCTTGGGCGACTTACTGTGAATCACCTCGATTACTACATGCACCTGTAGCCGAGTTTTCTTGAGTAATTTGACCACACTTTCAGTAATGCGCTGACAGGCATCCAGTCGTTCGCCTTCCTGGGCCGGTGACGGCTCGGTTGGGTCGTCGTCAAAGGCACACACGGCAAGCAGAATATTGCCGTCACTGAGAACCGTTCCAATGGTCCATTCCAGTGCATGGCTAGCTTCCGGTGAAAGGTCTGTACAAATAATATAGCTTTTGGTGTTGGCATAGTCTTCTTCGGTCAGGTCGTTGAGAGCAGGCAGGTTTCCTCGTTCCACAGTCCTGAACATGCGTTTACCTTCCTGATCGCTGCACACCTGGCTGATTTCTGTGGTTAGGGAAGCTGCCTTTTGAGCATCAGCAGCTTCCTCATTTACAGACGTATACGGGATCTCATCTTCGATATGGCCCTCATTGTCGAATGCAGTGGCAGGGTAGATCATTTTGGTGCGGAAAATCTCATAGTCGTAAATATCCTTGGGTGTCAGATTCTGATGTTTCTTCTGTTCTTTGACGGCATAAGCATCTCTAGATAGATCTGTCCTCGAGGAAGGTGCGGGGGGTACGTAGTCGTCATCATTAGGTTCGGGCTTAGCTGTAACCCCACTGTGGCCGCTGGTATATGTTGAAGACGACGACGATGACGACGCCTTCACAGCAGGCTCTATATCTGAGTCACTTTCTGAATCGCTATCAATGGATCCAGTATCAGAGCTGCTTTCAGTGGCACTGTCCTTGCGGAGTACACCGTCACTGTACAAAAGCTCCCTTTCCACCGCAGGACTGGTTCCCTTGGACGAGCTGCTAGACGAAAGCCGCCTCATGCGAGGAGCACCGGCTGTATGCTCTCCTTCAGTAAGATTGAGGCTCTGTAGAGTGGGAACGACGATACCGGCACTGCTGCTGGCTCGTCTGCGGGTCGCAATGGATGGATCAGAGGTGCTGTGCGGCAGAGTAGGCTTGTCGGCTCCACTGGTTTCATTTTCATGGCCAGATTTCTCTTGCTGCTGTGCAGGAACAGCTGCCTCTGCCGTGGTGGACATCTGCTTCCCCTCCGTAGGGTCGTCAGGCGTGGACATTTGGGCAGGTTTATGTGGGGGTAGGTTGGAGTGTAGGAAAAAAATAGGGGAATGAGACGAAGCAAACCCAAAAAAAGCAGTAGGCGGAATTTACGGTGTTGCCTTCTTGAGTATCTTCTTTGGGATGTCCGCTCCGGGTGCTGGCTGGTTGGCTAGTGGAAAGCTCCAATGGTGGGTGGGCTAGTTTGATGCACCTGGCCTCAGAGAGCGGCTAGGCTGGCTGGCTGGCTGATCTAATCAAGCTGCAGGCGGAAATGTGGTGCTGTTGTGCAACGGTAGAGAGAGCCAAGCAAAAGCACGTCGTCCACCGTGCAGAAGTGTAGACAGCGCTTTTACTTGCCGCACTGAATGAATGTTTGTGCCAGTGCGGACGCTATGGCCAGGAACACGCATTGCCAATTTCCATTCTAGTGAAGTGGGGGCGTTGAGCCACTCAACTGTTCCGTATAGCCGTCCTCTAATTGGTGTTCGTGCAGATAGTCACGCTATTCCAGCTTGTCCCGGGGCTGAACGGAACACAAACGCGGTTTATTTCTGTGCACCCACTCAGAATTATACTACAGACGATTGTTTAGACAAAAGAATCCACGGGTTTTGCATTTCTTTTTACCCGGCTGCCAATGCTTTGCAGTCGCATTTATCCGCACGCTTTACGTGCAGGTAGCCAGTTGCGGAGATGCCTCTTCAGACAGCCGTTGCTGCACGGCTGTGCAGCGCCTACTCGGTCTATTTCAGTAGAATCTAGCAATACAGTAAAGGCAGCAATGGCCCTTGATACTGAAGTGGAGATCATTGCACAGCAGCCAGCACTCGCTGTGTACACACAGATCAGCTCGATATTTAAAAGACCAGATGATGCCAATGTTGACGTGATCATCAGAACCCTAGGAGATGGCCTTCGTCAGCTGGCACAAGCGTTCCCCTGGATCGCAGGCCAAGTCATCAACGAAGGAGCCGGCCCTGGAAACTCTGGAGTATTCAAAATTGTCCCGTTTGAACCAGTACCACGCCTCATTACGAAGGACGCTCAGGAAGACCCATCAATGCCGTCTCTAGAGGATCTAGTTGCGGCCGGATACCCTACATCTATGCTCAAAGAGGAAAAACTGGCACCAAGAATGACTGTACCCGGGGGTCCTGGTGAAGGACCCACTGATCCGAATCCTGTTCTCATGTTTCAATTGACGCTTATCAAAGGAGGATTGATTCTGACATCTGCTTCGTGCCATCGGACGATGGATATTCTGGGCCAGGCCCAAGTTCTACACTGGTTGTCCAAAGCTTGTGATGGAATCCCATTTACTAAAGAAGAACTAAGCATTGGTAATCAGAGCCGCCATAATATCATTCCGCTGTTAGATGTATCGTATGATGTGAAGAAAGAGTTTGGATATATGATCCAACTGCCCACCACTGCTGCACCACCTAGCCAGACTCCGCCGCCGAAATGCAGATGGGCATTCTTTAATTTCAGTAATGAAAAACTTGCTGAGATCAAGTCTGAAGCAATGAAGTCGGTTACTTCCGGTTTTGTTTCTACTGACGATGCTGTTTCGGCATTGATATGGCAGTGCATAGCCAGAGCACGTCTGCCGCGCCTTCAGCCTTCTCAAAAAATGAAGATGACGCGAGCTGTTGATGTCAGATCTCTGTGTGGCATTTCATCGGAGTATCCTGGAATTTTGCAGTCTCAAAGTCTTAATGAATCTAGCCTCGCTCAATTGTCAGATGCACCACTCGGAAACATATCTCAGCAGCTGCGAACAGGAATAGAGCCGGAGCACATGTTACACAAGCTACGCGGCTTAGCCTCTTTGTTGAAAATGTCCTCGGATAAGTCTGCAATTTCATTTGTGGCAGGCATGGACACCAGTGTAGACATCATGTTGAGCTCCTGGGCAAAGGTAGACTGCTACAATGACCAATTTGGATTTCAACTTGGAAAGCCTCTAAATGTAGTGCGACCAACTCTAGTGCCTTTCGAGGGCCTCATGTATTTGATGCCCAAATCCCCCGAGCGCGGAATAGCGGCAGTAATCTGCCTGAGAGAGGAGGACATGGCCCGACTGAGAGCCGATCACCAGTTCACGAAGTACGCAGAGTACGTGGGCTAGTGCAGCCTCCGCCAATATGAGCCCCTCTACCATTTAGTGCTGAAAATAAATATCGCCGTATATTTACTGCGAATAATTATCTGCGAAACAATTTGGTTCTCGGCCTAGGAGGCTGAACGGTTGCTCCTGTTCAGGCACAGACTGGGACCCAACCGTTGCGGGGATGTCTCTTGAAGCCGGACCCTGTACGGCTATGCAACGTCTATTGTTATATTGTTATAGCAGGTGGTATACCCTAGTAGAAACACGGCAAAGTAGAACGCAATTAACCAACAACAAGAAAATGGCACTTGATGTTGAAGTAGAAATAATTGCGCAGCAGCCGCGTTTGGTTGTCTATATTCCTTTGTGTATAGTATTTGAAAGACCGGGAAATGACAACGTTAATAGGATCACTAGAACTCTGGAAGGAGGGCTCCATCGGCTAACAGAGGCGTTCTCCTGGGTCGCGGGCCAGGTCATTAACGAGGGAAAAAGCACTGGAAATGCGGGAGTATCTAAGATCGTTCCATATGAGTCTATTCTGCCTCTCATTGTCAAGAATAGCTTAGACGATCCATCAATGTCATCTCTACAGGATCTGGCTGCGGCTGGATACCTTACATTTATGCCCAACGAGGAGAAGCTGGCACCGAGAATGACTGTACCTGGGGGTTCTGGTGAGTACCCACTGATCCTAGACCTGTTCTCATATTTCTGACAATTATCAAAGGAGGACTGATTCTGACATCAACATCCTGCCATCGAACGATGGACATTTTGGGTCAGGGGAACATTCTACACTGGCTCTCTAAGGCCTGTGAAAGAGATCCTTTTGCTGAAACAGAGATCAGTACTGGTAACAGAAGCCGACGCGATATTTTCCCGTTATTCCACCCATTCTACGATGTTAAAAAGGAGTTCGGCCACATGATCCAACCTCTAAACCTGGCGTCGCTACTCGGGCTCGTCCCACCCTACAACCTAAGTTGGAATAGGCATTTTTCAATTTCAGTAACAAAACCCTTGCTGCAGTCAAGGCGATGCTGTTACAATGCTGATATGGCAGTCCATAACCTGAGCACGTCTGCCACGCCTTCAGCCTTCTCAAACGAAGACGACACGAGCAGTCGATGTTCGACCTCTCTGTAATCTTCCACCGAGTTACCCCGGTATCACACAGGTCAAGAGTTTAAGTGGGGCCAGTGCTGCTGATCTGTCTGATGCCCACTAGGGGAACTACTCAGCAGCTACGGGCACAACTCAAGCCAGAAAAAGTGCTGCGCCAACTTCGCGGTTTTGCAACTCTGCTGACCATAACTTCAGCTAAGTCAGCAATTGCGCTTGATTCAGGAATAGATACCAACGTCGAAGTGAAGATGAGTTCCGGGGCAAAAGTGGATTGCTGCAGCAATCTGCCTGAGAGAGGAGGACAGGGCCCTACTAAGAGCCGATCGCCGGTTCACCACGTACGCAGAGTACGCGGGCTAGTGATTTGCCAGTAACAATTATTCAAGCGATTGGTGACAGGGGTGTCTATCTACCAATCATAGATAATTTAATATCATAATATTAATTTTGTGTGCTCAGCTGGCTAGCCTGTTCCTTGTCCATGAAAGCTGTAGATGCCCAGTACAATCGCTGAACTCAGGTAGGTATAGGACAGCGCACAGCTACATTGTATTACCAAGAGATGTGCTTGGCCATTAGCCCAATTGATTGACGATCACCCTGCTCAGAATATAGAGTTTGTCCGAGTCAGTGGCTGGGATCCAAATCAAATTGGTCAGTTCTCCGCAGCTCACTGTACCGCGCAACGGCCGTCCGGTCGGAAAATGTAGGCAGGTAGGTCAGCCGTCAATGGGGGCCATGTGACAACCAACAGTGTATCGAGAGCGGCACGGGCATCACTTCAATGGCTGACAGGGCTTAGCACACCCGGCTATATGAACACGATTAGTAAGATCAAAAATAACGATATTCTGGGGTACGATGGTCTACCGGCTGGCCCGCTCTAGAGCCTCAGCAACACCGGTCCAGAGCTGAGTTGCGAGTGAGCCGGTCGTTCGGTTGGCTGCCCCCACTATACAAAGGCTATCAACGGGTACTCATCGGAGGCTTTTGTAGCGTGAGAATTGCCCACTGAGACACGGCCAGGCCCAAGCAGAGTATCCAGAGACCACTGAAGCTGTGTCATTGACACTTCCTCTATAAATCATACTGCATTAATACGCTGTTCGGCGTTTCCGAGGAACCGCATCACGTTTCACATGGTATTTCTGCTGGCTGGTGCTCGGCCTGATGGCTTAGTCTGGCTGGGCTGAGCGGTGGGATCGAGTCCAAGCCTCGGGGACCCAGCAGCAAATACCCCATACAGTAGTCTAAACTCCCCCGATCCAGCAACGTGCCTGTCAGCAAGCAACCAACCTGGCAGCAATGACTACCGGGAAGAATAGCTCATACTCACCAAACTAATGCAGGGCATTTCATATTCAGTACTGCTAAACCCACTATTAACGACCGACCGCGTCTTGGCTGGCTGGTCGGCGCTGCGGAATTGCCCCACATTTATGGTGGGGGCCCTACCCACGAAAAGAGGACGGGAGTTGGCCGTGGCTGACCCGAGGGGCTCCGATTGCTTTTCGTGGCTCATTCGTCCGCTGCCCCCACAATTAATATAAATAAGAGACCCTCCCGAGCATTTGTCGCGTACCTTGTTTTATTACTTCGACGTCCCCCCTTTTCCTTAGTTCAGACATCACCGTTGTGTGTCTTCTTTTCAATATATTGCCATGAGCTCGTCTACAACTACTGTCGAGACTGATATCATCACCCTTACCAGATACATTCTGCAGAAGCAGAATGAGACTGCTGGCTCCCCCACCGGAGACTTTACTCTACTGCTCAATTCGCTCCAATTTGCCTTTAAGTTCATTGCACATAATATTCGACGAGCTACTTTGATTAACCTCATTGGACTCAGTGGTACTGCAAACTCTACTGGTGATGATCAAAAGAAGCTCGACGTGATTGGCGATGAGATCTTCATCAATGCTATGAAAGCCTCGGGCAAGGTCAAAATCCTCGTATCTGAGGAGCAGGAGGACCTCATTGTTTTTGATGGTGACGGCCGATATGCTGTTGTCTGTGATCCTATTGATGGATCTAGCAACCTTGATGCTGGTGTTTCAGTCGGCACCATCTTCGGCATCTACCGATTGGAGCCCGGCTCCTCGGGCTCTATCAAAGACGTTCTCAGACCCGGTAAAGAGCTGGTTGCTGCTGGCTACACTATGTACGGTGCATCTGCCAATTTGGTCCTGTCAGTCGGCGATGAGGTTAATGGCTTCACTCTTGACGACTCGCTGGGTGAGTTCATCCTGACCCACCCTTCCATGAAGCTTCCCGAGTATCGAGGAATCTTCTCCGTCAACGAAGGAAATACAATGTACTGGAGCGAAGGCACTAAGAACTACTTCAATGCTGTTAAGAACCCCGATAAGGGCAAGCCCTACTCTGCCCGATACATTGGCTCTATGGTAGCCGACGTTCATCGAACCATTTTGTACGGAGGAATCTTTGCCTACCCTGCCGATAAGAAGAGCAAGAAGGGTAAGCTAAGAATGCTTTATGAGGGTTTCCCCATGGCCTATATTATTGAGAAGGCCGGTGGACTGGCTATCAATGACCAGGGTGAACGAATCCTGGACTTGGTTCCCCAGGAAATCCATGAGCGAGTCGGCATTTGGCTCGGATCCAAGGGTGAGGTTGAGAAGGCCAAGGAGTTCTTGCTGCAGTAAGCGTTGCTGTTTAGTCTCTGACTGGTTGGTGTGAAACTGATTGCGAGGTGAACCAAGCTATGCCACGCTATACTACATCCTTTTATTTAATCATTATATGGCCCATAGCATGCAACAGCATAATTAATGTAAATAATATACGCCTGTGTATTTATAGAGTTGGCTCTTGGTGTTGTCGTTAAGGCATGTCTGCAGCGCTGTTCCGTCCAGAGCTGCCTCTGCTCAAACGAGTAATTTTGTCTCTTATCGCATACTTCTGAGTTGAGTTTGGTAGCGGCAGAAACCGTACAACATTCGGGGGCTCTCCAAGTTCTCATACCCTGGTAGTAATATTGTTGAATAGATCAACTAAAGTTGAACAAGAGAATCCACCTGGCATTATTTCGGTTCGCCTCGTACCTGTAGCTATTGGCCGGTCAACTGGCTGCTGTGTATATTACCTTGTTGCTTGTTTCCGCACATCTCCGATAGCGGTGCAAAGAGAGTTTTGTCAGTGCCGTTTCTGCATTCTTCACCCCACGGACCCAACATGAGCACCGAAAGGACTCCTCTGCTGGGCAAAGAATCCTCGAAAAGAGGTATTCTGCTTCCTTTTACACTGGCTATCTTATGCTGTCTCTGTGCAGGCTCCATCTCCCTGTTTTCTCTTTATACAACACCGTTCAGAGCATCGCTAGATCTGACTCAATACCAGATCAATGCCATAGCCATCACTGCTGAGCTCGGCATGTACTTCCCTGTCCCTCTCATAGGATACTTTGGAGACATGTATGGCCAGCGTATGAATGCGCTACTGTCTATATTTCTGTTTGTGCCTGCCTACCTCGGCGCAGCTTTTGTATATAACCACCCCAGCACTAACGCACATATTTTTCTTTCAATCAGCTTTGGCTGTATTGGTGCTGCAACGTCTGCTTTGTACGTGGCATGTCTCAGCTCTTGTGCTAGGATGCTGCCGAATTCTACAGGGCTGGCCATCAGCGTTCCAGTTGCTGCTTTTGGAATGTCTTCTTTGTGGGAAAGCCAGCTGTTTCCTACTCTTGTCGGCCACGACAATAAGGGAATTCTCAGGGTTGACCGCATATTTATCAGTTTTGCAGTTGTCTACTTTTTCACAGGACTAACGGCTTATTCCGCAATTTCACTTGCAAAGGGCGTCCCTGAAGGTGAGCCTCATTCTATTCTGGAGTCAGACGCCGAAGCCCATATCCCAGAGGATACCGATCACGAGCTATCTCAAAAAGAACGATTCATTTTGTTCCTACTTAACCATGAAACTTGGATCCTTTTAGTTGCTTTTGTATTGCTTAGTGGCCCTCTTGAGATGTACCTGAACAATCTGGGAGCCTTGCTTAGCACCGTACCGCCTGACGGAGTAGACGAGTTCACCCCTTCTCATGTCTCTACATTTGCAGTGTTTTCTACTATCGCAAGGCTAACTATGGGTGCTGGCTCTGACTGGGCTAGACCCGTTGTTTCCACCGCCACAATTCTCACTGTTGTTGCATTTCTTTCTGGCATTGTTCATCTTTTGCTCGGAGTGGGCTTCTTCCTTCATGAAGATACCACTCTTTTGCTAACGATCGTTCCCACTGCAGTTTCTGGTTTTGCATATGGTGCTATTTTTACACTCTACCCGACCATGATTGCAAAAGTATGGGGTGTGAAAAGTTTTGGTACTAATTGGGGACTCTTTATTGTAGCTCCTGCTATTGGAAGTCTCATTTATGGTGTCCTGTTTGCCAGCTTTTATGAGAAATATGGCTCCAACATGGGAGTTTGTCTTGGAAATAGCTGCTATGAGTGGACATTTATGCTCACCGGTGGAAGCTTCATCGTTGCTTCTGCACTGGTGTTCAGTCTATGGCATTACAGCTGGAAGCGAGCCAGCATTGAACTATAACGCATCGCCCAAAAAGCATCGTCATATAAGTATGAAAAGCTCACATTTATAAATTCTATAAGCTCTGTTCTATAAGTGCCTACACTGAAGTATTTATATGCTTTCGGTACTGGGAAATTTGTGCAAAAGTGTTTGTAGTACTACAAAATTATTCATGACCCAGATCCCTTTCATCAGCACGTCTTCTTTTGCTGCGGAACTTATTCTTCTGATGGATCTCTGACATTCGTATCTTCGACTGACGTTGAGCTTCATCTATGGTGCCCATCAACAAGGCTACGGCTTCCTTGTCTATGTCATATGCCGGGAGCTTCTTTTCATCGTGCACCTCTTTCTCAATGGCCATATAACGCATCACATCATATTGAGCAGTAAAAGTAATAGCCTTTCCTGATCGTCCAGCTCTAGCAGTTCGGCCGACTCGATGCACATACTCAGCAGCATTGTCCGGGACACTGTAATTGATAACCACATCGACTTGCGGAATATCCAGTCCTCTGGCAGCAACATTTGTAGCAACCAGGATACTTCGTGCTCCAGATCTGAACTTATTCAGCGCACCTAGACGAGATGACTGACTCATATTACCGTTGATCGGAATACTAGAGAAGCCCAAGAGATCCAACATCATGGGGATACGAGTGCCCTCATCTTTTGTGTTAACAAATACGATCACCGACTTGCCAGCAAAATCATTCAGAAGATATACAAGAGTAGCGTCCTTCTGCTTTAAAGGAAGGAATACATAATATTCCAGCAAAGTGTCCACAGTAGTAATCTTGTTCGAAACACTGACTCGCACTGGGTTACTGAGTGATGCGCGCTGGAGCTGCTCGACTTCCTTCGATGGAGTTGCACTAAATAGATATGTGTGACGTTCACGAGGAATCACATTGAGAATCTTCGTGATTGGCTCTTTGAAATCCATGTCTAGCAGTCTGTCAGCTTCATCTAGAACCAGGTACTTGAGACTTCTCAAGTTAAACCCCTTAGTTTTTTCCAAATGATCCAGCAGTCGCCCAGGAGTGGCAACTATAACATGCGGTTTCTTGCTCAGAGCAATACTCTGCTGCATCATATCTTCTCCACCGATAATAACTGCACATCTGACCCCCATTTCAGAGCCAAGAGCCGCAAACTGCTGGCTGATCTGGTGGGCCAACTCACGGGTAGGAACCAAGACACAGCAGAACAGTGGAGATGGGCTATCATACAAGGACTGAAGTACAGGGATAGCGAATGCAGCAGTTTTACCGGAACCAGTTGCAGCAAATCCCATGACATCTCTGCCTTCGAGAGCATAAGGAATAGCTTGCACCTGGATCGGAGTCGGTTTCGTGAATTTCATAGCAGTACATGCTTCGCACAAAATATCATTAACACCAAGAGACTCAAATGACCCCTCTTCTTTCTTTTCGCTTATTTCGTTGTCAGAGACCTCGCTCTCCGTAGGGCTGGATGCTTTGACAGCAGCAGGTGCTGACTTTACCTTGGCAGCTTTAACCTCTGATTTCTGCTTCTCCACCTTGAAGCCTGCATTATCTGCACTCAAGCTTGACTTGAGCTTTTTAGACTTTGGTTTATCGTCTCGTTTGCTTCGTTTTATCGAACTGTCCTTGGTCATCGTGGAGAGGTTCGCAAGAATACTTGGTGATGTTTTTCCTCGAAATAAATTTATTTCTGTGAAATATTTTTTTTTTTTTCACCATCAAATCAACCATAACCATGGCTAAACGACGAGTAGGTTACATGAATTCCACCACGCCACTGCAATCCGTATCTAACTGAAATAGAGCAAGAAGAGAACACATAAGGAGATGACCGATGAGGAACGGTCATCCATTCCCCGGTCCATGGTGCTCAAAATGGGTGATAACAAGCGAGCAGTGACCAACACTCTTGCTCACCTAGTGCGAGACTTTCGACAGATTATGGAGCCTTTCACAGCTGCCAAGCTCCGAGAGAGGAAGAACAATAAGCTCAAGGACTTTGTAGTGATGGCTGGTCCTCTCGGAGTCAGCCATATGTTCATTTTCAGCACTTCAACCTCGCACAATACCAGTCTGCGGGTTTTGCGAACCCCACGAGGTCCCACTTTATCGTTTCATGTCAAAAGTTACAGTCTTTGTAAAGATATCTCTGCATCATTAAAGTCCCCTAAGAGTGTGACGCCCGATATGCTCCAGAATCCTCCTTTGTTGGTGATGAACGGATTTTCCAGCAAGAAGGAAAGTGACAAAGAGGCATTACTGACTAGCATGTTCCAAAATATGTTCCCGGCATTGAATGTTTCCGTCACCAAGTTGAGCTCAATTAAACGAGTCTTGATCTTAAACAAGGACCCTGAAACAGGCATCATTGATCTGCGACATTATTCGATTGAGGCTCGAGATGTGGACGTTTCGAAACCTTTGAAAAAGCTCTCTTCTGTTAAAAAACACCTAAAGAAGGGTATTCCTAGTCTGGCTAAGAAAGGTGATGTTGCCGACTTCCTGCTGGATGATTACAATGGGTTTACTAGCGAATCCGAGGTAGAAGATGATGCTATGGTGCAGATTGCGCAGCGAAAGGAGCAACAAATCAATTCCAAGTCTGATGAGCGGGCAGAGGATACCACTTCAGGAGCTCCCACCAAAAAGGCGATCAAGTTGGTTGAGATCGGCCCCAGGCTAGAGCTGGAGCTCAGAAAGATTGAAGACGGGGTTTGCAGCGGCAAGACACTGTACCATTCGTATATTCACAAAACAGAAAAGGAGCAAAAGCAGCTTGAAAAGGCGCACGAAGATAAGGAGCGTCTTAAGGCACAGCGTCGCAAGATCCAGGAAGAGAATGTACGAAAGAAGAAGGAAGCTGAAGCCAACAAAATGAGCAGAACCAAGCGAGGAATTCTCAAACAAAAGGAGTTGGAGGCCAGCGCCAATCAGGAAGAAGAATCTTATGAAGGCGAAGACGTCGACGGTGTGGAGTCAGATGACGAACAGATCGATCGTGACACTGATCTGTTTGATAGTGCTGATGACGGAGCTCCAGACAGCGACGCAGAGAGTGATGACGAGTGAATTCTATTCTGGTAATGTTATATATAATATGGATAATACAGCATAATGAAAAAGAGAAATATACATTGCTCCTGTAAGTTTCGTGTTCGGTGTTGGAGTTTTTCTGATCTCGCTCTATGTGGTGCTTATTGTACAAGCATGATATTACTCTTTTAGTTTACCATATTGCGTGGTGGTGGGTAGAGAGAAAAATATAGGCACCGACTGCAACACCAGAGAAAAGTGGCGAACAGGTGAAATGAACCGCGAAGCCCAAAACAATATTGGCAAAAGATCTTCTTTCATTTGAAGAAGAATCAGGCCTGTTCTCTTCTGACTGCTTCCATACAGCTAGCTATGCGCCGTCCGCAACCAGCCGGGCCGGATCCGCTGACATAAGCACGCTGTGGTTCGGTATCTTATCTGGCTCTTTTCTGCAGATTTCAGCCACCCTTTCTTTCCTTCTTCTCATCTCTCTTAGCATACCTGAACTGCCATGAGCCGAGCGACGCCTCGCGGAGTGCCCAGCTGGCAGACAGACGACAGTACACACGAGTGCGTACTGTGTCATAAAAGCTTTTCTTTATTTTTTCGCAGGCATCACTGCCGAAAATGCGGCAGAGTAGTCTGTGCCAATTGCTCATCTGCCAAGAGCACCTATCTGCCAACCACCTATGTGGTTTCACCACCGACTCAGATTTTCCTTGAAAGCCCCCATGTGCCCCATAGAACTTGTGATGCTTGTATGCAGGAGCTAGACATGATTAGAACTGCTCTGAGAACCGCCTACGGTGGGGGCTCCGGCCCCAGCAGTGGACGACGGCGAATGAGCGAGACCCCCAGTGTCACAGCTAGCACTGGCTCAGGACGGCGGCACCGCAGAGCCACAGAGTCTTCTGTGACCCGCCGTGAGAGTATCAGCAAAGCCTTTGATGACAGTGAGACGCTAATCCAAAGTGTTTCGGTAGAGCTCCCTGATGAGGACAATCGCTGCCCTGTATGCGGTCGCTCGGTCGCTGAGCTCAAGGAACAAGACCGGGAGAGCCATATCAACGACTGTTTGACCAGGGCCTCGTTCACAGGATACAGGGATACTCAGCGGCGCAACAGAATGATCATTTACCAGCTGCCAGCCGAGGAGAGTGTCAACTTGGGAGAGTGTGTCATCTGCTTTGAGGATCTGAGTCCTGGAGATACTGTGGGCAGGCTCGAGTGCCTGTGTGTATACCACGAAAAGTGCATTTTAGACTGGTTTGCCAGAAAGGGTGCTGGTAACTGCCCTGTGCACAACCAGCATGATTAGATTATTATCACAACATGCATCGGACTCTGCAGATAGTTGGCATCTTTGCTGCACTGCTTCTAACTGACTTGGCCTGCGTATTAGCTCGGCACAGGCGAATGGCTCTAGTCAGCTGTGCCTTCATCTCATTCACTTTGGCATTACGCTCATTTTTTACACTGCCTACTCATTTTTTATTTACTTACCGCAGTTGGTCTTGCATTACCTTCTTGCTTCATGATTGCACACATTTTCATTCGCTTTATTTTGTTGTTTTGATCAGCTGTCCACCCACATACCTGCATCTGATTAAGTTTGCTTGTTTGCTCGGGAGACCCAGCTTCTTATAGTAGTTTGCATAGTTTAGTATCAATGGTATTATGGAATACGAATAGATTCGTCACATAACTGCTGTCAGAGCGGTCTTTCCACTTTTCCGTCTATTTTCTTCTCTTGTATGCATCTGCAAGGATCAAGTGCTAGTAGTCTAGTACCCCACATATTCACCCGCATTTTGTATGTGGATACACGATGCAGCCGCACGATACTATAATGCAGGGAATCAGCAGGAGCCGTGTATACAGTCAACACAGATTTCCTGCCATAATATAATTCTGCACATGTTAAAATGCACTGGCTTTGAGATTCTAACATTTAATGGCTCACAATAATTGCAGCCCTGCTGATTTGATTTCAGTGCCAATGCTTTGCCAGCTAATTTCAATAGTCCCCACGTTCGCAACATACAATAGCATACTTTCACTGCGCCCTGTTGAAGCACCAATTCGGCGAAAATATTCTACTTTCATACATGCTCAGGAAGATCCTCAAGGCAAAACATATGGGCAGGGTCGCATTCGAGTTGGCAATCTTATCGGCTGGTTTTCCGCAACTAATCCCGCATATCTTGACCCAGCCAATTTTACAACTATAAATGCAGCAATTCCTACAATTTAAAATCATTTTTTCATTCAGACGCGAAAAAACATTTATATCGTTTCCGCAGATATATTTCAATGAGGCTCTTACTTTCCCTGTTTGTCTTCGTTCCCCTCATTCAGGCTAAGGATATCTACGTCGATTGCTCATCGTTATCTCCTGGTGATGGAGCGATGGCCAGTCCCATCAACTCTCTCTCCGATGCTAACAAGCTAAAGTTCGCTTCTGGTGACAGTCTCCTTTTTAAGAGTGGTACCACCTGTACTGGGCAATTGAACTTGACTGGAATTGGTACGGAAGAGTCCCCCATCACCGTAAGAAACTATGGAAGTGGATCACTACCAGTAATCAATGGGAGTGGTGTCGTCGGTGCTGCTGTGAATCTTTTGAATAGTGACTACTGGATTATTCAGAATATCCACGTTAGCAATCCCGCCCATACCACTGACAGGCGACAGGGTATCTTGGCATCTATCACCGATAAGAAGAATCACAAAGGTCTTATAATCAAAGGGGTGTTTGTGGATGATGTCGCGGGATATACCGATAAGAGTGGATCTGGATCCAGTAAGTTTTCTGGCTCAGCTGGTATTTATGTTGGAACTCAAGATTCTTACAGTTATAGTGACGTGGAAATATTTGATAATGAAGTTTCCAATGCTGGCGGAGGTGCCGTAAAGGTTCGTGTTGGGGGTTATGAAGCATACGGGACTAATGTTCATGTTCATAACAATACCTTGACCAGGTGTGGTGGAGATGGTATTATCGTCCAGGGAGCTAAATCGCCTCTTATTGATTACAATGAAGTATCCTATATGGGCTTAGGCAAATACCCTTGGACTGGCGGGAACTTTGCTGCTGTTTGGGTGTTCATCTGTCATAATGCGGTGATGCGCTACAATGTGGTCTATGGTACTAGCAAGTCGGCACTTGACAGTGAAGCATTTGACTGTGACTGGGGAAACACTGGAAACTGTACTGTCGAGTACAACTATAGTCACGATAACTATGGTGGCATTTTTTTGAATTGCGATGGCTGTGGTGGTTCCACTGGTGGTGCGAATCAATACATTCGATACAACATATTTGAGAACGACTGCCGAATGTATTCTACAGGTAATAGGCCAAAGATGCATTTCTACAACAATGTGGTTTATTGCCCAGAAAAATCTTTTTCTTTGGCTTTCCCGAAGAACGATGTCTACTTTGCCAATAATATTATCATCGGAAACAGCCAGTCCAGTTCACGTTTGCCCAATCAAACAACATATCCAGGACTACAGTATCACAATAACATTTTCTATAACTTCAGTGCTCCTACAGTGTCTGGTGTGAATGGAACTATAATTGGTGATCCTGGCTTGGTCTCAGCTCCGCTCCAACTTACATCCTTGAATTACTCCGAGCTTAAAGGCTATGCCTTAAAGAAGGGAAGCAGTGGGTTAGCAGCGGGTGTTCATATAGATAATGACGGGGGTATTGACTTTTTCGGTACTAAGCTGCTCTCAAATAGCCCCAATATTGGCGCCTACGAGGGCCAAGGTGTGTAACAGGTATTGTACCATTTTGAGCTGTAAGGCGACAGTCACGGATTTGGCGTGCGCCCCGTGTCATAAATAAAGAAAATTCCTAAGTGCTATATTTCCTAGGTTATCTAAAATGCTATTATATTACGACTGCCATGACTCGAGTACACTGACGACTTTGCTGTTGTCTACAACAAAATACCATTTGTAAGAAGATAACATCACTTCCTCAATATCACGCGGTATGAGCTTGATACGTTGCCCGATTTTGAATCCTTTTGAATGTGAGGATTCTTCATTGTTTGTTAAAATCGAGCAGTCTTGCCCGTGGCGCACTGCAACCCAAGAAGGACTATCTTCCACCGTGATCAGATATGGATCATCAGAGTCTCCACGAGTGTCCAGCTTGCCCGAATTCACCAGATATTCATTTGTATCTGGGTAAAAAGAGATTATTTCACTCAAAATACAGCCTGGTGATTTCAGGCCCGTATCTGAATTACTGATAAAACTATTATTCAGGCATGGCACATGATGCAAGCGAAACTCTAGCTTGTGCTTTCCTAATTTCTGCAGCATGGCCTCAGCCTGCGTCTTGATTTCAAACGCAAATGCTGAAGACAGAATATCAATAGACATTTGTAAAGTGTGTTCAGTTCGCATTACTTTCTCAACAACAGCGGAAGCTTCTTGCAGTATGTTGAGCTGCTTATCTACCAGACCCCACTCAGTGCCTGTAACCTGGTCAGGAACGATAATACCCGAGTCACAGGGCGTATCTATCTGTGAGAGGGTGCGACAGCACAAACCGTGAATCTGAGCTTTGTATGAATTTTTTTTGGAATTAACAGCTTTGAGTTTTGCAAGAATCTGAGTGAGCATTGCCAGGCTATCTGGGCCAGTATCAATACCGATAATGATACTCCACGGCACCTGGCCACAAGACACGCCCTGAAGAAGGTCCAGCTGCCCAGGGTGGTCGATATAGATGTGAACCGTGCAGCCTGTCAGATTGCCGTAAAAGTGGCGGAGATAGGCGACTTCGTGTATTTGGGACGCGGATACTGGCAGACCGTATATGATGTCATTGACCAAGCCGATCTGCACCAGGGTATTAAGATTCCTGAGGTCCTGGAGTGAAGAAGAAATGACACTGCTAGTCAGATCAATAAGTTCTATACCAGTTGATGAGAATAGCGCACTAGTATGGATGCGATATGACAAGTTTTGGTTACGGTAGACTGCTTTGTGAGCTTCTGTGCGGGCATGCTGAAGCCGGAGTTTGTCTACCAGAAAGCACGGCGTGGGCAGGTCGTCTTCCAGCCTCCCTATAAACTCACGAGCCCTACTGACGTTAAGGGGTGTCATTATTTTCCCGCTAGATTGGCTCAGACAGTGTTCCTAGACGGTCTGGCGTGGAAACGAAGCAAGATCAAGGTGTCGGTTCGGCTGGTGTCGATGGGTGTGTGCGGAGATTATTTGGCAGCGCAGTCGGTGCAGTGCGGAGCAGATGGATGCTATAAAGGACTTTGGCCGTGCGAGATGAAATACGCAGAAAATCACACCCGTGGCCAGTCAGGATATATACCTGTGCAGTATGAATATCAGTAGTCAAGTTCTACACAGGGAGTGGGGGGAGAAGAAGATGAGGAGCTCAGGGTTTGTTTCCGTAAAGAGCACGGGCCAAGTGACGACGCGCGAAGCCGGGGGGAACAGACACGCAGCAGAAGAGGCTGGACAGGGGAAGGGGTACGACGGCTAAGGGTCACGGAGGAAAAACAGACCTGCAGGTTTGCTGGCCGTTGGCGCAACTGACGTGCGTAAGGGAAAGCACCCGTGTGCTGTTCTATTTTTTCCGCCTGTTCTGGTTGGCTCCCATTTAGCTTTGTGGCACTGCAAACTTGGCTATGCCCCTGAGATTTGCAGGAGTGTCCCGGATGGGGCCAGTGCTCGTTCCAGAGCCTGTAGTGAGAGGAACCGCGGCGCAGAAGCAGTAGATGCATATAGTTTTGTGGAGCATCCGGCACCTAGACATCGAAGAGGTGATAGGCCATGTCTGAGCAGCGTTCATGATACTCACTCGTCGGTTGGACTGCTGCCAGGCAGCCTGTTCTGCTCTGGTTGACATTGAATCATCGCTAGATCGGTGGACGCACCGCCGATCAGCCGTTCAACGGTCGCAATGATGCAAGCATGAGATCAGATTTGTGGAACCCAACAGCAACGCAATTCAAGCCCAACTGATCACCGCCCCTAGGTAGCGTAGCCCATTTCCGTTCCGGCTCCAGGGCTTGTATTTGACATGCCCATTAATGTGCTCTGCTGGGATGGGGTGGGTACCTGCCAGCGGAAATACTGGTCTGGCCGTATGTTAAATCTGCTCTAAACCTTAAATATTGGTAGAGCCAATCCAGCCTGTAACTTCCTCCTCCACCCAGTGCAGTGCGTGGAGTCCCCCGGAGCAGGAAAAGGCCGCTGCCCAACTCCCAACTAACTCAGTACTGCACCAACGAGCGGAACCCACGTTGTACACAAACACTACACACTGCACCAACCTGCTGGCCAACAATGGATAACCCTCATGAAACTGTTCAGAATGCGCTGCTCACGCGTATCAACACCAATGTCGGCAAGCTGAACGACGGCATTGAAACTGTCAACGCCCTGTTGGAACAGATAAACAAGCAGAACATTGATCTCGAGCTGCTGGCGCAGATGTGGGAATCGTACGAGCGTAATGCAAAGTTCCATCTAGAGGGAACCAACATGAAGAAACCCCCTCTGTGATCCATCTGGAGCGTGGCTTTGTCTTCGTTTTGCCGCTGTTCATAGTCTACACCTGTATTGCACTGTTGATCCAGCCGGCACGTTCGCGAGCGAGCAACAGCACCCAAACAAGCCTTGGCTGGTGTTGTTGTGGAAAGCAGATGGCGACAGCCGCACTTGCACCTTCTAAAATTTTTCAACGTCAAAATATTTTGAGCCTTTACACACTTCAGACCACCGACCATGCATCTTATGTACACTTTGGACAACGAAGGCAAGCGTGTTTACACCTTGCAGAAGCTTACCGGTGATGGTGAAATCACCAAGTCGGCCCACCCCGCTCGATTCTCTCCCGACGACAAGTACTCTCGACAAAGAGTCACCTTGAAGAAGAGATACAGCTTGTTGCCTACTCAACAGGGTATGTAATGCACTTGGTAGAAAAGGACTCTGGCACTCCAGTTGTATTTGTTTGTTATGTGCTATTGTTTTTCGATATCTGAAACTGCGTCCTCTCGCTTAAACGTGTGTGTCCATTGACTAACTTTTCCAGAAGCCAAGCCTTGGTAAATGCCATTTGCCTGGTAGTCACACCACTAATGCTTGCATTCTGTAATTTAGATATTATTTATACATTAGAAATGGCTTCCGATGGCTGTACAAGTCGGTAACCATGCTAATATATCAACGGTTATGAGTAGAGATATGCTACATTATGTGCATTATATGCTACAGAGACAAAGAACGAAGGAAATAGCGGGACTGAAATAGTCTTTGGGAAGTAAAAGCGAAAGAATATCGAAAATGGAAGGAAGACTCTCTTCGTTAGTGGTGGATTAGACGATGATGCAATGCGTGCAGCTGAGGTCTGTTTGCGTGTTTATGGCCCTGCTGGCTGAGTACCTGTAGAGCTTGCATTTGCTTCAGCTGTACGCTGTTCAAGTCTTCTGGCCTTTCGTACTTCATCCTTTTCCCCCATCCACTTGCGCAATCCTTCGCCGTTCTTGATGAGTACCAGACTGAGCGCGAAAGCAATCCAGACAATACCCGATGAAATGGTGCATGCTCCTCCGACTCCTATGTTGGAGATCATGATCAAGACGGTAGATGTTGCAATAGCCTGTGCAAGGTACCGTATAGCGTAGTTACCTGAGATTGCATCAGATCCATGCTGTGGCATACTGTCTACACAGTAGGTGTTAATAGATGCATAGCAAATGGTTTGTGCTATTCCGCTGGTAAACATACAGATAATCGGCAATGCCATTCCGCCCTTCTCTTTTTCAACTGCCCAGCCATATATTAAAATGCTTCCTGGATACACCAAACCCATTGGCACAATAATTGCTCGAATTCTATCTTCTGGAACTCGCCTGCCCCGCTTTTTGATCCACTTCTTAACTGTGTAATCCGCCCATCGGCCACCAATAAATGTTCCCACCAAGTACCCCGCTGCAGGAGGCAGATAAAATAATGAGGCATAAATTGGCGTAGTCAGATTAAATCGAGGGTCCATCACCTGTCGGATAGGCGTCACAAGAATGTACATGTTGAAGAGTAAGGCCGCACTCATGAATCCCGCAATAGCAACATTAGGGAATCTGAAGAGTGCGAGAACTTGTAGGGGATTGAAAGAAACCCAAATGAATTTTTTGCCGCTATTTTCGGGTCTCTGAAGGAGCTCTTGGTGCTTGGTGCTAAATGCTGTTTCAGGTAGCAAAAAGTAGTACAGTGGTATCAGAACTCCAGCCATGGCAAACTGCAGCCAGAACAAGTTTCTCCAGCTTGTATAAGTCACAATAATACCGCCAACAACAGGCCCAATAGCAGGTCCGAGCTGTGATCCACTTAAGACCCACGACATAGCTGTAGCCCGCTCTGTGGGTGCGTACAGGTCTCCAACAATACTTGCACCCATAGAGAAAAAGGAAGTTCCTCCAAAGCAATTAAAACATCTAAAAATAATGAAAACTGCAAGGTTTGGAGAAACAGCTGTGACCAACGATCCTATTGAGAAAAACAGAGCGCAGATAATCATCAGTGGTCTTCGGCCATAAATTTCCGTTAATGGTCCAAATATCAAAGGACTCAACATCATGAAAGCGCTTGCAATACCATTAGTACCGTTCACTAGCTCTTGTGTACATCCAAACGTATGTGCAATTTCAGGTACACAAGGTAAAAAGGATGTAGTGGTGAATGGCACCTGCATGGTTGAGTAGGCTACCATTGCAACCATGAACTTCTTGTGCATAGGAGAAAAGCGTTGATATCGTTCGACATTTGACTGGAGTCTAATCAGATCATTGTTGGTAGGAGCCTGTATTGGTGTAGCTATCTCGAGTTCTTTCTCAAACTTCTCGGGATCGGCATGTTCATTATCACTATTGCTCACGAGCGATAATGGCACCGAAGCTACGCTATCGACAGAATTTCGAACTTCTCGAGAATTAATACGATAAGAGTTGGCCAGGTCTGTAGACTGGTGGACACGAGTACTACTGGCACTATCATCAGCTGAAGCAGTGCCCGCAGATGATACCAAGTCCGACGGCATTTGGCTTTATTTGTATATTCATAGAATCGAAGCCTCAGGTCCAAATTGCAGCCTCACCTCGACGTCAACCCCCATATATATGTATTCCACTCGTGGGGGATGGATTCTTAATCTGGCAAGTAGGCCGTAGCCTGCCGGGCTCCGAAGGTTTTGCTCCGGCTGCGGCTCCCGACATGATTGGCTAATTCATCGGTACATGCGGGCATTTTATCAATTAATAATTGTCCTACTTTTAACTCTTGGCTACGGTTGACAGACAGGGTTCGAAATGATATCGTTTTTTTTTGCTTCTAGTGTCGAGTGCTCTATGTTAACAGATCCATAGCATCATTTGTGCAAGTCTGACGAACGAGCATCATGTTCAGCGAGGCTGCATGCCAGCCTCTCTTCCTCCCCACGCAAATAGAGTCTTGTGCTAAACATATAGCAATGTGGCCCTGATGACTCCAAAAAATGACGTTAGTGCTTTTCCATACGTCCGTGAAGGTTAAGGGTTTTACCAGAACGCTTCGCAACTTACTTATCACCAGGAGCGCATTGGTTTCCGCATTCGAACATCCCCCCTGTACGATGACTATTTGCTCTATGGCACATAGCGGTAATTTATGTCCGCACGTACAAAATCAGATGTATATTACACGCACCGCTCAGGCCAATAATACCGCCCACATACCCCTGGTAAGTGGCATTCTGCCGCATTGCTGGTATTGGTATTGGTACTCTTGTGCCTTGTTGGTGTCAGTTGTGAGGTTCTGCTTCTCCGCACCGTTATCCACGCAAATGGCATCTCCGCACAATGCTGGATTTTGTAAACAAACCACCAAAACCTTCGTCACCATCCAGATACACACAACATAGATTAACTCCAAATGAGTATCAATACCCCGCAACAATCGCGACCGGATATCAAGGTGGGGTCACAGGTGACACTTCCAGGTGGTGAAAAAGGCCTTGTGCGCTTTATCGGTAAAGTGGAAGGAAAGCCTGGCGAATTTGCTGGCGTGGAAATGCTGCCTGGCTATGAGGCACATGGAAAACACAGCGGCGAGTACCAAGGAGTCCAATACTTCACTACGGCAAAGCCTGAGACAGGTCTATTTGTTTCATTTACCAAGCTGATTGGCGCCAATGTTACTACCACTACTCGACGCAACGCTCGTACCTCTCTACTCATCCCCAGAGGGTCTCCTGGGGCAATTGATTCTCCAACTCGTCGAACGGGGGTCCCTACAACGGTCAATACACCTAAAAGAAACAGTCTGATGGAGTCCCCCAAACGTCCTGGTGCCCAGAGGATATCCATGATTGGCACTCCCCGCAGAGTCAGTAACTTGCAGCCCAGCGCCGTACTGAGCCCCCCTGGATCTCGAGCACCAGCTGTTGGCAGTGCCACTAAATCCACCGGCACACAGCTTTCTCCCCGGAGACCCCGTGCCAGCGCCATGTATGGAAGAGCCGCAGTTACTGCTGGCCCTTCTGCTGCCTCCGACGTCCAAGGATTCAAGGACCAGATTCAGAATTTGATTGCCGAGCTGGAGGAAACAAAATGCCTGTTGAATAAGAAGGAAACTCAGTTGGCTGACCAGGACGCAATGATTCGTGATATGGAGATTTCGCTCAATGAAGTCCAGGAAATAGTGCTCACAAACCAGCAGGATCCCGATATTGATGTCGAAGCTCTCAGGCAAGCTGTGATTGAGAAGGACAACAAGATCAACTCGATGAAGAGTGAATTTGAGCTAAAGCGACAAGAATTCCGCAATAATATCGAGACTCTAGAGGCAGCCATGGTGCAACGAAATGAAGAATATGAAGAAACGATACGAGAACTTGAAACAAATGGTGCTGGTATCGGTGGTGGTGAAGACAGTGCAGAAAAGACAGCACCACTGCACAGGCGAATAGGGGAACTGGAGGAGCAGGTTTCCATTCTGACTGCAGATCTGAGAGCTTCACAGCTAGCTGAGAAGAATTCCAGAGTGCAGCTGAGTAGGCTAGCTGAAACTGAGAATCGGCTCCTGGACAAAGAGCAGGAAGTTCGAGATCTCAGTGAGACTGTCAAAGAGTTCAAGGAACTTCTAGAGCAGCAGCAACAACAGCAGGCATTCCAGTCCCAGTCTTCTGCAGAAGATTCTGGCAGAGAGAAGGAGCTGCAGAAGCTGCAGGAAGCTGTAGAGTATGAAAAGTCCAGAAACAAATCGCTGGAGGAAAGACTAGGCGAAGAAGTCGAGGGGCTCACTCGAAGGCTTGATGAGCTACGGCTAAGCAATTCCAGCTTGGAGCAGTCACTGCAGAATGAGAAGGATAGCAGAAAGAAGCTGCTAAAAGAGCATCAGGAACTCGAGGGCATGTTGGAGACTAAAATATTTAAGGAGACTGAGTTGGAAAAGCAGCTGGAAGGCCTTAAGCTACGATCCACAAGTAGCAGCACGGCAGGATCAGCCATTTCGCCGGCTCCTCGAACACCGCCTGCCGCAGAGCTCAAGAGCCCAATCGTGGCTGCTCCTGATGCTCCTCTTCCGGTCTACAAGAGCCCCACCAAAATTGATCCTGCAGCAGGACGGGAAATGTGGTGCGGTCTGTGTGAACGTCATGGCCACGAATCTCTGGACTGTCCCTATGAGGAAGAGTTTTAAGTGTTCTGTAGGTGTGTAATATGTATTTGATGCCAACTGCACAAATATAGGGTAGTAGTTGTAGCAGTAGCATGATATGAGCAAAGCAAGAAGATATTTTATTGAAAGAAACATTCCATAACAACGAAACCCAGCTCATAGGTCAATTTCATCTTATGCACCTTGAGTAGCGCTGATCACAGTAGAACTGATGCTCTCAACAGTAGCTTGGGCAGCGCCGCCAACAGCAGGTCGCACGGCCTTGGGCATGATGAAATCAGAGTAGCAAGTAACCAGACCAACAACGGCTGTTACCAGAGTGATCCAGGCAGGCTGCTGTTCGCCAGTCTTGACCTTGGGCTCAGAAAGATACGATTGCAGGGCAGAAAAGATGGCAGTCCAGGCCATGAGCTTGTTTCTCATGAACATAGCAGCCATAGGCAGAGTAGAGCTCACCATCGTAGGAGGGTTTCTCACCTTCTGGGGAAAGTGCTTGTAGCTAAATGTTAACATTGTACTTCAGATGCTAAAATTCGAATTGATCCACGATGAAGATGAAAAATCCAAACGGGCGTGCAGTTGATCTCGCAGCAATGCGACTCTGGGAGCCTCGACCATCCGCAGCCTCAACATCATCTGTCGTCAAAAGAAATAACAAATTCATCCTACATCCTAGAATTATTATCATTCCGGGGAGTCTCTACCTACGGTACTACCAGGTCGGCTCGTCGCTTGTCTACTACCATTTTGGATCCTCGTGGTGAAAGTTGTGAAGGTGGTTGGAATTGGACAGAAAGACTCCCAGCACACCATTGTACGGGACAATAGCGGATTTGTGCACGACCTCTGGGGCTAGTTCGCAGACAAGATTGTTAACGACCCAGGCTATTTTCAGCAGGCGATAATAGGATTTATCCGTGTATCTTTATAGAACTCTTCTGATGGCAAATTTTTTATTATCTATTTTCACCTTGCTCCCATCCTGGCAATTTTCAGAGGGCCACCCGAATACTACTCTGCACCCTACAGCAGGCCGGCAGGAAACTTGTTGAAGTCAACCTGCTGCTGCACCTGCTCGCCTCCGAGAACAAAACTGAGCTTCATTCTCAACTTCACATTGCCACCGGGCTGGCCGGTGACCTTCATCTGCTGTGTGGCAGTGCTACCAGGCTCTAAGCTGGATGTGGAAATCGCCTGTAATGCCAGTTTTTGGCTCTTAGGTACAGCAACCTGGAGGGAAAGATTGCTGATACCTGAAGATCCAGTATTAATAAAGTGAGCAACAATTCCAGCAGTTCCAGAGCCTGCTCCGTGCTCGTACGAAAGACTAAGCTTAAGGCAGTTGGCATTGTATGCTTCAATGGCATTGGAGGCCACAGGAGCTGCAGAAACGACTGGAGCAGGGGCCACAGCTGGTGATTGTGGCTGTGGGCTACCTCCGAATATACCGCTCAAATCATTGCTATTATTCGTCGATGTAGCAGTGGTTGCAGCAGCGGTAGCTCCCTGGCCAGGAGATGGCCCGAATAAATCTAAAATGCTTTGGTTTGCCGAGGGAGCTGGGGCATTGGCAGGAGGGTTGGGCACAGAGACATTTGTAGCACTGTTGGTAGAACCTCCAAAAATATCACTAAGTAGATCAGTACTAGTAGGGCCATTGCTTCCTGTAGCACCATTGGAGGATACTCCAACGTCTCCAGCCAAGTCCAACAAAAGATCGACGCTGTTAGCCGGGGCCGAAGACACATGAGCTCTAGGCCGAGCAACAGGTCTAACACTCTTCTTGGCTCGCTCCTTTTCAGCTTGCTTGGAAAGATCTTCCCGAAGCTCGGGAGCCGGAATTTTCTCCAGAACGCCTCGTCTAACACTGTCGTACTTAAACAGCTTACTATACTCAGCAGTTCGCTGCTGGATTTCGACATTGAGAGATCGAGACTGAGAGTCGAGGATTCGTCGGATTCTCTCAATTTCAGAAGCAGAACTAAATCTCACTGAAAGTTTCATGAGGGCGTTCACCACATATTCCTTCACAGGCTCTGTAGCAAACGATGATCCCAATACAGCCTCCAGTATGTTAATAATGTCCTTTTCGCTCACCTCCTGTGTCTTTTCGTTCTCATCTTGATACGAGCCTCCCTTGACGAAAATTCCGCCGTACTCTCCAATGAGCCAAACCGCCACTAGAGTCAATCCCTCCTGTGTGATATCGGCCTTGAGGGCAGAGTACAACTTTTGAGTTGCGTAGAGCTGGAGCTCCTCAGCACTGATAACCAGGGTGATAAATGAGCTCAAAACATTTTCTTTTGCATAAGCACCGGCAGATTTAAGCGCTCTGACAATGGTATCAACGTGCCATCTCTTAGTAGGGGCATATTTCTCAGCAGCCAGGGCAATCTGAGAGACCAGGCCAGCTTTAAATTCAGTATCGGCAGTCTCCAAGAAAGTGAGGAGTTCTCTGACAAGAACCCGGATGTTTTGCTCGTTAATTAAAGAGTATGACAGCTCCAGAGCACGTCTTCGGATGGAAATATCGGCATCTTGAAGGCATTCTATGATGGTACCTCTGTGTCGTTGAACAGCAGTAGGCTCGAGCTCGATGACCTTAAGCAGAGTATTTAGTGCAACATACCGAGTATTATTGTCCTTGTTGGATAGGAACTTACCAAGGATATTGACACCCAGAACACGTAAGCCGCTGTCTGATTCGACACCAAAGATTGTGAGAACTGCTTCATAAAGGACGGCATTTCCGACGTTTTTCGCTGAATCTGTGTTGGATGCAATTTGAGCCAGAATGTCGCTCATTTGTTCAGAAACAGCCACATCGCCTTCACCTAGGAACCGCAGAAGTCTAAGAATTCGCGCCTGCAAGAAAGGATCACTGACACCCAGAACATCGTGCTCTGGGGCGTATCCAGAGGTGCTGAGAGCCTTTAGCTGTTTAATGAGAGCCGGCACCAGGGGCTTGAACTCATCGGTCAGGTCTGGATTTCGTGCAATCATGTCTTGAATAAGAGCACAGGCGCACAGCAGAACGCCGTGGTTTCTATCGCTGATCAGTAGCTTGGCCTTTTCGACAAAGTTTTCCTCGAGATCCTGGACACGGTTGATAATTCGCATCGCACAAAGAGCAGCCTTCTTCTTGAGATATGGGTTACTGGACGACAGGATTTTCTCAATATCCACAAACAGGTCACGGGCCATTTCCTGAGAGGCAATGTTGGCCAGGGTGCACAGAGCCAGAGCGGCCACGTACTGGTTGGGGTGCTGGAGATCATTGGACAGCGAATTGGTCAGCAGCGTGAGCACCTCTTGGTTTTCATCTAGCAGAAGCATTGTTCCCAGGTATCCCAGTCGCTTGTCACCAAAGCGGGAGGTTGCTAGCAGCTTGAGGCATTCGATTTGGCCGAAATGGGTTCTTTCGCCTAACGTGTACAGGTACAGCAGCTTGGCCACGTTATTACGACGGATGTTCTGATCAATATAATCATCGCGAAAGGAGGTTCGAATATTGGCCGACTCCTTTTGCACTACAGCCCGCTCGTCTGCAATGGTCTTTGCAGCCCGGACGGACTTTATGAAAGACTTGAGAGACATGTTGATGAGGTGGTGAGTAGGAGGTGGGTGTGCTGGGATCAACTGCACTACAGGGACAATGGGCGCGCGGCCCAAGCAGGTGGTGGGAGCAGATGAACAGCCTCTGAGAAGAGTAAAGCAGTGCCGTGAACGAAGCGTCAGCTGTTCGCGGATATCGTGTGTGAATTGCTGTTTGAGCAGTGCTTCATACGCTTAGAATAGTCAGTAGATATGAATGGTAGTCCATGAAGGTTCTGGGTGCCATTTGTCAGAGCTTGTTCTGTCAGATCAGCGCTCAACTGGTACAGACACTGCATTGGACCGAGATCAAATCAACAATAACGGCCATGATGGCCTGGATTACTAGATTGAAATTTTGTCAATTGGCAATTTATCTGTTTGCAAGAAGGGAAGAGTATTTTCAAGGTCGGCGATATGACTTTGCAGAGAAATAGTCTGTCCTGAAATATTATTCAATGTTCTACAGCTGTTCACGCAAGCAAGCAAGATGCTCTGTCTTCTCGTACCAGCTGTTGTTTGCCGCTACTGAGACAGTAGGAAGAGGACTATATGAAGATAGTATTGTACTGCGCAGAAGCCACTTTAAAGTGCCTAGCTAGATCCTCTAAAGCGTGATATAGAGCCTTTTCCCATGAGCTAGGCCATCTCCAGTTGAGAAATACCCTTGGCGAAGTGCTCTGCTTAGACAGCATAGGAGTGCTAGACTGTGTTTCGGAACTATGTGTGTTAATTACTTTGTACACTGCGAAGGAGACAACAAGACATGAAACATAACCATAGCGACAGCCAGCTGAGGAATCCCTCTATACAAATGTAAGGGATATGCTGAATACTACATCAATTGATGTGCTCCAGTCAGCTCGATTTGACTTTGATGTCGTGTAGCCCCGGCTCTAGTTCGGAAGTACTGTATAACAGTGCACGTCGTGTGCAACGGTTACCCCACAAAACAGACCCACACACGTAAGACGGCGGCAGGGGGCTACGCAACAATGACGAAACAAGTTCCAATGGCTACACCGGGCACCACACTCTCGATCCGCTCCCGGCCTTGCAGAGCCAGAAGCAGGTACCTTCACAAGGAGTAAGAGGGTTGCAGTCTAGCAGCCAGCGCTATGTGGGGACGCTTGTACAGTACGTGCGAGCTAGTAGCGACCAAGGACAAGGTGGCAGCAGGCACGGAAAACACATTTGATCTGCTGTGATAAGAAATCGCAACCAAAATAAATAAATAAAAATTATGCCCAGAATTAAGTTGAGAGGCGATCAGCCAGAGCCACCTAGGGTTGAACTCTATAAATACATTTGAGTAGCGATATATTACCCCGGAAATTACAAGCATTCCAGAAACAGCGTGGATGCACTGTGTCAGCCGCCTGCGGTGAATCAGCCCCTCTAGGGAGATCGCACTAAAACCCACCCCCCAACATGCAGATGCTATACGGTCTAAGGCTGGACTCTCTGGCTCGGTTGCACTATCTAGATTCGTCATAGTCGTGCCCAAGAACATGGATTCTCTGTGGCTACATGCCCAATCCTAGTAGGTAGCAGCCCTTGGGCAGGCAGGGATCAGGTTAGATCAGTGAGTGAACTCCTACGCAGCACGCACTACTACGGAAGATCAGGTCGGTCAGGACGGCCACCGGCTTGCCCGCTCCGATGGGCCCCTATGGATCCGAGAAATAACAGACTTTTGCGAGTTTTCGTTTCCCAGAGCCGGGGCTGCGAGGCCTTGCTGTTTTTGCGCAAATTCGCACCTGGGGAGTTGCTACTTTTGGTGGCCCGGTTATGTCTGCTTGGGCTTGGCTCTCGTTCAAGCAACCTCCGTCGGGGCAGACATGCTCAGCAACACCTGGGTGGAGCGGACTGGTCGGTTGGCTAGATTGATTCACTTGTGGGCATTACCCCTGGGTTCACAGATAGCAGCTAGCTGCTTGATATCAGTGCCGGGGTGGCCGTTTAAGCAGCCACCCAGCCAATAGCCACAGGGGGAATTCAGTGTGGCTGTTGAAGGCGCGGCTCGGGCCAGCAGCCAATCATCTGATCCCTATTTTACCCTGTGCCGGGGGCGGAGACCGCTATCACATGTGGAAAATAGTCTCAGAAGCGGCCAGAGACAATATTGTGAAAAAAATCACTATGTCATTAACTGGATGGTGTTGGTGTAGACTACGGAAAGCAGAGGTCTGTCAGCAAGCTCTGTGGTCAGCACCAGTGTTTGCTTCGACTGCGCACTGCTTATCACCCAGCGCAGGCCTCAGCTTACCCCCTCCCTTTTTTAGAACACTACAAAGAAGATCGTATTTTCCGGAATACCACTCCGCATACAGGCAAGTTGCGGCTGGGGCCACCTGATGCGCACTTAAACTCTATATATATATGACACAGTACGCGCACAGAGGTATAAAAGTAGCACCGGATGCGCAGAATTTAGTGGCCGGGAACGCGTGTATATTTACCAATCTAACGGTTTAATAGCTCTCATCTCCTCCTGCTACAAAAAAATTTGTGCAAGTCTTCAACCCCTTTTCCTTTCTCTTTGAGTTTTTGCATCCCCCCGCTATCGCTATCAGCCATCGCAACCATTGTTTGTATTCTCCCCCTCATCTCTGCATTTCCACAATGCCGTCTCTTGAACCAAAGAGACTGTTTCGGCCGATTATGAACCGGCCAAAGGACGTCCCTAGCCATGGCTCGTCAAACGACCACGAGCTGTCCTGCTCGCTGGATTCACTGAGCTCCAGCAGCGGGCTAGCCCCATCGTCCTCGCTGGTGGGTGGTGCTTTGTCACTGCCCAAGTCTGCCAGCATCTCCCGCTATTGCACTGGATCCCCTCGCAATATTGCATCCTCTCACTCAGGCAGCATCACCATGGCTCTGAGTCTACAGGAACCGGCGGTTTTCCTATGTTCAACTCCTCCTTTGTCCTCCTCTACCTACCAGGAGGCCGAGGGCTCTACTGTGGCTCCCACCGCAGCTGTAGATTCCATGCAGTCGGACCCCGATCAAATCCACCAACAGCTGAATCAGCCAAGCACCGAACAGCCCAGCCAGCCTTCGGGCCGTCCCCGAACTGGCTCGTCTGCATCCTCTTTGAGCCCCCAGCTGTCTGCCGGCTCTGCTGATGCCGACACAGCCTCTGGGAGCTTGGCCACCGCTTCGAGTCCTTGCTTCCGGCCCACCATTTTACGCGGATCAGTTGTACTCAAGGTAGCCAAGCCCACCAAAGTCAAGGCCATTACCCTAAGCTTCACGGGTATGACCCGAACAGTATGGACACAGCCTCTGTCGCAATCTCTGATGGCTGACGACGTTTCCCACCCTTCTATGGAGCTATTTGACCAATTTTTTATCAATGGCCATCAGTGGGAGTTTCTGCCTTCGGAGTTACTTTCTGGCCTCCGCCGACCGGCCTCTCATCTCGAAGCACCAGTTACCGTTATCGGAAATAACCAGTATGGAGCCGACAGCGTCTTGTACAAGGACGCCGACTCGGTTACGTCTAGTACCGCACCCCAGATAGTACACTCTTCTGGCTGCCAGACCATTACTGACAGCAATGGCATTTCAGTGCCCTTGTTCAAGCTGTCTCATATTGTGAAGCGGAAATCCCCCGTGCCCTCATCGCCGCTCAATAAGGAAGGATTTCTACTTCCGGCAGGCGAGTATGTTTACAACTTTAACCTCGCAATTGACTCAAGAGTGCCAGAATCGGTTAAGGCTCCCCAGGGCGAGATTGAATACGCCTTGACGGCTAAAGTGGTCCGACCGGGTGCCTTTGCCATGAACATTACCGGCCAGCAAGCCATCCCACTGGTTAGATCTCCTCCCAGCGATTGTGAAGGCATTGCCAATAATCCCATTGTGGTGTCTCGTGTATGGGATCAACGTCTCCAGTATGAGATTGTCATCCCACAAAAGTATGTTCCCCTAGGCACTAGATTGCCCATCCAAATTAAGCTTACTCCTCTCGAAAAAGTGTCGGTTCACAGAGTTCGTGTCACTATAACCGAAACTGTGGACTATGTCTCCTCTATGGACACATCTAAGAGAAATACTGATCGTTCCCTGCGAGTTTTGCTGTATGAAAGAAAGGGGGAGACTCGAAGGGTTCGTAATGATAAGGGCGAGTACAAGGAGAAGCTCATGGGCAATATTTTGAACGATACGCTCGGAACAACTACATTTGAGGCTTCGGTGCCGTTGCTCTCATCCGCAGACGACTTTGACTGTGTGCCCTCTCAGTATCTTAACTCTACCTATTCATATGAGGCAATGCGTACTCTGCGTGCAGATGTTTCCAGTAACCCTTTTATCCGAGTCAAGCATAGGCTGGTGTTTTCTTTGAGAATCTCAAAGCAAGACGAGTGTGATACAAAGAGACGACACTTTGATGTCAAGATTGACTCGCCCATTACGTTACTGTCCAAATCGTGCTCCAATGAGAACGTCGAGCTTCCTGTATACGATGACATGACTATCCTTGCTCCATGCTCCTCAGAGGAAATGTCCGGTGCGTCTGGCGACGAAGAGGCAATGCCGCCTTCTTTTGATGACTGTTTGCTTAGCGGAAGTAGCAACCTCATGGCCAACAGTGCGAATGGCTATGAACGGTGTGCTACTCCTCCCCCTGAATACAGCACCCTCTCTAAGTTGGTGTCATGAGCTTATTGTAATAATTTGTCAGTGATATGACAATGTATATTATGCTAACATTTTATTTATTGTAATTTACTTTAATGCATTTCATTGTGCCTTCTTCTGTAATATTGGTGGTAACACGGTCAGTTTTAGCCAGCCAAGCACCAAAGACCAGGCAGGACCAAGAATATACATTTAAACTCCAAAAAGGGGAACAAATAGAGTGGAATGGATATATTCTGAAGATCTTCATGCAAAGGCCCGGTGTGGTACACATCTGATATGAGAGTATTGCTGGTGGCTGACCGGCATATAGATCGAGCCGGCCGACAGATTTCGGATATTAGCAACTAGAACTCATAACCCTTTTTCCACATAAAAGCAGCAAGAACCACCAGAACTGTAGCACACCATTCCCAGCTCATCTCTAACAATAGCCAGATCCAAATAGTGCCAAGCGGCGGAGCTCTGGACATCACCAGGTAGTATCCCTCCTCAAAAGATGTATAGAGCAGGTACATACCAATAAATACACAAGCAAAAAAGCTGGAAATTCTAAACCACCTGCTGAACCTGTGCGGATGACCTAGAATATGAATGATCCCCATGACGGGTATGGTAGACATGGCTTCGAACATAATCTCAGTAGGGACGGTGTTTTGGCCATACTGCATTCGAACAAGAATGTTCAAACCAGCGTGAACAAATACCAGAGGTATAAGATACTGTGTTATATCCAAAATAGCGAACATGGTTCTGCCTACGGCCGTTAAATCATCGGGATCAACAGCTGGCGTACCAGCATAGCGGGATTGCTGCTTCTTCTGAGCCACGTTAATTTGATCTACCAAACTCTTCTTCGGAACAGGCGCCTTGCCGACATAGTCCTTGAATTCCTGTTCATTCAACTCGCGAATTTCAACCATGGTGAACGAACGTAGTGGCTATGGAGATAGCAGGCGTTGCGTATTTATTTATATGTAACGGGTAGTTCTGGACTCAGCCGCGATGAGGTGTTGGAGCTAAACAACACCGAGAGCGATGATAGGCAACTCTGCTCGAACCGAAGCAAAATTGATAAAATGCTGGCAGCCCATATATCAAATGACGATGTCTGTCTATAACATTCCTAATCTAAAGCAATTGTGAAAGATGCCTTGGAGCATGGAATACTACGTGAACCCAGCCAGCCGAAGAAAGGATATTTCATCTCGTCCCCACATCACAGAGCAGATCAGCAGGCTACACGCTACAGCGTCATATACACATTACAGCGCATAAAAAGGATACACGCTTCCTCGCGCTGCATCAAAACACTCAGCAGTATTTCATATCTACGGTAATCGTCACTTCACTACGTCAAATAAATCTCCTTCCTGGGCACATTGCGTCCCGCAATCCTAGCAGCCGAAGTCAAACAGCCGTTCATGTTCATCCGAAAATAATACTTTTTAATACATTATTAATGCGCAGACATTATGTGACAATATTCAAAACTTTCGAAGAGTTTAGTCGAACAAGCCCAAGCCCATGTCGTCGTCGGATTCCTCCTTCTCCTCGACCTCCTCCTCAGCGGGAGCAGCCTCGTCAGCAGCAGCAGCAGCACCACCGGCAGCAGCAGCAGGGCCGGAAGCGGCACCAGCGGCGAACTGAGTGAAGAGAGCGGGCAGGTCCTGGCCAGCGATGGCCTTGGCGAAAAGCTGAGCCCAGATCTGTTGGAGTTAGTGGTGGATACGCTTACAGTTATATAGAGCAGAGCTCTTCGCGCGCAGGGTACTTACAGGCTCAACGTCCTCGATACCAGCAGCCTGGACAAGAGTCAGCAGCTTGTCGGCGGTGATTTCAACTTCAGCATCGGCCAAAATGATGGCGGCGTAAGAAACGGCGGATTCGCTCATTGTTGTATGTGTTGGTGAATAGTTGATGACGATGAAAACTGAGTGCCTTGAGTGATGAAGTGGGTTGGCCGGGACATAATTTACTCTGTCATCCACACACTGTGACTGCTTAGCTTCTCTTCAAGAATGCCGCATAGTATGCGGCACCCACGTATAATATGAAGGTCCATAAGTAAACTCGAATATTCATTAAAAAATACAAACAAACCATGCCTAAATATAACACCTATTTCTATCCAATCATAATATGCAATTCCATTATTCCCACCGAATCAATTCCCGCTGTTCTCAAGAAGCACGCCTCCGTTTGGCTGCACGTTCACACGGATCCGAATGTCGTGCCGACCGCTTGGAGCCAAGGGAATCCCCACTATCAGCATCGTCAGTCTCTTGTTCTCGGGGATCCAGTAACAAAACAGATGAGACCTTACTACCAAAGTTTAGCCGACCCTGTAGAATGCCAGATTGAAGATCATATATTCGCAAATATTGATCTACTCCCCCGCAAACCATGAGTGAACGAGAGCCGACTGGGCGACGACTGGGCGGAGGCAGCCGGCTACTGATCACTCGAATTCCACGATGGCCACTGCTTTCCCAACCAGAGACGACACTTGGAGCATTAGGAGGAGCCGTGTCCTGCAGAACTGAAAATGAATAGTCATCGTCACTCTCGCTCGAGCTACTGCTGTACTCAGAGCTCTCTTCAGAATCATCGCTGTCGGTATCACTTGACCTACGCCGAGATGCTCGGGCAGCAGCCGCGATTGCATACATAAATGGCTCCAAATTAAACGATTGCACCGATCGTGCATTATTGGAGTTAAGTTCGCGCACCATTCGGGAGGTTGCCAAACGATTCATTGTGGATCTGCTCACCATTCGATTGGGATGCGGCACTGGCACTCGACTATGAGGGGCAGCATGAGGATTGGATGTGGGAATTTCTATTCCTGTAGCTCGTGGCTGACCAGATGCACGAGTTCCCTCATGAGTCTCGGTGCTGTCTCCCCGGAGATTGTCGTATGGTGTCCAAGGCTCCTCCATCATATTAGTCCATGATTCTTGATTCAGTGGACCATGCACTGTAGCAGCGGGCACTGTTTCCACGGCCTCTGGAGGAAAATAAGAATCTCCAGCCAAGGCTCCTCCACTGGGCCATTTGTATTTACGCAGGATTTCACCGCTAGCTGAGTCAGCTACTATGCAATTGTCTTGCACGTCAGTGCAAATGACCTCAGTCTGATTTCGGTTCGCGAAGATGCTCACCAATGGATGACTGCTGATCTTAATGTTGATAATTGGTCTCTTGTTTTGACTCGTTTCATAAATGCGCAAGTCGCCATACCGAGTGACCACGGCGATTCGCCAGCCTCGGTGAGCGGGCCGCGCAACGTCCAGAAACACCAGATCGCTGATCCATATTGGAGCTTCGCCGTGATATCCATCGTAACGGACATTCTTGGCCTTCCATATTTTGAATATATGGGGCAGCAGAGATGATTCTGAGTCCCGGCTTCGTTCTTCGACGGAAATCCGTATGATTTCTAGGTCATTATTATTTCCTCCAAACGCAGCCACCCCTTGATGTCTTGGATGGATCTTGAATGCAGATACCAGATGAGGTATATTCTAGCTGGTTAGCAAATGAAAAATCATGCAAAGAAAGACAGAAATAAAGAGCAATTCCATCTGACTTAGAGGTAACATAAACCCAGGAGAGCTTCTCGCGGTATACTTACTGCAGTTCCCGTTCTGTTGCGGTTCGGCCAGTCCCGCACCACGATTTTGCCAAGCACGTTACATGTAATAATACGACCAGCCTCGTATTCCAAGCCGACGATAGGGTCGCTAGGGGAAGGGGGTTTCCACTCTTTTACGAGGTGGAGGGTTTCGGCATCAAAGACCTGAACCACAGGGCCTCGCCTGGAGACAACAATCTGGAGCCAATGTTAGGAACTAAGGCTTTTCAAGTCAAATCGCCCTATACTCACATATAACGAGTTATCACTCTCAACTATGATCATCTTCTGAACATAGGATGCTCGATCTCCCATGGAAAAAATCGTCTTGCTGACTACCCGTGTTCCATAAGGGTGCTTGGGGTCCACATCAAAGGATATAGCTGGAACCAGTCAGAACAAAAATTTGCTAGGCCCGCGCTGCTGGACCACTCACCTGATATAGAGCCTGTTTCCACGCTGGCTGCCAGGACCTTCATTGCGGGAAATGGAGGAGCCGCCAGGCAGAAGGTGCTTTTGTGTCTCGCTGTAAAGTAATGTAAAATGTACAGACGATGTGGAGTACGGGGCCCTAGCTCGGCAGTTGGGATAACGTTCAGCCCAGACGAACGCTAGGAGGAGCTGCCAGGATCAAAAGTGCCGATAAGCATATATATGATCTAGGTTCCTTGGCTAGGAAACAATATAGATTTTCCAGAGATGCTTTCAATGGGCTCTCTTTTTCGAAATTGTTTTGAGCTTTGCTGTATCTGCTTTTCTCCGTCTCTTCTCCGTTTTCGTTAACACTAAAAGAATGCTTTCCCACCCTTCAAAATATTCCAACCTTCTGTACATCATCATAACGAACTGGCAGCGTATTCACACTTGTACGCACGCATCTCATAGACACGATCTCGGGAACTGGACTCCAGAAAGAATCATTTGAAACAGTCCGTTTCCAAAGAGAGAAAAAGGGGACAAGTGCCTTGTATTTTATTAGTATCCGGCGCAGAATATCTTCCCTTCTCGTATCATGCCAGAGCCTGTTGCAGTCGATCCAGAGACCTCCGGCGTCCTAAGCGAGGTTCCTTCTTCGGTTACCATTGTGCCACCTCCAGATGTTAGGGATGTTATTGAGCGAACCGTCGGCTACATTGTCCGAAGCGGTACAGCATTTATTCAACGTCTCCAGGAGCAGAGAGACGGCAAGTTTAGTTTTCTATTCGAAGGCGACCCTTATTATTCCTTCTACGAATGGCGATTAGCTGAGAACAAGAGCGGCCGGGGATTCGATGTCGGCACAAATGAAACGGGCACCGCTGCAGCGTCTGCTGCATCTAAAGCTGCTCCTAAACAGACTGGGCCAGTAAAACCTCCTTCATTTGAGTTTTCTCATGAGCTCCCACCAATTTCGGCGCAAGATCTGGAAATCATTAAATTGACTGCCTTGTACACCGCAGTCAAGGGTAAACAATTTGCTATTTCGCTGAGTCATAAGGAGGCAGGTAATGTCCAATTTGCCTTTTTGAAACAGGACCATTCACTCAATCCTTTGTTCAAGTCTCTAACGGAAGAGTATCGCAAAATCACCCACTTCAAAGTCGACCAACCAAGCCCTTTAAGAGAAAGGATTGTTGCTGGTGTTAAAAGCAGGTATGATGCTCTTACTAGGGCTAGAATAAGAGCTGAGTACCAGGCCCATGAGTCTGAGCAGCAACAACTACAAGCTGCCCAGGCTGAAAAAGAGAGAATCGAGTATGCTCAGATCGATTGGCATGACTTTGTTGTAGTGGAGACTGTGCAGTTTAGCGTGGCAGATGTTGACAGTAAACTGCCTCCCCCGCTGAGCTTGAGTCAACTTCAATTTGCTTCTTTGGAAGACAAGAAGCAGGGCAAATTTAGACTGGAAGAAGCTCCTCCTGACTTTGAAGCTGAAATTCCTGTGCAAACGTCACATATCAACGAGGACAGAGCTGCTCAAATCGCCGAGGCTGAAGCTTCAGAAGAAGATGCTTCTGCTGCTGAAAGAACACCGGAACCTGTGACGGAGCCGTCAACTTCAGTGCCCACATCAAACTTGCCCGGCAAGATTCGATCTGCTGGCTCATCTCGACTGTCCAAACTGCGTAATAACGCTGAAAAGATGATCAAGTCACCGTTTACTGGTCAGATGATTCCAGAATCAAAGTTTGAGGCTCACAAAAAGGCTATGCTGCTGGATCCCAAGTGGAAGGAGCAACGAGCAGTAGAAGAGCAGCGACAGGCATCGACGAATCTGTCGACAGCTGAGGTCGAGCAAAATCTCAAACGAATGCTTAAGCGAGGCAATAGTGAGGACCCTGAAGAACAGGAGCGAAAGAAACGTGCAGCTACAGAAGCGCAGTGGGATGGCCACTACAAAACGCGGGAAGAAGCCAAACGAAAAGCCAAGGAGAGCTTCAAAGAGCAGCGAAAGATGCATGACAAGGAGCTTGAGAGGCAGAAAAACATTGGTGCAGAGAGATCTTAAAATTTGGAATTTAGTTCAAGATAGTCTGCGTGTAGTTTGATATTTATTAACGATTATATGACATGAGATGCGTGAAATTTGTATATGCATAATGTAAGAACGGGCTATCGTCGGATCCATAGCTAACGAAAATAAATAATGGAGTAGAAAGTACATGTGTCTGTTTCCAGCAGAGCTGATGCCACTCAGCTAGGCTACAGAACTTAAGGCAGCAGGTCCTTTTGAGCATAGACTTCTGCACAAATCACCACCACAGCAGATAGTGCGAGTCTAGTAGATTCACGCACGGTGACATCCTCCTGCTCAACCCTGTGGAGAATGCGAAGAGCACGCTTGGCCAGCTCCCTGAGCACAGATAGGTCTTCACCCGTCAGTACTTCAGGCAGCTTCACAAGTAGTGCAAAGAGCCATCTTTCCAGCTGGGGCTGCATAGACAGAGATGACCATTTCTTATAGTAGTGGATGAGTCTTATAGTATCGGCATAGGAGACAGAATGTACGTTAGACAGGGACGGTTCTTTCTCAATAAGGAACAGCCTCCAGTCCTTGACAGAAATAGGACGGTCAGCGACAAGTGTCGCGGTCGTAGCCGGTATCGAGATATCAGTATCCAGCTCTGGAATGCTAACAGGATCATTCTGTACATTTGCAGGCGATTCCCGGGGAGATGAGAGTAAATCAGGCACTTGTGGGGTGCCTGCGGGCTCATCAGAGGGTCCTCCGACGGCAGCAATGTAGGCCGCACGGGCGTTGGCAAACCTGTTCAGAAATGCTTTTTTCCAATCTGGGGAAACAGAGATGAGCGGCAGCTCCTCTTGGAAAAACGGCGCTGGTGCTGCAACGGCCCTGGAATTGTCAGCCATGCGGGCTCCGGCTCTGTCTCCAACAACACCAGCAGCCAAATGTGCAGCAGCAGCAGAGCCACCAGCACCGGACACGGAAGACACATTCCGAGGGCGCTCGCAGTCGACCGTCTCGTACGCTCGCAGAGCCCGGCGACCGCGCGGGTGAGCCGCGGGAAGCGAGGTGGTCGTCGTGAAGTCGGGCCTAGCCCTCGCTTCGGCCATAACCGAATGGAGGTATTCCGCAGCATTGAGAGGCACGGCTTTGTCCGCGGGGAGCAGCCGTTTTTTCTTCACCAGACGGCCGTCAAAACCCGGGAACGCAGAACGCTGGCCGGTGAGCTCATCGAGCGGGCCCGAAGTGGTCGGCACGTTGGACATGGCATGCAAACAAAATGGTCCCCCTAGTGTAGCCGTTTGCGTGTGCGTGTGCGGGATAGCGCAAACTTTGTGCCAGTGCAGACAGAGCCTTTTTTTTTCTGTGGTGTGTTTGGGTCAGTTAGTTTTTTTGGCGGTGGAAGCCGCTTTTCGTCTGAATCACCGGTTGTCACCACTGTGGCGTGCGGCACAGCTGCTTGGGTTTATAACGGAGTCCCTCGCACCCTCCTCTCCTTTTGACTCAGTTTATTGCAACAAACGAGCAACACACCCCCTGCACGATGGCGGCCTGTTTTGTATTTTTCGACGTGTTTCTGATTCTGATCAGCGTGTTCTTCCCACCGCTCCCTGTCTGGATAAAAGCGGGCTTCTGCTCTGCTGATTGTAAGTTGTGCTCCTGGTGGTTTGGCTGCTGCTGCTGGAACTGCCCAGCCGAGATGCGTGTGCGTCTTGTTCGGAGTAGCAGTGCTGGAGCCGCCACCTCCGTGAAATACACATGACACTAACCAGCAGCTCTTATCAACATTGCCCTGTGCTGCCTGGGTTATTTCCCTGGTCTGATCCACTCGTGGTATATAATTTCGAAATACCCCGAGGTTGTCGAGTTCGACATTGAGTCGCAGCAGCAATACCAGCAGCCCTCTGGCTCCCACACTATCTACGTCAATGTTTCCCGAGGAGCCTCGCCAGTGAACTCTCCTCCTCCTCAGAGCCACAGTGCCATCGACTCCCAGCAGTACGGACAGTATGGTGCCGTTGCTTCCTCATCTAATTTCAACGAGCAGCCTCCTCAGTACACCGACTTGCCTGCTGAAGAGCAAAACAAGGTCGACCCTAACCAGGGCAAGATCCAGAAGTAAACACATTTGCAAGCAATGAGCGAAACGACGGTAGGATATGGTTTGGACAGTTCTGGTCTTGGCTGGGCGAGGTAAATTATTATTATATAACTAGTAAACGAATGATAAAACAATAGACTGTGCGACGCATAGTGCGTAATCCCGCATCATGGGGTCCATGATGGTTTCGTTGACCGACCGATCGACCGGCTTTAGCTGCACGGGCCATTCATCTTGCGTTGCCCCAGTAAATGAAGTATAATGGTGGACAGTACTGCATGTGCTTACGTATGGTGCTTTGCTGGATTCTCTCCTCCAGACCAGATTCTGCAATCCTCAGCGATGAGATTATTTCAGGAACATGTACTACATTTTTTTTGTGCTGCAGTGCCCGCTGCCAACTCTAATTGAATCTTGTCTAGGTCTTCACCTGGTTAGATAACCTCGTATATATCTAAACACAGTCAACCTGGTCTCCAAAAGGAATGCCTTCTGAATAGTCATAACTAATTATTTCATTTTCATTTTCATTTTCATTTTCATTTTCATTTTTAACGTTTCTCATTACACACACTCCTTGTCTCGCCTGTGCTGCCCTATTTGCTCCGCCCAGGTTTCTGTCTTGGCTTGGCTGCACCTGCGCACCAATGCAATGCCAGTAGTCGGGGGAGATTTAGGCTAAGCTGCACCTCATTGCGTAGAGACATAAATATAAAATTCTCCTAACCATGTCTTGGCTATGTGTTTTGGCGCACGTACCTTCTAGCTTTTTCCACAAGACCTAACCGACAGGCAGCTTCTTGCTTGCTCTGGCCTTTCAATATATTGCTTGCGTCTCCGCACAGTGGGCCTCCCCAATAGTACTCCTTCTGTGTCTAGGCGAAGGCGCAGGCGCCTTCACAACATCACATGCCGAGGCCAAATACACTCTTTCGCGATTCCACATTAGTAGTGCCCATGATTTTCCTTGGAGGATTGCGCAAATAAAGTATTAAGTATATTCTGGATAGTGATTATCCGTCTTTTCTAGAAGGTATGCTCGTTGTAGGCCCCGCACCATGGGATGCAAAAAATAGAAGGCATGGGACCACTGAGAGTACAGGTGTAATGTTGCAACACTCGATAGCAGTCTAACAAGATATAACAGCGTCAAAAAATACCAGGATAATTTCCAGCTTTGCGTTAATTTGCTGTTATTCGCCAAGGCTTCCTCAGATAGCCGCCCTTGTGTATGAATCCTTCTGTGCATTTCATCGGGAAAGGTAGGTGTTGAAAATATTAAACTTTCTCTTGTCCAAGCTCCATTCTGGTATAAAAGTACAATGTCACGACTACCCCTTCACCAGTCTCGCTGCCACTGGAGTAGTCGGGATCTAAATAAAAAGCATCCTCCTTAGAGAAATGATGGATATCTTTGGATGTATCGCGGACCAGTCGAAGCTTCAATGAGTTTCCTGACGTCCACAACTGGCAGAACCTGATTCTCAGGCTTGACCAAATCACTGATACTATCAAAATGCCTGTTCTTGACAAATATAGGCCAAGCCAGTACATCTTCCCATTCGCTTCCAAGTTCCGCTATTATTCGGGTCAGCTCTAGCGTTCCTCGGTCTTTGAACCACCCAAACTTCGACTTCGGTGTAAAAAAAGTTAGGAAAAATGAAACAATAGCCAGGGCAAAAGCATACTTCTTCCGTAACAAAGGTAGGAAGCCCCGAGGGAGATGCATGGCAAAGAACAATAGAGATTGTGCCGAATTGCACTTGGCTGATATACGCATGCAATCGTGCATACGATTAATAGTCTCCTCATAGATATCTCTGTGGGTTCCAACTTGAGGGTAGTATGGCTGGCATTCCTGGCCTCCCTGTGGTTCCAGTTGAAGCTTCTCGGCGCTCAACAGCCCTGCCTCATTTAGTGTGGCAAGAATAGTGAGCAAATGCCGAACAGACGCAGATGGTGGTGGGTTGGTTTGGAGAATTTTATCAAGAAAGACGCTGGAGTAGCTGATAATTGGCCCAAACTTCTTTGTCAACTCTTGTTGCATGTTGACTGCGACAATGGCAGGACCAGATATTACTGCAAAGAGGTCCAGCCGTCCTTCTTCTGCCAACGGAATGACCTCTGGCAACTCAAAGGCCATTATCATCAAGAAACAGGATACAACAAAGTTAGACTCAGGATTTGTGTCGCTGTCTGATTGGAAACGCGCCATACACTCATAGAACTTTTTAAGAGAGTAGGCTCGAAAGTCTCTTGTCGCGTTGGAGGCTCGCGTCAGGTTAAAGGAAGCCACGCCTAGAAGAGCGTCCATTACAATAGCAGAACCGAAACCAATGGCAGGAACATATTGGCTCCAAATGCGCATATCGGTTTCACTGGATACCATGATAAAGTCCTTAGCATGGTGACAATAATGATGCACCAGCTCATATTCAGGATAAATAACTTGCACGTCTGGCGTGGCAACAAAAAGGTTCCCCGGAATAGACTGGCCATAGATGGTCTGAAACTGAATCTGACCTAGTAAAGAGGCTCCTAAGGTAGGGACCTGGTCACCTGAGGAGTGACGCGAACTTGGGGTCATTGGCAGAGCAGGGCCATACAGCTGCATGGACAAATCTTGCTGATTCAATTCTGACAAAAGTGTTTTAGGAGAAGGCTCCTGGTCTGGATGAATGTATGTTCCAGCATTGCTGCTTGAACTTGTACCGTCATAGACTAGTTGGTCTTGAGTGTTATTAAGCGAATAGTTGTGCATGGAAGCGTGCGGCACTGAGGCACTGGGAAGGTCATTTTCAAGTTCTGGGAAGGGAGCATTATAAAATTGCAAATCCTGCTGTTGCAGAGTTGCATGTCTTGGTATTGAAATGGGCTGCTGGTGGCCTGTCACATGTTGGAGCTGTTGTTGCTGAGGAGCCAGTTGCTGACGAAGCTGCATCATGTCAGCTCTCGAGGAAGGAGGGTTTTCATGCAATGGGATGGTATCCATGCCTATAAGACGTTGCGAAGAAGAAGAAGATGCAATTGAGCCTCTTTCTATTGTGCTGGAGAGAGCATCGATTGAAGGAGAACTGTTCGCGGTGGAGGCTGGCGAGGTCATTGACGGGTGAGCCGCTTCTGTTGTCGCCTGGCTATCGTCGAACTCGTCCGGATCAGAAACACCCAGTTTTTTGCTGTTCAGTGTAGCAGACGGGGCATAGATGCAATCTATATTTCTGCGGATGCAGTTTTGGCAGCGTGGTTGAGTTTCATCGCACTGAGAAGAAGGTTAGTAAAAAGAAAAAAATCGAGCACCCTGGACTGAATGAATCAAGTCACTAGCGCCATAATATATCACTCAGGCCATTCAGCAGCCATTGCCTCACGAGTACAATGAATAAAGCTCAGATGATCTGCATTGAAAGGATGCGAAAAGGCAGATCTGCACTTAGAACAGAGGAATATTCTCGAGCGCCCAGCCCGGCCCAGCGCACCCAACCTAGCAGAGCGCAGTGTAGTGCAGCCCCCACGCTAGTAAAAAAATGGGCCCAGCCTTTGGTGCACACACACCCCACCTTGGTTCGGTTTGGAAAAAAATTTGAGCTGCTGATTACACCTCCACACACCCCATCAAGCACCCACGGAATGGGTCTTATCAACATGCAAGTGGCGCCCACAAGGCGACTACCATGCGCAATTATTCGTCAGCAATGAGCATGTGGCTATCCGGACATGGCGGTAGTTGCCTTGCAAGGTTCGGAACGGGGCTGGATGCGCCGCACACATCTCCAAACCTCATCCTCACACTAGTAATAATAGCGCATACCGCATAGACCCTGGATGCACAGACGAGTACCACAGTGGGAATTGGTGGTGTTCCAGCAGGGCTTCGGCAGTAAAAGGCAAAGGAGCCTATTGGCGTGCAGCTTGCACAACACACCACCACCAGAAGTAAGCCGTGGGACCGCATGAAATATCGCATGCAAAGATTGGATAAAAGGACTAGGCGGCTTGTTGTTTTATATTTTTGTGGGTCGGTGGGAGGGTGTTGTGGAGGGTATATGGTGGTGAGGTTGGAGCCCCAAAGCCAGTGGTCTGCAAACGCAGCACCAGTTGGTGAAGTTAAAACAATGTTTAACCAGCACCTAAAGGCCGGATTACCGGGATGCCCGAGATGAAAAGCAGGTGCAGAGACTTAAATGAGAGCCGAGTTTCAGAGTACCGCAGCGTATGCAGAATGGTGCCGAAGAAGTAGTATATTGGTTGAGTTGGTCGCGCGCCGTCGCCTGCTAGGCAAGCACGAGACGGAATGAAATGCCTTTTACTTACCTTCACTCGCAGTTTCTTGCAGTTGGCGCAACCATTTCGAGACTTTGAATGTCGGCGGCGTTTCCGCTTTGCGGGGTCGATGTGGTCCCGCGATTTCGGATCCTGGAGCTTGGTGAGCCTATTGCTCATGCTACTGTTGGGGGGAGAGAAGACCGCTGCTGGCTGGACTGTATGTAATATACGTGAAGTGAGGTGAGAATTGAGTTGGTAGTATCTGAACATATTCGGACATGCTCCCAAAAAATGTATTGTGTGTGGTGCTTGTCACCAAACGGCAAGGCGACGGACGAAAAAAGGGTTCTGCGCAGTTGTGCTAAATTCGGCCGCAAAACCCACTGAAACGAGGTGGAAAATAAAGTAAAACCCTGCAAATATACATGTCTATCTATCCATAGCAGTACTGTGCCCTTTGCCATGACTCTGCTTTCCACTGCACTCCTGTTAGCATGGTTGTTTTTTCCTGGCATGAGGAGTCTGACAGCCAACTAGCCTGGGCTTGTTTGTTCCTTTTGCCGAAGCAAAGCAACACAACCCAAGGACAATGTGAATACCACAGGCAGGCACACGCGAACACAGCTCAGACAGGAAGGACGGTGCATCCGTTGAAGTACGCTATCAATCTCGGATCGCAGCATATGGCCAAAAACAAGGTTGCGAAAAAAAGCAAACTATTGAGCAAATGCTTGGGCGGACAAACCCGATGGACTTTCTAGCCCCCCCCTCCGCTCCCGCAGCATCAGTGTGGGTTTTTTTCAGTGGCTTGCTGCCTTGCGGGTGAATATCAGGGCTTGGCTTTGCCGAGTATACCCCACCCACTGCTTTAACATCCTGGGCAGATCTATCAAAGGAAATTAAATTGTCCGAGGGTCTGCTGTTAATCGGGGAAATCGCCTGTCTTTTTCATTTAGCCGTAGATTTGCTTCCGATCCGATTTTGTGTTGTTAGGTATGCATGCCCATGTTGCCGGGGCCCTCTTGTCACTACTGGCGGCTAACCACAACCACCTGATCTTTGTGGTAATAGAATCATTGATAACAATGAGATTCTTTTATTTTTATGCATTTTTTTTTGTCTTGTTCAAAGAGTCCGGTCAATTTGCCTGGACTAGCGCCGAAAATGCCGATCTGGGCAACAGAGATGTCCGTAAAAAACTCCGGTTCGTTATGGTTACATCTTAAACCCACACTACAGCGACCCCGATAAAAGCCAAGCTTTGTTCCCCCCCAGAAAAAACAAACCAGTGCTCCCCCGACCTTCCAAATTTGACGCGGCGCTGCAACTGGCCGAAATTCGGCGTGTTGGAGGGGGCCCCGGTTAGAATATTTCGGCCTCCCGGGGCAAAATACGCGCACACGCGGCACCCCATGTGGCACTGTCTCCCTTCCCATTCTCCCAGCCCCAATTTTACACCCCTTCCCACCACAAATCTCACCTCTGTCGTTGTACGGCCTGGCCCTGATATTCATGGATGGTTATGTGATGCGCCTTTCTCCACGTATACCGGACCATGGACATGATTTCGGGGCTCCTGGCCCAGACCCAGCCCAAACCACAATCCGCCTATGATACCATTACGCGGCTGTGCGACCGACTGCAGCACTCGTCCATGCTGGAGGACCGTCGGGCTGCGGTACTGGGACTCAAGGGCTTTTCGCGCGAGTACCGCGAGGCTGTGGCTGCTGGAGGCCTCAGATGCTTGATCCAGGCCCTACAGCGGGATTCCGAGGACCTGGAGGCATGCAGAGCTATACTGGAGACTCTGATCATTTTGTTCATCAAGCCGAATGATGAAGAGGACTTTGGCCAGCGTACTCGGCACAAAAAGTACAGATCACCCCTGTCGGCACAGGCTGAGTCTGCAGGTGCCGAATCCACCTCATCGGCCAGCACGGACTACATTTCGCTATGGCTTACGGATGAATTCACACAAAAGGAAGAGAATATGCTGGCTTTGCTTGAGTTGCTGCATAATGCAAACGATTTTTATGTCAAATTGTATGCTTTACAATTGCTGTCGGCCATCATCGCCAGCCGTCCACGTCGAGCTCAGGATGTCATCTTTACGGCTCCCTTGGGAATATCGATAATCGTAGCAACTCTGGATGACACTAGAGAAGCAATTCGAAATGAAGCAATCCTTTTGCTGCTGAATCTGGCTGAAGATCATGGTGATGTCCAGAAACTTGTGGCCTTTGAAGGAACATTTGAAAAGCTCTTCAACATAATGGACTACGAAGATGGATTATCTGGAGGGCTGGTGGTAGAAGACTGCTTGTCTCTTCTTGGTGTGCTTTTGCGTTACAATGTCTCCAATCAGAATATGTTTAGGGAGACCAATTGTGTTGCTAGACTGGGGAAGCTCCTTCAGCTCGACGAACCTCAATTAGAACAGGAGGCTTCAGAAGATCATGTCCCACTGGTATGGGATGACCAGCTGGCAATAAATCTTACAATTGCTTTGGATCTCTGTCGATTATTTGTTTTGCAGGATCACTGGGCTACTCCAGTCAATCAGCTTGCATTGGCCAAGGCAGGTATTCTCATGACTGTAATGCGCCTTGTATTTGGCAGCATCACTTCGATCAGTGTTCGAGCTTCTGCGCTTCTAACTGTTGCCGATCTAATCCGTTCTAATAAGGATATCCAGCAGGACTTTCTTGCCATTGATGTACCATACGTTGATCTCAGCATTGCTGTCCAGGTTCAACGTCAGCCGGATATCATCCCTGTAACCTTCGCATTGCTCAACTGGGCTTTATTGAGCACCTCAATTCACACCTTTGAGCTTCGTTCTGCTGCACATATCTGCCTCAATGCCGCTCTGGAACATAACACGCAAGCCAAGAAAATATTTCTCCAAGAGCAGATTTCCCATTACACTGGTAAGCCCACTCGATCTATTTCAAATGGCTCTAACACAAATGGTGAGATCTCTGATGGTGAAGGTATCAAGCATACTGGTGAAGACACAGAGCAAGGCACCAATGATAATGGCAATAATGACGAAGCACCTCACCAGTTCGACCCTTCTACTTTGCCTTCTGGAACTGCTAATATCATTTCAGCACTTGTAGACTATGACCCTGATGCGAGACTGAATCCGTACAAACCTTGGTTTGCTTCAGTGATTCTCCTTTACTTGTTCGTTGACGAAGAAGATATCAAAGCTTCCCAGGAAGTGCGCGACTTGGTCAGGTCTGTCTCTATTGGAGATGAGTCAGTAGGTGAGGAAGTGGTTACATGCATGCAAGCTATCTCTGGGATGCTTGTCACATCACTGCAGTATAATGATCCCCGAATTTCAATTGCATACCTGATGCTCCTATCTGTTTGGCTATTTGATGATATCAATGCGGTAGATGACTTCTTGGGAGAGTCTACTACTATTCAAGCTCTAATTTCTTTGATCACTACTCATGCTAGTGGTGCTGGTCAGAGTGTTCTTGCAGAATCTATGGCTGCAATATTACTGGGAATAACATATGACTTTTCCTCTAAAGATGCCCCGATCTCGCGCTCGGAGCTTCACAAATTGCTGACTAGTACTATAGGCAGAGATCAGTATGTCCTAAAGGTGAAGAAGTTAAGAGAGACTCCTGTATTCAAAGATTTCGATCCTGATCATTATCTTGATACTGCCAGCAGAGATGAAACGGGCCTTCCAGAAGTTTTCCTCTGTGCTGTGTATGTTGACCTTGTGAAAGATAATATCAACCGTATCCAAAAGGCTTTCGATCGAGATCCCTTAGCAGAACCTAACTCTAGGGTTTCTCTTGAGATGTATGATACGCTACAAGCTCAGTATATTAGTGTCATGTCCCAGCTAGAAGAACTGAAGCAGCAGTATTCAGGTTCATCTGAGCTGAACCTTCAAAAGATCCATGATCTGGAGAAGTCAGTAGCAGAAGCTAAGAGCAGTGTTAGCCATTATGAAATTGCTGTTGCCGAGCATGAGGATAAAAGTGTGCAGCTCACAAAGGAGTTACAGGAGATTACAGAGAAGCTTACCAAGCTCGAGGCTGATTACCAGAATCTTGATTCAGATAATCAGCAGTGTAATTCCCATCTTTCTCAGTCAAACAAGAGTTTAGAAGAACTAAAAGTGAAAGAGTCCAAAGCTTCTGCCCAACTGTTGGTTGTGACAGACGCCAAAGAGAAAGCTGAAGCGGGAATTAATAAGATGAGCCGCGAGCTGATGGCGTTGACCAAGAACAAGGCAGAAGGAGACAAGAAGATAAGTAGTTTGGAGAAAAAAGCTACAGACTTTGAAAATCAGTTGAAGAAGGTCAATGAGAGCGAGAAGAAGCTCAAGGAAGAAGTCAAAAATCTCCAGCAGCACAAGACGGATGCAGATAAAAAACTGAAATCTCTTGAACAAATTAAGGCACAATATGACACTTTGAGACCTCAACATGACATAACCTTTAAACAGCTGAAAGAATTGGAGCATGATTTTGAAGAAGCTGAAAGTTTGAAGCTGACTTTGATCGACAAATTGAAGTCAGCTGGATTGCAGATTGAGAAGCACAAAGAGGCGAAAGCTATCCATGAAAGTCAGATGCAGGAGCTGCAAATTGATGTTGATAAGATGAAGTCAACGATCTCAGAATTGGAAAAATCCAACGCTGAGCTGAAAGCTGAGATCAGTAAGATTACCAGCGAAGAGCAGAAAAAATCTAGCGAATTGAATGTTGCTCTGTCTACATTGCAAGCTGCTGAAGCTACAAGTAAAGAGCTGAAGGAGAAGCTACAGTCTCTTGAGCATTTATCACTTGAGGAGCAGGCGAAACACAAGAAGGAAGTTGAACTTTTGGAAGATCAGCTGGTAGAGCTGCAGCACCACAATGAACAAATTGAAAAAGACTCTAAACATCATTCAGAGAAGTTCGAGAATGCTGAAAAGAAGATTTCAAGTTTGAAAATAGAGCATGAACAGAAGATCGCGGAACTTAAGAATGCTCACTTGAATGCTACATCCCAGACAACTGATTCTCATGAGAAAGTGTTATCGGATTTAAGGGCTACACATGAAGCAGCGCTTTCAGAATTGTCAGCGAGCCACACTCAGGAGAAATCTCGTTCACTGGAAGAGCTTTCCGGTTCTCATGAAAAGAGCATCTCTGATCTGAAGAATAGTCACAAGGAAGAACTGGAGAAGATATCAACAGTTCACGGAAAAGAGCTTGATTCACTGAAGGCTAAATACGACGCAGAACTAGAAACTTCCAGAGATTCCCTGGACCGGGCAATGTCGGAGCATAGTAAATCACTCAGCCTCCGGGACCAAAGTCACGAAGAGAAACTGCTCAGTGAAAAAGCCGACCTGTCGGCTAGCCACTCTAAAGCACTTGCCGACCTCAAGGAATCCCACGAAGCCGAAATCAGTAAAGTGAAGGAAAGCCATGTTTCTGAATTGTCCAAGGTGAAGGAGAGTCATAACTCAGAATTTTCGAAAGTGAAGAAAACATATGACGATGAACTGTCAAAAACAAAGAAGAGCCATGATTCTAAACTTTCAGAGCTTACCACAAGTCATGAAAGCGAATTGTCAAATTTGACTGAGAGTAATGCGGCTAAGCTTTTGGAGTTAAAAGATGGACACGGCAAAGAATTAGAAGAGCTGAAGTCAGAGCATGAAAAGACAAATGCCAACTTATCAAGCATCCTTGAGGAGGAGAAAAGGGGACTTAGACAGGCGAAGGCTGAGGCACAGGAACACGTCAAGAAATTGAAGGCACTGAAAAAGGCTCACGAACGGGAGCTTGCTGAGAAGGAAGAAAGTACTTGGAATAAAGCAGCTGATGAAAAGGACAAAGAACTTGTATCGCTGAAGGAGGCTTATGAGAAGCAATTATTAGATGCTCGCCAGGATAGCGACAAATCTCTTAATGAAGAGCTATCAAAGGTGAAAAAGCTCTATGAAAAGCAGCTTGAAGACTCGGTAGGCAAGGCAAAGAACCACAAAGAGCAGCTTACTGCTAAGGCGACGAAGATTGAAGAGTTGCAAGACGAAATAGAGAGACTTGCTGAAAAGCATCAGGAAGCTTTAAATCAGAAAGAGGATGCGTTCAAAGAGCTATCGCGTGATTTCGAAGCTGCTAAGTCTAATAACAGCGAGAAGGTGCAGAAACTGGAAAGTGAGATAAAAGAAGTTGTCGATAAGGCATCAGAAAATGAGGCCAAGCATGAGATTAAATTGAAGGAAATTTCAGCAGAGTCCAAAAAACTGGAGGAGAACCATTCAATGGTGATTAGTGAGTTGAAATCTTCCCATGCTGAGGAAATCCAGAATGTAACAGACAATGCTAAATTGAAGCACGAGTCAGAACTGTTGAAGATGAAAGAGGAACACGAATCAAAATTGACAAACCTAGTGGACTCTCATTCTACTGCGCTAAAGGACCTAGAGAAGACTCATAAAACCATTCTTTCTGAATCAAGTGACGCTGCTAAAATCAACGCCGAGCAGCTAGACCGCTCTGCCAAAGCACACGCTTCTGAATTAGAGAAGTTACAAGTCAAATTCGAAACGCTGATCGCTAGCTTGAAATCTGCTAGCACTTCAGAAATAGAACAGCTGAAGTCTAGCATTTCTGAACTTGAGGCCAAGAATAAAGAAGTACTCTCTGCAATGGAAGCTGAACAAGAAAAATCTGATATGGAGAAGTCTCAGCTCAACAAGTCTCACTCCTCTGAAATGGCTGATTTGAGGTCTAGGATTGCTAAAGAACAGGATATTTCTAAGAAAAGTTCTTCCGAAACTAACAGTCTAAAGGAGCTACTGGAGAAGGAGACTGGGAACGCCAAGGAGCAATCGGCAGAGATCAGCAGTTTGAAGGAGCGGCTTTCTAAGGAAACTGAAAGCTCACAGCAGTACGCTACTGAGGTCAAAAACTTGAAGGAGTCTCTAGCTGAGGAAACTGCAAAGTCAGGGCAGTTTTCGAGCAAAGAATCTGACCTACAGAAGAAACTCGCTGACTTGCAAGAGAAGCTTGGAAGAACTGAAGGCGATTTAAAAATTGCCCAGGAAAAATTAACCTCTGCTACTGACAGTGCCAAATCAGCCAATGGCGCTATGATAGAGAATGAACGACTCAAGGAAGAAAATGCCAAGCTGAAGAAGGAAGCGGCGCAGAATAAGACGACAGAGGAGGTAGTCCCGAAATCTGATATGGATGATATGATGCTTGTTATTGCCGACATCGAAGAAAGTAAGAACAAGTATAAAGAAAAACTCAAAGAATTGGGTGAGGAAGTATCATCTGATGAAGAGGATAGTGACGAGGACTGACAATATGCTGAAAATCGTTGAGAATCTATCTTTAGGTTCAACTTGATACATGTAATATACAAAGAGCACCAAAAAATCTGCATACATTTTATTTCTGTCATTAAGTTGACATTACATTAAATATCTAGGCTAATATATCTGCGAAGAAAAATCTTATCTTCAGTATTAAGACCTAGGGTCTGCCATTCTATGGATATTCACATCCTCGTCTATTTTGATGGCACCAAGTTCCATCTCCTGTGGCGTAATAAATATGCTCTGAACGTACTTCCTGCGCCTTAGATTCTCCATAACCATGCTTAACGAAATTCTTCGATTCACCTTGTCCATGAACACATCAAACTCATCCAGCGCCATTAGCCTCGAGTTCATCTCTTCCCAGAGAGCGAGAAGCAAGGCAATCTGACAATAAGACTTTTCACCGCCGGACAAAGTTAGAACATCTCTATTCTCACCTCCCTTTGGAGCTATGAACATTTGCAACCTCTGAGCTTCCTGATTGATCCTTAGTTCCCCTTCAAAGCCTCGCTCCTGTAGGTTCATTCTGAAATTACTCATCAGAGTTGAAAATGTCTGCCTCGATTTCAGCTCATAAGCAGCCTTGCGGCGGTTTCCTCCAGTAACAATGGCAGCGTAATCAGATTTCATTCTCTTGTAGTTATCAGTTGCTGTGTGGTATAATTTTTCAGCTGTAGTAGCCTCAGCGAGAGCATCTTCCTGTGTTTTGCCATTCTGTTCTTCCACCTGTCGTACGAGTGCAGCTAATTCGTTCATTCGTTCAGCAATACCTTCTGCTGTCGCCCCTTCTGGTAAGAAATGCTCTTTCTCAGATCCGCTAGCTTCGATAGCATATTCTCTCTTTTCATCTCTTTTATGCTTGAGTTCTTCCACCTGACCAGCTTCAACATTAATCTTTTCTCGAAGTTCTGCAATAATACTCTCAAAGTTCGCACTACTATCCGAGATTCTCAACACTTCTGTTTCTTTTTGACTTTTTTCCTGCACCTGGACAGCCTTCAACTCTTCCAGTTGGTTGACCTTCGACAAAGTTTTCGATGCTTTCTTGCTGAGAGATTCTTTCTCGCTATTTTTCACAGCGATCTGAGCGGACACCTCCACTAACTGATCTTTGTATCTTTTATCGGCGTCTTCAAGAGCCTCCAACTCATCTCTCAGCTCTCTTTCTTTATCATCATTCTCCTGGCGCTCATCTCTCTCCAACTCAACTGTGAGACTCTCATTCTCCTTCTCCAATAATATCCGTCTTTTCCTTAGAGTTCTAATCTCTCTATCCAAAAGGCTATGATTCTCCTTGGCTTTCAGAATCTCTTCTTTAATAGCACTTCTCTCGTTGTCAAGAACAATACGACGAGACTTCTTTTCATCTATCGCCGCATTCAGAGCAGCGATTTCCTGCTGTTGAGAGTCCATCTTAATTCTAGTTTCTCCATTATGACCATTGATAGGAGACGCACCAGCAGCACCTCTTACCCTTCCTCCAATTCTAAAGCCATTACTTCTCGAGTTCTTGTCCAAAGCATAGCAATTAACAACCTTATTCGGTTGGTGCTCCATTGCTTTCTCTGCATCTTCACGACCCGGAAATAGGATTGAGCCTTCTGCCCTATGCACATCAATGATCAGTCGCTTCACATACTCGTTCTCAAAATGTAGGACATCCAGTATGGTTGTAAACTTCTGCCGATCAGGCATGTTATGCTCATAGGAAAACAAGTCCTTTGATCTAACAAATATAGGGGGCTTGGCTCGGAAACCTCGAATGATATTGGCAAGAGCAACTCTGTCACGCTCATTGAAAACAATAAATCCATCCAGAGAATTGTTCATGATGGTCTCAAACATAGGCGACCAATCAGCATTTTTCAGCTTCATGAAGCTACCGACTGGCCCTATAGGCTTCACAGAAAATCCACCTTTCATGTTGATTTGATCAATAGCCTGAACTATTCTCTGCATGTCTCCATGGTAACCGGAGTACACTTCCCTGTCACCTTGCTGAAGCCGCCTAATGCTATTCATGGTAGAGTGAATACTGTCAGTCAGAGCAGCCAATTGATTATTGATACGAGAAACATCACTTTCCATGTTATTTGCCTCTTCAATTTTGCGCATGCTTGCTTCTTCCTCATCAGATTTTTCGGCAATTTGGCGCTTGATGTCAGCAATTTCATTTCGAACAGCCTGTTGCCTTTCAATTTTTGTCCACTTTTCAGCATCATAAGTTTCAGCACCTTTGCTGGTAAGCTCAGCTATTTTCTCTGTTACCAATCTGATCCTATGTCCAGCTTTCTCGATGTTCTGATCTATAGCAGATTTGTCTCGAATCATATTCCGCAAGTCGATTGTCATACTAGTCAGCTCCTGTTTTGCGTCCTTGACATCATTTTTCCCTGCCAGTATTTCTGCATTGGTTAAAGAAACTTTTTTTCCAAGGGATGCAGCCTGAGCTTCAAGCGACTGCACTTTCGCATGAGATGTTGATTGGTCTTCGATTCTCTGACTGATTTCCGACTCAAAGCCTGTTATTCTACTCTCACATTTATCAATGAACTTCTGCTGTTCCCTGACACGTTCCCAAGATATGATTGACTTGAGATCAGCCAGCTCTATCATTGCTCGCCGAGATTTGTTGAACTTTTCGAGTTCTTTCCTAGCATCTTTCCATCTAGCCTTCAGCTGCTGAATCTTGGTATCTTTTTGTATCAGAAGATCATTTCTAATAAGCTCAACATTATCATTGGTTTCCTCTTGATATGCCTCGATCTTGTCAAACTGTAAAGCTCTGTAGAAATGCTGAAATTTGGCCTCGGCGGATGATGAAGTCAAGAATGACCTTGCCATATCCTGCGTTAAAATAGTAAATGGGTTATCGATCAGAATATGAAATGCGTCTAGTATCTTATCAAGGTCCTGTCGTTTTGTGCTGACGGTCCTCCCTTGTGAGCTCTTGATTCGGTAGCCATTGGCTGTTTTCGACAAGACCCGCTCAACAATGATCGTTTTGCCGTACTTTTCCGGCTCATATGAAAATTCTCCATCATTGGCAAGCTCTACTGCTACCAAACCCTTCTCTTCGCCTTCCTTGATGAGCGCGCTCAGTTTGGATCCACGATTGGTATTTGAAGCCCGTCCACCCAGACATGTCGAAATGGCAGTCAAAATGGTTGATTTTCCTGACCCATTTCTTCCCATAATAAGATTAATACGAGGTCCGAGTCGAATGGTCAGATTTGAATGACACTAAATGGCTGTTAGTATCAGTTGTACGCGATAGGTCCTTAGGCCTGGGTAGACTTACCATGAAATTAACCATAGAGACACGACATATCCAACCACGTTTCTCCTGTTCCGTCTGGAACTGTATGCTAGTAAGATCTGTCATCGGCTCTACGTCGCTGAGACCATCGCTTGTCTCGTGCGAGGTGTTAAGCTCCTCGGCACGGATGTTTATATCCTCGTGTGCCTCGAACTTCGGCCTCTTCGTCCGATGCTTGACCAGTTAGTGCCCGATTCCGTGCTTGTTCTGAAGGTGCATCAAATACTTACGCCAGCCTCAGAATGATTCCCCGGTACAAGTAGTGCATCGCGAGAAAGCATCTCTGGCGACATCATTCCGCAGACGGGGGACTGAATGTATGATCTTGGAGAGTTGGTGATGGTCTACAAATTGAGCCGCGTAACGCGGCGCCACTAGCGAGATGGGAACATACCATACTACCAATAGAAATAATTTAAAAGTAATGTCTATTTGTTTGTATGCCTATAAATCAATGCAAATACGGGGATATTTTTTGGAGCGGCTGCGTATATCAGAAAGATAATCAGGGAAGAATACATTAAGGTCTCAGTTGTTATCGCGCGGATTTCCTGGGTTGGGTGAAGACGTGCCCGGCGAAGAATCCAGTAGAACGGGCTTGAGTACCTGTTCATCAAACTCTCTGAACCACCGAGCCCGATCTTCAGAAAATATGCCAGACAGAGTAGAAGCATGAGGCATGTCACCAAGAGGAACTGCTCGTGAAGTTGAAGAGCCAGCCATAGGCGGTAGATCAGAAACGTCCGATTCGTTATCTGAGTCGTCGTGGTAAGACGAGGATCGTCGAAGACGGGATACAGAGTCCTGGTCGCTACTCATGGGTGCCACGTTCTGAGATCTGCCAAACGTTGCGTGCGAGTCAAGTACTGCTTCAATATCAAACTCGTCATCGCTTTCAGTTTCTTCAACCACACCTGTTCGGATACCTAGAATCTCCAGCATTCGTGCAGTAGTTCCTCCAAACACAATGACTGTAAGTACCACCACTACAAGAACTGTCGCACGAAGCGAGTTAGCGTGCTCTCCCTCGAGGCCAGCAGCCAGGGCCACGCCTACAGCACCTCTCAGCCCAGCCCAGAAGAGCATCATCTGGTATTGCTGAGGGATTTCATCCTGTATTATTCGACCAGAGCTGTGGAAGCCCTGGCTTCGAGTTCGGTGCACAAAATTGATGACCCGAGAGAGTGGAAATACCGCTCCCCATCGAGAAACACAAATACCAAATGTAGTTACAATAATCAGCACAGGCTTGAATCTGAGCGTATCGTCAGTGAACAATGACAGTCCCAAGTATACAAAGATAAAATTCTCACTTAGCTGAGCCAAAAGTTGGAAAATGTACTTCGTAGCAATTTGAGTTCGTCTGGACATGTTAAAGTAAGCATAATGTTTCAGGGTGATTCCACAGAACAACAGCGATACGATTCCAGACATATGGCAACCGTTGGAAAAGAAATATGAAGCATAAGCAAATAGAAGCACCAGGCACGATTCGATTCGAGGAAATCTTCGCACGTGCGAATGCTTGAGCACCAAGGCTGTCAGGATTCCAACCATTGTACCAATTAGCAGAGAAATAGTAAATGTCATCAAAAACATTCCAATACCCTTGAATATGGAACTAACTTTGAGTGATTCGCCAGCAAATTTCTGTGCAGTCTCGAACATGACGATACATACTGCATCATTCAGCAGAGATTCGCCAAAGATAATAGTATACAGCTTGGGGTCAACCTTGTATGCATTGAAAATGGACAGAATGGTGACAGGATCAGTTGCAGACAATGTAGCTCCAACAGAGATGGCATCAACAAAGGAAATGTGGATTCCTTCTAAGCCAATTGCGGTCCAAATAAATAGTAGTATTCCTAGCACAACAGCAGCAATGAACGTTCCTGCAAATGCAAATGTTAGAATACTTCCAATGTTGCGGAAAAAGTTAGCCTGTTGTAGCTCATAGCCACTATTCAGAATGATCGGTGGCAGGAGCAGATTGAAAAAATAGCTGTAACTGAACGAAACATGTTCTTGGATGAAATGGCCCGGAGAGACTCGAATGATCAACCCCACAATCATGCCAAAGAAAATAGACAACACAGTCTCATGCACGGCTTGGATCTTCTTCTGCTGTAAGAAGTAACTTGTCCAGAGCGACGAGATCAGTAGTAATATCAGTATAAATATGGCCCAAGAGGCAAAAATCTCCTCTGTAGCAGGATCAGGCAGATCTTCATCCGGCACATCAGGATCCGCATCTGTGGAATCTGATCTGGCGACTAACTCAATTAGCGACTTGGAAACAGAAGGAAGTAGATATATTACCTACCCAGCGCGTACAGCGCTCGAGCTGCCAATGTTGTAACGCCCATCCTAACAGAGAGATGGAATACCGGCAGCAATTGGACCGCCGCCTCAGCACCTCAAAATAGTCTACAAACACTTGTCAAAGTGTGGAAATATTCCCTGGTTCGTCTTTCTTTCTATCCGAGCAGTTTGCGGTTGACAGGAAAGAGCTTACAATCAGAGTGGATGAATGGTAGCTATAATATCTGGTAGTGAGATGTCAAGAGCCACACTTGTGCCAACGTTTCAACTTTTATCGCTGGGCACAGGGTAGATTCTTATCGAAAGTGCAGTGTAGGTCGAAAATTCGCGTGACCAACAGGCAAGTCTCACAACAAGGAAGGCAATAAACAAACCATACTTGGAAGAACCTTTGCTAGAAATATCACAGTCCCAGTAGCTTTAGATGGGCCTTAATTGGCTTGTAGACCCGATCTAGTAGGCGTTTTGGAACTGCATGGTATTATTCCTCGATTATGTAAGGTGTTCAATTTAGTTAGGCAGACCAAACCAGACCAGGGGCTCCACCGGCAATTGGAGCTACAGGCACCGACAGGATAATTGATTGCAATCTGAGGAAAAACTTGAAATGGTAGCTATCTGATGAACAAAATGCTTGCGTCATATTCATAAGACTAGCTGCTGAGGTGTATCTGTGTGTGTGTAGCGACGAGTACATCTCACTGAATGATTCACTGTATGCCGTTAACTCTTGCTCAGTGGAATGCTACAGGGCATGGTACTACAGGTTTTGACATGGGCTACAGCCTTCTCTCCAATTTAATCATCTGTTGCTTGAATAGTTTCTGATCTTTTTCTTCTAGCGGTGTGTTTTTATGCTACGCACTGCCGTGCTATTGCGTTGTCCAGCGGCTTTCCGAGCCGCGCTGAAAAATATGACTGTGCGAACGGATCACTCCTCTTCAGTAGATCCAACATGCTCCGAAAAATGGTGCGACTCGGGCACGTCCCGGCGGGCCGCTTTTTCTCTAGCTCACGTGTAGGTCTCACTGCACTAGATTCCAAGTGGACTGAACGATGGAAAGAGTCGCCGCCTAGAAAACCGCCTGGGGGGGCCACCAAAGACAAATACCTATGTCTGTCCATGTTTCCATACCCGTCTGGTGTGCTGCATATTGGACATTTGAGAAATTACACTATATCTGACGTTGTATCGCGGTACCGCAGAATGAACAATTATAATGTAATTCATGCAATGGGCTGGGATGCCTTTGGATTGCCGGCTGAAAATGCTGCGATTCAGCAGAATGTTGATGCTTCAGATTGGACATACCGAAACATAGACAAGATGAAAGAGCAAATGGCCGAAATGTTCGCAGATTTCGACTGGGATAGGGAGGTCATCACATGCTCTCCAGAATATTACAAATGGACACAGAAGATATTCCTCATGATGCACAAGGACGGCTTGGCCTACCGTAAAGAAGCCGAAGTCAACTGGGACCCTATTGACAAAACAGTGTTGGCCAATGAGCAGGTTGATCATGATGGTAAATCGTGGCGATCTGGTGCAAAAGTTGAAAAGAAACTGTTAGCTCAGTGGTTTCTAGGAATCACAAAATACGCTCCTCAATTGCTCAAGGATCTCGAATTGCTGGGTGACTGGCCACAAAAGGTTGTGGCTATGCAGAAGAACTGGATTGGCCAGAGCTTTGGTGCTGATATCACATTTAAATCTGTAGATTCTTCGGCAGACCTTAGTACTTTCACTACTAGGCCAGATACCCTGTTCGGAGTCAGTTATGTCGCCATTTCGCTGAATCACCCGATAGCCTCTGCTTGCGCCAAAGAGAACACTAAGCTGGCTGCATTCCTCAATGATACATATGCCGACGATTCTAAAGCAGGTTTCCAAATTCCTGGCTTATTTGTCGCAAACCCTTTAACTCCTGACGTCTACAATATCCCTGTTTTTGCAGCACCATATGTCGTTGGCGACTACGGTCTTGGAGCTGTCATGGGCTGTCCTGCTCATGACATTCGTGATAGTGAGTTCTGGGCAGAAAATGGCAGTGAGCCGGCACTGTCTGTGGTAGACAGTCCTGAGGGCCCTGTAGAGCTATATACTGGAAAAGAAGGTACTCTGAACAGCAACTGTGGAAAATATGCTGGGCTAAAGTCATTCGAAGGTGGAAAGGCCATCATCGCTGATCTTCAAGATACCGGCCTTGCCAAGGAAGCTACTAAGCTGAAACTCAGAGACTGGCTGATTTCTCGTCAGAGGTTCTGGGGAGCTCCTATACCTATCGTTCACTGTAACAACTGCGGTACTGTTCCTGTGCCGGACAATGAGCTACCGGTGCTTCTACCAGAGAACAACTCTACCCCTCTGGCTCATAATGAGGAATTCTTAAGTACGAAGTGCCCAAGCTGTGGTGGAGATGCTCGTCGGGATTCGGACACCATGGATACGTTCATGGATTCTTCTTGGTACTTTTTCCGTTACTGTGATCCGAAGAATACTGAGAAGATTTTCGACTTCAAGAAAATCTCTGATTCAATGCCAGTGGATATCTATTTTGGAGGTATTGAGCATGCAATTTTGCATCTTTTATACTCTAGATTTGTAGGAAAGTTCCTTGTTGATGCTGGTGCATGGGATGGCAGCAGCATGAAAGGTGAACCTATTAAAAGGCTGGTAAGTCAGGGAATGGTCCAGGGAAAGACCTTCATTGAGCCTGAAACTGGCAGATTTCTTAAGCCTGACGAGCTTGAACATTCTCCTACCGGGTCTGTTGTTAGGGCCACAGGTGTAACTCCGTTGATTGCCTACGAGAAAATGTCCAAATCTAAATTCAACGGAGCTGATCCTGGTGAAGTTATTCGTGCACATGGTGCAGATGCTACACGAGCCCATATTTTATTCCAGGGTCCTGTGGAAGATGCTATTAACTGGGATGAAAGTAAGATTGTCGGCGTTGAGAGATGGCTTGCTAGAGTTCAGGCTGTTGGCCAAGATATTATTAAAAGCATACCGAGTAAGCTTGATATGGAGAATTTTGCTGTTGAGAAATTTACTCTGAGGCTTTCTGAGGAAGAGAAGGCGGATTTTAATGAGATTCAGAAAAAAATTGCTTCTATAACTGAAGCCCTGCATGAAACTATGTCCTTGAATACGTTGATATCGGACTATATGAAGCTAACTCGAACGGTGATTGGTATCTCAGAGCGAAAAGACTCGCTTTTAGAATTCAGATTATATGCTCTTTCGATGCTTATAAAAGTGATTGCTCCAGTTGTCCCTGCTAGTGCAGAGGAAGTTTGGGAATCCCTCGAGGCTGCACAAGGGCGACAATGGACTACCGTCTTTGCTCAAGATTGGCCATTGATTCACAATGAATTGTCCGTCTCCCTTAATACAAAGTACTCTGTTGTTCTGAACGGAAAGAGACTTTTCCTGTTAGATCATTTTGGAACTGACGAGAAAGACCTAGTTAACACGGTTCTTGCCCAAGAAAGTACCAGGGACGCTCTTGCTGGGAAGGACATTACAAAAGTCCTAGTGCCGAAGGGTAAAAATACTGTAGTGATTATTGCAAAATAATTACCAGTAGATGCAAATTGTAAATAGATTAATACTGTACATATTATATACATGCTTCATTTGAGACATGATGTGGTTAAGTCTACTTGTCTACCACACTACCCAGAATGTTAAAAATGCCTTCATAACCATGGGCTCTGAGAAGCTCCAAAAGATCCTTGCGGAAAACTTCATATGAAATCTGAAGCCCTCCTTGTTCGCTGATTGTCCTTAGCGATTCCTCTGTAACAGGGCCATAATGGTGCTTCTCAACTCTGAAGTCCTTTTCTTCAAGATCTCGAGTTAATCTCATCGTCTCTAAGATGAATGATGGACTGTATGACAGGCTGAACAGCTCTGACAGTGGCAAGTTCCTTCTCCTGCAAATATCTTTCAACCCTTCTAAAAATCCATCCTCTAGTTCAAAATGTGATTCGCTTGATAATGCCGTATTGCGCCAAAGAAGAGATATGATATTTTCAATAGCGGTATGCTGGAAATATTCACCACTGGTGCTGCTTTTATGCAAGCGTCGATACTTTGCAGCTATCCCACAAAATCTCGAGAGTGTGACAGGCGAGAACGAAAATATCATTCTATTGGCGATGCCCGCAGAAAAAAGAGGAGCCACCAACAGATCACCATTAAAAGACAAAGAACTGAGCGTCTCGTAAAAAGCAAGCAGGCTTTGTTGAACAGACACATCATTGTTAGACTGTTCAAGCATGTCGAGGCCAAACTCATTCACGAATTCAACTACAATATGAATTAGCTTTTCAGCAGAGCTTAGTGGTAGTCCTTCGATAACCTCCGACTTCTTAGAAATGGCCCTCCCATATGCTCGATCCCAGTTGATCAAAAGACTCCCTAGAGAATTGATAACCTGCAGACGCCATCTTATATCCCTAGATACCATGATACGCGCCAAGGGTTCCAGCATATGGTTAGTCAGGATCTCAACATTCATCAAAGGCAAGTAACCTATCAAAGAAAAAATCAAGTCGCCGTGTAAAATTCCATCCCACCGCTTTAGGAAGTGATAAAGAAACTCTTCCAATGCTATAGGTAAAATCTTTGTGTAACGCACAAACCTATCAACCTTGGTCAGCAGGTAACGCAAGCTCTCCTCGTTGTCTAGCTCTTCAAACAAAACGCTGCACAGCCAGCTGTTGAGCCTTTCCCAAGCTTTATCATCATCTTTATATATCAACAACCGGACAGCAAATCCTGTGTCCTGAAGAACAGAAGCCATCTGCATAGGGAGCTTCAGTTGGTGTATTTTTTGGCTGAACTCGGTCAGACTAGTAATATCCTCAACGCCCATCTTCATGCGATTTAGATCAGATTGCACCACAGGAATCTCCAATTTTTGTCTCTTGTGCAAAAGCTTCACGGTATTCACGGTTGTCATACGGTCAGCAGCAGCACGAGCCTCCTGAATACCAGAAATGATCTCCTGCAGTTCCGGGTCGGGCTGCTGAAAGACAGTTGCCTTCACAATGGGGAATCTATCAACAATAAGATGAGGCGCATATTCGCGATAAAGCATAAGAAGACCGCACAAGTGCTGGCTTTCTTTGTTTTTCCGATAGAGCTCAATAATGTGTTGAACCCTCCATGGCTTTACCATCACAGAAGTTGTCGAAATAAATAAAAGATGGCATATCCAAGGCCGCAGTGTTTCGTATTTCAAATTCATAAAAAGTATACCATAGAGAGTTCCAAAAATTTTCGGATCTTCTAAAAACTCATTTACAACCACCAGCCACCGTAGCAGGTTCTCTTTTATGCTCATCGGTGTTGGGTTCTGATCCGACATTGCAGACACGATACGCAGTACAACCGAGTTGGATATTTTTTCACGAGGGATAAAAAAATCTCTGACAATAACATGCATTTGAGATGTCCGTAAAATGGAAGAGCCGAGTAAAAGTCCTAAAAGCTCTTCTAGGTCTCTATTTGACAGACCGATGCGGGGAACATTGATTCTCAAAGATTTGAAAATCTCCGCAATTTCTTCACTTCCAGGCTCAACTAAATGGTGGTTAGCCTATTGCATGATCTGATAATTCATAATCAACTACTTACGCTTGATAAGCCTGTCAATGGCGCCAGTAACGCGTCGGACGCTACTGGCTTCCATGGTTGTCGCGTTCTAGATCCAATGTTGATGGAAAGTGCCAGTGTCACCAACTTAGTCAGCTTCCTAAAATGTGCAGTCGACCACGATAAGCAATATGTAGCTGCATTTCGCTGAAAAACTGCAATATATTACTAAATAACTATTGTCCATTATAATATGCTTGAGAAGACGCTCTAACTAGATATACAACTGATACCACTGTCTAACGTTTGATAGTGTAAATCACCTCAGGAGCATCGAAGAAGAAATCCTCCTCTCCATCTTCTTCAATGATAGTAAGACCACCGAACTGAGATGAGAGCTCATCAATGGCCTTGCTCCTAACAGGCTTCATTGGTACTGCAACAGCCGGCACAGGAGGTGGTGGAGTTGATGGTGGGGGTGGTCGAGCACGATCGACACCACCGTTAGGGGTAGAAATGGCCAGGCCGTTCACCTGCTTCACCGGTGCCTTCTCCTCCTTCACAGAAGGTGCCACAATTTCCTCTTTAGCTCTAGTAGCAGAATTACCGGAGCTACTTAGAGAATGTGACTTATGCTCCTGCTTCAGCAATGACTCGACAGCCTTTGCTTGCTTGGAGAAAGTAATAGGGCACGCCTGAGGTCGGTTGTAGATTTCCTCATGGAAGTAAGCAAAACTACCATCCCTATCCATCACTGACGTAGCTCTGATATAGGGATCCAAATCCCAATAATTTAATCTGATCTTCTCAGCAATTTCATCCTTTTTCTCCTGATAGTGCTTGCTCTCAGCACCAGTGCTCTTGCACCAACTAGCAGTGGCATCAAAAAACTGATCAAATAGATCCATTCTCTCTTGCCTAATTTTTTCCTTTGCATCCTTAGCGGTCTTGTAGCACTGGTTCTCGTCCTTATTAGCTTTGACAAACTCGTACTCCCAGGTTCTTTTCCCGCCCAGCTCCTTCGAAAGGTGGCTGGCATCCACATACTTGAGGAGATCCTTTTCATTTTTAGTGAATGATATCTTAGCGGCCACATCAGGATCGATCCAACCCTTGATAGCATTCCAGATACCGGAGAAAACCCAAGGAGCTCTATGAATGAGTACAAAGCCCAGACTCTCAGGGTAGTGAGACTCGAAGCACTTAAGCATAAACTTGACGGCACCGTAATCCATGTTAGACATGGAGAACTTACCAAGATCGAAGATCACAGCAGCGGTATCGACGGGATCCCGCAAACATAGGCGAGTGTTCTCAATGGCAAGGATGGTGTACCGTTGAACGGACTCCGCACTCTGCGCCTTGGGTTTATGTTGGTGAGAGGCAATGTATACAATTGGTCGCTGCTTTTTATCGACGCCATGGACCTGGGCCTTTCCGTCGGACAGCTGCAAAATAAGGCCGTCGTCGCCGTCCTCGGTGCCCGCCAGCTCACCCTGTTCAATCATCTCCTCAATGCCTTCTTCGACACGCCACGCAATAGTATCACCGAACATTCCTAGACCTTTGGCAACATCCCATTTTCGTGCTCGCAAAAATCGCAGCAGCAGGTTGTCAGGCTGATCCGTGCGAATCATCCTACGGAGTGCTTTGTCAAACTCATCAGCACTCAGTCCCCGAATGCTATGTTTGAATGTCTCCATCTGCAGCTCAGGACTCTGCATTCCAACAACCTTGGGCTTTCGCTGGAAAAGACCCTTTTTCTTCTTGTGCCTTTTGCTGTCGCTGCTAAAGATCGAGCTCATGGTAGCTACAGTGCTCAAGTCTTTTGGCACATAACCAGTGAACACCAAAATTTGCAGCCACATTTCCTTGAGATGCTGCTCCTGGTCATCGGTGAGCGTGCCGATTCTCCCCGGCTGGGGGTGGTGACCCGCAGATGGTGTGGTCATAGGTGGGTTGTCCGTGTGAAAAACTCAAAATTCCGAACCGTAGCCTTGTTCAATTCTGCAAAATAGGAGTTCCTCCGTACCTTTTACGCTCTTATTCAAATTTATTGTTCGTTTAGGTGGTGGAGCAGCGCTATTCCGTTGTAGTTATGTTGCGTGGTGGCTGGAGTGCGTAGCTAGTGGTTCAATGCTGCCAAATTCCGGAGAGGTGAAAAAGACCAACAGCCCCTGTTTGTCACGTACCAAAGATGGAACCTTAAATTAGAGCCGAGAAAGAACCAACCCCTCGCCAGCCAAGGAACTACGGACAGAATCCTAGAAATAAAATATGCCTTAGTTTCAAACACAATTACCACATACATTTATCGTAACATTATAGACACTGATTCATTGCATTACTACCCATTGATTCGGTTCAACATGTGTGCGAGTTGCCAAGGTCGGCTTACTGCCACCCATAGCAAACTGCCTTCTGGCCCTTGCCGCCAACCCACAACAACATGTCCGAATATTTCGCTTGTGAAATAAATACATCTTTAGCCTTCAAAGTACTCCTCCTTACTCGGCATTTTCTCCCAATGCTTGAGCAATTCCGTCCAGTAGGTCGTCAATCTCGTCAAACTTCACTCCGCAGCTCAGGCTCACCAACCTTCGATAATCATTCATCTTCTCTCCAACACCTGCGCTAGCGCACAACTCGATAATCTCGTCCACCAACTTCTTCCGGCTATCCTGTAATGCACTAAGTTCCAGCGACAAGATAACATTGGCCTCCATATCAAAGTGGCCGCCAGTTTCCTGGATCTCCCTCTGGATTTGAGCCTGCACCTTAAACTCTTCACCTTGGACGGTCATTGCCAAATCCCGAGCCTGTGTTCTTTCCACCAGCTTTCGCAACTGTAGTGCACGAGTGTTGACCAGTTCATTGGCCTGTTGAAGCCGCGAATTGACAGACCGTTCGTCTCCGAGTACTTTGCTAAGGTCAGCTATGCTCCGTTCCACAGAGGAGATATCCTCCTTGGTGCTGTCCAAAACTTGCCGCACCTGTTCCACATCTGCCTCCTTGTCTTTCAGTTCAGCATCATAAGAGTTGGCAAGCTCTTCCAGAAAGTCCATCATACTGGGTGCAAGCTGCTGAGTAGCCTGAATAGCAGCCTCACTCTGGTGGGCAATGACACCTTCGATAGCACCACGAGTAGTACTTTCTGGAGAATTACCATTAATCAAAGGCGTGCTTATGTACTTCTGGACATTTGGCGGTCTCGGAGGTTGGAACCCGTTGATGACTACCCCATTGGATGTTTGGCCCATGGTGGTCTGCTGAGAAGCTGCCGGATGGGGTGCAGTTCTAGAGTACTCTTGAGCCATGGGGATCGGTGACGAGCTGCTCTTGAGTTGTTCGTGCATCGTATAGTCCCTCTGTTGAGCGAGGCTCTGCTTCTGTGTCTCATACTCATAAATATACTCCTGTGCAGTCCTGCCATTTTTGTTGACAATTTCCGGAGACGCGCCATAGCTTAGCAAAACTTTGACACACTTTCTTGCTCCATTTCTAGCAGCAATATGCAGTGCAGTGTCACCATAGCTATCTTGCCTGTTGACAAACGCTGTTAATACTGTCATTGGCTGGGTTTCTGATATTTTAGCCAGCAAAATCTCAGCATAGTATCGAGTAGAAGATAGCTTTGATCTTGACGATGTCGTGGAAGCAATATGGTGCAAGATAGTCTGCTTATTCTGGTCAATATGAAAAATGGTATCTCTCAGAAGCTCGACAACTCTGGGAAATGTTCGTCGCTCGTAATTGTTGGTGAACATGATAGCTCTCACCAAGGGAGTCTGACCTGCGTCATTGACTGCCGCAATGTCGGCATTGTGGCTCAACAGTATTTCTATAATCTTGAGAGAACCCATTGAGCAGGCCCAGTGGAAAGCGGTGTGGCCCTCATCATCGATGACTTGGTTGATTTTGAAGCCTGGAGGCGGATGTACCAAGAAATCGGGAATCTTATCGTCATCAGGGGCCATAAAGTAGTCTAGCAGTTTGTTCCGGTACTCGGCAGCTATTATATCGTAATCCACCGACGGCCGGACCTGGTTATGATAATTATGGTTATCACCAGGGGTATGGCTGTACAAATAGCCTTCCTCTTCGTCTTCTCCTTCATTCTGGCCATACTGGTTGTAACCATTAGGATGCTGGGCACTACTATTGCCATAAGCATGCACCTGCGAACCGTACGGTCTTGCTTGGTTGAACGAGCGCGATGCAGCTCTGGATTTTCCAAGAGCTCTTGTGGGGTCCGCGTCGCTGTCACTGAGAAATTCGCTGGGGGAGCTGCTGCGGGATGAGACGCTGGCGGAATCCGCACTGAGGCTCTCGCCTTCCGCCATCGAGACGTTTCTGCTATGCGAAGGCGCTCTTTTGGGCCGTGCGGCCTTCTTACGGTGATCTTCCTGAAAGCTCTGAGCTACAACAGCTCTGATCGGTCGCTTCTGCTCAACAACCGGGACGGAGCCTACCTTCCTTGCTCGCTTGGGGGCTGGAGAATCAAAGCTGCCGTTTGCAGATGATACAGTGCGGGCAGCAGCAGGCTTTGCACGTCCAGCCTTGGGCATCACAGGAGCAGGCTTGGAAGCATCAAAATCAAACAGTTCATCCAGTTCCTGCTTGACTCCGTACTGCTCCGCAATGGATCGGGCTCTTTCCAAGGGCACCCAGGTACCCTGGTATTTGCCATAACCACCCTGGACTTTTTCATGCTTGCCTATCTGGATCTCACGCTCCAGGATTCGCGTTCGCTGGGGCTTGTCGAAGTCAGCAACCTTGAGAATATGAGTAGCATTGACCCATCCGTCCCGCACTCGGCGCATGACAGCCACGTTTTTGGCCGGCAACTCCAGCACTGCGACGCCGGAATAGGTTGCGCCAAAAACGGTCATGTTGAATAGATGTCGGAATAATATGAGACGCAAAAATCGGGCAAATGGATAAAGTCGGAAATGGACTATGCCAGCCCAGATGGGGTTTTTATGTGCAGCTTGTGCACCTCGCAAAGGCGTTAGACAGGAGGATTGCCAGGGATGCTCGCCAATGCCAAAAACAACAGGCGGTACAACTCGGAGGTTTCAAATGCGCTGGCTGCTTCGGAACGGGCGCTGTCAGACGTTGCAACAAGTCGGATGGTGTCTTTTCGGCAACTTCCTGATGGTGAAATCCCCGTTGCTGATGGTGGAGACTGCTAATCCAATAACTCGCTATACGCGTTCTGCGTCCTTGTCGTGTGGTGTAGCAGAGGTTACCCGGGGCCAGCCTTGCTCCAGACAGATCCCGCAACCGCACAAACCTTGGCCCATGAGAAAAAATACCAGGCAAGTTGGGACGAGTGAATAGACACCAACCACCAACTTCACACACGCACCAGACTAGAGACACCATGGTAAGTTTGAATCGGCAGCAGGAACGGCCCGCAACCGTCCAATTTATGCCCACGTTTCTTTCCCTGTACTAACTTATGCAGCTTCCGTTATCTCTGTTGAATGCTGCTCAGGGCCAGCCCATGCTGGTGGAGCTCAAATCCGGCGAGACCCTCAATGGGCACTTGACAAACTGTGACACATGGATGAATCTGACACTGGAAAATGTCATCCAGACCTCTCCTGATGGAGAAACTTTCACCAAGTTGCCGGAGACGTATGTCCGAGGCAACTTGATCAAGTATGTGCGAGTCCCCGAGGAGCTGTTGAGCGAGATCAAGGAGGAACGAGTCCAGCGAAACGCTGCCAAGGAGCGGGAACGAATGCAGGGCAACATGAGAGGTGGAAACAGGTCCTTCCGAGGCGAAGGAAGGGGTGGATATAATAACCGGGGCGGACGAGGCGGCAATCGGGGTGGACGAGGAGGACACAGAGGAGGACGAGGAGGAAACTAAAACCGTAACGTACTGCAGTGATTTTTATGTCTGAGATCCAGCCCTCACCGATGTATATTATTTATTTTTAATGACATTATGTTAATTAATTGTGTCTCCTGTAGGTTTGGTCCAGCTCTATGTCAAATAGTCTTTCTGTCAAATAGCCAGCCTCCGTATAGGCATCCAAAATGGTTTCATGCACTCAATCCTGCAATGCCATAGTCTCTGCTTCTTGCCTATCTGGTTCAATATATTACTGTGCTACTTATGATCTATGTAAAGAATCGGCTAAAAAGAGCTGTCTTCAAATATAGTCTCCTTCATCTACTGGTACTGCGCTGCGCTATGATGCTCTTTCATATCAACTATCCTTCCAACGATTTACGCATTTACTTTTGTATATTAATTGCTGCGAGATTCTGAATTCTATTTCATCCTCATCTGACCGGAATCATCTCCATTTTGTGCAATGCGTAGAGAACAGCTTCAGAGCTATTCCCACGTATTTACTTACTCTACCTTGATAGCTGTGTATATTCTCTGAACAAAAAAGTAGCTGGCAAAAAAGCCAATCGTTCCAGTAATTAGACCGTAAATCATGCACCCAATAAACGAATAGCCGAAAAACAGCAACGATGATACAAAGCCACCAATCTGCAATGTGGTAAAGTAATACACAATGGAGAAGACAAATATCCACACAGACGAGCCTGCTCCAACCAGAAACGACCGCCACCACCAACGGTGGTCTTCGCTGTTCAGCATAAAGTATGTGCTCAGAACAGACATCTCCATCACTGTAATAGCAAGAACAGAAAAAATGAGAATGAAGAAGCCATACATATAGTAGTATGAACCCTTCGTCTGCCACAGAGACTTGAAAATCGAAATAAGCTCAACTGCAATAACCACAAAAGGCAAAATTCCACCAACAAGCACTGCAATAACGGTATTTCGAACTGCAGGAGGGCCCCGTGGAATCTGTCGAGGTATCACATTGATTCGGGTAGGGAAAGTAGATCCACTAACACGTTTGCCCAGGAAAGAGCCAATAACCACTAACGGACACGAGATCAACAACCAGATGGCAAAAAGAGCCATAATGGTTCCAAAGGGAAGCGCAGAAGATGATGCCTTGGCCCACACAAACAAATTGAGAATAAACACAAGCAGCAAGATCAGTGCTGGAATCAAAGTAGCCGTCAGCAGAACACCTCGAGCCCAGTGCTCCTGTTTCATATCGGTGTTCATTCGGGCATTCACATACCCAGCAAAAATACCAGAAAATGCAAACAAAAACAATGCATATGATATCAGGCCGCCACGGTAACTAGGATTCAAGAAACCTAAGCACGCAAAAGTTATAACAGTAGCAGTCATTACCAAAAATTGTACACCCGAAGCAAGGAGAGCAGAAAATAGCCCCGCGTGAGGGGGAGTCCGGAAGACATCGCCATGGACTAGTTTCCATCCTGAAGAGTCGTCTTCATCATCATTTGATCTGCTCTTGGACGGCTCTGTTCCAACCTCAGTAAGTTCCAAGGATTGAGCATGTTGTGCCCGATACTCTCGAATGTCCTTATGTAAAGTTCGGATCAATACAATACCGACCATGAGAGCTAAAACGGTAGCAATCACCAAGCTGTTGGCCAAGCTAAACCAGTGGAACAGCTTAGATCTTCGCTCTGGAGAGTCGTCACGTAAATACTTATCCCAACGATTCGCCCAGGTGACCTTTGTTTCAGGAATCCATCGGACACTGTAGGTGAATCTGATATCGTCCTGCTCTTTGGTAGGGTCAATCTCCTGGAAGTTGTAGACGTCAGTCTTGTCCAAGGGGCAGTTTTTAGAATCAAATGACACAGACTTGGGGAATACCTCGAAACCAACAATTACATGACGATCATCAGACTCATCTTCGGAGGCTTTTCGGTATCGGAAGATAAGTAGGACGTGATTATTGATGTAAATATGGCCCTCATCATCAACTTCTCCCAACTTGAATCCAGTTAGATAGTAGCTAGTGGACCGATCAGCCGAGATGAGGGTGGTGGCACCTGGAATGTTGTCTACAATCCATTCCACACGGTAGTCTTTCTGAATCAGCTCCGCGGCACGTTTCAAATCACCCTTGGAGAGCTTCTTCTCGCACAGCACCTCACACTCTGTCTTTCGTGCAAGTTCCAATTTGTAGTCTGAACCCCAAATTCGATCTCCACTAAGCACTTCACCCAAGTTCAGTCCCACACGTTGGGCGTTTTTGCTTGGCTGACACACGAAAGGAAGATCGTAGTAGCCATAGGGAAGCTGCGTGATATCCGAAGTTACCTTATTAACGTACAACGGCACTGCTTCGCCCTCCTTATATGCACGAATAGACCAGCCTACGTAGAAAAAGGTTAGAAAGCACGCTTTCACGCTAGAAATGTGGTGTTGTTGTGGTTTTCCGCCTCTGCCAGTTTAACAAGCTGCCTAGGCTGCCATCCGGTTGGCGGGCCTGCCGTACAGCCCGAGAACATGCACCCACTGAACACGCCCTTCTATAAAAAAAAGACCCATGGAACTCACCTGGTATATAAAATGCAGATGCCCGTTTTATGACAAAAAGAATGCTTATCCACACCAGCAACCCCAGACGTATGGAATGCATCGCGTACAATGTTGAGATGGGTGGTTAGTGGGAGTGATTTGCGCTGGTGTGCGTTTGGGAATATTTAAGCTTCGCATAGAGTGGATCCTTTTTTCACAAAACTGTCAGTTAGTTAGCGGAAAAAACTGCCCACCCCAGCTTGGCAGAGTAGCCCCTTAGATGGCAGGTTGTCAGCAACTTGCATATTTATTCCAATTTTCTGTAATGCGCGGGCCAGACAATTCTTAGCCAGGTAATGCCTCGCGAAAAAACAAGCCGGCGGGCTCACGTAACAATTCGTGGACTTGCTGGATACGGCAACTCCGCACTCAGTTCTGCTACAACAATGCACGACCCTTGCTTCAGTTCATATCTGACAAGGAAAACATTGTCTTTCTTCATCCAAAATTCCTGAATGTTGTAGCCTTGTGTGCTCTGTATTATCTACTGGCTCTATCGCTGTATAATTGTGCTGGCCAAATTCTTGCACTGTGTCTGTCCTTGGCGGCGGCCAAAGTAGCCAGGGGGTGTCTCTAATGCCTCAGATCACAAAAGGACTGCCCGTATCGCGGCAAATGGCTGAGGAAGCATTTACAGCCACTGCAGGGGGAGTAATCTCTCTCATTGTGTCATATATATGGGGCATTTTTTGGAATAGGGCGTTTCCAGTCAGCTCCGTACCGGACAATAATCTGGTCACGAAGTTTGACTGCGATATAGCGAACTGCCATAATACACCATAAAGATGCCATACATGTTGATCCGTAGTCCAGTAGCGCTTGGCTTGCGCCCAATATATGGAAAAATCCAAACCAATGTATAGCGCATCGACGTCTTCCGTGTAGGCTAATAATCCTGTTCTGCTTCCGTTATCCTATGCTGGCAATGGTTCTATCGTGGTACAAAGGCTCTGCCCAGATTATGCCATGTTGGGTGACCCGACCAAGGATGAACCATGATCTGGAAAGTAAAAGTACCAGAGGAGCTGAAGCTGGCTCCAAAATAACCTGAAAAACACCATACTGTCATTTTTTGCTATCAATAATCTCTCCATTTATCTTAGAGGTGCATTCTTCAGTGAACCCGTTCAGCAGCTTGGCCCTTTGTACAGAATCGTCTCGGTCCTGATTCCTCAGCCATGTCCCACCGCCATTGTTTTGTTCACACAGCTCACTCAGACACCCCACACTTCATCCGCTCCACCACCCCGCTTATGAGCGCCACTGCTACTCTACGGGCGGCCATATGGCAGGCTCTGGACCATGATATGCTGGACTCGGCCTCCTTCAATGCCGAAAGACTACTGGCACTGGATAGCGTCGATCCATCCAATAAACACTTGATGAGCCTGACGCTCTTCCGTCAACGGCGATACAAAGCTGCTGCCAACATAACCAATGGCGTCAATCATGTGGGCTGCATATATGTATTTGCTCATAGCTGTGAAAAGCTGCGTCTATTTGCTGAAGGTATCAAAGCTCTCGAATCCACAAGATCATTGTGGGCTCATCTCGACGGATCAGCCATTCTCGCAAACCAGGAAACCCGGTCTACTCTCCCCGATGCAAAGGTAATAAATAATCTGCTCGGACGCTTATATGATGCAAAGCAAAATAGAAGCGAAGCTGCAAAGTGCTTTGCCTTATCTGCTCGCTCTAACCCATATCTTTGGGAACCTGTCGCCTATTTGTGCAAATACGGCGTGCCCTTACAAGTCAACAATCTGTTTCGCCCGGACCAAATTGAAGAAATACACAGGCATGAATTGCCGGATATCAGCATGAAACCCCCTCTGCCGGTGAGCTCGCAAAGCTTCAGTACAAAGATAGCCGATCCCTTCTCAACACCAGTGGCTCATAGGAAAGCTCTGCTGCCTAGTGCGCGAAGTTCCACTCCAGTAGGATCTTCAGTTGCGCAAGATAATACTGGCAAGCGTCTTTTCCCCTCAGCTAGCACTGCGACCCCCGAACTCGGGACCAAGGGCCAACGATCTAACCCAAGTGTCCCACTAGCTCCCCAGAAGCGATCTTCGCGCAACATAGGTGGAGGATTGGCTTCAACTTTAAGCAGCACAGAAAAACCCCATCTACCCAATCTCGATCCACTTCCGCCTACCAGGCGCTCCATCCGGACTGCTGCGGCTTCTCGACGAGCTGCTGGAGCAGAGCCTTTGCCTGCCCCTTCATCCAAAATGACAACCAGAAGTGCGGCAGCTTTGACAAACCCTTCGGTCACTGTAGCAGACGATATCATGCGCCTGACCGACTTGTATCGCTCTCTCACGTCCGCGCTGTATTATACCCATAAGTTCCAGTGCAAGGAAGCTCTACAGATTCTGGGCAGTCTTCCCACCGAGCAAAAGGACACCCCGTTCGTGCAGGCCAAAATTGGAAGGCTTCATTTTGAACTTGTGAACTATCAGGAAGCACGAAAGGCTTTTGAACGAGTTCGTGAACTGGACCGTACTCGCCTGGAAGATATGGATTACTTCTCCACGTCCTTGTGGCATCTGCGGGCTGAAACTCAGCTTTCATTCCTCGCTCATGAACTAATGGATGTTGACAGAACTTCAGCTCAGGCATGGTGTGCTTTAGGTAACACTTTCTCGCTATTGCGAGAAACTGATCAGGCTTGGAAAAGTTTCAAAAGAGCAGCCCAACTCGACCCAGATTCACCATATGCATACACTCTACAGGCCCACGAGCACATTGCTAATGATGTATATGAAGCTGCCAGAGAATGCTTTGAGAAGGCACTTAAAGTGGACAAGCATCATTACAATGCTTGGTATGGTCTGGGTATGGTGTATATGCGTCTGGGTTCGACTGAGGATGCAGAGGCACACTTTGCAAGAGCTGCAGAAATCAACTCGACAAACCCTGTTCTAATCTGCTGCATTGGAATGATCTTTGAAAAGAAAGGGCGACATGCAGAAGCTCTCAAGCAGTATAAGAGAGCTTGTGAAATTCAACCTCTTTCGGCTCTCTCTCGGTACAGAAAAGCACGTGCACTCATCAATTTAAAACTGTACAATGCTGCACTCTTTGAGTTTGACTACCTTCTTAAGCTTGCCCCTGACGAGGCCCGAGTGCATTTCCTGTTGGGCCAGCTGTACAAGGCTGTACTTAAAAAGGAACAAGCTGTAAAGCACTTCACATTTGCCCTAAATTTGGACCCCAAGGGTAGCCACCTAATCAAAGAGGCACTAGAAAGTATGACACCTTCATAGACGTACTTTTTCATCGCATGACAATATCATTATTCATCACATCTTAAACTACTTATGTGGTCATGTTACACTGTAACAGACCAAATACATATAAAATTACGCTAGTCCCTCAGATCCGTAGCCAGCTTCAAGCCAGCAGTCTTGGTGGTCAGATGTCTTTCCTCCTTATCATCCATATGAGCCTCTGGACTCAATGCTGTAGGCAAAGCTACTCTAACACTGCTAGTGTTGGTAGCTGAAGACCCGGTACGCGAACTGCCCATGCTAGACCCAGTAGGAGAATCTGGTGTACTAGGGTAGAAAGCACCCTTCGGAGGCCTCGAAAGAGGGGCCTGTTGCTGCTCATTAGAAGACCTGCTAGCGCCAGGGTCTGTTTGTCTACCAGCTGGGAGAGAGGAGGTCGCCTGGTTAATGGGCGTGCTAATAGGAAATTCAGGGGCCGTTTGATCAATTGGGGTACTGATCGGGAATACTGGGGTTTGGTTTGCCAATGCTGGTGAATTGGCTTTGGCAAATCTCTGATTGTACAACCCGCCAGCAACCATTTTGGCCCGTAAATCTTCTTCTCGTGCTCTTGCCTCAGCAAAAAGCTCCTGAGCTTTCGGGAGAGGGAGCGTAGGAGAGGCAAAAGTGCTCTCTACAGGAACAGAGTCGTCTCTGTCAATTGTGGCCTTCATCAGAGCTGCCATCCAGCTCCTCATGTCTTCTTTACTTTCAACCGCAAAGTAATGCACCTTTGGTGCAGTGAAAGTAACACCTTTTCTGTAGCCGGGAGCAGGTGGTACAAGCTTGAAGCAGTGACGCCCAGCGCCAATACTTGCAGCATAAATAGCGACAAATTTATCTTCATTTTCCCGTGCAGGTAAAACCTTATGAGCGGTGATATCGATTAGACCCTTCTCTTTGGTGTCCTCTAGGCTACCAAAATAACTCAAACGAGTGCCATGCAAGGTGAAGTAACGATTTTTCCAAGTACCAACTACTCCGCTGCCGCCTCCCTTCTTGTTCATCCATCCAGAGAAGCTGGCAGACTTAGCAGACTCATTTGCGGTGACCTTCTGTATACCTTCAGTAAATGCAGATGTTTTCTGCTTGGACAACTTCTTAGGTGGGCCATTGCTCGAGGTGCTCCTCTGGTTGAGGCCGCTTGGCAAATTAGGAGAAGAATTAATAACCGGGGCTGAACCGTTAACAACAGTAGCAGAACGCTTCTCACGTGTCTTGATACCCAGAAAGTTTCTTCTGCCTTTAGCGCCATCCAAATCAGGAGAATCAACCTGAGACGATCCAAAGATATCATCTCGGTTTTCGTCTGTACGCATGAACGACAAAATAGATGAATGTCGCCGATGATGCTTGCTAGCATCCGACGCTCCTCTAGCATGGCCATTAGGCGATGAGAACTGGCTTCCAATAATGCCAATAGACGAGGTAGAACGGGTATGCTTGCCTCCCAAACCATAAAAGGATTGTCTAGGTCGGTCAGAAGCGGCTCTTACTGTATCCCTACTGACTTGCCTGGAGTGAGCTGTTGGGGTTTTTGTAGGGGACATGGGTCCTCGCAATGCGGAGTGGATCATACCACTGCTGCTGCTCGTCAAAATTTCCTCTGGTCGCCTGCCTTTACTGTTCACCGACACAGAAGAGTTTGAATCGCTAGATGAATCATCGTGAGAAGTAAGCACCTGATTGGGCTTGTTGTTGATTGAAGCTCCGTATCCAGAGTCGGTGGGACCAGTAGGGATCTCCCCACTGTTCCAGCTGACACTCTGTGAATTTGACTTATTCCAAGCAGAAGAGCCATCGCTCGGCGTAGTCTGCTTCACAGGGTGTGTCCAATTCTTGTTGAACGACGATTCACGTTTGTGAATAGTTGGCACCCTTGAGCCTTCACCATCAGCGGGGCTGGCAACTTCGACGCCATCAGAGTTGCTCACACTACGACGGTCTGTAGCATTAGGCGAAGCAATTCTGTTGAGAGAGGTCGAGCGAGGCGTTATATTAGCAGGATGGAAAGGTTCGTCAGACGCAAGGTTTCCATCGATAGAGTTCTGGCGCACATCACGGGGGGTGGTGTTGTTCGATATAGTAGCAGGCGACTGCGACGAGTACTGAGCCGGGGATTTTGAGCCGGCTACAGAGTTGAGATGCTTGATTTCCCTGGAAATTTCAAAGCGAGTTCCAAACGTATGGATGCCGATTTCCTTAAGGAAAGCCAGGTCCAGCTCGAGCAGAATGGGGCCCGTTATTTTGTGCTCGACAAAGCGATCCGCCACATCGTCAGGATATCCCTTGGCCAAAAAATGGCTACGGACATCATATGGCCCCCAGGTGGCGACAGTCGTAGGGTCGGGACTGGAAGAGTTCAACGCAGGCGGTGGCGAGGTGGTGTCCGAGTAGGAGAAGTAGTTGGTTGCATGCGAGTTGGCTCTGGTTTGAGATTGCGACTGTGGAGCCCGAGCCTGATGCTGGAGCTGCTGCTGAGCAGCAGCGCGTGGAGATGCGCCATGTGCATTATAGTTGATGGCGCCAGAATTTATTTCAGAGATGGCAGCATCGATGTCAGTCAAAGTGTCGTGGACTGAGTATTTGCGGGGGGCCTCGTAGTCGGAAGGGCGTTTCAGAGGCTGGGACGGCGACGAGGCACTATACGATGGCATCATAAACGGCTCCATGAGACCCTGCTGTTTCGGAGGGTCCTTCTTTGGCGGCTGAGGTGCATACGTCTGCTGCACATAGGCCTGCTGTGGGACAGGTTGTGTAGGTGCAGGTGCAGGCACCGGCGCAGTGAGTGGTGCAGTGGTGGTGACAGTAGCAGTGGAGGAGCCATTCGAGGTGCGAGAGGCCTTGAAACTGGCTTGTCTGGTCGGACTCTTGGGCAGAATGAGGTCTGTAGTGAATATTTTGGGAAACAGACCGGCTCTGTGGGTTCGCATGTTGCGGCCAACGTACCAACCGTCGCCAAACGCCTTGTCGGTCTCTATGACTTCAATGTAGTCACCTTTCTTGAGGGACAGCTCGTCCTCGGAGCGGCCCTCAAAGTCGTGGATGCCCAGCACGTATTCGGCATCGCTGCGAATAGCCAGTTCCTCGTTGGCAGAAGACATGGTCTACCGGGTTGTGTGGATCGCACAAACGGGTTGCAGTACTTGTGTTGGGTGGGGGGGTGTGTGTGGGTAAATGACAGGGAGAATGTAGAAAGGGTAGTGTGGTTTTGGCGATATCAAAACGAGTTTCAGTGGGTTAGCGATGGCCCAGCTGGGACGAGCAGTGCGACAGGTCCGTCGGCACAGCAACGTAGGCCACAGAAGAGAAGAGCAAGCCGCAGGGCACCAGGAAATTGATGGGAAGGCTCGGCACAGCGTACGCAGCGCTTCGTTTGGCTGCGTATAGCTGGATTCAGCTGCGTTGAGCGGAGCAGAGCAGAGCTTTGTTTGGCTGGGGCGTAGCTCAACCGACGGTCTGCTGGATAGGGTAGGGTATGCGGGCGGAACGAGCCGACAACAGCAAAAAACACCCTGACTAGAGCCCCAGGCACGAGCAGATGGCTGGGCGACAGAGCGGTTGATTAGATGGATGCTTCAGTGGGCTCGCCCGATAGAGTTTGGTGGTGACGGGTTGGCTGCGTTGCGTTGCGGTGTAATGTAGTCTGAATCAAGCTGAGCAGGTCCAGGCTTGCTAGGTTGGTGGAACGGCTGCGATTACCGAGCTCACGATAATTTTTTTACGATTTTGGCCAGAAAAAAATATATTTCTTGCGGGATCCGCTAGCTTGGTCAAATAGGACGCCTCGACGCTGCAAAATTACGGCCCGCTGTTTCTGAAATAGGCATATGCATTTATTTTCATTCCTTGTTATATACGTATTTTCATGCGCAGCTGAAGCTACTGCTGCTGCTGCTGTTGGGGTATGCTGGTAGTATGCAAGTATGGGGGGTGTAGGTAGTTTATGCAAGCCCGCCTCCAGTACACTCAAAAAGGACAGAGAGTTTATGGTTTGAAGCAAGGCAAGCGACTGGGCCCTCTGGTGGAGTGGTGGACTGCGTGGAACAAACACCACGCGGGCTCTAGCACGAGACGGGCTACTCAGCCGACTGGGCACTACCCTGAATTGGAGCCAGCCGAGCCCCCAGTCCCACAAGACACCGAAGCAGGTCAAACTGGCTCCAAGTTGGTGGTGTTACTCGCACAAAAGTATAGCAAGGGGTACTGAAACACGGGCTGTTTCAGTTTTCCCTCACCCAGCTTGGACTTGGTGGGACAGAGCTTCGGTGCCAGCCTCGCACTGTCCAAATCCAGATGCCTACAGCTTGGCCCTGCCAGCCAGCAATGGTGTAGTGCCGGCGGAAGCAATGTAGCCCAGCCTATGCCGGTCAATATACTATGGACCAATATGTTAACTGTCAGGGGTAGGCTCTCCTTGTGGTGGCTGGCTTATGGCCAGGTGTTGCCGTACAGGTCGGGCTCACGGTACTCAGCCCAGGGACTCCAAGGCTCATCCCCTGCCCCATATGGCTCCAACGGCAGCTTATACGGCAGCGATATTCTGGCCAAACTTTGCTGCAGGTCCCGGGACATATCGGCGTCGGCGGTGTGGGCATGAACACCAGTGCCTGCATCAGTATCTCTGCCTGTATCGGCATTTTTGCATATTGTAGTAGTACCTGTTCTCCATCCGTCCAGGGAGCCGTGCCCTGCGATGCTATCTGGTGCACTGGTTGCAGTCGAGCCCAAAGGCCCCTCGGGTGGCCCGATGCACAGCACTCCACATTCGTACGATTGGATCCATTGGCCACGGCCCTTCTTATTCACAGTTCCCCATGCCATCTTCGACAGATTTGCACTGGTCACCAAGGCCCATCGAACCCGGCTGCCGTCTTTGGAGGCCCGCACATAGGTCTTGACATGAGGAGCTGCCCGATCCCGGCCCACGGACGGTCCCTTCCATTGTCTCAGCATTGGGCGAACATAGCGCAACTGCTGCAAATCCCGTTCATTCTGTCGCTTCATGAATATGCTACTTCCTGATATGTATCCGTTTAGGCTGTTGCGAACATTGTCCACAGTGGGGAAAACCAGCTGCAGCGAACAAGCTTTCGTAGACGATTCACTACTGTGAAATTCTCCACCGAGCATTGCCGCTTTCACCACTGGTGTCAAATAATCATCGTTGACTCCCAATGATCCGACCGACGAGCATTGCATAATCAACTGATCGGCAGGGTCGGTTTTACAACCAGGTATCGAGCTTTGCCAGCGTCGAATGCTGTCTCTCAGTTTGATGATACCCCATTTTCCATAGCCTGCTTCTCCTGGTTTCCGACTTCCAGGAACAGAAGCGATCAGCGTATCTCTGACAGAAGAGAAATCAAACTCCAGCAGCTTTTTGGGGAGGCTTGCCAGGCTCCGTACCCCGTCCTTAACGTACGCGCCAATATACTCATTGAAATCCCGTTGAAACGCATTGCTAGAGTAGCCAGAAGATGCTCTTGGTAGACGTCCAGTCCTCCAAACTGCTTGGCTCATATTCTCCCAGTCAAAGGGAATAAGATTAGCAGTGTGAATGACTAGCTCGCACTCCTGCGACGGCCCTTCCCCATAGAACAGCACCATAACCTTGCTATGGTGTGTACCGTATTGACTCCTTAAAAATACATTTTCCACTGAAACGTTTTTAAACTGGCTGGCTTCTTCTTTGAGCCTCTGGTGCTCGAGATCACGGGTCGATCCTCCGTGCACGAATACTGCCTTCATCTTGTCTCGTACAGTCGGCAGAACCTGCTCCATTGTGAAATCAATGGAAATACTAAAATTCAACTGATACATTAATGTCAGATCGTCTACCCCGAGGATATCGCCAATTGTTACCGTGTCCACATTGTCTCTTGCTGGCAAGCCGGCTATTGTAGTCAACTGAAACGGGGACCTGAGCACACCACATCCCGCGTTGCTTAGAGGTTTCATTCTTTTTATCTTCTCTATTTGTATAGCGTCCTCATCATCGCTGATTTCTATAGTCTCTCTCTGCTTCAATGCAGTCCTAGCCGCTTTGTTTAAATGCTTTCGTTCTAGCGGCTCCCCGACTCTCTTGTCAGGCGGCGGCATGGTACATTGCGTTGTAGGGCTGGAACCGACGTGAGCTCATCATTGCTACTTCCCTTGTACGCATCATGTCCGTGGATACACCGACCAACACTGCGCCTGCTGCCCCTAACAATGCCAATGGACTCTTGGATGCCTGGCACACAGTGTATAATTCTACTAAAACTCCTATTCCTGCCCTCGCAGCCACTGGAGGATGTAAGTATGCTAGCTTGCTGCCAACATGCACCAGCAAACAATGCTCTCCTTCACTATTGATTAGGGCCACCGGTTCCCCGCTAACTGTATGTTACAGTGCTGACGACTCTTGGAATCGAAAAGCCAGGTATAAAGCCTACAAGAGGAAGTGTTCTGGGCTTTGGGGGTGCCTTTGCACTGGGAGGTTTCATGATTTTCGATGGTGATCTGGTCAACGGTGCCGGCTTCACAAGTGGTGAGTACAACAACTGAACTGCAAATGGTCGCGGCGACATAATTGTAAAAAGAGATTTTTTGCTAATTTTTGCCTGGTCAATTCTGTACCTCATGGTCAATGGACCGGCTGCGCTTCGGCAATTCAAGATTGTGCCTCTGGGTGTAGCTGGTCTTGTCGGCTTCAATGCTGTGGGATATGGACGAGAGTTCTTCTTCCCACCCACGCCAGTCACTGGGTTTTCTATCTAAGCGCTCCATCCAGTGCCGGATATTTATTATAATGGCCAGCGAACCGTAATGTGAATGCAGACTACGGGGTTTCCGGGGTCAAATAGTCGCAAGTTGGAGCGATGCCATGTACGAACTATCACACCAATACATAGTGCCGTATGTTTAAATGCAAATACGAAGTTAAAAATCCTCATGGACAAATCAAAATTTGTCGAACATGTCATTGCTAGCAACTATCACTCAATGAAATATATTATCGTTTGTCCTCTGTGCAAGTGCTTCGTGCTTCGGCAGAATAAACGATCAGATCTGAGAGTTCGACTGGGGAGCCAGCCGCATAGAGAGTACACAGAACACCAGTAGCCATCCTCGCTGCCTGTTCAGCATTACACAGCATCTCAACCCGCACGAAGCACGCATACAACCTCTGCACAATGAAGCCAAGTCAGGTGGTGCGCAATATTGTTGAAGACGCAAAAGCTGTGGCTGCTCGAGCGAAGGCAGCCGAACCTGTGTGGAAGGCAGTGCCGGTGGATCAGAAAAGAGACATCTTCTTTCGAGCATCTGATCTGCTAGCCAAGCGCAGAGAAGAAATAGCAACAATCATGCATGAGGAGACTGGGGCCCCACCATTCTTTGGTCAGAAATTTATCGCCGATGCCATTAGCTACCTCAAGGAAATGGGCACACTGGTAGCAACGCGGCCACCTGCTTCAATTCTTCCTATCCCAGGCACCGAGCACAAGGGCAATCGATCTGCCATGGTTTTGCGAGAGCCAATTGGATCGGTACTGAGCATTGTTCCATGGAATGCAGCAGCGGTTTTAGCCGTGAGAGCAACTGCCTGTCCGCTAGCTGCAGGATGCCCTACGGTGGTGAAAACCAGTCCCCTGGCGCAGAAGAGCCATGCTGCTACACTTCAGGTACTGCAGGATGCAGGTTTACCAGCCAATGTTCTCCAGCTAGTCAATGCCGACAACACCATGACGCCGCAGGTGGTTTCTGCCCTAATTGGGTGTGACAGCATTCGCAAGGTGAACTTCACTGGCAGCTACGAAGTAGGCAGAAAGGTGGCCATTGAGGCGGCCCATCACACCAAGCCGGTGCTACTAGAACTGGGAGGAAAATGCATTGTTCTGGTGGACTGCGACTCTGTTGTCAGTAATCCAGAGCTGCTGGCCGAGTGCGCGGCAAACATTGTGATTGGAGCGTGGGGAAATGCGGGACAGGTGTGCATGTCTACCGAACGAGTTCTGCTATACGGGCATGCAGCAGCCCGAACACAGGTGGCTGCAGCAGTAGAAGGGGCTGCAGAGGAATTGTACTCTGCGCCATTTCTCCAGGCCCAGCAAATTACATCGGACGCCGTTTCTAAGGTAAGACACCTCATTGCCGATGCTGTAGATAAGGGGGCCCAGTTGGTGAATGTGAAAAAAAACTCCGGGCCCAATGCCAGTGACAAGACTTTGATAAGGCAGGTTGCACCCAGTATGGAAATTTACCACCAGGAAACATTCGGGCCAGTGTTTTGGATGAACGAAGTTGAAACTGCGCAGGAGGCGGTTGAAGTAGCCAACTCGTCACAGTATGGACTTAACAGTGCAGTATGGACCGGTAGTATGGCCGACGGCTTGCGGGTGGCTTCACAGCTCGAGTCGGGGAGCGTGCACATCAACGGCAACACCATCTACGACCACGGCACGATCCCACACGGAGGAGTCAAGGCTAGTGGATACGGCAGATTTGGCGGCAACTGGGGCATTGATGAGTTTTGCAGCGTCAAGCTGGTGACCATGCCTGACGGTGCCATGCCATGGTAGTTGTTCTTGCTACGATCAAGGTAAGTAGCGGAGGGGTGGGTGAGCCCCACCACTACGACTTTTGGTGGAATGTCAGGTCTTTGAGCAGGCAGCGCAACAGCAGCGAGTGCGAGCCCCCGTCCGCTAGTGCGATGGTGTAATTTGATTTACCGAGACGAGATAATACGGCATAGCGATGGTGCTGGGAGACTAGAATTAAACTCGCTTAGCTCCAGAATGGACGCGGTTCAGCCACATGTGCGCTGCAGATCAGCTGCAATCGGATAGCCCATGCCGGTGCGGATCGCCCAATGCAGCCCATGGCCTATGGAAATGGCGCACCAGGATGGTACCGAGAGCTGCGCGGTATTGTAAGACCGCCGGGGCTAGCCTTGGCATTGCTTAGCTGTGACAGAAGCCTTGAAAAATAGTATCTTGTAGACATGTTTTGTGTAGATATGAGCGGACGCGGCCAAACCCGAGTGAGCCAGTAAATGCATGTCTCACACCAGCTGACGCTGTGTTCACCGTTGAACAGCGACCGGCGACCGTTTGCAAAAAGATCCCAAAGGCGGAAGGTTTTGCGGCGTTGCAGGCAAATCCCGTCAAATTATGACGAGCCGCCGCGCAGGCTGCGTGGAGCGTAACAAGGCCAACGGCTGAGGTCTCCCGCTGCTAATTACAAAAAGTGTGCATTGCATCATAGGAAATGTGGGGAGGCAGGCGAAACAAGCTAGCTGGCTGGCTGGCTGGATTGAGCTCTTCCACCCCCCGACAAACTGCACACCATGTGCCTGCGCGTGGCTAGGTAAGTTTGTCCCTGGCCAAAAAAACGCTATCCATCCTGCTGGACTGAGAATCGGTTGGCCACTTTTGAGTTGGTCTACCAGGTTGGCTTGGGTGCCGTACGTAGGGGTGCAGTGCGGTGCGGTGGGTTTGCCCAAAAAAAAATGCCTGAATGACTCAGGGCGAGGGTTGGGGCACCAACCGGGAAATTATTTATTTACAAAACAGATCCTCAAAAAAGAGAGATAGCTCAACACAAACCGATTGCGACAGTGAAAAAACTTTTGCCAACCTCGGCAGCTTGTGGGCATACTAATCTCCTACAAGTCGGGCCCCAGTACAGTATCCCTGGAATATAGGCGCTCGCTGGTGCAAATTTGTTAGTTAGCATATTGACGAATAAGGTTTTTGGTTGGCGCCGAATAAAGCGCGCGGATATTCACACTATTGAACGCCTACCTTCCATATAACGGAATACGCGCGCTCTCCCCTCCCCTCCTCAATCAGCTCTACACAACCTCGACTAGCCCTCCCTTCCTCCAGGTGTCTTAGTGGCTTATTGGTTTAATTTATTAGGCACCTAAGACAGCTAGTCGGCTTCTGGTCTTTTTAAGGTTTTTTCTTTGCTCTTCTTCCCCTTGGCCAAGTTGTCTGTTGGTCTGATTCTTTTGGCGTTCGTTCGTTGGCTTGCATAAGCCAGCACAGGTTATTAATACACCCACCAACCCCCATTTTCCAGTGATGTCATTGATTTCCCACCAAGAACCCTTAAAAGAGGCCAGAATCCTCCACGAAACACTACCTCATCAACCCACCACCGACACCACCACCACAACTAAAACTCAAACGCTCAGTGACTCCCCCAGCAGAGAAGACATCACGACGTCGAGTGCACCTGACTCAGAAGGACTCAAAATGGCTGATGTAGCAAAGCTCGAAAGCATGGCTGAGGCTCAAATCGACCCTGGGCTCTCGGCCGCGAGCTATCCTTCCGCACCGTCTGCCCCGGAATCCCCATCGATACCGACCAGCGAACCGCCCAGCAGAAGCGTTTCACCTCGTCGTGATAACTCTGCCATCGAGCGCATTGGAAGGGAAAAGGTCATTGTGTTGCGCAAGGAGGCCCAGCTCATGCAGGAGAACCTGGGTGTTATTCTCGGCAGAATCTCTCAAGCCAAGGAAGACTACGACCGACTGGCCAACGAAAACAAGTTCCTGCAGGATTATATCGGCAATCTCATGAGTACAAGCAATATTTTAAACAAGAACGCTTCATAGCGGGCAACCCCCCCCCATGGCTTTGTCGGCAAATAGCCCGCGCACTGCTCTTTCTTTGGGCTCTGTGAATGGACAGCTCTGGTTGCTGTTCCACTGTACCCACACCATCACTCACCACCCATGCTCAACGCGGGCGATCACCTCCACAAGAGTCATTGTACAGGCTCTTGCCCCGGTGTGCTCCTGGAATTTATGGCATTGTGTTTTTTTCTGCATTCTATCTGTAATAATTTTGCCGACCAGGACTTCTTTCCTTGCCGCTACTGTATTTTAATGCCAATCTGATTTTGGCCGCCTTAATTGATAGGTTCGCATAGTAATTTATTATTCATTCATCCTTGATTGCGTGGACAAACTCGCCTTGCACTACTGAGTCTTGCTTTTGACGATTGTTCTCTTTTTCTAGCCCGTACTCATCTCCTCCCCCGCCATTTCGATTGACCTTTAGGGTCCAGCTGGCTCAAGACCGTCCTTGTCATTCCAGGTACACAGCTGAGCGTTCCTGGCCACCCCTGCCCCTGTTTTATTGGGGTTGCTTGATTTGACCGGGCTATTACCGAGCTGGGCTGTTGACAAACCTGCCGGTGGTCAACTGACCATCGCCTCGATGTCGATCCCTTCCTCTCATGTCCCTCTCCACCGCCCAATTGAAATTTGGTTTGCTTGACGATCCTGCAACACCGGTCTCGCTAGACAATTCAACAAAGAAAATCACCTCCTGTCTGGGCCATTTACCCTATGATCCAGGCTCTCTCGATCTCTTTCACGGTAGCGATCGCGGTCACGGTCACGGTCACGGTCACGGTGCGGGTGTCTCCGATGTCCACGGTCTTGCTCATCGTGTCTTCGGTATTTTTGTCGATCATCATCCCGTGACCTTACTTCTCCATCTCTATACATGGATCGATTTTCCCTGCTTTCATGATATCTGTAGCTGTCCCGATCTCTAGCTCCGTCACGGTATTGGCTCCTATAGCCGTCCCTGCGGCCGTCTCTTTCCCTGTAGCCATCTCGTTCCCTGTAGCCATCTCGTTCTCTATAGCTATCCCGCTCCCCCCGGTCCCTGTAGCCATCCCGCTCCCTGTAATCCCGGTCACGATCACGGCCACCTCGGTAGGAACCTCCCCCGGAGCTTCTATTGCGTTTATCCCTCTCATGCGAGTCCCTTTCCGGGCGAGTCCTGTTTCGAGAACGCTCTTGCTGCTGCAAGCGAGATACACTCTGCGAAAAGTCCACATGGATTCTCCGATCATCAATCAATACCCCATCCATCTTGAAATAGGCTTGCTCGCAGTCTTTCTTATTTTCATAATCAATAAAGCCGTACTGTAAACTTTCTCCTGTCTGTTTATCTCGCACAATCTCGCATGAGACAATCTTGCCGAACCTAGAGAAGATCAACTCCAAGTCTTCATCCTGTGTCACCGAGTTTAGCTTGCAAACAAATAGCTGATTTTCTTTGGGCTTTATCTCTGCAGAGGGCAGATCACCCACCATTTCCAGAGTTAATGCCTGCTGTCGCGCTCTTTGGTCGGCCCGTTTTCTGTCCTCGTCTTCGTCCTGATCCAACTTGATCTCTTCATCCTCCCCAATTCTGGCAGAAGCAAGCTGCTCTACAGTAGGCTCAGGACTAGTGGCAGGCTCTTCCAGTTCAGGCGGATCGTCGAAAGGATCATCCAATATATATGTATGTTTTATGCGAATGTCTCGTAGCGGACGACCATTGCTATCACAATACGCATTATTGATCTTGTCGAGACTATCAAAGCCTTCAACTACATGACCAAATATTGCCGTCTCTCCATCCAGCCTGGTATTGTCGTCACTCAGAGTAATGATGAATTGGGATCCGCATAGGAGTTCTCCTTCAGCATCCCCTTTGGCCGTCACCATAGCCACCGTGCCTTTGCGGTCATGTGTGAGCTTCTCATTTTTATCGGCCACAAAGTATTTCTTAGCTTCATCTTTGTAAATCAATCCCCATATCGAAGTTCCCCCCCTGCCATTGGGGAAGTCGGGATCGCCAGTTTGGACTGTCCGGTCTTTGGCAATATTTCCAAACAGACTGTAGTTGTAGTATTTGACCTTGCACAACTTAAGGAAATTCAAGCAAGCTTTAGGTGCGTCATCAGTGAGAAGATCTATTACAATATCGCCTGAAGTTAGTAAAGTTACTTATGCTGGACCGTTATGTTTAATTACTCACCTGCTGAGGTCTCCAGAAGCACACTCATCTCATGGTGGTGGGTTGGGAAGTGCTACCACAACAGCAAGAAACTACTAGACACTCAATGACAGAATACTCAGTAACCCTATCTGATATACTTATCCGATTCTCGGCTTGATTATGCAAATATATATATTTAATAAATAAATTGGTGGACTTAATACGAGTCTCAGGTAAGAGATCTGTCTCCATACGGATTGTGCAGAGCAGACCGCGGGGCAAGCTATCTTATCTGGAACAACATTATTCACCAGTCGGGCTATCAATTTTGGGCATGCTTCTACTTCTGTCTTTCCTCTTTACCTCTTCTGCTAGTTGTAGGCCCTTCACTCCCCATGGAACAGACGAAGCATAGAGACTACAGCCCGACCAGCTACCGAGGGAGCTGATTACCCTAGCATGCTTGTTGCCTAGACTTTCTACCAACTGAAGCGTTGTGCTGAACAGTGTATGGTGTAGTGCACTTGATTGTATCACGATGTTTTTTAGTACTGCAGCCCTGGTATCTGTATCTAGAGTACTCAGTAGTTTGTCGACAAGTTGAACAATGCTGAGCTCCTCGTCATCATTGTAGCTGTCATCAGAGTGAAATATCCTAGAGACGTCAATACGTATATCACCAGCGTCTCTTTGCCTAGAGTATTCCAATAATAGGTCATTGTGTGTGTGGGTTCGTTCACTGGCTTGTGCCTGGTCATCCCGCTTCTCATATAGCCACCGCACAGCTCGCACTGTTGTACCGCTTGCCATCTCCCTCAAATCTCCGATAACTGTGACTGAGCTCTCACCCCATCCAATATCGATTACAATTCCATCCCGTACCCCAGCTCCCATCAAGCAGCAGATCGGCCTGGAGACAAAGGCCACACTAGCAGCATGCAAGTCATGTAGGAGAACCCACGTAAGCATCTGCTTCAATGGAATGGACAGATCGGGGTCTACTATTATGAGTCGCTCATTTTTGGATCCAGCTAGTAAATCATCGGCGAAAACACGCTTAATAGCCAAGCGCACCTCGTATTTAGTTGCATCCAGGTCCATAGCACGGCATGTACTGTCCCACAACTGCGAGTGCAGTAATTTGCAAACCACAGGACGACTGTTTCCTGATACGCCTGCAGTAATAGAACAGTCGTTGATCTCTAGTATGACGAAATTCATGGCGGGATGGTGGTTTCATACAGATGATCTCTTAAATGTTCTTCACAGCAGATTCCCAAAGAATACGCGTCAATGAGTATAAAGAAAATCCAAATCGCTTCAAAGATAGCCAAATAGAGTAATTAGTAGATCATCCAACCAAGCTTCTGTACTATCGTGGTAGAACGTTGTTGTGAAATGCAAAACCATCAAGCTGTGTAATTTTGTAAGGTGGATAATTACAATACATATTATCAGTTACTACCATTGTCAGAAAGATACCTGAGCTAGCAATTCGTACGCAAACCATTTTCAAATATATACAGTTATAAAGTTTGGGGATTATTTACAGGCTAATTAGATGCCTGAGACATGAGCAGCTTTTTGATCCAATCTGATGAGTTGACTAGGTCCAAGCCCAGGCTTCGCAATCCAACCACAGGAGCAGAGCTTGTACCATACAGCTTGTGCAACTTGTCCACAACACCGAGCTTCAGGTGATTTGGCAAGTAGCTGTTCTTCCAGAACGGCTCAAGAGCAAGAACTGAGCCAATGTCCTGGCCGCGCAAAACTGCTTGCTGAATGGCCTGAGAGAGGTATGCAACATCGCTCTGGCCCATGTTGAGGCCCTGGCCAGCTAGAGGATGGGTGGAATGTGCGGCATCTCCAACAAGAGCAACACGTTCAGAGACGTAGGTATCAGCATGCTTCATTTTGAGCGGGAAAGATGCTCGGGTGTTTTCCAGCACGTTGAGAACGGGAACGGGGCACTTATTGTCCTCGTCCTCAATGATTGTGTTTTCAAGTCTCCATTCTACTTCCTCCACAATTCCCGAATCAAGCTTATGAAGATAGTCAAGATCCACAGGTCGCAGTCTGAAAGCAGCGTTCACCATTGCAACAAAGTCTTCGGCTGAAAGCTTCTTGAGATGAGCAGCCCTTTCTGGCGTCGTACTCCACACCAGCGATGCAAAGCCGGAAGGCAGTGGCAGCATAGCAATAGGTCCCGTGGGCAAAAAGCGCTGCCATGCAACATTTCTGAAATCTTCCCATTCGAGCTCGATGGCAGCGACAAGACCATGGGTGTTATAATCCCAGCCTCGAGACTCAATACCCGCAAAGGTTCGAACGGGGGAGTTTCCGCCATCTGCGCCAACGAGTAGCCGAGCAGCCAGCAAGTCTCCATTTTCCAGTTCCACGACGGGCCATTCACCTTTGCTGGGGTCTCCGTTGATTTGCTTCACTCGGGACTCGTCAATGATAGACACAGGCGAGTCAGCCAGAGTCTTGAGCAGGCCCTGCTGCAGATTGAAATTCTCCACCATAAAAGCTATTTCCGAGTTTTCGCCCAGAAAATGGGGATCAAACTCGATTCTGCTGTTGGAAACACCGTCCCAGACCTTCATCTCGTCATATGGTTGGACCCGGTCGAGTTTCAAGTTGTTCCAGGCTCCAATTGAGTCGAGGAATCCCCGCGACCGAGGAGTCAGAGATGAAACCCTGTTCTCATAGACGTTGTCAGGAAGATCCCAGTTGCGGATTTTTCCAAGATCAGAACCCTCTACCAGCGCAATGCTGAGGTGCTTGGTGACCGGCGAACTGTTCAAGCTTGCTGCCAGAGTGAGGCCGGCTGGACCACCACCGATAATAACAACGTCATGCTGTGGAGCTTTGGCCTTAGAGGCAAGTCCTCGGATATATTGTTTAGCCAACGTGTTCGTGGCCGTGCGCGAAACAGAGCGCCCATAGTAGGATGATCTGAGCATGTTGATGGACGTGGGTGAAAATGAGCCGAATTGGATGGCCATTATAGCAGCCCCGCCTTGTGCAGCCTTGAACAGAACAAGCGACACTTATACGGCAATACAGGGCCGACTATTACATAATATAACTAGATACAGTGTATATGCAAGGCTATATCCTTGAACGACAAGACATTTATCTTTTTTTATTCTGTTAATCTTACGATCGGTCTGTACTGTGCGGAAGGCAAGCTTCGCAGTTTCAGCCGTGCGCCCGCCAGCTGTCTTAATGCTCCGTCTACTAGGCCTCTCATGCTATTCCGCCTGCAAAATATGCTGAATGATATCTATCTGCTACAGATACTAATAATAGCCGATTCGCTTTACCATGAACTGCAGCCAATGCTCACCCGCCCATGCATGCTGGCATGGCTGAGAATGTCGGTCGGCATAAATCCCTCCCAGCCTCCCTCTTCGCCTCTTGCACTTCACACACCACTACAACCACGATGGGCGCTGTGCTTTCAATACCACTCGCCGTACCGTCGATGGTCGGCTCCTGGGCCGCTTCGGCATGCGGAGCAGCTGTCTGTACGGGCTTGTGCAGCCTGACGGGAAAATGTGCTTCCTCAGTTGCCACTCGAGTCGGCTATGCCATTATATTCCTGCTCAACAGTATTCTGTCTTGGATCATGCTGACGGACTGGGCAGTCAAAAAGCTCGAAAAACTGACATTCAATTATATGAAGTTTAGCTGCCAAGGCGGCGAATGCTACGGCTTTGTGGCTGTTCAGCGGGTTAATTTTGCTCTGGGGCTCTTCCATCTTGCACTTGCTTTGATGCTGGTGGGAGTGCACTCTTCGAGAAATCCCCGGGCTGGAATCCAAAATGGCTTCTGGGGTATCAAGATATTTGCCTGGCTGGGTCTCATTGTGCTGACCTTCTTCATTCCTGAGAAGTTCTTTGTGATCTGGGGCAACTACTTTGCCATGATCGGCTCTTTTGTGTTCATTCTCATTGGCCTGGTTCTTCTTGTAGATTTTGCCCATACTTGGGCCGAAACTTGCCTGGAGCATGTCGAAGAAGAAGATTCACCATGGTGGAAGGTATTTTTGGTCGGATCGACGGTATCCATGTATATTGGATCTTTGGTGCTCACCATACTCATGTTCATTTTCTTTGCCAGTGCAGGCTGCTCAATGAACCAGGCTGCTATAACTATAAACCTGATTCTGACTATTATTATCACTGTACTGAGCGTTCATCCTGTGATTCGAGAGTATAATCCTCAAGCTGGTTTGGCTCAGTCGGCTATGGTCTCCGTTTATTGTGCATATCTGACCATGAGTGCGGTAGCTTCTGAGCCAGACGATAAAAGCTGTAACCCTCTGATCCGCTCAAAGGGAACCCGAACTGCCAGTATTGTTTTGGGTGCTTTGTTCACCTTTATTGCCATCGCCTATACGACTACCAGGGCAGCCATCACCACCTCTACTTCCTACGAGCCTTTGGGAGAAGAGGATAATCATGTTGGCCTGGTCACGCAGGAGCCGTCTCGATCAGCAATGAGAATTGAAGCTCTTCGGTCAGCTGTTGCGAGTGGCTCTCTGCCTGAAAGTGCGCTTAGTGAGCCGTGGGATTTCGACGACGACAGCGAATACGAGGGCAGCAGTTCTTCTCACAGAGACGATGAACGGGGCCAAACTAAGTACAACTATGTGCTCTTTCATCTCATTTTTGTTCTGGCCACCCAGTGGACAGCCACCCTCCTCACAATGAATGTCGAGAAGGACTTGGAAGGCGACTTTGCTCCGGTGGGACGAACATACTTTTCCGCTTGGGTCAAGATTGTCAGTGCCTGGATTTGTTTCTTCCTGTATTCCTGGACGTTGTTGGCACCGGTCTTGTTCCCTGATCGATTTGCGTAAGCTCTCTTTTGGCGGTGTCTTGTAGATGGACTGTCATTGACAACTTTTTATATATTTTCTTAGCATAACAATAATAATCTGGTGAATATGGATAAAATTTCTGTTAAAGGCAGCAAGCCGCGATTCTTATGGAGGTCTATTTTCAGTCGAATTTTGGCCAAAATTCACATGCTGGGTGTAGGCAGATCGAATATTTAAATTTCCAAACACCGATTCCAATTTTGCACCATCTGGACATTTCTTCACAACGTGGGGACTTCGCTGCTTCGTGAACACCGCCAACAGGTCGCTTGTGCGTATTCCTGTGAGGGTGAATTGTCTTAAGTCAATCACTTATCCTACCAGTCGAACTTCAAGTAAATTTGCCGGCCCTGTCGCTGGATTTCATTCGACCATGACTCACTACAGCAAGAGCACAGAGGAACCTGATTTCGTATTTGTGCGAGAGCTATTCGTACGAGCCCTCACTGGTGTAGATGCATGGCATAGACCTCAGCCTCAGCCAGTGAGCATTTCTGTGTTCTTTAAGAGCGACGTGGCTCGTGCAGGTACTACGGATCATTTAGGGTATAGTTTGAACTACGATGTCATCTCCAGACATATCACCAAGGTTGTTGAAAAGGGCAAATTTAAGACATTGGAAGAAATTGCCGAAACTGTGGCAGCTGCTGCATTAGATGAAAAGGTTGGTGGCAGATGGGCCAAAATTCATGTTAAGAAACCCAGAGCTTTGTTGCGAGCTGAGAGTGCTGAGATCATTATCACCCGTGAACGGCCCAATGGAACGGGACCGATTCTGCCTGTTGCCTCCACAATCGATATTGTGAAAATCAATCGACTACAGCTAGTTACTATCATTGGTGTTAACAATATTGAGCGTCTGCATCGACAGAATGTTGTGTTGGATCTGACCCTACACAAGCCGCCATCTCGGCCTGGATACGACCACAGTTATGATTTCCGAAAAGTAGTAGAGACTGTTGAATCTCATGTCGAAGATAGCAGTTACAAAACGGTTGAAGCTTTTGTTACATCTGTGGCAGAAGTTGTGTGCAAATTCGGTGTCGACAAGGCCACTGTGCGAGCTGAAAAGCCGTCTGCCATTACTTTTGCCGATGCTGCGGGAGTTGAAATTACCAGAACTCGAGACTACTTTGCAGATGAAGGCGCCACTGCCGGTCTGAGTCAGAAGAGCAGCAGACCAGGATCTGACAGTGCTTCCAAATTAAACTCTGGACTCGCTACTCCCCAGTTTCCCGAAAGCGGCGAAGTTCAGGACGGTCCACACGATGTTTTTATTGCATTTGGCTCCAACATTGGAAATACTGTGGAGAATGTTCGTACTGCTATTGATTTGTTAAACAACAAAGGTATCGATGTGGTTGCTTCCTCCTCCTTGTACGAAAGCTACCCCATGTATGTCAAAGAGCAGGATAAATTTTTGAATGGGGTTATCAAGGCCAGGACCAGTTTAAGGCCCTTAGAGTTGCTGGATGCATTGAAGGAAATCGAGTACCAGGAGCTCAACAGAGTCAAGAAGGTTGAAAACGGCCCTCGAACCATTGATCTGGATATTCTCTTGTTTGATGATTTGGTCATGAACCATCCTCGGTTGAATATTCCTCATCTTTCTATGCTGCAGCGTTCTTTTGTCTTGAAACCTCTTATGGAGCTGGTTGCACCAGGTTCCACTCATCCTCTTACAGTTGAGCCATACAGTAACCATTTGGAACAGATTCCTAAGGAAGAAACTGATGTCCAAACTTCCTCATCTTTGTTGTCAATTGTTCCTCTTCCTCATGCAAGTTGCAAAAAGCTGGTCTTTGATTCTGAGCACCTGCGGGTTCCTACGCTGATCATGGCTATCCTAAATGTCACACCTGACTCATTCTCTGATGGCGGAAAGGTGAATCAGCAGAACATTGTTCAGGAAGCTCTGGCTTTTGTGAAGCAAGGTGCTAATATTCTTGATGTTGGAGGTATGTCGACCAACCCTAAAAGCACTGACCCTGGCACTGAAGAGGAATTTTCGCGAGTTATTGGTGCTATCAAAGCTCTTAGAGCTTGCAAGGAACTGGATCACATCCCCATATCAATTGATACGTTCCGAGCTTCTGTGGCAGATGCTGCCTGTGCTGCTGGTGCCGATATCATCAATGATATTTCCGCTGGCGTGCTGGACCCGGAAATCTTTTCTGTAGCTCTGAAGCACAAGGCTCCCATTGTGCTCAATCATACCCGAGGAACTCCTCAGGAAATGAATAGGCTCGCCAACTACACTTTGGGAGAGGACAACCCCGACGATGTTGCTGATAACTCTGACGAAGCGGTGGCTCAGATTGTGGCTCAGGAGCTGGCAGAGCGGGTAAAGGCTGCTATGGAAGCTGGAATTCCGCGATCTCAGCTCATTCTGGACCCTGGATTGGGTTTTGCCAAAACTGCTGCCCATTCAATGGCTATTGTGCGAAATCTTTCTGCAGTTATGCGTGCTAGCGAGCTGTTCATTGGCCTCCCGTGGCTGCTTGGCCCCAGCAGAAAGGGATTCATCGGCACCATAACGGGTGAAACTAATGCTGCCAACCGCGCATTTGGTACAGCAGCAGTAGTTAGCTGTAATATCAGTCACGGGGCTGATATTATTAGAGTTCACGACGTCAAGGCTATGGTGGACGTTGCAAAGGTTGGAGATGCTATATACAAGAAACTACCCTGATCAAGCATTATTTTTTTTACGAATGTTCAACACATGTATATACAATTTTTAATGAAGAATATGGAAGGAAATAAGTACAGGTCGTATCTATCATTTCAATTATGCTGCAGCTTCTGCCGTAGTTTCGTCAGGTTCAGTTGTTGAAGACTTAAACTTAGGAGACTTTTCCTCTTCAGGACCGCCCTCTTGTAAGCCAAGCTGATGCTCCAATCGCCCCAGAAGACCGCCTTTATCCCGTGTCCAAGGAAGTTCGGAGTACACATTTCCAGCCTCTTTGAGTAGTGCAGATGATCGTTTCGGCTGCTGAGCGTCGAACCACTCTCTTGCGGCAAGTAGCTGCCAAAATGCCTGTTTTCTAGTTCGCTTTGTGTGAGATAACAGCTTCTCACCATCTCTGCGCTTGGCTGCCTCATCCGACAATCGCAAAACGGCTTCATCATAACACCCATATGCGCCAGCTATTCGCTCCATAAGCATTGCGTAGCCGAGCCTTCCAACAAGACGTTCATTCATAGCTTTTAGAATCCACTTAGTGGAACCTTCTGATGCTGCTGTTGGGGTGGAGGACGTACATAGCAACTCCGAAGATGCCAAAATGCATCTCAGTGCGTAGGATGGTAGTTGGCAACGAGAGATGTACGAGTACACAGCCGAGTCGAGAAGCGGGTCAATCGTCTCAGTTGCCGATTTTGTTGTCAATGTCTTGTTGTACATTAGGTATGCGATGGCTGCCATTTCTTGACTAGCTGCCAGGTAGCTCCAAGCTTTATCATTGTGGAAATCGCGTTTCAGAAGCTCATAAGTATTGAATGCAAATTTGTAGTCCCTTAGCATAAAAGCAAAGTCCGCCAATTTTCGGATCTGAGCTTCAGGTGCCAGGTACCCATAAAAACCATAGGCAGTGTTGTAGTTTCCATGCATGGGGTTTATTGACAGCGGAGAAGGCAAAGAGCTGCCTAGAGATGAGGTAGAAGAGACCGGGGAGACTTCACCTGGTGGTGGGGAAGGAGATGGAGATGACGGAGATGAAGAAAGTCCAAAGGGGAAGTTGGTGCCACCTCCCAGAGCAGTGGCAGTGGTGGAAAGAATGCTGTTCGTTGCTCTAGTGGAGGATGCAAAGTACTTCTTGGATGCGGAAAAGAAACGACCCGTAAAGCCTCTACGCGAAGATGCAATTTGATCGTTCCAAGTGGCAATCGAACGTTCCATGAAGGGGAGAACACTCTGAGTGACCAGTTCTCTAGTGAGAGATCTGAGGCCAGCAATGTCTTCAGGGTGGAGTGTGGGGCGGGGTTCTTCATCGTTGGCCACTACAGCGCTTGACCGCCAGATGCTTTTAGGCACTTTTTCGGAATTCGACTCATCGTGAGAGCGCTGCACTCTGACCATATGACAGTGCAGTCCGAAATGCCGTTTCATTTTCTCAAAGAGGGCCACGCTCTTCTCCAGATCGTCCCCTTGTTCGTCATGGACCAGAACATAATACCGCAGATAGTCTCGGTTAATGTATCCAGCGATATTGGGGTCATGGCTCTGCTTATATAGCGAACTCAGGGTATCTATAGGGTGATGGTTTCTGCTGCTGATGGCGATGAGTCCGGCTACAGGGTGTCCAAAGGTCTCAAAGGGAGTAGCTGAGTCACCAGCCAGCAGGCTTGTAAAAGTGTCCAAATAAATTTGGGAAGGGTTTTCAGGTTGGTGCTGTAGCAATAGAGCGAGCTTTTGTTCGAGCTCCGCAATGTCGAAGAGCTGAGGAATGCTGGTACGACGAAGCGTAGCAGAAGCTCTGTCTGAACCGGTGGATGCGAGCTCTGTTTTGGGGATATTGTCGATGAAGCGGACACTGAAGTCATCAAAGGTGACGCTGAGCTGCTGGCTGTCGCGAACCGTGACCTTGCCGTCAACAGTGTCACCAAACGGTTGGAGCAGATCAAGCAGGCTGGCAAAGCCCAATTCCTGGCACAATTGAGTTGTGTCGTCTGAAGCAGTGACGGAGATTCGGGGACAAAACGCCCTGGAAATGATGCTCTTGCACTCGAGCGGGATGTCTAAGGACATCGGGGCTTATCCGTTGCTGGCAAGACTTGGGCGGTGATGGGAGAGAGGAGAAGAGTGGGTGGTGGTGGGAGAGTATCAGTGGGAGCTGGCCGGGGGGGTGTTGGTTGTAGTGGGGTGGAGAGCCATGGCTGCCATGAAACCTACACTCAGCACATTGGTGATGGATGTACGTAGTTCGGGCCTAATAACGAGCAGTCGCTAACGCTAATTGCGCTGCCATGGTGGTGGAGCTGAGGCACTGCATGGCACAGCTACTCATGTCCTAGATGCCACTGTGAGCTGCGAACTGCACCGCAGCATTGCGTGGACATTGCGTAGGTCCAGGCTTAGCTGTGCTCAGCTGGGCTCAGTTGGGCTCAGGTCAACGCTGCAAACCTCCATGCCGGCGCAGCTCCGTATAAATCGCCAGCAAGGAAATCCATCCGGAGCTTTTCATTTCGTCCAGCCGGTCTTGCGCCTTGTACTCGACAGCCCACCCACCGCTCAGCAGCCCTGCAGGCCTCCATTTATAGTACACCCCCTGATGTGCGCTGGTGCGCGTCGCCCAGGCGAGGTGCGGCTGCGCAACTGGCCAACTCACCACCTACCTACTCGCCAGCTTCGCTTCCCCCTTTGAGGCTTTTACCATTTCATCCACGGACAAACCAGATCAGAGCCGCCACCTTCACTACAGTTGTGCTTGAATACACATGATAATGCGTCTTCTGCAATTGCTCTGCGCATGCGTGCTGGTCTGCACCACGCAGGCTTTTTACCTGCCGGGCGTCGGGCCCACAGACTATGACAAGGACGAACCTGTCCCAGTGCTGGTGAACTCGCTGTCCCCGTCGTCGTACATTAGAGATGGAGGATTTGTCAGCTACGACTACTATTTTAAGGCCTTCCGGTTCTGCAGACCAGCCGATGGCCCTCATAAGCAGAGCGAGTCTCTCGGAAGCATTCTGTTTGGCGACCGAATCTTTGACTCGCCCTTTGAACTGTCAATGCTCAAGAACGAGTCTTGCAAAATCATGTGCTTGACCACTTTTGATCCGCGTGACTCGCAGTTTGTCGTCAGACGAATCCAGGAGGACTATGTCCAGAACTGGCTTATTGATGGGCTGCCTGTCATTGGTTTCACTGCCGACGACGGCGATGATCGGCCCTGGTATCATGAGAATTCCATTGGCCACTATTACTTTGAAAATAAACCCGGCAATGAGCCCGACAGGGCCGGGTTTGTTTTCAACAACCACTATGATTTCAGAGTTGAGTACCATCCTGTCAAGAATGGCAAGTACCGCGTGGTTGGTGTCGCCGTCTCCTCGTCCTCCAGAAATCATCAGAGGAATAAGGATGGCCAGTATGATTCCTGTGATGCAAAGGATCCGGTGCTGTTTGAAGCTGACAACACCGACAAGAGCACCGATGTGGCTTTCAGCTACTCCGTCACCTGGGTTCACTCGGACACTCCTTGGGCTACTCGTTGGGATCAGTATCTCGACAGCTATAGCGAGGACATTCATTGGTTCAGTCTTGTCAACTCCTTGGTCATTGTCCTCTTTTTGATCATCTTGGTTGGCACCATTCTTGTCAGAACTCTGAGAAAGGATATTGCCAGGTACAATGAAATCGACCTTAGCGAGGAAATTCAGGAAGACAGTGGCTGGAAGTTGCTCCATGGCGACGTATTCCGGGCTCCCAAGAGGAGAATGCTCTTGTCCGTTCTGGTTGGCTCCGGTGCCCAGCTGTTGGTCATGGTTGGTGTCACCCTGTTCTTCGCTCTACTTGGCTTTTTGTCTCCCTCCAATCGAGGATCTCTCAGTACTGTCATGATTCTGTGCTATGTTTTCTTTGGTGCTGTCGGCGGCTTCGTCTCTGCAGTCATCTACAGAGTGTTTGGTGGTGAGTCTTGGAAGCTGAACCTGATCCTCACCCCTCTCCTGGTCCCTGGTATTGCCTTTGGTTCTATTTTTGTGCTCAATTTCCTGCTCATCTTCTCTAGTGCCTCGGGTGCCTTGCCTTTTGGTACCATGCTTTTCTTGGTACTTCTATGGTTCATTGTGTCGGTGCCCCTCAGTGGTGTCGGCTCTCTCTATGCGTACAAACTGGAAATACCTGCTGCTCCAGTACGTACCAACCAGATTCCTAGACAAATTCCCGCCCAGCCTTCATACCTGAAGACTATCCCGTCTTTCCTATTGGCTGGTATCCTGCCCTATGAGGCCATTTTCATTGAACTGTACTTCATCATGACCTCGTTTTGGAACCACCAGTTCTACTATATGTTTGGATTCCTTTTCATCTGCTTTGCTATGCTCATCTTAACAGCTGGCTGTGTGACTATTTCTCTCATTTATTTCTCCCTTTGTGCAGAGAATTACCACTGGCAATGGCGGTCGTTCCGACTGTCGGGAGCTTGCAGTCTATACATCTTCATCCACTCTATTGTATATCTTGTGAGCAAGCTAAGTGTGTCAGGATTTACTGGAAATGCCCTATACATTGGCTACTCCCTGCTGTTTAGCTTGCTTTTCTTTGTGCTGACTGGTACTGCAGGTTTCCTGGCTTCTCTGCTTTTTGTTCGGAAGATCTATGGCAGCATCAAGATTGACTAACTTGCAAATCAGCTGGCTGATGGAACCATCAAAACACTACCTAGGCTCTTTGCTGCTCTTTCGTTTTCCATGTCTTACTGAGCAGAACGTCTTACTCTGAGCCTGTCCTGTACTCTAAAATCTCCTAAAAAGTGCGGCCAGGCATTCGAGTGCATTTTCATGGGATCGCGTTGTGTGCGGGCAGAGCCCTAACAATTATAGATAGCTTTCCATGTGCAAACAGAAGGACAAGCCAAATAATGCCTGTCACACCAGTTTCATATGTGGCATAGCAGAGCACAATAAAATACATACATAGCTATTTGTATGAATGAATGGGAAAATAAAAAATAATACTTCTTTTTCATAAACAAAATAGACTGAGAAGAGCTGAGGGCCATGTTGCTTGTCTGGTGCGCCCAGCAACAACCTATATTGCGACGCTAACCACATGCAGGTGGGTAACAAAATTCATCTGGGCTCTTATCGGACGAATCTTATTCGATGATAGCTGGGCCAACTTAATTTTGGCTTCCTCACCTCATCTCGACCACGGAATGGGAACTGAGCACATATAGCCGAAATCCTTTAGGAAGACGCATTTATTGGAGTTTTACTGAAGATTATTTTCTATTAATTTGAGCAAGGACTGTCTACCTCTTTATTTCCCTGTTTGAGCTGTCGTAGGCCGTCAGCTTGTTATATTTGCTTTAAAAAAGACAACAGCACGAATCTTCAAAATGGCTCCTGCTATAACCAAAAAAACTCCTGGCAGTGATCAGCTGCTTCTAGAAAAAATGCACATGACTATCAAGTCGATATTGGCAAGTCTGCCGTCGGATGAGATTGCTCTGATTACCGGAAATGAAGACCGGAGAGGCAGCTCATCCCAGCAGATGCGGTATAGCTACGATGAATTTTGTCGTGATCTTGATCTTGGCGATACTTACTCAAGAAGAATCTTGGAGCTGTTAATCAAAGAGACTCTTAGCCGCAAGAGCCAACGGCGATATGTTGGTGAGAATCCAGAAGACGACTGCCTGTACGGTATGCAGGTGGAAGAGCTGAACGGAGTGGCCTGGGAGGCGTGGGATGACTAGACTAGGACAAAGCGCACAAAAGAAATAATGTAGTGAGAAGTACATGTAATATGACATGAAATACGATAATTAACTTGTGGAACTAGTTGAGGGGGGGGCAGCCGGTTGCGTTGGATGCGCATGTATTGTATTGTATCGGTGCTGGGATCTCTATATAATGCAAGGTTGCCAACCTCTCGAGAGAGACTGCAATACCAAAGGTATCCAGTCAGCCACAGCCACGGGAACTAGTACTAGTGGGCCTGCTTAAATGCTTGCCCGACTGAGCTCTAGGCTCTAACTCAGGCGGGTCGGCGGACCAGCCTGGGCAGCTCATGAGGGACCTAAGCAGACAGACACAGTTCAGGATATCTAGGCGTGTTTAGCAGCAAGCTTCTGAGCACCAAACTGCTTTCGAACGGTACCCTTGCCACCCATGGCCTGGTCCTCTTCAGCTAGTTCAGCGTCACGCTCAGCCTTCTTTCGAGCAGCTTCAGCGCGTTTCTCGGCGTCCAGCTCCTTCTTGGAGACCTTGGTGTTGGTACCTTCGGCCCACTTGGCGTCTTCCTCTGCCTGTTTGGCAGCTACCTCCTCCTGCTGCTTCTTATTTGCACTGGCGGCCTTTTTGGCACGTCCTTCGGCCTGTGAAAAAAGTAGTTAGCATAAATAGATGGCGGCGCAGGTCGTGCAGCATCCAGTGCAAACAGCGGTGGTCAACGCCAAACAGAGCACCAGACTCACAAGAACGTATTTCCGACTTCTTTGTCTTCGACTGGTTGTATGCGAGGTGTGATATTTACCTTCTTCTTGTCAGTGAAAGCGTTATTAGCCTTGCCCATGTTGTTGGTTGTTGGTCTGTTGAATGTAGAGAGAAGAGTTGTTTAGATTAGAGATTGGGAGCGATGGATGAGCAGCGATGAGTGAGCCAATGGCTCATAGTGAGCATTGGTTGGGAGCGCAGAGGAGATGAGCTAGCTAGCAACAGAGAGCTGAGCTGACAGCATTAGGGCCTTTTTTTTAAAAAAAATGGAGAGAGTTTTCCGACAATCGACGACAGGTCTGGTCTGTGTGTGCTTTGGATCTGTCTCTATTTTGAGATGCTGCTACTATTTTTGCTGGCAGGCTAGACTGGGGCCAGCACCAACCCAGACAGAGCAGGCATCACCAATACAAGACAAGGATGAAAATGCTGACGACAAGAGGAGACCTGAATGGACAAATATTAACGGACGAACGGCAAAAAACATATGGCCAATAAGGCACAAATGCACGGAGACAAATAGAGTAACGTCAGCGGCTACAAGGGGATCAGGGAGCTCCTCCAGCAACAATGTTGTGGAACTTTACTGTGAAACATGGCACGGCAGCGCACCCACTTAGTTGGTCCTTCAGTGAATAGAACCAGCCAGAACGGTGGCGCTTACGCACACAGCAGAATCGAACCGAGTCGAACCATATCAGGCCATATCAAGTTGGTAGTGCGGCATAACTCCTTATCGCTGGGCTCTCCAGCTGAGAGTGTGCATACTACGGTGTCTGTTGGCAATCCCACCGCTGCAATGTTCTACCGGCTGCTGGCACAAATGCACCAAACGCACATGCCCGCTGTACCCACCCCCAGTAGTACGCAAGCAGCCCCAGCAAGCAGGCTGCAGACTACAGGTGAGCGAGCCTGCGTCTGTCCGGTCCGGCCAGTCTGCTTGCACCACGCCCACTCCTGGTGCACCTGGTCCAGTCAGCTCCCAGGTCAGTGCACGCTAGTCGGCTCACTCATAGTTTGGAATTAAACTCTGCTCCTACCCATAAAACCACAGCAGAACCCTTTCCATCTCACACCGCACTTTAATTTTGCCGGGCCGGTCTTTCTCCCACCTAATTCTGAACGAACAATAACTTTAACTACAGGCTAAATCAAAACCCTGCACTGCACCCACCCACTCACCCGCCCAACCCCCCGTCCGCTCTCCGTGCTTGTGCTTGCTCTGGATGCCTCTGAACCTGCTCAAACACAAGTCGTACAACCCCCATAGTGCACGCAACCGCGCACGGGTGGCGCGTGACGAGCGGGCTGCTGCGGCCACCGAAGCCGTGCAACAGCAGGCTCAGCGAACGGCTGCTCTGAGACGGCGGCACACTGACGATCAGTCTAGCGCAACCATATCTGAGGGGAATCGAACCCTGAGGGGCACAGACCGCATCCAGCACCACCACCACCACCACCATACGCAGGCAGTAGCAAACCCAAAACACAGGCATACAACCAAGACCAGACCCACCACTTCAAACTCTGAGTCGGGCCATCTGCCGCCCGGCACTGGGCCTGGCTCTGGCTCATACTCAGCCTCTGGTGCCGTATCTTTGCCCGCCAATCCCGCTGTGCGCGCACATCATGCCAGCCTTGATCCGCTGCTTGTCATGCGGGAAATGGAGGCTCGTACCGAGCGAGCCCACCAGCAACAGCAGCGCAACCGGGCCAGCCACCGCGGGGCCCGCGGAGCCGGTGGGCACCGGCTCAAGTCCCAAGCACCTCGGGCAGCTGGACCTAAGCCTGCCGGGCCCTAGCCTTTTGTAAATATCTAACTATACGGTCTATCTTATTTCTCCATCTTTTTCGTATTTCCTACTCCGTCCTTATGCAGAAGCTTTTGTTTAGTCACCGCACCGCGAGCGGGGCTGCTCCCCTCCCCTCCGCCATGGCCCTTTTTTTTCGTTTCTGTGGGAGCCTTTGGGAGGCCCCCCCATCACTCTACTGGCTGGAGCTACTACGGTGGTGCTGCAGTGCAGTTTCTCCCACGCAACAACAGGGTAACGTTCTCAGAAGTACAGGCCTTCCCAGCCCACCTCCAACCGATTCTGCTTTTACCGTTTTGTATCGCACATCGGTATTAGCACAGCGCAGTACACCTCTGACTTGTTCGCCCCGCGCCCTTTTCCAGCTTCTCGGGCAGCCTACCGAACAGACCTTCTGCCCCGTGCCGAGCTATACCAGGACCAGGACCAGGACCCGACTATTCTGGTGAGCAACAGCCATTGGACCTGACGTGCTCCCAGCCCCCCAAGCCAACAACGCGACCAAACAACCAGGGCCAACCGCTACATAAACCGCTGAATGGATCGGATCGCAGCTCCATACTAGGACAGGTAAGTAACTAACATCCGTAGTAGTAGGACACACTTGAGATACGAAGGCGTGATTGAACGGGAAAATGGAGACTGGCTTTCGGGACTGACTGCTGGTATGGCTGGCTGGGTTTATCGCGGGCCCACACTTAAATGCCTGTGCCAGCAGCCCGCCCGCCTCGCCAGCGGACCCGGCCCAGGCCTGTTCAGACACTATTCTGCTTGCTGTATGGCGATATTCGGGCGGAGGGATATTGGCGGATTCTGATGATATATTTTTTCTAGCGAATGGACGCCTGATGCTATGTCGGTGTTGCTGTGCAGTGCTTTCTGACGGGGCTTGCTGGTTGGTTTTTCCACTTACAGGCTATCACTTATCAGCAACAAATCCGACATTTGACACCATCCCGATACCGATCAGGTCCCCCAGGCCTATCATATCCCGCACAACCAGATGGTTCCAAGCACCGCCTAGGAGAATCCTGAACTGCTCTGGTCTTGTTTCCCTGGCCTGATTTTTATTTTGGGCCGCCCCTGTTCTGCCAAAGCTCCCTACCCAAAATAATTCGCTTTTTATGCACAGGCCTCGGGTCGGGTTTTGTGTGGTTTGGGCTGCTGCACTAGGCACATTGTGGTGTGTGCCAACTGCCTGCCAGAGGAACTACCCTGGTCTCAGCCTTCCCCGCGGTACTTTTTTTAGTGCAACAACTGAGATCTTTGGCCATGGCATGATTTTTCTCCACTGCCTTTGGGTTTTTTTGGGTTCTCTCTTCTTCTGGCAAGCCGCGGTGGTACTGTTTTTTTTTTCGTGCACCTGTTTTTCCCGCCCCGAAAATTCCCTTCCTTTCTCTGTGTTGGTCGAGTCACGTGGGAACATAGACACTAACCTTTTTATCTTGCAGTATAATCCGGCATCCGTTCAATCTGATTTCCCCTGAATCAACGGGGAGCACCCCAAAGGACAATACTCTCTACGAGATCCTAACTTCTCGGTTATTTATACTATATTATGAACTTAGACTCTGTCGCACAACCGGCTCAGCAGCCGGCCCAGGGCCAGTTTGTGAACTCCAAAAATGACAAGGAATTGTTGAATGCATATATTTACGACTATCTTCTGAAGCACGACCTCACAGAATCTGCCAAGGCGTTCATTAAAGAAGCTGACGTTGCTCGACTGTCTCGAAGGGGAACAAAGCACGATCTGGCTAACGGTAGTGATGCCACGTCTCCTGCCACCAAGCTAGAGCCCGGCGAGGAACACGGCTTCTCAGTTCCTATAGATTCGCCCCAGTCGTTTTTATTCGAATGGTGGGTCATTTTCTGGGACATGTACGCTGCTCGAACTGCTGGTGCCTCAGCTATGGGTGATTCGCCTCTCAATATGCTCATGATGAATAACGGAACAAATGCCGCTCCAGCTTCAGGCCAGTACGTGGTCAACAACTTACGCCAGCGCCAGGAGCAGAGCTCTAGAATCATCCATCTGCAACAACAGGCGATGGCAAATGGCATGAATATGAACAACAATGGAATGATGATAAATGCATATGGACAAATGATGAGCCCTGGTGGTGGTGCCAACATGGCTGGTTTCAATCAGAATCAGCAGGCTGCTGCTGTCCAAGCCCAGCAACAGCAAGCCCAGCAGCAGGCTGCTATGATGCGAGCAGGCTACAAGCCTCAGCAGGCCGCGGCCGCTGCTGCTATCGCTGCTGCGAATGGTGGACTGGTAGTGCCGGACAACCTCACAGATGTTGAAAAGAGAAACCAGCTCGCCCGCCAGGCTATGATGAACAGTAGGAGGATGCCTCCTGGCATGGTACCTGCAAATATGACACCGCAAATGCAGGCACAGGTGATGCGACAGCAGCAGTTATATCAGCAGCAGCAGGCTCAGGCTCAGGCTCAGGCTCAGCAACAAGGCCAGGGAGCCCAACAGTCTCCACAGTCTCAGCAGTCTCAGCAATTACAGTCTCAGCAATCTCAACCTCAGCAGCAGCAGCAACAACAACAACAACAACAACAACAGCAGCAGCAACAACAGCAACCCGCTCATAACAGGCGAGAATCAATGCCAGATATTGAAGCTACTCATTCGCCTGCTCCTAATGCCTCACCCTCAAAACGTCAGCGAGTGTCTCCTGATGGTAATTTTGTTGAATCCCAGCAGGGTCAAGGTCAAGGGCGACCATCGTCTACTGATGGAAATGCTTCCTTCAATGTGAACCAGCAGCAACAGCAGCAACAGCAGCAGGGGTTGATGGGTCAGACTTCTATGATGAGCCAGATGCCATACAATGCTCAGCTTATGAACCAATTCAAAACTCAACAGCAACAGCGTGCTAATGGCCAGCAGCAGTCTATTCCACAGCAGCTGGCTGGACCCCAGCAGCAGTTCAACCAATACAACGCTATGCTTTCTAATCAGCAGAGAGCCATGTTGAACGCTACCGCTGCAGGCAAGATGCCCCAAGGCATGGTAAATGGCAATATGCAGATGATATCGCCAGTGATGGGCCATGAAGGGGGATCATCTGGTCAGACTGTCATGTTCCAACCAGATGCATATGGCAACGGCATGCGAATGCCAGCACAACAACCACAGGCACTGACCGCTGTTCAGCAAGGTCAGCAAGGTGGCCAGCAGCAACTGAATCCCCAACAACCTCCTGCAAATGCTAGTGCCTTGCACGATTATCAGATGCAATTGATGTTGCTGGAGAGGCAAAACAAGAAGAGGTTGATGGTTGCTCGGCAGGAACAGCAACACGATGCCAATGGTCGGCCCATTGAATGGGCAGGCCCTAATGGTAATGGCAGCCCTGCAGGTATGAACGCCCAGGCTGGTCAGGCTGCACAGCGTGTTGCCTCTAGTGGCGCAGGTCAGCAACAGGCAGTGAACAGTACAGTTCCTTCGCCAGGCACAGCCAATGGACGTGGTACTCCTAAAATTTCAGGGGCCTCGCCTATTTCCAGCACCCCTGCGACAGCTAATGGATTTAATGGGCAACAGCAGGGTGCAACTGGCAATGGCAATGTAAACATTGACTTCAACGTTGTTGTTGCGGGGCCTGGAGGAGTAGGACGACCAAGTGGAAATAATGCAAAAACTTCACAGAGCCCAACGCCTACCAATAAGCCATCTGGCGGTGTTGCAGATCATGGTCGAATGCTTCCTCCTAATACTATTGGAGTACAGAGAGCCAATGCATCGTCGGCCACAGCAGCATCGCCGCACGCTGCTACCCCTGTCGCGTCTACGGCTACAGCAAATGGCAGCACCGCCGGAAATGCTTCTAAGTCCGGTGCAGCATCTGGCAAGGCTAAGAAAGAAACCAAGTCTACGGCCAAACGAGGTAAAAAGGGAACAGCAGCGCCTGCTACTCCCATCACATCTGAGCCTCCTACTCCCACTACGCCTATTACCCCGCACAATCCGGCTACCTTTGTGCAACAAGCAGTTCAGCACCAGCAGAGTGGTGAAGCGCAACAGCAGGCATCTGGATCGCAGAAACCTGGTGGATCAGGCGAGGGTAGCGGAGGAAAGAGCTACGACGACTCAAGTTTCTTTACGGAGTTTACCAGTACGAACGAGGCCGAAATTGGTGATATTGATTTCGATCTGTTCTTGAATACAGATGACGGACCATCTGGCCCAGGCGACTTGGGCTTTGATGCGTCTTCGGGATTCAGCTGGGGCGAAGGTGTGGAAGCATCTAATGAATAGTGGTAAAGACAGAAGCGCGAGAGAGGTACTCCTTGCTCGGCAGACCACAGGAGCTAGCCGAAGGAGACAGACCAAAGCAATGCAACAGCAGCGTAGCGCAGATAATGCACCTGCGAACGAAGAACAAGTAAATTTCAGCAAAGTTTGGTATCCACTATGCTCGCGAAGTGCTCGCAGCTAGATGTGTGTAGTATTAATGTGTTATGGTATTATCACTATGAGGGAGCAACCAGGCAAGACAGACAGACTCTGCAGCAAAATGCTGACAGCACTGAGTGTGGGATGTGCACAGCTCAAGCAGTGCTGTGCAATGCCTTGTCTTGCTATTCGTAGTGTATATTTTCTATATTTCGACTTTCTAATGTATATCATATTTTTTTTGTGTTTAAACCAACCAACAGGGACGCAGGTTTGAGTGCGGTTGCAACTGGTGAAAGTTTATTGTTCGTAAGTTTATAATGCCTTGTTTTCTATTTTTCAGGGGAGATCAGCACACAAAACCACAACACAAACAGAGCGAGCTGAGAGCGCAAAACAACCCAACCACCCAGCTGGCCCGCTCCAGCAACCAGTAAACATGTCTGACACGGTAGATCGATTGGCCATTCTAGTATGGTGGGACAGGCGGAGGGTGGGACCTGGCTGGGAAAGCGAGTGGGGCCCCGTGGGCAGATATCTGGCCGCCAGCCGATCGCGTTGCCGGCTTGGAATGTTTGGCGGTCGGAATTTGTCGTGAGCTGCGGGGGGGGAGCCCATGTTATGGTTTCTCGGCTGTCTTGTTTATGTGGGGCTGGGCTGGGCCTTTTCACCAGTGCCAAACGGTGAAATGCCCACCCACCCACCTACCATCCACACTCACTCACACAGGCAAGTACTTTCTGATTGAAAACGCAGCTTAGCTAGCTTGTCTCCCTTCTCCTAGTCATGTCCGAGGTTGTGTTTCTTGACACGCCTTTTGGCGAGTATCTGGAGGATGAGGGCGAGGTGGTGGAGATGCCCCCAGGAACGGTATACAGGGCTAAAGGGTATATGCCGCTAGAGCTTGAGAAGAACGGCAGCGTCCGGCTACAGCGAAGCCGCTTCCGTGGACTTGTCAGAGATGCCATGCGTAGCCGCCTTGGACAGGTGGAGACGGTGCGTTTTCTCGAGAAGTTCCGCTATGCTCTCGTCAGTAGCCAGCTGCTGGAACCAGGGCCTCGGTACCGAAACGACGGTCTCAGCAAGGATAAGCTCGCCCACAAGCACAAGGTGCTCTTCGATGATGGTCCCTGGGACACTTTGAAGATGAAACGCCGTTTCTGGGTCGGCTCAAGTGGTGCTACCATTCTGGTGGTGGTCAAAGTGCTAGCTGCCAATGGCAAAAACACTGCCAAGCGGGGGATCATCATGTTCGTTATTGTCCTCTGTTCCATCTTATACCTTTTTGCACACTCCAGAAGGCGCAGCTTACGTCTCATCAGGGCAAAGGCTATCAAATTTGCCCAGCTGTTTATCGAGAGAAACTATACTTTTGACAAGAGTGTCGGCCGATGTTTGCAACTGATCCAGGAAGTCGAGCTGTTGGCTCATGGATATCGGCCCGATCTGGCTCAGCGCGACCTACCAGCCACTCGCTTGGAAAGTACCAGAACCCAGGTTCGAACTGCAAAGTCCTTGAGAAGCTCGGTTTGCGCCTCCTTTTATTTGGTTTTGCAGGCATATGAGGACTCTTTGCGCAAAATCTTGCCTTTTTGTGACAAGGACTCTTTGTACAGATATTTTGATATTTATGAACTATCCTCATCGCAGCTCGAGGTCGGCCTTACCTTTTTGGATCAGCCGGATGGATCTCTAAATCTCTCTTGGATCGAAGCGGAACAGCAATGCCGATCAGAATATTATGGACCTTCAGCGGCAAATTCCTCTCTCACCAGGCTCCGAATGGAATTCCGAAAGTTACACTGTGTTAGACGTACGTTCATCTGTGCTCTGCTTGTCATGTCTTCTTCCGGAGAGTGCAACGATGCCGAGTTTGACCAGTGGTACAATGTTGTCGATCAGCTGGAACAGACTGGATCGTTGATGGAGCAAATGGCAAACTCGCTATCAAGGGATAACCTTCTCTATAATCAGCAAGAGGCAAATGAGGAGTCTGACCCAATCGAACAAACAGTGTCTCCCCAACTGTCTTTGCTGCTCAGCACAATGTCTCATTTGGAGAGCCGCATCCAGCTTCTACGAGAAAACATTGATTACCAGCATAACTACAATCTTCTTGGCGATGATATTAAGTCGCTGCAGGAAGTGTGGGATAGAGGAAAACCTGAGGACCAAATTAATGTTAAACTCAATCGTCAGAGTTGGTTATCTTCATCTACACTCGCCCCTGCTGACGACAGAAGTCTGTTCTCTGGCAACACTACCTTATCTGATGATGAGGAGCCGTGGTCACCCCGAGAAGTTCTCAAGCAGGCCAACGGTCAACAGAATGGCATATTTGAAGCCGTTTCCGAAGGCAAGAGCAGAGCGCGATCTACGCTTCCTCGAGAGCAACGTATTGTTCTAATGAAGGAAGCCCAAGAACTGGAGAAGAAGAAGCGCAAGGACTTGGAATCTCAGGGGAACTTTGTCAGAGAACTTGACAGTGTGCTGGAAAGAAGGCGTTAGGTCACAAAGGAGAAGCCGCCCTCCTGCTCGTTTTGTGATACTGATGTTCATGTTGCCACCTCCAGAGTTATTATTATTTGTGGGGGCATAATTGAGTCCTCTCTGTTCTTCTTTAGTGCCTCAAAGGTGGTGTTTAGCTAGGAATTTCCCCACCTCCCACGATCGATCGATCTTGTCCTCCTCTCCTTGCGATTTGCACATTTGCTTATCTTATTTATATGCTTGCATCAAACCCCCTTTTATATGTCTGTATTACTATTTGTCTTTTTACCTTAGCATTATGTTATTACCTATTAGTTCGTAATCTAGTTTCTCAGTCTTAATAATAATAATTATCAAAATTCGTTTGGCCCATGCTTCCCTTTATTTTTAATTGTCTGCATGTATATGCAGGCAGACGGATATTGGCGGGAGGCAGAGCTTAATTGTATTAGAAGTGACTTGCATATCTTCTTCTCATTTTTTAGAGATCTAACGATTCTGCGTTTGAAAGCTGAATCTAAATAAAACGTTAGCGTGAATATTGGAGTTTTTCACTCGTATTATCAGTACAACACGGTGTGGAAGGCCAGGCTAACTCACCATGCTGCCCTCGGCAGTGGGCCAACTCTCGTCTGATACCTTTGACTTGCCGCTTAAGAAAGATAATAGCTTCTATGTTACAGTTGACTCTATCCATGTTATAAGGGCACTGTATGGAATTGAGTTGGGTAGAGTTGGCAACAAAGAGGAGAAAGATACAAGGGTCTACCAGTGTATATTTATACGAAAAATGTATTTATATATGAGGGAAAGAAATAGATTATATTTTGTAGTGCCAATGCATTATGCAGAACCCTGCAGCTAGCGGATTATATACAGGTTACACCACATCTGAAGTGATGGACTTTCCACTAAAGGCGGAAAGACCCTCACCTCCATACGAGGTGAGAGGTGATACTTCGACATGATGTCCCTCAGCAATAACCGCACCAGCGTTAGTGAGCCACTTGTGGCTCTGGGTCAACAGATCCCTCAAAGAAGTTTCGGGATTATCGTTTTCGGTACCGGGGCCATTCTTCAGGGGGGAGAATTCAGCCGATCGGTCCACTTCGAGGCAGCCAAATTGGCTAAACTGTAGAGAGGGAAACACGTCAAAGACAAACTGCTCCAGTTTGTAGCCGTTGGGCTCAGCGGGCTTTGTGGCTTCTCCAGTCTTGATATCGACATAAGGGATCTTCTTGTGGGCAATATGAAAAGGCAGATATGAGCTCTTCCACGTGGGTATGGCGAGCAAAAAGTCTGCAGAATAATAATGGTTGACAATGTTGGCAGCTCTCAGCCTGAGCAGTCCGTCAGGGGTAGTTTCAGAGGCTAGTTCCTTGGTGATCTCAGAGTATTCAATGACAGCAGGGCTGCCATCCTTGGAGACGATAAGGCCGACTGATTCAGTGGCATCACGCTTGCGGACAACCTTGGTAGCAATCTGCAAGTTTCGCTCCGCAGCATAGCCGAGGAAAACAGGGTCAGCGATCTTGACCAGGCAGTTATCGACGCAGTAGGTGTGGATATGCTTGATTCCTCTTGCCTTGATATCGGCCAGAATGCCATTCTTGTTGAGAGCATTGTATACACCACCATTACCGTCGGGAGCGACAGCAACCTTGTTCTTTGATTCCATAATGATCTTGCCGTCAGCAGTGAGACAAGGCAGTACACCCTGCTCGAAAAAGGTAATGTCCTTGTGGTCGAGGCCAAAGTAGTTGTTTTCACGGAAAAAGTCCTCGGTGTGCTTCCTCGTGGGGCCCGAAGTCATAATGTACCACGGGATGGACACAGCAGCAGCAGCGGCGGCGCCGCCGCCAGCGCCAGCAGAAGAGGAGGGGTAAGCGGCAGCAGCCAGCTGAGAAATCTTCTTGATTCGCTCGGCCTGGATCTGGAAAAGGGTCGATTTAGACGGCAGTCCCACGTCGTAGCAGCCCTTTGGGGCGGAGGAGCCGAGCCGGGTGCCCTGGCCGCCTGCTAGCAAAACGACACCAACCTGGTTATCAGCAATGAGCTTCAGTCCCTGCTGATACCAGTCGGCGGCCCGTGGATTTGAGTCGACAATAGAAGCAGTCGAGTCTGACGGCAGTCCCTCAATCTTGGGTTCCTTGTGTTCTTGGGGGGCCTTGTTGACAATGGTGCTGTTGGCAATCTCAGAGACCTGGACAGGATCAATCTGGATCAGCTGTTGGGCAAGCTGGGCCTGTTCTTGGGGGTTCAGCGAGTCCCAAAAGGTGAAAACATGGCCCTGGCCGGCAGCCTGGTACTTCTGGCGCAGTTCAGCAATGTCTGGCGAAGTCATGTTGTGCGGGTGTGTATTGTATGCTAGCGAGCGAGTCAAGGAGGTGCAAAGCAAGGCGATGGAGGGTTTGTTTTCAATTTAACCAATTTGGATGCACGCAAAACCGAAAACGAAAACCCAGCGAAAACGAAAACGAAAACGAAAACCAAGCCAACGAATGCTAGAGCAAGTCAAGGGTGTGCAGAAACAGGAGCGAACGAGAGAACGAGCCACGACACACGCTTTTGGGGGATAGTCAGGAAAAGAAGGTAAAACTACGACAAGTACAGGCTGGCCTGTATCTGTTTGCAAAGAAGGGTTCGGGGGGGCTGTTTAAAGCGGGCAGACCGGCTCCTTTTATTATATCTGTTATGCTAAAGCAGCCTCGTGTCGGAGGTTCACCCACCACCCCGCTTGTGTTCCTAATGGAGCTAAAAATAGCTTCGCAGCATTCACAACAGCGAGCGGCAGGGCAAACAAACAAGTAGAAGCATGCGAGCGTGCATGTCTCAAAGCGCAGTATGCACCTGGTTTTGGTATACCTGGTCTATCTGGGGCCCCGTTCTTCCGCCAGACAAGACTCGATCGGCTTTCGCCGAGTACCAAATGTTCAGGCCTCGCTGGCTATGGTGTCTGGCGATGATGTTGTGATTATGCCGCATTGGGCCAAGCCAGTGGGCATCCACTGATTTCATGCACTGCGGACAATGCCAGAGGTGGCTCAAGGCGCTGGGCGGGCTTGCAGGAGTGGCCCAACGCGTGCTTGGCGATGCATTTCAAACAAGGGCTGCTCAGCCATGGCACATTGTTCGGCGACATGCAGCCAGGCTGACTCGCTTGGTTCAGTCCGCGCAGTTAAGTTGAGGTAAGTCGGCTCACCACCACACCACCACCCTTCACCCACGCCTCCACGCACCACCAAAAACCACTTTGCTCGCCCCAATGCACCAGTTTGTCCAATCTGCCGAAACATATCACCTCTAGCCCAGCAGGCCAGCCATGCTCCAGTTTTTCTTGTTCAAACTGCTCTAGCCTAACCTGCTCCGCTTGACTGGCCTGCTACGTTTCCTTGATTGTAATCTAAACAGTACACTGGTGTTTCCGCAGCTTCCATCAGCCACTTTTCTTTCTCTGCCCAGTGCCCGCTTATGTCAGCCATCTCCCCCCTCCACCGTTTTAATCAGGTACCAGTCTGCAAGGGATTCCAGCCAGATTTCAAGTAGCCGGGGCCCGTTGGAGCAAGCATTACTATCGTTGGTCAAACTCCGCCCGCAGCTGGGCCAGCCAGTTGCAATGCGCACGACAAGCCGTCTCGGGGCCCTTTCTGCCGGGCCACGCATGTATCCTGCGCAGCCAACCTTTTGCTCCAAAAATACCGCTCACTATTGTGTTCTGTGTTGCGTTCTTGTTCTTGTTGGTTACGTCCATAGAGTGGCCCAGCCCCTGACTGATACACGTTGCAAATCGTCAACCACCGAGAAACAGCAACCAAACATACGGACCTACCAAGTCCACCACCTCCACACTCATCTTGTAGATCTTGCTTCCCAGACCACTTGACTCCGTCCGTATCTTGATAATAAACAACCCGCTTTGGCCACTATGCTGCCGCAGCCCAGCCCGGCCCTAGCGACGCAGCCCAGCCTGGCAAGAAACCCTGTTTAAACTCTAATCTGCATCGTGGTAGCTTAAAATACACCTATTTGCGTGTGTGCGTGGCCCATTACATCATCAGCAACCAGCAGTCCCCGCCAACAAGCTCTACGGGGAACCGAGCGATATAACTTTTTTTCTTGCAAGCGACACCTCGTGAAACAGTTGGCAAAATAAAAAGAAGAAGAAGAGAATCAGTCAACCAGTTACTGCCTCCCCACACTCACTCGTTCATCAACTCGTGCTTGCATCTCTAGGCCCCTTTCTGCTCGGCCATTTTAAACCTGTCTGGTTGTTGCCGCGCACTTGCAATCTCTCCCCCCCTCTCAAAAACGCACCCACCCTCCTCCCACTCTTGATTCATTTCTCCACCCTCCTACCACCTCCGCCCCATCATGTCTGCTGCAGTGGTTCTTCCACTGCCAGTTGGCGCCCGAGACGATGCGTTTCTCGCGGTCTACGATATTCTTGCCAGAATTACAGGAGGAATCCCCACGGAATTTATTGACCACGACGACGTGGCTGTGAACCCTATCCAAAGCAAGCTGGACATACTTGGCGAAGACACCCCTGCAAAGCGTCTGCTGGCCGACCAGCTCATGGTTCTGAATACCGGCATGTGTAAGCTGGCCGGCGTCTATCGCAACAACCGCCACAAGAATGGTTCCGTCCAGTCTTCGTCGCTTGATGACGACGTTGCTGCGGCAGGAGTCCCCAACGGCGGCACTGCGGACAACCATGTTGCTGGAAAGTCCTTAAACTATTCCACCGCAAATCCCACATCAAACGGGTCACTGATCCAGTCCCCGACTTTCAACTCTACTTTTATGCATTCTCTGGCCAGCCATACCGCCAAACTCACAGACCAGCCTACGGACTTTGCATCTCTCTACGCCAAGGTCCAGCAGCAGCAGGTCGAGCTGGAGACACACAGGGCCACCGTATATGCTCTGGAGAGCGATCTCGCGCGTGCTAGAGCTCTCGTTTCCGCGTTCACAAACTCAATTGAACCGGGCCAGAAGAGGGTGGTGGACACTGACCTGCTTGATCGCGAGCTCACTAAATCCCAAAACGCCAACAGAGCCTTCCAGAAAGCCTTGAGGGAAATCGGCGAGGTCGTTATTGCTGTCGCCCAGGGTGATCTTTCCAAAAAGGTCACCATCCATGCCCAGGAAATGGACCCCGAAATCGTCAAATTCAAGGAGACTATCAACACAATGATGGACCAGCTCCAACGGTTTGCTACTGAAGTCACTCGTGTCGCCACTGAAGTAGCTGGAGGAACCCTAGGTGGCCAGGCTGAAGGCGATGGAACTGTCGGTGTTTGGCGTGTCATGACCGATAACGTTAACGTCATGGCTTCCAATCTTACAAACCAAGTACGAGAAATTGCCGATGTCACTCGCGCTGTGGCACAGGGCGATCTTTCCAGAAAAATCAATGTCCATGCTCAGGGTGAAATTCTCGAATTACAGAAAACAATTAATACTATGGTGGATCAGCTTAGAACATTTGCTTTTGAAGTCACCCGTGTCGCCAGAGAAACCGGTGTCGAAGGTCGCCTTGGTGGTCAGGCCCAGATCGACGACGTCGAAGGTATCTGGAAAGAACTCACAGACAATGTTAACGCCATGGCCTCTAATCTCACAGACCAGGTACGAAATATCGCAAACGTCACGACCGCTGTAGCCAGAGGTGATCTTTCGCAGAAAGTATCGGCTGACTGCAAAGGTGAAATCTTGGATCTCAAAAGCACCATCAATAAAATGGTGGATAGACTTCAAAATTTCGCTACTGAAGTCACTACTCTTGCTCGCTCCGTAGGAACAGAAGGTATTCTTGGTGGCCAGGCAAAAGTTGAAGACGTTGAAGGTGCTTGGAAAGAAATCACTGAAAACGTCAACGTCATGGCTTCTAATCTTACTACACAGGTGCGATCTATTGCTCATGTCACGACGGCGGTCGCTCAGGGCGATTTGAGCCAGAAGATTGACGTTCATGCTCAGGGTGAAATGTTGGCCCTCAAGTCGACAATCAACAAAATGGTTGATAGACTTCAGTTGTTCGCCTCCGAAGTGACAAGAGTAGCAAAGGATGTCGGTATTGATGGTAAATTAGGAGTACAAGCCCAGGTTTCTGATGTCGATGGTCTATGGAAAGAAATCACCACCAATGTCAACACCATGGCCGCTAACCTTACCACACAAGTGCGAGCCTTTGCGCAGATTACAGCAGCTGCCACTGATGGTGATTTCACTAGATTTATCACAGTCGAGGCTTCCGGTGAAATGGACGCGCTGAAGACCAAGATCAACCAGATGGTCTTAAACCTGAGAGAATCCATTCAAAGAAATACCGCGGCACGAGAAGCTGCTGAATTGGCCAACAGAGCCAAGTCTGAATTCTTGGCCAATATGTCTCACGAAATTAGAACACCCATGAACGGTATCATTGGCATGACTCAGTTAACATTGGATACAGAGCTAACCCAATATCAACGAGAAATGCTTTCTATTGTTCATAATCTGGCCAATTCCTTATTAACTATTATTGACGATATTCTTGATATTTCCAAGATTGAGGCCAACAGAATGACAATCGAAAAAATTGCCTTCTCTCTGCGGGGTACAGTATTTGGTGCTCTTAAGACTTTAGCAGTCAAGGCCAACGAAAAGCCCCTTGACTTGGTATACAAAGTTGATAACACATTCCCCGATAGTTTGCTCGGCGACTCCTTCCGGCTGAGACAGGTTATCCTTAACTTGGTCGGTAACGCAATCAAGTTCACTGAAGGAGGTGAAGTAGCTCTCTCAGTTCGAAAGAGCGACGATCAGAATAAGGGTTCCCCCGATGAAATGATGATTGAATTCTGTGTCAGTGATACCGGTATTGGTATCGAAGGAGACAAGCTTGATATGATTTTTGATACTTTCTGTCAGGCAGATGGTAGCACTACCAGAAAGTTCGGTGGTACTGGTCTTGGACTGTCTATCTCTAAGAGGTTGATCAATCTTATGGGTGGTGATATTTGGGTCAAGTCCATCTATGGTAAGGGTTCCCAGTTCTTCTTCACGCTTGCTGTTCAGCCTGCTGATGCGGGTATGACCCAGCTTCTGGAGAGCTTGGCTCCATTCAGAGATCATTACGTTCTCTTTATTGACACTGTACATGAGAAGAGTGTCACTCAAGAACTGGTGGAGAATATGTCTCGTCTGCACATCAATGCTTGGGTGGTTAATTCTGTCGAAGAAGCACCTCTTCCTGAAGATCACACTGGCCCCAAGTTTGACACAATTATTGTTGATACTCTTGAAATTGCTACGAAACTACGAATGCTCAATCACCTGAAGTACATTCCTCTGGTGTTGCTGAACCCCTGTATTCCTCAAGTTAACCTGAAGCTCTGTTTGGATCTGGGTATTACCTCTTATGGAAATACACCCTGTTCTGTATACGATATTGGCAACGTTCTCCGACCAGCTCTGGAGTCTAGAGCCGCTCCTCTCAATAGCGATGGCGCTAAGACATTCCATATTCTTCTTGCTGAAGATAATGTTGTCAATCAGAAGCTCGCTGTGCGAATTCTAGAAAAGTATAAGCACAGAGTGGAAGTTGTGGAAAATGGTTTGGAAGCATTCGAAGCTGTTAAGCGAAAGAGATATGATGTTGTCCTCATGGATGTACAGATGCCTGTCATGGGAGGTTTCGAAGCTACTGCAAAGATTAGAGAATGGGAGAAGCAGAATATCACCGTTCGAACAAGAACTCCGATTGTTGCGTTGACTGCCCATGCAATGTTGGGTGATAGAGAGCGGTGCATGCAGGCACAGATGGATGAATATCTATCTAAGCCTCTAAAGCCGGCTCTCCTAGTGCAGACCATTAACAAATGCGTGCATAGTGTCAACCAGCTGAGAAACCTTGCTCTTGGACCCACTGAGACCCCTGCTGTGGGATCTACGGCTAAGACGAATACTAATACTGGCTCTCCTGATACCCCATCAACGAGCTCCGGTGGACTTTCAGCAGCACCTTCTCAGACTCATCGTCCACTGGTGGACCGTGCGAACACAGTAACTATCGGGACGCTTAGAGAACCAGAATCAGATAAGAGAGATATGGTCCCTATTAGAACCAAAAGCGATTAAAGAGTGAAAAGTTGAGAGTAGGATTTCTGCCTGAGGGCAGGATTTTACAGTTGAGTTTCGATGCACAATTAGCTGTGATGCGTTAATAGTTTATGATACATGTTTTTTTAGTTAGATTAATGGTTATTTTTATTATTTGTTTGGAAACAGAAGGCAGATCTGCACATGTGTGGTAGCTGCACTGGAAGTGGGCCGAGCTTAGAAGACCGCATTTTCCATGACGGTTATAGCTAGTCCCATCAAAACTAGCTGAGAGGAGGTACTACTTGATGGATACATATTCCAGGCGGCTTCCTGCACTAGCATCAGGGCAGAACAGAGTCCAAAGTTAAGTGATGCCTTGTACATCAAGAAAGGAACCGTCCAGTAGAACCAACAATAGAATTGGTAGTGCAATGACCTTGCACAGAGGATGCCTATTATGTTTGACGTAGCAATAATATGCAAGGTATTCGGTGGAGCTCTGGATTGTAACTGCTTGATGGCGAAGAGAGCCAGCAGCGAAACATGGACAAACAACAGGCCCGTCGCAAAATTAGAAGACAGAAATACGCGTTCTGGAATAACTTTCCAGTTCACAGTCCAAGTGTAGAGGAACTGGCGAGAAAACTCAAAGGCTCTTTGTAGGTATGAAGGCAGATTGTCTCTGAAGGGATAAGCCACCATCGCCTGGATGGCTAGAAACGGGGGTCCCAGTGTAATTATGCACTTGGGGAGACTTCGAATCTTCTTGTAGTACACAATTGCTGCTCCTGGAAGGACAAGCAGAGCATTCATTTTGACAGACAATGCAGACGAAAAGAGAACAGACGACAACACCATGGAGTTATGGTCCAAAGCAACGGTTGCAGCAACAGTGAAGAACGTGCAGAAGCAATCGTTGAAGAGACGTAGAAGATAGATACTGTGCAACCGCTTAGAGAGAGCCAAGAAAGCCATGTAATGGACGGGTACCTTGTTTCTAACATAGAGGTGCAGCACTAGGGCCTGTGTAGCCAGGTACAACCCCGCAAATATGAGCTGTGCTTTGAAAATATCGGTTCCTGAATCTGTCAAATTGTAGAGTATCTTGAAAATGATGACATGACCGCCAGGGTAAACCAGAGGACCAGTTCCGCCACGGATGTTCATGTAGTCGGTTTCCCCGTGTTCGATCTGTTTGATCTGTTCCATATAAGCCACCCAATCAATTTCCGTGTAAGGAACTTTATAAATAATGCCTGAGCAGAACACCACTTCTCCAAGAAGAAGCAGCACTGCAAAAATACGAATCCATTTGGGATCGTTGAGCAACTGGACAGGAGGCTGTTGCATGTTAACGGTGAAGAGTGTTAGGCATCCAGTTCACCTCGATAATTGGACATACACCACGCTTCAACTGGCTCCCTTGCTCGCTGGTAGGTTAAGTGGCTACGGAGACTTATCAACACGCATGAAACACAGACCTCACGGGTAACATTTGGGGAGAAATCTATTCAGGCATTCTACGTCACTGACGCTTTTCTTAGATCTAGCCCTGTCGACTAGGTGCTGCGCATACGAAGAGCTTGGTCGCATCTGATCTGATAATTCACGTGACCTGTCCCAAAACGGACATTTTTATACCCAGTTATGAAATTATCACCTGGTATTCTCCAATTATTGTCTTGGCTCCCCTAAATATAAAACCCTCAGTGGCTGGAACACTACCTTTTGCCATCTGATCGTTCATCTATCACAGTTCTCTTAGTTTTTCGACGTTTAGCTCTATCTATTAAATATGGCACTGAGCTCAATTGCACCCTATCATTTATTGGTCTATTCCGTAGTGTACGGAAGTACTGCGTACCAAAGCTTCTTCTCGGGTATCGTTGCCTACAAGTCTCTTCCGTTGGAGCATTTTGCCAATCTGCAGAGCCGGGTGTTCCCTACTTATTTTGCCTTACAAACTGTAACTACGGGATTCCTGCTTGCTGCTCCTCCATTTTCTCTGGGTGCTGCAGCATACTATGCTCTGGGTACCGCTTTTGTTGGAGCCCTGTTCAACACTGTAGTCAGCGGACCCCAGTCCAACAAGATCAAGGTAGCCCGAGAAGCTCAGATGGAGCTCGAAGGCAAACATTATAAGGACCCTGATGCAAGCGAGGACATGAAGAAACTGAACAAACGGTTCGCACGGGTACATGGCGTCAGCGTTCTGCTCAACCTAGCCGGTTTCATTGGCCTGACCGTCTACGGCTTCTTGCTCACCAGTGGTCTTTCTGCACGAGTCCCCAAGTAAGTGTAGATAAATGGGATACTCTGCTCAGTTTATTCGGTTCCCTAGGTACCGTGTGGAAGCCATGGTTGCGCCGCCGCCTAGTTGAATCTTGCCATATAGCTGACTTCACTGTCATATAACTCTAGTGTAGCGAAAAAATACATAGTAGCAGCATTGGTCTAAACACACCACTCAACTCAACTCAACTCCACAATAACAGAAGAGTCTTAAATGCAGTACAAAAAAATTTTCATACTATAACAGAAGAATATTACCTAGCTTGTTCAAATGGCCTTTGTACATATGCTTTATATCCTCCAATTCCATGGCCACTGTTGAGCTCCCAATGCCGGTTAGGACCACACTGGAACAGCTGCTCCCAATGGAGAAAGGCTCACCGCCAAATTTTCAATTTTCCACTGAAATTTCACCCTCAGCCATGCTCAGACACTACAGCACAGACGCATTAAAAGCGTCGAAACAGCTGTCTACCCTGCCCGTCCGGGCCGGTATTCTGTTGTCTCGGTCGCCTATTGTTACTCCTGAACCCACTGCATTTGAGAAGGCCTACTATAAGTACCAGGATCAGTTGGAACGCCGACTCATGTGGACTTTTCCACAGTTCTTCTACTACAAAAAGGGATCCATTGCTGAACGACGTTTCAACGATGCCCAGCGAGGCGCTGCTGCCAAGCAGCCCGGTGTCTGGTTCCCTCGCGGTGAGCCTGATGTGCTGTTCAACCGAGAACGACGAACCAAGCAAGAAGTTGTCTTCCCTCGAGACGACAACAGCTCGGATGGCTTGCTCTCTGGATCGGCTGACAATGACGATTCCATGTCCAGACCAATCGTGCCCAACTCCAGAACGACTGAGCACGAGGCCAACCCGCAGCAGCTCGCTAGAAAGCTTGACCGAACCTTGTATTTATTGACCAAGACCAACGGCCAGTGGCTTTTCCCCGAGTTCAAGCTCCAAGATGACGAACCTTTGCATGCTGCAGCCGAACGGGGCCTGCGAGAGGCAGGCGGAGAGAACATCAACACCTGGACTGTCAGTAATACCCCTGCTTGTTTCGTCAAGAAGGGAGACATCAGCAGCTTCTTCATCAAGAGCCACGTGCTCCACGGCAAGTTCGTTCCTCAGGACTCCTCTGTTGAGGACTTTGCCTGGTGCACCAAGGAGGAGATCAAGGACAAGGTTGATCAGGCTTACTACGAAGAGATCGCTCCGGTACTCAACAATCAGTAGATCAGTAAATCTGAATCTGCCGTCATCAAAGTGTGTAAATAGACAATCCAAGTTTGTATGAATACAAAAAAATAGTTTAATCGTGGTAAACTACATCTCTTACAGAAGGCTATGTGCATCTTTCATGGAATAAAATGCAGTATAACTGGCTAAAGCTTATTTCTTGTATACATGCCATGAGAGTACGCGAATTGTGAAGTCCGTCTAGGTATTGTATTCCTACGCACGAGGAAAACCTCTATTTTCGTTTGAATGTCATTATATAAAATACCACTGTGATACATATCCGTCAATAGCAGCTTAGATTTAATGTACTTTATAAATATTAGCGATACGCTTACCTGCTGCAATAATAAGCTGTTGTCACTGTCTACTGTTTGTGGACTACCATAACTCCAGTGCTGTCCCCAGTTATCAGCAGCTGATATCGAAGTGGGTGCCAACAGACAGTCGGTCTGCTCACAAATGGGTGGTTTCGTGGAACCTGATAAATGTACTCTCCTGTGCTTGTCGACACCACGTCTATACTAGTGTCCAAATCGTATCCGATGGCCAAATATTCACCGTCATGACTGAAGGAGATACTGTTCACTAGCTCATCAACCTTAGAAAATGTCCGTATGCAAATCCAGTCAGAAAGACTCCACAATGCCACTATTCCGTCATTAGAACCTACAGCAAGAACCTGGCCACGAGGATCAAAACGTACACATGTAGCTGTTGTTCGAGGGCCACGGAGAACAGTGGAAACCACCAGGCGGCTTTCAGCCTCCGCATTCACGTCCAACTTCAACAGCCTCACGTTGCCATTTCCGAGGGACAATGCGATACTCTTACTATCATTGGACCAGTCGAGATCATAAATCTCTTCCAGGTCACGATACGATGCTATAAGGCTCAATGAAACTGCATCGAGCACGAACAAGCAGTCATCTCTCGTCGTTACACCCACAAATTCACCATCATAGGAGTATCTACCACACAAAATAGCTCCATTGTTTCTTCCCAGATTACTGGGATCGCTGATTTTGGCCAGATTTGCCTCTTTAAGCACTGACTTTGTTCGTGCATCCCACAGCTTGACTGTCCCGTCCGTCGAAACACTAACAAAAACATCACTATTCAGTGGGTTCCATGAAATGTCCTCTACCGGTTTTGAATGTGCTTGCCGAATTTCTGCCGAAGCCTTTTGATCCGGTTTGTTGTTTTGCCATATTCTAATGGTTTTGTCGTTGTGGATGCATGCTAGTCTCGATCCGCAATTATTCCACTGAGCATTTCGGATAATCTGCTGGCTGGTATTCGAGGCACTTCCGCGATAAATATTTGTCTTGGCCTGTTCAAGATATGACTTGAATCTCTCTGGTAGGATTGTTTGTTGGCAAGTTAAAGTCATGTCCAGTGCTGTTTTCTCGTACGTGGGATGCAGTGCATAGGTTGGGCGCAGTGGTGCATGTACCGTACATGGGCTACAGCCTCGAGCACCGCTGAAAAAAATGCATATAATAAACATCAGCCCAAATACTCATTATTCATCATAAATAAATAACATAGATAATATACAATAATAATCTTTATAATGACGAAAACCTCCTACAATATTCGCTGTTACATGAGAGCCATTTTCCTTCCCTTTTTGTCCAGCATATTAACATAGCTAGTGCCCGAGGTTGTTCCAGGCTTCCGATCTAATGTTCACCTTTCCAGCTCATCAGCTAGCGACAGAGAGCTTATTGAATGTGAGGTCCTGTCGCCATTCCTGCTGGTAGTCTTGGTTGGACACCCCCAGGAACGTCACTCACATTACTATCCAATGCTCGATCTCGCTCTTCTCCCCAGCTAAACAAATAGTCAATGTCGCCCATCTTGGTGAAATACTCAAATTCTGAAATCTGAGACCCACTGTCTATTGTATTTGAAGCACTTGGTACACCATTCGCACCCCCGGCTAGCATATCTGCTACCGGTGGAGAGGCCAAAGAGAGATCATTAGCGGCATACGTCTTGCCTTCTTCTCCATCCTCGTCATCCGCAAATACGGCCATTCGCGCATTTATTTCTGCCTTGTTCTGCTTTGCTGCTTCTAGTCGTTGTGCAAAATTGGCTGCCAAGTTGTCTACTCGCGGGCCATTGGCAATCCATCGTGCAGACATAACCTTCAGCGCTTCAACCAACGAGTTGAAGGCATATTCGAGATTGTTCATGGGCGTGCCGCCGTGTAACTGTTGGGCCAATAATGTCCTTGCAGCAATAAAAACACAAAATGTGAATTGAGGGGAGCATACTCGTTTTACACGAGAAAGAAAATGCTCTGTGATGTTTGAGATCTCCATGGCTGCTCCAACACACGTATTCACAGACTGCCTCCAAGACCTCCAATGTTTCAGCTCTGGAGGCGGATATGCTAAATTATGATGCAGCAGCAGCACACTGGTATTATGAGTGATGTGTGCGACCGTCAGGTTTTCATCCATTCCTCGAGCAACCACCCGCAATGTACGCCATTTTTCAGGTAGCGCTGTCTTCCATCTAATCAGCATACTATCCAAGATTTGGAATTTCTCAAACCAAGACTTAGATGACTCAATAGAGTTAACATTGACATGCTCTTTTAGCAGAAAGCTGACCACCTTGCTCAAGCATTCTGTCGCTTCAACCAGGTATGAGTATCCTCCAAGGATGTCTTCTTCATCAGTAGTATCAATGTTGGTTTCAGATATGTTAAAATATCGCGCTTTTTTAGTAGATCCATAAGAAAAATTCCAGCCTTCCATTGGCAGTCGTCGTCGGATTGTCGAGCTCATCATGCTAGTGTTCCAGCCAGTAGTCACAGAGCAGAACCTATCCATCAAGAATGTGGCCCAAAAGATTCGACGTCTTCCCTCTCTTTCACTAGGGGTCTTGCTCTTGGCTAAAAATCCAATTCTGTTCAACAGAATATTTTCTTCTTCGTCGTCTTCTTCGACGCTGAGACCGAGCTGCTCGACAACTCGAGTAGCTCCACTTACAATAGACCAACTTCGAGGACCTTTGCCACATCCAATCGTGTCAAAAGCCAAAATAATAGATGCTCGGATCGACTCGATACTAAACCGATCCATGCTGGCTAGAAGAACGTTTTCTCGGCACTTTTTGTAATAGTAAGCCTGATCGTGATGCGGAATGTCGAGAAACTTGATGGTCACAGCTGTAATCGCCTGAATGACCAGCAGCTGCTTTGGATAATTTTGCTTGCTGGCTTCAAGCATGAAAGTTGGTTGGTGTAGAATCGGAATCCATGGATGGATCTGATCGAAATAAATCGGCAGCAGCTGATCTATAATATCCCATGACGGTAGCACGGGCCTTTCGAACATTCGGTCCGAATACCCATTTTCACTTGTACGCCTCCTTTTAGCAGGCGTACTGGTACTAGATGAGTCCTCGCCCATTCGAAGCAGGTTCTCCCTGGTGTTGTACAAACTTTGCTGTAAGCTATCTTCAGGAGGTTTGAGATCCGCAACGGGGCGTCCACCACTCAGGAGCTTAGCCAGTGGTTCTAGCAGTAAACTCTGTCCCATGATCATGTTTTCCAGCTGATCGACTCTCTGGCTCAAAACCTCCATATATCCGACTTTGATGCCCCGTTTCTTAGGGTTTTCGTAGATGCACTCGATCCCCGATGCATAGCACATTCTGCACGGCTCGCCTCGTGTGCACTTTCTCTTACGCTTGCGACAGGCGACACACGCTGGACCGAGCTCATCCAAGTCTTGGCTACCTTCTGGCTCTGGTGGCTCGCTCATTTGTGATATTTTCTATGCTGCTGATGGACGGGGTATGAAGCTGGGATTTTCCACAAGGTGTGGGGGCACACACACTCTAGTGTGAAATAATGCGGGGTACAGGGAACTAGTGGCTAGCAAAATATCAGTAGCTATGCTGCTTTTTTTCGATTTCCAGCTTTCAGATATTCAACGAACGCCAGTACAATGAAAGCTGATACCCTGTCACAGCTGCGAGTAAGTTGTAGATGAACCACAAGACTTGGCTTACTACATTTCACGCGTGCACTACCAGAGATAAGGACAGTTGCACCTACAGTTGCATCTTTCTTCGACGGCACTCTGTCATCGGCTCTCTTTAAGAGAATTTCGGTGCAGCCATGTATGAATATTCTGAAAATTCTCTGAGATGTCAGTTCCCAGAAACAGATGATTATGACTCTTGTACGGAATCTATTCAGTGGTCTACCGAATCAAATCACTCGGTGACGAGGTTCGAGGCAGGGTTCACCAGCAGACCCGATCCGGCTCCCTCAGCCATCTCCATGCAACCTGATAAGATAAACACTCAGTAATCAGATAATTTTCAATTTTTTTACATAAATTATAATAACCCTACGTATATATGCTTCAACTGTGAACCTGCTTCTACAGTTGCATCCTTATAAAGCAATATATCAATACTAACAAAATGGCCAGGCAGTCTCAGACACACTGAAGCAAACAAGCAAAACCCTGCCAACGATATTCCCCTCTCCTCTTTAAAGTTGTAGTAAGCATCATAACTAATAATCTCGTGCATTAACGGGTTGTCATTAATTGCCATTTCCTATTTCAAAAGAAAATGGCCTGCTATTCATCTGCTCCTAATCTTCACTTAGTTTAAGTACAATAACCATCCATGATGCTTTGATGGTCAGGTCGCCGACTACTTCAAATTATTTTGTGGAATTTAAATTCAATACCTGTGATCATTACCGGGGTATTGGTTTCCGCCATTAGGAGGCTGCTGCTGCTGTTGCTGCTGCTGTTGTTGTTGTTGTTGAAAGAATGCTGCCATCTGTGGAGGAAAAGCAAAAGGCATCTGCCCTGCTTGGCCTGCTCCAGGATATCCGTATCCTCCGTATGCCTGGCCCGTCTGTTGTTGCTGTTGCTGCATTTGAGCCAAGAAAGCCTGGAGCTCAGGAGGGGGCTGCTGGAAATCTTGACTACTAGGGCGAGATCCATTGCTACTAGGACGCGGTAGCTGGCCCTGCTTATGCTCGAGCTCTCGGTTACCATTTTCAGCCTCTTTAGTAGATCGAGGACCGTTTGTGGATCCATTGGTGGGCATTCTTCGAGAAATTGCCTTCGAAGATACACCGGCGCCAATTTCAATGTCTGGCTCTTCCATAGAAAGGCCAGGTTCCAAAGGGGCTCCTCCAGTTCCACCAAACTCAGCCTGAACAATCCATCGCTTGTCAGCCTCAGTGAGTCTTGAGATGGGGATCACACTAATACCACTCTGGTAGTCACTGCAATCACGGGGACCAAAGCCAACACCCCATCGCATTCGCAGACTAGTTTCACCTCTTCGGTTCATATCATCGAAAGCACGCTTGGCAACTTCGGCACCTTTTCGTGTATATACCTTGACAAAACCATGTCGCTTCTCTCTATTGAAAACAATGGATTGAACTTTGGCATAGGGGCCAAACAAATCGAGCAGGTCACTTTCAGTAGTTCGATGGCCCACTCCACCCACAAAGAGAGTTCGTGAATAGATTCTGATAGCATCTGGCGGTAGCGAGGGGTCACGATCCAACTTCCGCTGATAGTCTGCAGGAGGCTCAAATCGGTCTCCGCGAGATGGGCGGGGAGATCTAGATCTTCTTCGGCCATAATCGTTTCTTGCACCGCTACGATCGGGAGATCGAGATCGCTCTCGACGGGTTCGAGGCTCAGTGTAGGAAGCGGCAGGAACAGTGTTTCTGATAATGTCCATGAGGTTCTCGGTCTGAGACTGTGAAGGAGCAGGAGCAGGAGCTGCTGGCGCTGGTGCTGATGCCGGTGCGGCAGCTGCAGATGTTGTCGCTGGCTGAGGAGGAGGGGATACAGACGAAGGCTTATGCTTCGCAATGTTAGCCAAAGCTTGGAGAATAGAAGCAGTATCAGGCACATTGACAGCAGCAGGCTTTGCAGTAGCAGGCTCCCTGGAGGCAGCTGCATCCACAATATAGGTAGGCGGGCTCATGGGAGGGGTGGTGGAGTCATTTCCAGAGAAGTACTTATTTCTGAGGCCAACAATAGTGGACTTGGGGAAAGTATCGGCACGATCCCAGATATCCAAGAGCTTCTTTATCTTCTCCTTCTGGTCGTAAGGAGGCGGGGTTGCAAAGACATCGGTCATGACACTGTCTATGATCTCACCAATGCGAAAAACACCGGATGCAAATGTGCCTTCTGGAGCACCAGGCTCTACAGCCTGGCCCCGCTTCTTGGCCTCATCATGGTAAGCCCGCACGATTGCATCTACAACATAGAGAGCGCCCAGTTTGTGTGAAGGCGGAGTCTTCTTGCAGTGGGTGTACAGTTTCTGAATGACAACTGACTCGCTCTGGACATTCTTTACAGCCAGCTCAGTGATTTTCCTGATTTTGGACCCGCTCACGCCAGGGGGCTTGACGGCTAGCAGCGCTTGCAGAGCGCCGGAAAGGTCTTCAAGGGACATGATAATTCCGTGTGTACGGTTTACAGTATGGTCTTGCAAATACAGATAAAGCTAGAGTAAGTACAGTGATTTGTACAACAAGACAGAGAGAATACGGGGAGAAGGTGGTGTTCTTTTACTCGTGTTCGTTTTTTTTCCTCTTTAAATCTCCTTTCAACAGAGTAAAAATTAAAAAATTTCCCAAAAATTTAGAAAAAGACAGATGTATTGCAGGTATAACTTGCTACTGTTGGTGTTGCTTCGCTTAGAAAGGCTCTTTTCCTCGGTAGTAAAGTCGTTTGCTGCACACGCGCAAGAAGGGGTAAGAAAGAAGGCAAAACCATACTGGCAAGGGGCGGATTTATGTGTGGTTGTGAGCCGCGATCGTTCTCTAAGATTCGCCGCGTATTTCTCCTCCTCCAAAAAAAATTTTTGGGAATATGCAAAACGCTCGCCAAACCTCACTTCGCCTGTTACCAAAACTCCAAAAACCCAAAAAAATATCCAAAACTTCAAAAGGATAATAGTCGTTTGTACGCTTCTATTGTTCGAAAAAAGATATTAGAAAAAGGTCCATCCATTAACCAGTACGTTTCTTTGGGTATTTTTATTTTTCTTTTAGAAATCCCCTTGATCCTTTGAAGTTTGGCAACCTGCTTGAAAAAAAAATTCAACGAGACACCAACCCCTTTTGCAACTAACAATGTCTGCTGACGCCTCTGTTGCTGCTGCCGAAAAGGCTCTCGAGAAGCTCACTCTCGAAAAGGAGCAGACTGAAGCTCCTGCCGCTGCTGCCGCCACCTCTACCGAAGAGGCTGCAGCCGGCGCCTCCACTGAAGAAGCCCCTGCTTCTTCTTCCGATGACAAGAAGGAAGCCAAGGAAGAAGGTGCTCCTGCTCCTTCTGCCTCCCTTTATGTTGGTGAGCTGGATCCTTCCATCACTGAGGCTATGCTGTTTGAGATTTTCAACGGAATTGGTCCCGTTGCCTCGATCCGTGTCTGCAGAGACGCCGTCACCCGACGATCTCTCGGCTACGCCTATGTCAACTTCCACTCTGCCGCCGATGGTGAGCGAGCCATGGAAGAGCTCAATTACACTCCCATCAAGGGTAGACCCTGCCGAATCATGTGGTCTCAGCGAGACCCCTCGCTGCGACGAAACGGAGCCGGCAACATCTTCATCAAGAACTTGGATCCTGCCATTGACAACAAGGCTTTGCACGACACCTTCTCTGCCTTCGGCAATATTCTCTCCTGCAAGATTGCCACTGACGACTTTGGTAACTCCAAGGGCTACGGTTTTGTCCACTACGAGAATCCCGAAGCTGCCCAGTCTGCTATCAAGCATGTAGATGGTATGCTGCTCAACGACAAGAAGGTATTCGTTGGCCCCCACATTGCTCGAGAAGACCGACAATCCAAGGCTGAGCAGCTCCGAGCCAACTTCACCAACATCTATGTCAAGAACATTGACACTGAGGTTGACCAGGCCCAGTTCGAGGAGATTTTCACCAAGTACGGTAAGATCACCTCTGCTGCTCTGGCTCTCGATGACGAAGGCAAGTCCCGAGGTTTTGGCTTCGTCAACTTTGAGAACCATGCCGACGCTGCCAAGGCTGTTGAGGAGCTGGATGACAAGGAGATCAATGGCAAGAAGCTGTACGTTGGTCGAGCACAGAAGAAATACGAGCGAGAGGAGGAGCTCAAGAAGCAGTATGAAGCTGCCCGACTTGAGAAGCTCAACAAATATCAGGGTGTCAACTTGTATGTCAAGAACCTTGATGATTCTATTGATGACGAAAAGCTCCGAGAGGAGTTCTCCGTTCACGGCACTATTACTTCTGCCAAGGTGATGACCGACGAGACCGGCAAGTCCAAGGGCTTCGGCTTCGTCTGCTTCTCTTCTCCTGAGGAGGCCACCAAGGCTGTCACAGAAATGAACCAGCGAATGGTTGCTGGTAAGCCTTTGTATGTTGCTCTGGCTCAGCGACGAGACGTTCGACGATCTCAGCTCCAGCAGCAGATTCAGGCCAAGAACCAGCTCCGACTCCAGCAGCAGGCTGCTGCCGCTGCCGCCGGTGGCCTTCCCGGCCAGTACCTGCCCAACCCTCTGTTTTACGGTGGTGCTGGCCAGCAGCCTGGTTTGGTCCCTCCCGTGCCCGGTGGACGAGGTGGCTTGCCCTTCCCCGGTGCTAACCCTCAGCTCATGATGCCTCCTCGAAATGGTCCCGTTCCCCAGGGCCAGTGGGCCACTGGTGCTCCTCGAGGTGGACCTAACTTTGGCTACGGTGTTCCCCCCGTGTACAATGGTGGTTACCCTCAGGGTGGTCAGCCCCGACAGGGCCAGCGAGGCCCCTATCCTCCTAACCAGCGAGGTGGTAACCGACCTCCCCGAGGTGGTCAGGCTCCTCCTCCTGGTGGTGTTCCCCCTCCTCCTGTTGAGGGTGCTTCTCTTGCCCAGGTTGTCGAGAATGCTCCTGAGGAAGCTAAGAAGCAGATTATTGGTGAAGCCCTGTACGCTCGAATCATCAACCAGGAAGGTATCCAGGACGGTGAGCTTGCTGGTAAGATCACTGGTATGCTCCTTGACATGGACAACAAGGATCTCCTTGGACTTGTTGAGGATGAGGCTGCCCTCAAGACCCAGGTTGAGGAGGCTTTGAGTGCCTACAAGAGTTATCTGGAGAGCAGCAAGGAAGAGGAGGGTGCCGCTGAGGCTCCCGCCGCAGCTGAGGCCACTGAGACCTCAGAGTCTGCTTAAAAGATGGATTGTTGGGCGGAGATGACGCAATGACGAATAGTTGGCTAAATAAGTGTTAGTTTTGCTCTTTGTAATTAATGGTATGTCTTTGGTGAATAAGGAAAAGTTGAATGGAACGAGAACAACGAGGTAATAGAGGCCGAACAGTGTGGTAATTACTACTACAAAAGTATACAAATAGTAGCAGTTGTTTGATGCCATCAATATCATTGTATCCACCTGATATTTCCAGGAGGCACGGTAAATAAATTAATGAATTTTTCGCTTATTATGTACAGATTAAGAAGATGCCTTAATAGCGGAGCTAGGTAGAGCTCTTCTTGCGTATTTCCTCTGCCTCAGCAGCCACTCGCTTATGAAAATCTTCATACTTATCCTCTACCTGTGGCTTGAGTCTGATTTTTTCTGCTGGCCGTGTGGAAACTGAGAACTTTTCCGGTCTGGTAGTTGGATCATTTGGATCGTCGAGCCGTCGAATCTGCACAACCAGTTAGGCACCATCCTTATACTCTGAAAAGGGTCGCTTCAATAGCACTTACCAGTTGATAGTCGGACAGTACATAAGCACTGGCCACGGTACCGATAACAAGCCCCATGGCGGCAGCAAAAAAGCGGCCCTTGGTGGTCGAAGGCATGCTGGTGGTTTTGGTGGTCTGTGAGTGGGTGGGAAATGGGACCTGCAGGCCCAATAAATTAGGAGATTTGACGTTGTATGATAGCGGCAACTTGACTTTATATAGGCCACCATGAGTTTGAGCAAGCGGATTATAAAGGTAAGTACTGCGCGAGCTCAGGGGATGAAGACAAGTTCTACGCTCTCCAATACTTGTAAAGCTGAAACTACTCCAGTTATTAACCTCCAGGAAACTGAACGACTACGAAGCGACCCGGTAGTTGGCATTTCAGCAGAACCCCATGAGGATAACCTACGATATTTTGATGTGACTATTGACGGACCGGTTCAGAGCAGCTACGAAGGTGGCAAGTTCAAGCTTGAGTTGTTCTTGCCTGACGACTATCCCAGTATGTATCATCTCATCAGGCTTGATGCTCTCCCTGTGGAGGGGGCCACGGAAACACACGAAGCTAACTGTTACATCAGTGGGTGCACCAAAGATTAGGTTTCTTACCAAAATTTATCACCCTAACATAGACCGACTGGGTCGAATTTGTCTAGATGTTCTCAAGAACAACTGGTCGCCTGCTTTGCAGATCAGAACCATTTTGCTTTCCATCCAGGCCCTACTGGCCTCACCCAATCCTGATGACCCCCTTGCCAATGATGTTGCACAGAATTGGAAGGAAAATGAAGCCAATGCAATTGCGACTGCTAAGGAATGGACTCGGTTGTATGCACAGCCAATAGAGGAGCCTAGCGAAGGAGCTAAGGATGCATCGGAGGAGAGCTGATCACAGCAAACATGCAATTAGGTTTCATAGCATGAATACATAATGTTTCGGTCTTTATGCTATGAAGTTTGTACGGGTGCTGGGAGATGCTCCTGAATGCGCTAATTGCGCCTATGCTGTTCCAGGTCGGCTCTACCAGAGAATGTGGGGAAGATGAATGCTGAAAGACAGAGTCCAAGAGATGACCATGTTTCATTTGCTTTTTAAATGTGAATAGATATATGAGCGTAGTAATTGATTTTTTTTTTAAGATTTTTGCTTGCTATGGATGTCCTTTTCGTGTAATTTGGCTCCGGTAGCTCGTTCGGCAAAGGAGTGGAATCCTTGAGCTCCTGCCTGATGGATGGGAATCCATCCGCCAGACCCTGAAAAGCAGGGAACGAAATTGAGAGCAATGAATAGTCCAGTTGTCGGTCACCACAGTGTCAGTATCGTGATTTTGCACTAGCAGCTGGAGAAAGAAGAGTACACAAATGCTTTGGCTGGCTCATTTCTACGATTTTGTGGAAGAGTGCCCCCTATTGGTCATCATTGGGCAGAGTGCCATGCTTCTACCCTTAGTCTTTGCAATAATACTTATAGCATTTTTACGTACTAGTACATAGGTGCACTTTTTAAGTAGTCAATTCCATAATGGTGTTGACAAGATCGCCATTGTTCTTTCGCAGAGCAGCAACGGCCTTGGCCTTGGAGATGTTGGCCTGGTCCTGCACAATCTTGATCTCCTCCTCGTTCAAACCAGTGGTGTCGACCTCGGAATCAGGAACCTCGGGCTCCTCTGGCTTGTCATCCTTGATGGAAGCGTTCTTGACAGCAGCCTCGAGGTCAGCAGTGACAGGGTCCTTAGCAGCCTCGTCAGCACCAGGAGCACCGCCAGCAGACAGAGCAGCCAATTGCTGGGCCAGGTTCTGGGTCTGAGTGTCGACCTTGGCCTCGCCGAAGATGACGTAGGTACCGGTAGCAGGGTTCTTGTAGACATCAGGGTTGGTGATGGCGAAAACAGCACCGCCCTGTCGTCGGAAGACAACTCGGGTGACACCAGGCACCTTCTTCAGGTTCAGCTTGGCAATCAGGGCTCGAGCCTTCTTCTCACCCTTGGAGTGGATGGAGACATCAGCACCGTCGGGGATCTCCTCCTGTTCGGTGGTCTCAACCTGGGGTTCTTCTTCGGTAATTTCCTGGATCTTGGGTTCTTCAGCAGCCATTTTTGTGATGATGATGTAGAGCAATCCTGTTTGGTGGATTTTTCAACTGATGAGTGGGTATGGCAGCTACGCGCAAATCTGCAGACAACAGACTGATTACTAAGTATTCAGTGTGTACTGTGGACTGCTGACCGTCTGCTTATGTTATCAGTCGGCCACAAACCCGCTGGGGTGGTGGACCAGTTTTTCATCGGCTTACGTTGGTGGTGCTTTCCTTATTGGGGCGAAAGTGGCCAAAAAAAATTCTCCCAAGTTGAAACTAAAAGCAAGCTCGAAAAAAACTTTCATCTGGTAAGTTTTTGGTGTTGAGCCGGCGGCGCTCCCATGATGGATCGAGGCGAGAAAAAAATGCTCGACAAACTCCGAGCACCGCCTGTTCGGCCGAGAAATTTCCCTAGTCGGATGAATACGCACAGGGGGTGCCTGGGCTCCGCGGGCCTTTTTTTTCTCGATATTTTTTTTCGTCTTATATTTCTTTTCCCTTTTCCTTTTCAGCCAGTCTTACCTTATTTGCTAGGCTATGGCAATTGGGGCCGCCTATGCTCTCTAGTTACGCTGCATATACCGATTCCCAGCCCTAAACCATCCGCATGCGGAAACACACCTCGATTACAAACAGAAGGATAGACTTGAACGGCCCATATTATATCTCGATTTTAGCGTAGCAACTCTATTTGTCAGGGCAGCCTAGCTACGAGCAGCTTTCTACCACAGCCTCCTACTCAGTCACCGCCGGATCAACATAACCCATGCCTGTCACAGTAGCAACTCACAGGCTAAAAGCTGGATCTAGATATGGTTAATTTTGCTATGACCAGATCATGCCATATTGAAAAACGGCCCAAGGCAGGCTGAAAAAGAGATCTACCTAAGGCTCGCCTATCTGAGATCCTCTTATCGCGGTTGACTCCGATACTACCTATCGACACACTACCGGCTCACCGGCCTTTGCAGGTGTGGCTCAGGGTTGCAATTCACATGGCCACCTGCTAGGGTAAGTCCATATCGGTGGAGGGCCGTTGAGGTTTTTTTTCTTTTATCCACTTGATCCACGCAATCTCAAAGGCCGTTGATGTTAATCTTTCCTGAATCGACCATCTATTCTGGATTATTCAGGTAATTTCCCCAACTGAGACGGCCTCTAACGGCATACCAGTTGCTTTTTGATAAGCCACTGTAAATCCCCCAGTACCAATCGAGACTATTTACGATTACAGATTCACCGCTTAGTATTATTCTATGGATGGTGATTTGTGGAGCGGCATGAGCACCCGAGAGCTAGCAGGTGTTCCATGCTCGTCACCAATGCTGTACTCGGTCGCTGTGTATACCAGTGGATAAGTAATATTATGGGAAAATTATATAAAATAATAGAAAATACAAAAGATATATTGTAGATGAAGGCTGTAATGGTGGAAGGGATTTAGGATTAGAAAATTCTGGCAATGATTGTTCAACAGTGGCTTACTGCAGCTAGTAGTAATTACAAAGGACGTCATCCGGAGAGGCCCTTTGCATAGAGCATGCATGAGTTTGGACTTGTTTTGATCATGCTGCATGTTGTTTACAAATCCATATGCTGTTTCTCAATGCGGGGCAACCGTGAATGCTGGCTCAATCCTCATTGTTCCAGAGCATGCACCTGGGTGATATACTAAGATCGACATTTACGAGGGTTCAAAGAACGCTCAATGCAAGCATGATGGATTGAAACATTGTATAGGTTATATATACTGACTCAAAATGGTTATATGATTTAGACTGTGGTAGGTCACTGGAGGAGTACCACTCTACTCCACACGACTCCGAGGTGTACGAGAGGACAATGGAGGCTGTCAACAACAAACAAACCGGGAACTTGCATACAGAGTAGCACCGCATAATAATAGGCAGTACGGTTTGGTGTGGTCAAATTATGTCTACGGGCCAAAACAAAGCAGAGGAACAAGAATGGAGCGTGGTGGCCCTAAGGCTAGGCACCTAAGGCTAGGCACACTGGCGCAACAAAGCAGTTCACTTGGTGGGTGCAGCCTGGGAAAAGCACAACAATTGATTACAGCCGGCTTGATAGGATAGTTTGCGATAGGCCAACCATAAAAGCTCAATTGAGCCAATAAGAAAGGATCGTAATGCTGAAAATAATCACCTAGCGAGACATTGTGTACATGGCCCTTCGCGGCAAGCGTGCTGCAGCTGTGCAGAGAGCCACAAGCCAGTCAGTATGTTTAGGCAGGCTGCTATCACTAGCCCCTCTAGGCGACAAGGGCCCAGGGGACAAAGAGCTCAACAGAAGGCCTTGCATGACACACTTGCCAGATCTGATCGGATTCCAGTTCCAAGAATCAGGTACTGGTGCCCGCCAGTCCCAGCCCAGGTCACCACCACGCGTCCGTCGGGTGGACAGTTGCGGTCTCCGGTGCTTGGTTCCGCTGTGTAGCAATGCGATGAGCAGAGCCTGACCATTGCCCCTTATCGCACAAACCCAACCAGGAATGCAAACGTGGGTCAGCCTAAAACGGGCAACGTGCGATGGCCTGGAATGAGGTTCAGTCCAGTCAGCCCCAGACAGCCTAGCCTGCCGCCCCCAAACAGCATAGTCTGCGTCTGGATAACAGAGACGTGAAACCTAGCGAACTCACTCTGCTATTCCTGCTTGGCTTGGTGTACGCACAACTGCGGCCCACCCGCTGCACTCGGACAAAGCCTTAGTTGCGCTCTCTGACGTGGGGATGCTTATGCCAGATTCGGTCGTGTACTTTGGTGGCTTGCACAATGGCTCTGTGCTCGTTTCGCCGTTTATGTAGTGCGATGATTCTAATGCCATGGCCCCATCCAATCCACTAAATGTAATGCTCAAGTGCCAGGCACTGGCAGCGATGATTCTGTTTCAGGTGCGGCCACTGATATTCCACCGACCCACCCCGCTGCTTTCCACCAAACCTCCATCTTGCCGACCCGACGTGGCCCTTCTCCTGAAATAACATTCATTCCCCTCTTGCGCTTGTTTTTTTTTCTTCATAAACATCATCTGCCGGGTCTGCTTGTACCGTCACAGACGAAAACGCCAGTGACAGCCTGTTTTCCGACCTTGCATCTCAGCCTGGCCTATTTTTAACCGGCCAGCTGAAGAGATCTGCACATATTTTGACCCAATCAGGCTACAAAGGAGAAACCCTTTCTCAACCAGCATCTGCGGAGCGGGTTGTGGCTCGCGGCTCTGTCAAACCGAACGTCCAACCGACGACCTACCTACTGATTGACTTCAGCCTGCCTGCAAGAGACTTTCTGGCTGCATCACAGTCTATTTCTCTCTGCCTAGCCGACACTTCTAACCTGCAGAGTTGGACCCCTATTGTTTTGTTTCCCTCTAAAACACCCCTCCGAGTCACCGCGCGCCAACCCAGCCCAGCCCCCATTAGTACTAGCACTGCCATCCTTGCTCTAGAGCAGAGCGGGAAAACCAGACGACACTTTTCTGACTGCTCCCCACTCTTTCTGTCTGACCAACACTGGTGATCCGGTCTTTGCCAGCTTGAATCGGCTATTCCAGACGGCGCTTTTTTCTTGAGCAAAGTGCTTTTGTGCTTCTCTCGGCTCTGGTGTGCATTGACCCTGCTGCGGGCTTGATCATAAATTTGTGCTGCAACCTGGCCAAACCTTCTCTCCTTTTTTGCACAAGTTTGAGAGCCCTGGCTCCCCGTACCAAGGCACTCGGCTTAACATCCGTGTCGACAACCCGCTTTTTTATTCTTGGTTTCCACGCTTTCATATTAGTCGGTCGGCAGGCTGTCCGTGGACCTTTTGCCCCCAAGTACTCTCGGCCCTTCGGCTCTTTGAGCTTCACAGCCCTGCGATCCCACACCTGACTTTTCTCGGCAAAACGCACACACTAGGGCGTTGGTGATATTGAGTCTAGAGAACACTGCATCTGATACGGCTAAGGAAGGATAAGCTACGTTGGATCGTTCTCTTGTATTATCACTGCTCTTGCTTAGCAGCCCTTCCTGCATCTCTTTTGCATCTTTGAAATCTACATTATTCTTCATATACCGCAGCGACATCTCATCTTTTCTTGGACACTAGAATCAGAAAAAAAACGCGTCAAACCTAAAAATTTAATCCGGTTGGACGCACTATATTCGAACCAAAATACCCCCCTTCATCAAAATATCAAAACATGAGCCCTTTCAGAATGGTCGTTATGGCCTTCTTGGCCCTGCTGTTGCCCAGCATGGCTCTGGGCTCCAGCTCTGCTGCATGCCCCGAGCAGACGGCCGGTTCCGCTGTCATTGCCTCCGGTGAGCAACTGGTTAACACCACAAATAGCACTGCTGGCATGTCCAAGGCCTTTTTTGTGGAAATCACAAAGGGTGGGCTCAGCATGTCTTCGTCGCTCGGCGCTCTGACTATGATCACAGGCAAGTCCATGAGCCTAGTCAATGGCGTCGAGTGCCTATGCAACGGTCCACTGGTCCAGTTAAATAATCTAAGCCAGCAGCTTAACTGGGGTGCCATTCCAATTATTGAGTGCGATGATATCAATTTTGCTGGCCAACTGTTGGCGATGATTAACTCTGGAGACAATCCCTGCACAATCATGTACTCTCAGCACAGTGAGGGATGCTATTTCCCGACCAACCCTTGTAATCCTGCCGACTCTCAGGTAGGCTCAGTATTCACGGTCTTGTCATCTGTATCCGGCCAATCTATTTTGTCTTTGATTTCTAACTCGACACTGACTGGCCTGATTCGCCCGACTCAGTCAACGTTGAGCAGTTCAAATGAATCTAGCAACAGTAGTGGTCCAACAACCACCGTTGCTACTGGCATTTTGTATGGTGTGACAGGAATTGTGGCTGCTGCATTTTTATTTATTATCGTATCCGGCGCAATCCGTGTTCATAAGCATCCTGAACGGTATGGGCTGCTTCCCCACACCTGGGAAGGAGATAATAGTGGGTTTGGAAGCCCAAATATTGGAAACACCGCAAGGGCTAAAGGTCTAGCAAGGGCAGTACTAGACTCAATTCCTCTTGTCAGGTTTCAGGTGGCCCCGACTGATGGAGACAGCGGCAGTGACATTGAAAAAAATACTACAGCAGACTCTGACGGTTCTGGCAAAAACACAGAGGAAACGCACACGGAGGAAATACTACCAGATGAAGAAGATCAAGATATTGGTGATGCATCCCTGGGAATAAAGGAGGCGAACAAAAAGGAGCCAAAGAATACGAATGGTATAGGCGATCATGATGACTTTGACAAGGATATGCCTGTGACCAATGGATCAGAGGATGATATGTGCCCTATTTGTTTTGAGGATCTCAAGGATGGTGATATTTTGCGTATTCTTCCTTGCAAGCACAAGTTTCATGCGCTGTGTGTAGATTCTTGGCTGCTCAATTCGTCGTCGCTGTGCCCCTTGTGTCGAGTGGATCTTAGCATTGCGGCAAACGAGGAGGTTTCAGAGACTCCTCCTGAACAAAACGCTACCGTGCCTCCTGGCTACGATGTGTCTACTTCAGTGTTCAATCGGTTTTTAGATGCATGGAATGCCCAATTGCTGCCGAGAGAGGCCAGGAGAGCCGCTTTGCAGCGATTCCATGAAGAAGCAGAGCTTCGACGTTCTCTACGGACGCAGGAAGACTCTGCCTACATTGAACAAAACCAGCGGCTGTGGTCCAGATTTGTGAGGCACAGGAGATGGCTGCATGCAAGATCTGCCAGTGATGGGGAGGAAACTGCTGCTGTACAGGAGTCTGGAGAGCAGGATACGTCTGAGTTGGCGGAGACGACCCCGACGGTGCAGTTGCAGGATCCACCACAGGTACAGGAAGAGCATACTGGCAGCGGGTCCCGCGCCACGTGATGAATCTGGTGGAATTATCTATTTAATTTGTCAATTTTTGAGACGTACATAGTTGAGAACATAGTTATTTAATCTAAGAGCATTATTTTGTATGATTGACGTTTTGCTGCACTACGGCAGGGCTAATTTAGATACCAAGCATCTACTATTATGTTAATCTGCCTGGAGTGCCAGCAGCAGCATGAGCAGTACCAGAGTGGAGAAGGGCAGCACAGATACTACACAGATGGTGATGCAGTGTAGCAATTATAGCTGCGGTTGTATGTGCAAGCAGCTAAGAAGCAGCTGAAAGTGGTGATCTGCTCGGTTCAGTCTTTCCGAGGGACCAGAAAAGAGCACACTGGTTGGAGTACATTGGCTGAGACAGGCGGAGGGGATCGCCGGGGTGGGGCGATCACTATTATTTTCTTCAACGTAGACTGTTACTACAAATAATTATAATTATTATACACAAGACGATCAAGCACTCAATCTCCACATTGAGGCAGATAATTCAATTGGATTGGGTAGCGTACACTACCGGAAAAGGCTATATTGAAAGGGCATGGATGGGGCTGCGAAGGAGAAAAATACTATCCACCTGAAATAATATGCAAGCTGAGAGAGCACTGGGTGCGGCGTCCAAGGCCCCATTGCCTAAAAGCCAATTAATAAAACGGGGGAAGGGAAAGGCAGCGCCAAAGTAGCCTCTGCGCATGGTGTAGCCGAGATACATTTCTGTGCTCAAGCCAGCCAACAGCGTCGCATCGCAGTACACTAGCTTGTATGGATACAGTTCAATTCAACTCATTGCAGTAGAGTGGGTGAAAGTTTATCGAGGAGGCTAGGGCTGGCTAGAGAGCCCATCCAGCGCACTACACTGCACAGATAGATGCACCAGCAGGAGCCATCCGGTCAAACTGACTAACCGAAACCGGACGATGCTGAGCTATGGTGGGGTTGACTGACAAAGCAAGTTCAGTGCAGTGCAGTGCAGTGCGTAATGGGCAAGTATATCTCCGGCGCCCTGCTCCACAGCGACAGCTTGATCTAGAGTAGGTCGTCTTGCACCGAATCAGCGTTGACTGAAAAAAAAAAAGACTCACACGCATGTTACAGTGACAAACAGTGTAAGCCCCACGCAACCCCAGCCCTGGATTCAGCCGGTTGCCAGGGTAGCTTGGACCAATTGGGTAGTGGCCCGTTTGGGTCGGGTGCAGGGCGAGGGTAACGACTTTTTTCCCCTACAACACCAAGGGTTTGGGTTGATTTGCAAGGCAGGCAGGCAAACCTGGTTTGCCTTGCCTGGCCCCGGCCGATCAATTAGGCATTTTTTCAGAGCCGAGGGACCGACTTGCGACGGGCTGAAAAAAAAAAATTTGCAATGGCTGCACAGTCGAGACCTCAGAGGCTGAAAAAAAAAATCCGGTCGAGCCGATTGATTGCAAATGGTCTCGCTGTTGCGTCTCTGCCTGCTCCGTAGGTATCGTATCTCAGCCAAACGTGTTTGTTGCGTGCTACGGCGCCTGCATACCTACCTTGTCTCAAGGAAACCGCCGCCGACTGGCACTGGCTGGGTGCGTTGATACGCAAACCTAGTACTGTCCGTTGCCTGGCAACTTGGGTGGGAAAAGCAAAGGGGCCCCAATGTTGTGGGTCGGAGTATATATTGTGGCAGGTCCCCGAAACATGCACAACCTCAGTTCATTTCAATAGTAGTCTGTGATTACACGTTCCTTTAAACTCCAAATTTTTGTCATTCCTTATTACAAGGTAAGTAAATATAACCAGATCGCGGTTGCGTTCTTCTTCCTTCTCCCCTCTTTCCTGCCGCGTCACCTGGCTGGCCCCTGTCTGCTGCTGCTATTTGCTGCTGTCCCCTGCACGTTCAACCTCCTTTTTTACCAAATTGCCTCGCCCCCGAAAAAAATATACACAGCTTAACCACGCCCCCCCCTCGGCCGCCTTACGTCAGCCCCTCAAACAACACAAACACGCAAAACACCACCATCGCATTTTTCTGTTTTTTACCAACTTACCGGCCACTCAACCAACCACCCTTTTAATTACACGCTCCTTATAACGGTGAAGAAGCACAGACCTTCTTTCTCCACACGTTCCTTTCAGCAGCTGTAAGACCCACTCACTCGCCTCTTTATACCTTCGATAGTTGTGCTCGACACACCGTCTTTTTTTTGCTCGACACCAGACGCTTTTGCTTCATTGCAACGCGGGCTACACAACACGCATCTAGCAGTTTTAGACATCTCTTGACTTCTTTCTCTTCCTCCCCCATTTGTCCCTCCAGCATCTAACATTCCTTCTCAGTCACTATGAAATACAGCACTGTCCTTTCTACTGCCGTCGCAACCCTGGCTGGTTCCGCTGTTGCGTTCGAGGAACACGCTCATCACCAGCACAAGCGTGCTTACGACGTTGAATACGTTTACGTCACTTATACCCTGGACGGTCAGGGACAGACTGTCGGTGGCGGCCCTGTTACCACTGACGTCGCTGTCTCCTCCACCGCTGCTCCTGTAGAGACCTCCTCTACTCCTGCTCCTGTTACCACCTCCTCTACTTCCACTTCTGTGGCTGCTACCTCCACTCCTGTGTCCAGCTCGGTTCCTGCCTCTTCTACCCTGGCCACTTCTGCAGTCGCTTCTTCCTCTGCCTCTGCCTCTCCTTCTGCTTCTGCTTCCTCTTCCTCCTCTTCTTCCTCCTCCTCCTCTGGTGGAATTAGCGGTGACTTGAGCAGCTTCTCTGGTCCTTCCAGCCAGTTTGAGGATGGTACCATCTCCTGCTCTGACTTCCCCTCCGGCAACGGTGTCATCTCCTTGGAGCACCTTGGATTTGGCGGCTGGTCCGGTATCGAGGATTTGAGCTCTGGCTCCACCGGTGGCTCCTGCACTGAGGGCAAGTACTGCTCTTATGCTTGCCAGGCTGGTATGTCCAAGACCCAGTGGCCCAGCGAACAGCCTGCCAACGGTGTCTCTGTTGGTGGCTTGATCTGCAAGAACGGTAAGCTTCACCGAACCAACACCAACTCCAACTACTTGTGCGAGTGGGGTCAGGCTAGCGCTGTTGTCGTCTCCGAGCTCTCTCAGGATGTTGCTATCTGCCGAACCGACTACCCTGGTACCGAGAACATGGTTATCCCTACCGTTGTTACTGCTGGTGGCCAGAATGTCCTGACTGTTGTTGATGAGGACAACTACTACCTGTGGCAGGGCAAGAAGACTTCTGCTCAGTACTACGTCAACAATGCCGGTGTCTCTTGGACCGACGGTTGCATCTGGGGCGAGTCTGGCTCTGGTATTGGTAACTGGGCTCCTCTTAACTTTGGTGCTGGTTACACCAACGGTATCACCTACTTGTCTCTCATCGCTAACCCCAACAACGTCGAAGCTGCCAACTTCAATGTCAAGATTGTCGCTGACGGCGACTCTACTGTCATTGGTGACTGCAAGTACGAGAATGGCGCTTACTCTGGCGGTTCCAACGGTTGCACTGTCTCCGTTACCTCTGGTAAGGCCAAGTTCGTCCTGTACAACTAAGCTGGCCTTGAGGTTGGATAACGAGCTTGATGACTGTTTCTTTTCTAACATCAAACCTTTTACAATTTTTTTTTTATTTTAAACAAACTGCAGGAAAAATAGCGTGTATAACATGAATGAAGGATATGGATAACAGTAGATTTTGACAATGGGCCGGCCTACTTAGACGATGCACCCGCGTCAAATTATGACTGTAGAACTACTACCCGTAAGTGCTCTTCGGAAACGTAATCTTCCTTGACTAGCCTGTTCGTAGACTCCCTGGTATTAATCAAATTCAGACTATACTTTTCAATTTGGCTTAGTTTCATACGTTGTAGATATTTGCTGACCTAGAGCTATAGCCAAAGCTTAACGCACACTTATAAGCGGTCCGCCGTACGCAGCTGAAGTATCTCTGTGGACTTCGTACCCTCATCCAGGGGAAGGGGCAGCACAAGGGGTAAAGGGGTGAGGGCCACGTGAATCGATTATCACCCCTGTGCTCTCACAAAAAAATATTATTATCGATATTATTATTTTTACAGTTCAGCACAGGTATCATGATGGTCCAGCCATTGATAATTGCTGCGCCAAAATGGATCCATATTGTTTGTTTTGTTGGTTCACATCCCGCCTGTGCCAGAGAAACAAGTCAATTTGACGAGCGCAGAACCTCTACGTGTACTGCAATGCATACTAAGGCAGTGGGTTCCCTAATAGGTAAAGTGCGCAGCAGCATCAAACAAGGTGCCATGTTCTTTATGGCTTTCCCATTGCTGTGGTCTTGGTCGTTGGAATGGAATGTAGGCGTAGTGCTCTCTGCGAAACAAACTGCTGCGTAATTTTGCCAATTTGATCCAAACCTTACAGAGGCCCTTGCTAGCGGTATGGTTGGTATGTGATTTCAATCATCTTCACTGGAGCACCTGCTGCTGCCAGTACTTTCTTGAACTCCTCGTATTCATTCACACACTGCTTATAGTGCCTGTACCATGTTCCCCAATGCTTGCGCTCTGTGTGGTCCAAATCAATCCAGTGGTAACAAATGCCACAAAGACCCTCCCACTTAGATTCTCGCTCCAGTTTTCTTCGGATAATGAGTGGATCCTCAAAAACATTCCCATTGGGGAATAATCCGTGTTCATGATTCTTGTGGTACAGATACCCCGAATTTTTCATCAAAAAGTACCCTCCTGCTGGACAATGATCACACCAGCCTTCCTTCTTGGTGCCGCTGCCTCGTACCCAAGTCGGATCATACAAGTTTCGTTGTCTTTTCTTCACATTTCGGAATGGTCGGCCGTCAGCAGGTGCTGAATTGTTCTGAACGAAGCTGTCAAGGCTCATTGGTTTTTGCTGTTCACCTGATTGCGTAGTGTGTGGGGGTACTCGCATATGCTCAATCCTCGTCAGACTGCTTGGGCAGTGCATGCTGGATGAGGACCGACTGCCCCAGTCAGTGACAATTTGGCCATGCCCAATAGACCCATGCGTACCCAACTGAAATGCAGGATAGCGATTGATTCGTCGTGGTGGTCGGCTGGTGATGCTTTGAATCACCTCTGCCAGCTCTCTCAACGACAGTTTCCTTCCTCGCTTATCTTCAATTCGGAAAAAAGTATCTGACCGTTCTCTTGTAGACTGCCAGCAATCGGCAATATCTCGGATATCATTATCTGACAAGCATGTAGCGTAGGGGCCCACAGATAACTGCTGCTCAATGCCATGCTTACTGACAGCATAGTCTTCAGTATGAGAGATGCTCTCATCCAACACCGTGAAATACTCTGATCCACCCGTAGGAGAAATTGCAGACTGAATCAGACTGACGCAGTCGTGCAGCAGATTTTCACCCCCAACTTGCTCATCTGAGTTAGAATAGTAACAGCTGTCACTGATACTCATCAGTGTTCCCTGTTGACCAAACTCTTTGCGGGTAGAGTCAAAAGAACTGCCCTCATCGTTGGAGTACAAAACCACAGAATTTCCTTCGCTATCGCAATTAGAAGGACTCAATAGGCTTTTTCTAATTTGCCGAGCCAAATCATGTGTAGTAGACTGGAGAATCAGCGGCTGGAACCTTTTGACAGATACTGTCTGAGAAATCGGTGAGCTATGCACAGAGTTGAGAGAATCAGTCCAAGAACTTTTGGCAGAACCATCTGATGGAACAGCCGTAGAAGATGATGTGTTTACTGTCTCAGGTGACAATGGCAGCAGGCTGTTAGACATGTGCATTTTCGTCTTCATGGTGTTCACCAAAGGATTAGGGCATGACATTGACACCATATCCCAGCTCCTCGACCCATGACCATCCAGCCGCTCAAATTCATATACTGACTTTTGCTGTGCTGGTGTTGAATTTCCCATGTTTGTTTGGCGCTCAACTTCCATGCCAGGGCCCATGATCGTCGCTGAGGGATGTTCGCGCCACACGCCATGAGGCATTTCCTCTGGAGCGTTGATAGCGGAAGTAGCTTGACTAGCAAACATCCAGCTATCCCCGCTGCTATTGCCAAAAAAACCTCCGTCGTTTGATAGCAGTGACTCAGGAGTCTGAAGGGCCATCTTATTATTGGAAATATGCATGGTTTGGGTGCCTTGCAGAGTGTTAACGTTACCATAGTATACTGTTGAAGCGGCTACCGGGCCTGATAGTTCCTGGCAATTCATACTTGTAGTGCCAAAGTCCTGGTTACCGCTAAACATTGAGCCGAGAGAAGCGTCGCTGACATCAAAGCCAAATAAAGCAGAGAAATCCAGAATTGCATCTTCTGTGATTTTTAGATAGTCATCAACATAGCCCTGGGTGGTTTGCGCTGACATGGCGAAGGAGTTGGATAACCAGCACTAGGTATCTTTACACAGCACTCACACCAGGACGATAAGAGCGCCATAAAGAATTGAACAAGCGGACATGGGTTTGGTATTTATTCAATAGCTGGGTTTATCTAGTATAGGAAGTCTCCGGATTTCTGTAGTGGCATAAGTTTGCATGATGAGTTGGACCCTGGTACCCTAACGCTGTTGTGTGCATTTCTGACAAGGTCCGATTTAGCAACAGGCCAACAAGCGAGATGGCATTAGACGAACCTCGCTAAAGTACTATCTGAATCTGCTCTTTAGTAGGTTTATATTCGAACTGGTCCGATTGCACGTTGAGATTGAGATCCAGACCTTAGACGTGATTATTTGGGTTTAAGTAGAAGGAGAGCATTTTCTGGCAGTTTGGTTGGTAAACAATTAATTTTACACTACAGATATAAGAGAAATATTAATAATAAAGCCAGCCATTTAACCCCGTACATTCATGGAAGTGCGACATAAAAAAGAACGCTGCAGACCACTTAGTTAAGGATAGACTGGAGGGACTGGAACCACTGTTGCTGCTGCTGGTTGACCAAGGGACTTTCGGATTTCTCCTCGTCGTCCTGTGCAGAATGAGATTGGGCCTTTCCATGTCGTCCACGGGATCCACGATGACCCTTTCCATGACGGGCAGGCTTGGCAGACTTGGAGCAGTCTTCTTCGTCGTCGTGGGAAGAAGTGTGCTTCTTGCCAGATCCAGGCAGAAGGCTGTCCATCCACTGGCCAAAGGGAGAGGGGATTCTGTGAGGTCGTCGAGCGGGCATTTCGTCCTCAAAGTCCTCAAAAGGAGGAGGAGGAGGAGGGGGAGGAGGATGAGGTCTTCCATGTCGGCCCTTGGAATGCTTGGAGGGCTTAGGAGTCTGCTCCAGATAGAGATCCAGAGGGATGTCACCAATGTAGGCGACATTTCCAAATCCGCCAATATAGTAGATTTTGGAGATATCAAACTTGACCCAGTCGGCATCGTGGACCTGATTACCAGGTAGCCATGCGTGAGCGTCAGGGTGCTGCTTAAGGAAGCACTTTTCCAGGACGGCGATCTCGTCCTCGTCGAAAACCTTGGAGAAGGAACCGAACAGGGTGGCTCGGGGGGCCGACGCAGGGCTATCGGGGACATGGCCATAGGGAGAAACATCACCGAGGCGCACAGAGGCAGTGGCAGGCGAACCGGCGGCAATGTTTCTGTAGGCAGAGGAGATGTTAAGGCGGATGGTAGCCAGGCTGGCATCTTCCAGGCCACAGTCAGCGTAGTACTCCATCTGACCTGTGGGATAGCCGTCGCTATCAATAGTGCTTAGCGTGAGGAGATTTTGTCGGTAAACAATATTTCGGAGGTGAGCAGCTGCCTCCTCCAGGCTTTCACGCTCAATGGAAACATCCTCATCCAGAGGATCGACAGCAGCGAACATGGGCCGCACAGGTCGAGCAGCTGCAGCCACCACCAACAGAGCAGTGATTAAAGATTTCAAATACATTTGGGTCAAAAGAAAGCGAAGTGAGATGCAAGAGGGAAAAATTTTTGTCAACGGTTGGCTCGGTATAAGGTGACCGACCGGCAATCGGGAAGGGGGTGGGGGGAGGACAACGTCACCCACGTACGTCACCTTTGTCACCAGCCGCACATCCATGTGTGGTTTTTTGTGCGCACTGCCCTGGCAGCCATCTCTAGCGAAGGGCTTTAGTGCAAGGCCATTTTTTTTAGGCTTTCCAGGGCATCTGTTGCTGAATTACCTGCACTTTTACTGTCTTTTCCCCGGCTCACGGACCGGGACCCGGACCGAGGGGGGGCTGGGGTCTGCGCATTTAACCGGCCACCAACCCTGCTAGGCTTGGCTTACAGAGAAATAATCTCGCATTGCCATAAAATGCATCGTAGATCGGACAAATTCGCCCAAAGCAGTAATGGTCTCAGTGCTAATCAGATCGTTCGACACTTAGGTAAGCATTTGGGGTGCCATATATGGCATAGTTGTGGTGGGAAACAGCGCAAACAGAGTTATCCCAGCAGTTATACAGCGGTGAAGAACCCGTGAGAGACTGTACTTGTGGCTGTAGTCGCTTGGCAAAGGTCCGCTATGCCTAAATGAGCACATATACGGTGGTAGACTGACTTGGACGGTGTCGCTCAAAACAGTTTTATATAGAAATACTGTCCTCGCCTGTTGCTAAATACCATACCGGTTGGCAATACATATGCACACTACCATTCAGTTGTACGAAGCGAAAGCATGTTAAGCGTTTTAATACAATGCGGTCAGCAGATAACAACTGGCTGAATTGCTTGCCTGGAGCCCTGTGGTCTGAGTTGTGCTGATGGGCACTGAACTGAACGTATTTATCATTGGTGTTAGTTAGTGCACAGCTTCACCATCCATACCATCAACCTGTTACGATGGTACGACCTTACCAGACCCCAATGCTAGACCAAGGTGAAGTTAAGTGTGCCGAGCACCAGACAAAGGCAAAGTGAAAGAACCTGCTAAACTGAGCTGAAATGAACTGAGCAGCACTACGCAGCACTGAACAGAACAGAACTGAACCAAACAGGGCCGGGGCTGGCAGATCCCATTCATCGCATTTCCTGCGAATAGCCGTCCCACCTGGGGCTGATACTCCAACGTCACCCACCTGGTGCGGTTGCGTGCCTTTCTGACGTAACAGGATTGCTGAGGTACGCTGTATGCGACCGACTGAGCTAACTGCTACCACAAATGAATAAAACGGGGTGGACGTGTGCATTTCATTTCATTTCACCTCACTTCACTTCACTTGGTTGTATTTCCTTTCATTGCGATCCTTCGCACTCCGCTCCCCAGCATGCACGTTTCGTCCCGCCGCCGAAACACAGCAACAGGTGTTGCGTCGCACTCCGATCCGGGCTGGGAATCCGATGCCAATGTTTGTTTGACTCTACACGTCTCCCTTCTAATCCATTACTAAGCCTTGTTATCAGTCCCAAAAGACGTGGCACCGCCGTGCGAGAATTTTCAGCGGAACTGGGCTTGGTTCGTACCGGTACGGCTCACGGACTCTCTTGCACACACATATTTACCTGTGTTCTCCAACCAGTGACGCGGCATATATTTCAGGGCCCTTTCCTGTTAGATTCTCACACACCCCCCTCTCACTCTTCCTCAAAGATATCACAACATGGGATTGCTAGGAAAAGTCGCATCGTTTGTCGGTACGGGCCCTGACGCGAATGTTGCTGTTGCCAGCAAGGGCTTCGAAGTGGCCCAATGCGCCCCCGAGGACTGCGATGCTTGTGGAAAATTTCCCAGCTCCGTCAAAGTAGAAGACGACGGAAAGCCCATGTGGGGCGCCACCGACCCCTGGGATTTGCACATCATCATTGGCACTGGCAAAGCTGACTGGATTAGAGATATCACAGATGTCAGTGGCAGTGTTGCAGCAGTCGTTGACAGCCATCTTTCCAAGATACGTCAGGCTTTGCCAGATCAGTACACCCACAACAGCTCCAAGATCAAGGTGTCTAACTCATCCATGCCTCTAGAAGAGGATGGCACTTCACCCGTTCTCATTTTGCCACTGTTCAAAAAGGTGTATGTGACTCCTGAGAATGCCGTGAAGAAAATTTGTGCCGCCTTGGTCGGGGATTCTGCTGACGAGCAGATTCAGGATGATCTCAGTAAAGGCTACATTTTGCTGTGTTCTCATAAGACTCGTGATAAGAGATGCGGCATCACGGCACCGATCATGAAGAAGCAATTTGACATAGAGCTTCGCCACAATGACCTATATCGAGATGCTGTGGGTGACGACCGCCCAGGCGGTGTGTCGGTGCTGTATGTCAACCATGTTGGCGGCCATAAGTTTTCCGCAAACGTCTTCATCTACACCAAGAACTCTGCCATCTGGATGGCACGGTGCAACCCTACACACGTCAAGGGTATTGTTGAAGAAACTGTAATCAGCAACAAGGTCGTGTTTCCTAATCTTGTTCGGCAGTGTGTCAAATGGTGAGCAACCTACTTGCCTACGTTACTGCCTGCTGGCTTACTCACTCACTGCATCTCTATAATAACATCATGGCAGCAGCAGGTTCCTTCTGATCTACCAGGTCCACTGACTAGGAATTGCTAATAATATCTGGCTAAATTGGACCAAACCAACAACTTCTAGGATTTTATTCTATTGTAGACGGTTTTGACATCGGGATCCGTCCGGCTGTTGTGAGTTATCTGATGATCTAATCTGATGCAACGTGCAGAATAGGACTCCGACCATTCGGGCCCCGACGAAGATCCGACGCCGTATAGGCTTTAGACACTATTGCCTCGTTTGACAGACTGGCTGAAAGTACCTTTGGACTGTTGAAACTACTGCCGTATTGGCTTTAATGTTTTAATTTTTTGCCATAAGCGTAACTCACTCCCTAGATGATTTCCAGCCACCACTTGACAAATTGAGGAACAGAGTCATAGCATAGAATATTTCATTTCTCTTCAACTATATACATATACGCGCAGAGATAATCTCATTCCATACATGCAAATATAGTGGCTCTTTATTTAGGGTGCACATGCACACGTTTTACAGCTCCTCCTTGACAGCATTGTCTTCAGATTTAAAGGCTGCAAGAATGTTGAACTTCTTTTGCAGCTCATCGAGCTTCTCCTCGCTAACCTTATCGCTCGCGAGCAGCTTGCCCAGACGGGTAAGCTCCTTGTCAACATACTGCTGGCCCTTATCAGCAACCTTTGCTGAATATCGGATATAATGAGCAGCAGAGTCCTTCGCCTTACCTGCAAGCTCTTCAATCTTGTCAGCAGTTACTTCGGTCTGTTCAGCAATAAGCTTGTCGATGTTTATGACACGGCCAGCTAGAGAGTTTAGTCGACCATCCTCGTTTCGGAAGGAGGCAGACTTGAAGTTCAAAAAGTTGGTAAAGGCACCCAGAGTTCGGCCAAGACTATAGGCCTCGTAGTCATTGTCATCCTTTCGGTCAGCACTGAAGTACAGGACAGTAGGATAAGCCTGGACACCAAACTTTTCGGACAAGACAGTGGCACCATCACCAGTGCAATCGACCAAACCAATAACCAGGTTGTCGCTGTCGCGCTTGTGCAGCTCTGCAAGCTTTTCAAACTCGGGCTTCATAGTCTTGCAGTGGCCACACCACGAAGCAGTAAAAGCTACCAGGGCATTCTTTCCGGCAATGGTCTTCTCAAAGTTACCATCATTCAAAGGTACGACTACAGATTCCTTCACTTTGGGCTGCTGTAGCTTGATGCCGGTCTTGTCGGTGACAAAGTTGGCCAGATCATCAAGATCACGAGCATCGACATCGATTCCAGTGCTTTTCTCCTTGTACTCGCCGGGCTCGAGGAACTTAACAGTAGGGAAGTATTCCACTTTGAATTTTTTCGCCACAATTCTGTTTTCATCACCGTCAATCTTAATGAACTGGACCTTGTCGTCGTCCTTGGCAAACAGCTCGCTTAGCTCGTCAAACACCGGTGCCAATCGCTTGCAGTGTCCGCACCACGAGGCATGGATGTCCAGAACAGTGTATTTTCCGTTATTGAGCAGGGCCTTGAGGGTGGAGTCATCTGCCTCGATGACACGGCTGCCCAGTGCAGTGATGCTCAGAAATAGAAGCACAAAAGAAAGCGCTTTAGTGAACATATGGGTGATTGGTGGTGGTTGTCGAAATGTCAAATGGGTGGGTGTGTTGTAATGCGCGGTGGCTTACAAATTGTAGCGTTGCTGGTCGATAGGGTGTGGTTTTTGCGTGCCACCACAGAAACCAGTCCTGTAGTAAAATCCACCACCACCGGAGCGGGTGCATGTGTTCCACTCTCGCTGCTCTCCACTTAAGCAGCAGTGAAGGGGGCCCGCTGTGGGCAAATTGTGCAGGCCGTGAATACAGGAGTAAGAACAGAGCCAGGCAAATAGCATGCTCATCAAATGTCTTGGTGCGCTTTTGGTGTGACTGGGCCAGACCTGCTGGGCTTATCGCACAATATCCTGTTTCGGACACAACGTGAACAAATAATAATTGGCGCATTATTCTGTATAGAACAATGCACTAGCTGACACTGAATTACCGGGAAAGTCGCAGTTACGAGCTTGGCATGGCCAATGGCGTAGCATCAGACCCTATCTCCATTGAGCATCTGCCTGCGGATAATCCACCCACATTTGTCTTGGATCCATACAAGATGGCGGATCGGCTTATAATAATCCATCCCCCCCATCGGATAGCGAGGTGGGCAGCAACGCAAACCTCGCTACAGGCACATACTTAATCTGGCAAGCAGATCCAGGAACGTACTCATGGAGGAGATTTGGCATATACCATATAAGTGGTGGGCATTTTCCCTTTAAATCATGGCTGTGCTCTTCTTACTGCTGCGCAGACCGCTGATCTGAAAATCACCCTTCACCAGCCGCCCGTTGTGCTGTCAACAAGAAACAAGTTATTAAAAAAGCCCTAGCAAAACCTGCAAGACACAAAATCAGCCAGTCCTCACCAATCCCTCTTGCTGCCTGCAAAAAGGACTACAAAACTATATAACAGGGCTTGTCTCGACTAACGGGCTCCTTTCTTCTCCGCCCCCTTGCACGTTTCACTGCTTCCGCAATTGGATCAAAATCAAACCCTGGGTGTTAGTTCCGTTCCTGAGATAGTAACCGCATAGAAACCGCAACACACCAGTGTGACCGAGAATCTAAAAAGTCAAACAAGGGCTTTCTGGCTTGTCCGCCTCCATCACCGACACTTTTCCCCTCTTACTTCTACACTTGATTCTATCTACTGGGAAATCCATGATGTCTACCAGCTTTAAGCCGCGGAAAAGGCAGTCGCCTGGGCTCCTACCGCTCTCTGAAAAAGATGACGGATTTCCGATACTTAGCGATGCGGCTCAACCAGGGCTCCAAGATGAGAACGACGACCCAGACGCGCACGAACCACAATCTCCGTTTATGGCCTTTTTTTGTTCCGCCGAAAAGGCTGATAGTCGAATTAATGTCGGGCTATTTCTCATGTTGCTCCTTGTATGCATCTACGTCTTTGGTACTGGGAAATCGCCGTCAGCACCGCTGCCCTTGTCTCCAGGTCGATCGAACGAGATTGTAGAACTCACTAATAGTCCGTTCATCATTCCTAACATTGACGACATGTCTTATCGACGCCAGGATGACATCATTGTTAAGGCTCCTGGTGATAAAAAGCCGGCAACTGCCGAATCCGGCGAGCGCATCGGAGGGCAACAGCAGGCCAGCAACAGAGAGAAAGAAGCCGCCAAACGCAAATCAAAGCCCAAACCAAAAAAGCTCAAAACCCAAATGTTCAATCCTTCCAAGGAATCTCCAGATATCGTTATAATCACCGGTCTGGATGGAGATTTGGACAAGAAAGAGCACATGCAGCGGATCATCGAGAACAGACTCGAGTATGCAAACGCCTATAAACATGGCATATACATTCGCATGGTACAGGACTTTCGCAAAGAGTATATGGAGTCAAAAACACAATCCAGCTCTTGGGCTAAGGTGGCGATATGCCGTGCGGCCATGGCTGCATTCCCTCATGCCAAGTACTTTTGGTACCTTGACTCCTCTGCCATTATCATGAACGCCGATGTGGACATTTACAAAGACATTTTGAAACCTGAGAGGTTAGAGAAGTTCATGCTCAGGGAAACTCCGGTGGTACGAAGTAGGGATTCTATGTCAGTTCTGACGTACAAGCATGTTCCTGCCACAGACATCAAACTGATATTTCCACAGGATGAAGTAGGGCTGTCGACAACCAGTTTTGCGTTTGCTAACGACCAGCTTTGCATGGTATTTTTGGAGTACTGGAATGATTCGCAGTACAAGCTATACCCAGGTTTTGACAGAGAGGAGTCTTCAGCACTCAACCATATGGCTCAATGGCATGGCTCATTTCTCAAAAAGACAGCAGTTCTGCCTGCTAAAATCCTTGCATCAATGTCGGCCAGCAATATGCCTGAAATTCTCTACAGCGAAGGAGACTTTATCTGCAGTTTTGGCCGTTATGTCGAGCCTCAGCGTTTTGAAGCTTTCTGGCGGGGCAGAACGCGAGTTTCCCCTGAACATCGAGTCGCTTAGGGTTAAATGTGATGAATCCCGTGGATATCATTTCTTTGATATATAAAACTGGACCCCGAGTCCCTCTATGCATTATTACAGAACACTTTCATAAACTTGGATCGTCAAGCACTTGCATCCACCACCTAATAAAAACAAACAACCGTAGAGATACCTAGTACTAATAATATAGTACACTTTGACATGACTTAGGCCAGTCAATCAGGGCCTGTTAGCTCGCAAGTCGTTCTTCCAGAGCTTTCAAAGCTAGTGTCCTTCTTCGATCACTATCGGCCTGGGCCAATCGTTGTTGTTGGTTGTTGTGCAACCCTTGACTTCTAATGCTAGCTTGGAGATTGCCAGCTTCAATTTCATCAGGATTAAAAGGCTTGAGGAGACCCGACTTAACCATCAGATTGTAGACAGGGTCGGAGATCGTGGCAATCAAGTCACTCAAAGGAGCGGGGTAAAAGAACTTGGCTAGTGCAAAGGTATCGCTCGCATCGCCACGAATCTCCTGCTGGCTGCTGCCCTCTGTCAAAGAAGTGGGCAGAGTCTCGATGTACACGACTTTAATGAATCGGAGGTAGATCCAGGCAGTGAAGAAGCCTGTGGCAGACAGAAATGACACAGGGAGAGTATGAAGGACCAGGCCCAGAACAATATAAGTAGCAACAGCCGGAATTACCAGGAACTTGAACTGGATCTTGAAAGCCCCAGAAAAGAGCACAATGGAATGCTCCGGCACCAGCTGCTTAAGAGCCACCAAGAACCCAGTCTGGAAGGCCACTCCGCCATTAATTCTGACATTCATCAGTCCATCAGCATTGAACAGGGTAGACACAATGCAGATGTTGAGTAACGAGACAAGTGTAGGAACAACGGCTTGGATGAGCAGGAAGATGCCCAGCTCTTTACTGCCCCAGATTCGCTCGACGTATCTGCCGCAGAAGAACAGAACAGCACCGGTCAAGAAGAAGGAAAACACATTCTGTTCCACAAACGAAGTGGTGAGTAAGACCCACGGGTAGAATGCCGAGAGGCTGGGAACCAGCACGATATAGGGCACAAAGATTTCCTTAATGTCCAACGTAGGCGTGCTCTTGGGGTTTTTTTCCACCTCGTTGCTGAACGCGCCATAGCGCAAAAATGCCACCAGGGTGGAGAGTACAACGTAGCCAACGACCACAGCTCGTGTCAGTGGAGGCGCGGGGAAGCCTTTCATGGTTTTACTGTGCAGGAGGATGGTAAGGTTGGCAAGAGATGCAGCGCGACAACACGTATAAATGCGTCAACTCCTTTTGGGTGTGGGTTGGCCAGCACACTAGTCGTCCTCCCTTTGGCAGCCACAAAAGGGAAACCACCAAACCAAACTGGCAACCCGTTCCATCAATAGCCATGCATATCGCATGCAGCCCTTAAATTTTTACGCGCCTCTTCGTGCTTTATTTTATATCCACCGATCGGTCCCGCTCTCGCCAAAATTCCGATAAAAAAGCGCGGAAGCGGTGATGGGGTGTTCACAGCGGGGATCGACAGGGACCTCTCCACACTGTGAGGGAATCCAAGTGCCGCGCAGCAAAGTTAAAAAACAGCAGCAGCAAGCACTCTGCAGCCTTTTTTTTAAATATATTATAGAACACAGATTACTATTTTCAAACCAGAACATGGCCTATTTGGCACAGGTACAAAAGGTTCAGCCCCATGGCGATCACACAGCCCGTGGGATATTGGTGGGTCTCTTATCCTCATCAAATACCAGGCTCCGGGGCCGGCGTACTCTCAGCATTGATTCCCATATAGGCATCCAATTCTGCATCCAGTTCCTCAGCAGTGGCTTTGGGACGAGGCGCCTTGGGTTCTCGTGGCTCTCTATTCCGTCGACGGTCCCGACGGGAGTCATGGTCTCGTGCCCGATAAGGTGCTTCTGGTCGCCCGCCTCGAGACCACCGTTCTTCGTCTGGCCTTGAGGGGAGTCGGATCCGTTCTCGCAATGGTGGGGCGTCATTTTCAATTGTAAGAACCATCTGCTGGCCTGCAGCACGCTTTCCATTATACACTCGTACAGCTTCTACAGCGTCATCGTACAGCTCATATGTGATGTGTGCAATGCCTTCTGAACGGCCAGACCGGTCGTACTGCAGCTGCACAGACAGAACACGGCCGATCTTGCTAAACAGATCCTTTCACAGAGTTAGCTTGGGTAATTCACCGACGCAATCTGATTTTAAAAGAACAAACATACCTGCAGATCATCCTCAGTGATTCCATAGAAGAGGTTCGACACCAAAAGGGTGCAGCTAGAGACACGTTCTCTTTCTCTTTCTCTGTATTCTCGTTCCCGAGGATACCGGCTTCGGCGGTCATCTCGATAAGGTGGCTCGGATCTAGAAGTTCGCTCCTGCACTAGTGTTAGATGAACGGTTTTTGGAAGCGGCTTGCCTTGCCAGTACAAGATACCACTTTGCTTCCAGTTGGGGCTAATGCACATCATTAAGGCACAAACCACCGCCCTAGGACCCTGAAGTGATACCCATCAAGATACAAATATCTTATTTAGATCAGATTGCTCTTACTTTTTCGACTCTTCCGCTCCGACCAGATCTGGGTCGACGCTGGCTCGGCTGTTGCTACGTTAGAACTGACTGAACAAAACAGACATTTTATGAGAAAAGCTGCGAATGCTACTGCGAAGCGCTGCCATAGTCGCCATCGTCCACTCTTCCTTCTCTTTTCTCTCGTCCACTATTTCATACCTTCTTGCTCTGGATGATCTCATCCAGCGACTTTTCCAAATCAGTGCTCATAGTGATGGGGGTGGAGGAAACAGCACTTATTGGGTGCCGGCACGGCGAAATATCAAAATGCGGAGTGGGACATATTTCATAATGCGCTATCGTGCGCACACGCACACTGGGGTGTGTGTTCAAACCAACCAGCGAATAGATCAGTCCTATTAATTCTCTCTAGTGCTATAAGTAAATGCTATAATATATATAATAAAATGAGAACTGCAAATACAACTACAGCTTCACCTCATGATCCTCATGCGTGTTGTGTAACAGCCAGAGATCATCGGCACGAGGATGCAGGGTCTCCTGCTGGCCAGCTCGGGCCAGTGCCAGACCATAAGCAATGACTGGGGCAGGAATAACAAACGCCATATCAGGCAGCTGTTTGCCAGATGCCATGTGACGGCCATTGCTACTCATCATTCCAACAAGCTTCTTGCTGTTGGCATCGACCACGGCACCACCAGACGAGCCGTTCCAGCACTTGGATGAGCAGACAAGCAATGCAGGGAGACGATTATCTTGCTCAGACGTGATTTCCATCTCAGTAACACTATTGACAACTCCTGAAGATACCAGAGGAGTGACGGAGTAACTTTTGCTGGCCATGGGATAGAAGAGACCATAGCCCATGGACTCCACTTTCATACCTCGGTCAATTCCGCCATCAAAGAATGCAACCGGCGGAAGATTTAACTGGCTAGGCTCATATTCTAGAAAAACCATGTCGAGACCACTAATGGGCTCAGATAGCATCTCCGCCTCAGTACTAGAGTGTTCATTATATACAGTGATGGTCCGATAATTGGATATAACATGAGCATTAGTGACGATGATGCCAGGAGCAACGACAATACCAGAGCCCCACGATAGTAAACCCCGGCTTCTTGTACTAACAACTAGACAGACAACTGATAGTGCATTTTGCGCTGCAGCCGTTCGGATTCCGCTCTCCAGGTTGTTAGTATTAAGAGGCACAAGTTTGGCGGAGATCCCCTGCTTTTTGGCTAAAACAGACTTCTGCTCGCCTGTAAGCACACTCGCCAGAGCTTTGACAACTTCCGTCCATGGAGAGATCACCAAAACACCATTTGCTCCACCGTCATCGATTTTGCCGTCTCCCTGTCTCTTCACAAGCCCCCCACAGACTATGCCAAGGCTGTCAGAAGAGGAGCCTAGAAAGGCTACACCGCCATCCATGCCATCTAGATAACGGATATCCGCCAGCAGAGCGCCAGTAGAAATGTAGCCCAAAGTACCAGTAGAAATGTAGCCGGAAAACATGGCCGGGTTGACCAGGGCATATGGATTGCTCACCACGGTTATCGGCGCTCCGGGCCGGAGTACGTGAGCAGTGTTTTTCTTGATGCCAACCATGGAGATGCGCTTCCAAGCCGATTTGGGTAGGTTATAGGCTAATTTGCTCTTGAGAATCGTGAGCCGACAGGCATTAGCACCGAGCTCTCCGCCAGGATCAAGGCCATACTGATTGAACGGCGACAGAAACACATTTGTTCCAGACAGAGGGGTCCGGCTATGGATTTCTGCAGGATACCAGTTGACCTTGTGCTGGTCGATAAGCTGCGGAGCAGTTACGTGGATTTTTGCGTTTTTCGGCAAATCGGTGAAAGCGGGGGAAGACGATAGCAACAGCGCCGGGGCTTTGTCCTTGTCGTAAGCCAAAAAGACTGCCGAGCAGCTGACCTGAAGGCCTTCGGCAGGGATAGAGATGCGTATGACTGCACTGCAAAACAAGTTCGGAGATCCCTGTTGCATTTGATCGTTGTTGTGTGGCAGCGAGGTCAGTCTAGGAGGAACAAACCGTGGTGTTGAATCAAATCGGCATAGCCAGATTGGTGGAGCGAGCTTATCAATAAAGCGGGTAAGGCACAGACAGACAGGGAGGGATGGTACGAGAAGAGCAGAACAACGAGGAACGGTATGTATTTATAGGGTATGATATAAGGCAATGCAAGTTAAAAAGAAATAAAGCAGGATTACTGGACAACGATGTAATGGATAATGTTTGGCTCGTCTGTTATTGGCATCTCCAGCAGTGCCCTCCACCAGCTGGTGGGTTGCTGGGTGTTCCCGGTCTGTCTGGTTACATAATGGCCCAGTGCTTCGCTCGCTAGCTTGCTTGCAAGGGCCTGGTCCAACAAGAGGAGCCGAGCACTCCAGCAATGACGGAATAACCACCTCACCCTCCCACGGTTAATCCGAAGAGCCCAGACTCCACACAGGCACGCACCGCATGTACACCAAAGAAATGCAGGCCGCATTTGGCTAATGGGCAGGCGCATCAGACAGACACTCACTTCCCCCCCCTTTTTACCCCGCAAGAACCCACGGCCGCCGCTGCCCCACGCTACTTTTGTTGGTTGGCATCGCTCCGGGAGCCTTGTTGGCCGGCATGCTTGCGGGCGGGCGGGCGTAGTTTGTCCCAAACGGGTTCACGTGACTTGACCGGGCTCCAAAAGGCCGATCCAATGGGTTGCTATACCTGTTGCTCATATACCACAAGGTTGCAGCATACAGCAAGTACTTAAGAGCCGAGTATTGCTCCGTTCACTCTCCATTGCTTGGTTGTGTGACACCCGAGGTCCATCCAACTTATCAACCTCCCTTCGAGAAGCTTGCCTTGCAGACTGTTGTTCCAGATCAACTCCCTCCTCTCCCCTCCCCTCCAACCCTAATTTATCCTATTCCGCCCACCAGCAGGTGCCTCCCTTTGCCTTTATCCAACAATGGTGTTTCATGGTGGCCAAGATCGAGGCCAGACCGTAGAAGAAAGCCGGCTCTCACAGGAGCGGGAAAAGACCCACTACTGGAAAAAATGGGGCCCATATCTCAGTGAACGTCAATGGGTATGTGTGTCCAATTTGTTGCAGCCAAGCCCCTGATGCTCCTCCGCCTCGTATTGCATTATTGTATGGCAGTCCTATGTGGTGGTGGTGCAGCCTTGTGGTTTGCTGTGCAAAGCCAACCAAACCCCTCCACCAATACTAACTAACTCCGCAGGCTACTGTAAGAGAAGACTATTCTGGAGACGGAAATGCTTGGAATGACTTCCCATTTGAGCACGCCAATTCTCGTGCCTATCGATGGGGCGAGGATGGAATTGCTGGTGTTTCCGACAACCACCAGTTTGAGTGCATCTCGTTTGCATTCTGGAACGAACAGGATGACATTCTCAAGGAGCGGCTTTTTGGCCTTACCGGCCCTCAGGGCAATCACGGTGAGGACGTCAAGGAAGAGTATTTCTACCTAGACAATACTCCTACGCATTCCTACATGAAGTACCTGTACAAGTATCCTCAGACCAAGTTCCCCTACAAGCAGCTGGTCGAGGAGAATGCTAAGAAAACAAAACTTGAACCAGAGTATGAATTGGCCGATACTGGAATCTTTGATGAGAACAGATACTTTGACATTTTCATTGAAATGGCCAAGGAGACAGATGAAGACCTGCTGTTTAGAGTCACTGCCTACAATCGGGGCCCCGATGCTGCTCCATTGCACATTGTCCCCCAAATGTGGTTTAGAAATACTTGGGACTGGGGTTACGACAAGGAGCAGGGCCAGGGAATCTTGGTCAATGGCACTCCTCCGAAGGAAGCTACTCACATTCTCAAGGATTTGGACAATGGCGTTGTTGAAGCTCAGCATTGGCGATTGGGCGACCGATATTTGCAGTTTGCCATCTCTCCTGGCTTTGGCGACGAGCCGGACTTTTCTGATGATGAATATGATGATGTTGAACCTACTTTGCTCTTCACTGACAATGTCACCAATAAAGAAAAGCTGTACAAGGTCAAGAATGACAATGGCTACAAGTACTGTAAAGATGCGTTCCACGATTACATCGTGGACAAAAAGAAAGACGCTGTTAACCCTGCAAAGACCGGTACCAAAGCAGGTGCCTGGTATGCTTTTGACAAAGATGATGGAATTCCTTCTGGTGATTTTGTCACCGTTCGATTCAAGTTCAGTAAGCGAAAGCCCGAATTTGATTTAGACGAAGAGAAGTTCGATTCCATCATGGATAAGAGGCAGGACGAAGCCGATGACTTCTACTTCCATATTTCACCTCTGGTTATCAATGATGAACTGAGAAACATCCAGCGGCAGGCATTGGCTGGAATGCTATGGACCAAACAATTCTACTACTTTGTTCAGCCTCAATGGTCTAACGGTGATCCCAGTCAACCGCCCCCACCTCCTCAGAGAAAAGACATTCGAAATTCAGAGTGGAAGCATCTCCATGTCGAAGATATCCTATCTCTTCCCGATAAATGGGAATATCCCTTCTTCGCTGCTTGGGATACAGCTTTCCACTGTATACCGTTGGCTATGATTGATCCTGAGTTTGCCAAGAAGCAACTAGATTTGCTTACTAGAGAGTGGTATATGCACCCCAATGGTCAAATCCCTGCTTATGAATGGAATTTCAGCGATGTGAACCCTCCTGTTCACGCCTGGGCTACCTTCCGAGTATACAAGATAGAGAGAAAGATGTATGGACGGGAGGATGTCGATTTCCTTGAACGAGTTTTCCAGAAGCTGCTGTTGAATTTCACTTGGTGGGTCAATAGAAAGGATGTAGATGGCCAGAACGTGTTTGAAGGTGGCTTCCTGGGTCTTGATAACATTGGCCTGTTCAACCGATCAGAGCCTCTTCCTACCGGCGGTGTTTTAGAACAGGCTGATTCTACAGGCTGGATGGCTTTCTTCTCTTTGCAAATGTTGAGCATCGCTTTGGAGTTGGCTAAGCACAGATCTGTGTATGAGGATATTGCTTCCAAGTTCTTCGAGCACTTCATCTTGATTGCTGATGCCATGGCATTCAGAGGTGAGGAAGGAGAAGAAAGATCCCTCTGGAACGAAGAAGACGGATTTTACTATGATGCCATCTCATGGGGTGGCCCATGGTCAAAGCAGCTGCCTGTGCGGTCTTTGGTCGGTCTCATCCCCTTGTACGCTTCTCTGACTTTGGAACCAGAGGTTTTAGATAAGTTTAAGAACTTCTCCAGACGGGTGCAATGGTTTGTTGATAATCGACAAGGAATGGCTGCTCGAAACATGGCCTCTATGGAAAAGCGAGGTAATCGAAAGAGAATCCTTCTCTCTCTAGTCAATGAAGAGAGACTGATTAAGATTCTAGATAGAATGTTGGATGAAGCTGAGTTCCTTTCTGACTATGGTATCCGATCTTTATCTAAATACCACAAGGAGCATCCATACTCTATGAATGTGAATGGTCAGGATTTCACTGTTGATTATGTTCCCGGAGACTCCAATTCTGGTCTCTTTGGCGGAAATTCCAATTGGCGAGGACCAATTTGGTTTCCTACAAATTTCTTATTGATCGAGTCACTGCAGCGGTTCTATTTGTACTTTGGCGATGACCTGCAGATTGAGTACCCTAAAGGGAGTGGGGAGAAGTTCCACCTTGCCCAGATCGCTGAGAAGCTGCAGCATCGGCTGATGAAAATATTTGCGGAACCTCCTGGAAACAACAAATTGGAGGGCAGACGAGCATACAACGGTGGCAGCGATCTACATGACTATGATGAAAATTTCCGTGACAATATCTTGTTTTACGAATACTTTGACGCCGATAGTGGCCGAGGTTTGGGATCGAAGCATCAATGCGGGTGGACTGGTCTTGTAGCCAAGCTGATTCACGATACTGGCATCTCTTTCCGTATTCCAGACATTGAAAAGCTAAATGACCCTATTGCGAGTGCTGATTTATTCTTTGATGATATTGTGTCTAAGAGCAGATACCATTCTCGACGTAACTCGAATGTGCTCGCGCGAAAAATGTCATCAAAGTCGCTAGCGCACATGCAAGGTAGCCAGAGCAGTTTGAATTCTAGCGACCAGCGCGGTAACGCATCTGCCAAAATTGCCGAGCACATTAGACAAGCACTAGAGAAGGTGCAGCTGAACCAGCAGGATGAGCCTGATGAGGCGTAAGGAAGCTACAAACAAAGCCCCGTACCAGACAATGATCTACATAGTTCGTTAATGCGTAAGCTTGTGTAAACCAAAAAAAAAAAAGAATAAGAAACTTGCCAGCGAATGAGAGCAGCAGATCCAACCCATTTTGAGTGCCGGGCCAACAAAGCGATGACTAGCGACGTTTAGTACCTTTGGCAAACACCGCCATGATTGGCCCAATTGATTGGCGGGGCTGCAAATCGGGCAACATCATGTCACTTCTCTGTTTGTAACACCCCTTATTTTGTTTTACAAGCATTCCACAGCGGAAACTAGCGTCATCCACTTCCTAATGGTAAGCAGGTCGGGATATGCAGCCTATGCAGTGTGTTGCTCTCACGTTCCTGTTCCCCCTTCTCCGAGCCCCCCCCAGCAGCATCTGGGAAAGATTAGCGTTGTCACAGATGACGCCTTGAAAACGGCCAAAATGCAGGGAAGCAAACCACGGAAGGACTACTCCCCATCCTGGTAGATCGAACATTAACTAAGGGGTGGCAGACAGACCAGGCCAGACACCGCTACCCTTTTTTATATTATAATAGCACGGACCGAGAGGTGCAAACGGAGACAGTCAATCGCATGGACGCTGAGGGTTGCCAGAGAGCCGGAGTGGCTCCTGGAGCATATCTCACCTACTCAGAATGGCTGAGTTCAGGAGAAAAAAAGAAATCAAAAATTTTGGTGGGATGGAAAGCATGGTAGAGCTGCCGAACGAGGCAACAGCCTAAACAATAAAACACAATCTGGCATAGTCAGACACATAGCATCTGCATCTGTAGAAGAACAAAGCTTTGGGACAAAGGTAGTTAGTATACCTCAATTGCCTTTGGTGTGTCCCTCCCTTCGCCAAACACCTGGATGTCGCCGCGAGTGGACTTCTCTTTGCCGAGAGTGAGGAGCGGAATAGGGCCAGAGTCGGAAGAGCGTAATTTGGCCAACTTTTCCAGCGTTGACCAAACTTAAAATCAGTCCACTAGTTTCTCAATTTGTACAATTGAAGTTCAGCATATCGCCTGGCAAAGAAAGGTTACTGGTTCTTTGCCTTGTCTGGATTCCGCTGAGACGCATTTAAACGATGATCGCTCAGAGTAAAAGTGGCTTTCGATTGGGGATCAGCGTCTTCGGCCTATCAAAGCTTTTGAAGCTCCGTCACAGATGTAGGATGCCGCGATAATAACTTCTCGATGCATCGCGTCCATTTTTTGTCAGAGTATGCTATGGGGTATACAGTAGTTGCTGGGATCTGTTAATCTGAAATGAGTTTGTGAGCTTCGAATCCCCCCAAATCTTCTTATTCTCTCCGCTAGCTGCACTACTCCATATAACCAACAAACACATTGGCTCGACTATAGCTACATCGACAACAGCGAAGCAATGCGATGTAGAATTTCTGCAGGATACCCAGTAAGCGCAACTCCGCAGACAGTTATAGCTGTAGAAAATGCTGCGTAGGCATCCACCCAGGTGGTCCGATGCAGCCACGTATATTTAGTCTTTTCCGAGATATCTGCGAAGCTCCTAAAAGGTACAGGTTTTCGGTGCCTAGGCACAGATTCTCGCTGTTGTCCGTGGCTCCCTGAAATAATTATCTGGGCGGCATCATATGATCTGTGGAAATGAAAGTATGTATAACAAGATCCTATTATGGAAGAAATGCACAATCAAGCCCAAGTAAAGATACACAGAATACTATATGAATAAAATGGCATGGAGCTCTGCGAGCAGACGGGGCCTCAAAGATATAAGAAGCGAGAAGCCACGCATCTCGGCTCATGCGAGAATTAAAGTTTCCACGTAGCTGATTTCCTATGCAGATAGCCGGCGCTTTTTTCGTCACCACTATACAACTCTTACTCTGGTCATATTCTTTTTGCCTTCTGTACCTTGCTTGGACTGCAAAACACGGGTCGCTATTATAACACAAAATTTCCCTCTTTTGGAAGATGGCATAAAGATCTGCCGGATCTCCTCCTGAAATAATGCATTTCCTGAATTAGGGCCCTTGCTATAGCCGCCAGGGAGGCAGAACTTTGCTCTCGAACATTTCAGCTTGAAAAAAACCTATTTCACAGGAGCTTGATAGACAATTTGAGAAAAGAAGCGAAAGGAGCCTGCTCTAGTGGTCATTCCGTGTTCCAGCAAAGTTGATTAAACACTAACTCAATTTGCAACTATACTTCACAGAAACATCTCCACGTTCGGAAGGCTGCATACAGTTAACCTAGTAACATCAGCAACAATCAGAGTTGTACATGGTCTTGGTGCTGCTTTTTCGGTCAAATCCGTGGTCAGCAATAATGGATATGTCTAAGCTTATTCTGAAGAAGATTGCTAGCACATTCCATAGTTGGGCGGACTTAAGTTAGAGTAGGGCCGAATATTAGCGGCATATTTCCAATAAATGAAATAGTGTACTCTTTACAGATTCATTTCATCCAAAAGAAAATGGAATTTCGGAATCTTTCAGATTTCGCTTGCGGCCATTGCTACTGGTCAGCTTTCCCTGTCATTCACTGCAGGTGGCAGCGGTATCGAAGCCTTTTTTTTACTCTTTTGACTTTTTGTATAGAAATGATGCCCTGTGATGTGTATTTTGCCGTCCTTTTCTTCTCTTGCCTAAGCCTACTGAACGAACATGGGAATTAACACTACTACTATCATTTTTTCGATAACAAGCAACAAACTAGTGTTTTATTTGTCTATTAATTCGTAACTATTTAAACTGGCTATAATTGCTAGTGTTATATTAGTCGTTTTGCTACTGCAATGGAATGTTCTATTGAACAGAAATAAAGTTTGGCTAGGTTTCTTTTTTCATTGCAGCATAAAAAGACTTCCCATTTCGGGCTTAGTGGAAGTTGCGTGCGATCGGTCCAGTCATGAACGAAACAACGACTGCGACTTAGCCGTTACTTCACCGCCAGGTGCTATTTAGCGACCTTCGAATACAGTGCAGAAATAAACTCCGGTTCTATACGTGCCAGTGCTGCCCGATGAAAATCGACCATGTACAAGGTTTGTCGGGTCACAAAAGACACCGATTACAATGAGATATTGTCCCACGTTAATGCAGTCATGCATAATAGGACAAGATTTAGGGGCCTTTTTTGGAGAGGTACTATCAGAAGGGGAAAGAAAGATACACCCAATAGTAGGGAGGCAGGCGATAGGGGCCTCCCCGTTCTCAGTTCGGCTGTACAAAGACAAAGGTATACGTCTGTGGGGGAATACATAGTTTTAGAATAGTTGCGGTTTCAGGCCGTGAGTAGGCCTTTTGATAAAGTGGTCTCTGCTCAGCGGGTTTTTCCATTCGCTTTCCTAAACAATGTGGCGTAGGTTATGGCCTTGTCTGCGTGAACCATGAAAAAGACCCGGCGATGGCTACAAACTAACAAGCCTAACGATTTTTTCTTCCGGCCCTATTAAAGTTCCACAAAGCCTATCGAAATAATAATCCTTTGAATTATATTCCTATTTTTTTCTGGAGAATATCGTGCTTTGGAAGATCTGCTACAACAATGTACTTAATCTCTTAGTTTCTTTTAAACGTTCTGCGCCAAAAAAGCAACGAACTACAATATATCTTACATAAGGCTGGAATAGCGTGGTCCATCCGGCCCAGCTAGAGAAAAAGGAAACGGCCCACGAGGAGGGGTATAGTTTCCTGGATAGACACGCACACACGCCGTGCTCCAAAAACAAACGACCAAAAAAAAAAGTGTGTCCTTCCTTACTGTCTATGGGCGGTTTTGAGGCCCATCATCGGTGGTTGTTGCCGCAGGCTTGTCTTTAAACAACAAACAGAGTCCAGCACTTACGTCTTCGGATGAAGGAGCCCTTTTTATTTTCGGGAAATTATGTCTTATTCTAGATAATCATTTTCTTGTATGTGAGAAGATGTTCTTTTTTTTTTTACTATAGTGGTAGCAAAGTTAGAGACAGCAAAACGTCTGGCTCCGTTTGTGGACCAGACTGAGGTTGGATATCAATATAAGACAAATCAATAGGCTACGAAGACCGCAAGCAAAAGAATATACTTGTGCTTAGAGTTGACCTGGCAGTGCCTGAGAGGCATCGAACAACGGCAGAACAGCTATAGAGTGAAAATGTCGCCCTATACCACCACATCTTGTTTTCATGAGCTCTGACCAATGGAGATTTAATGAAAAGCAATATTGGCGAGATGATGTTAAATTCAAAAATTCATCACCGCATAAAGTTTTTTGGTGAAAAAGCAACGGTGGACCAAGACAAGCGAACCAGCAAACGGTTATTTTTCTGCCAGATTTTTCGGCGGCGTCTCATGCCCTGAGAGAGCCTACTGTTAACCGTAAGATGTGAAGGTTGCTTTTTCTTTTAAAAAGGTTGGGAGAAACGTTTCTTTTTGTCAAGCATATCATGAAGCTGCCAAACTAAGTTTCTGACGGTCCTGCACGACACGACTAGCCGCAAGGCTTTCTCCAAGCTTAACTCCAGCAGCAAGAACACAAAGAGGAAGTCGACGACGGTCCCTTGCGATACTTGTTGCGCAAATATGCAAAGGTCGGCTGATGAGAACAATCGCGGGGCTTAGACCAAAATGGTGGGCACAGTGGGAAAAAAGGGCGGTCTCGGCTGGCAATACAATGTGCAGGTAGCAGGCCCAGGGGAATCTGGTCGCTCATTCGGCATTTCAATCAGAGGTCCGTGTGTGGTGGGTGGGTGGGTTGGTTAAAGGTGCCTAGCATATTGTCGATTGGCTCAGACTCAGGTCCCCCCTGCCTACCCAAAACCAACCCAGCCAAGTGGAGCTAAAGTCTGGTACGACCGGATAACGGTACGGCAGCTGCAGGATTCTGGACAAATACCCCGTCATGTATACGAACAGTCTGAAGCGGGAAGGAAACGAGCGGTACGACACCGCTTGGTGAAAGGGGCGGCGGAAGCGTGCGTGAGTTGAGTTGGGTAAGTAGCGCGGGTGGGTGTGCTGCTGATGCGAGGCTCGGGAGGTCTTACGGTACTAAACCACTGAGAAACGACGGGGGGGCGCGCACTTTCTTTTATTTAGCGCCAGGTTCGGGCCCCGAGCTCCGGACACAAGTGCACGCGGCCGTGACAGGACGGAAATATATTGCAAGGGCCGAAGGAGAGCTTAGAGCGAGCCCTTGACAGAACCTGGCTTAGGTCAATCGGTTGTCCCACATTTGGCATTTCTTCTTGAGGGGGGGAGGTGGGAGGCTCACCTCACGTTTGCTTTTTGCAGCGTTGCTTTTGCGGGAGCACACTAGCTTCAGATTGCGCTGAGAATTATATTTGGGATTTCTCCCAGCAGTGTTTTTCCACTTGTTGACTATTCGACTAGTTTTTCAGTGCCAGGCTACAGTGCTCGAACGTAGCGAAAACACGACCAACCAAGGCGCGAGTGAGCTAGTGAGGGCATCCTTTAGTCCTTGCATAGCGTAGTTCAAGCGCTGTGCGAGGAGAATACCCCACGCCCCCTTCCTCTCGAGAAACCTGTGCATCTATTCCATTTTCCCTTCCTCCCCCCTCCTTCCCCCGTGTGTGTGCGAGTGAGTGTGTGTACCCCAACTGGAACCAGTAGGGCGCTCTGGCTGTGCTCCAAACCGACCCTCTATTGCTCACCAACGCACTCTTACTGTACAACAGCAGCAGCGGTATCACTAGTACCCAGTTAACATTTTGTATTGTTGCGCCGTTGGAGTCGCAGCTGTCTCAGTTTTGTTTTTAGCGGCCTGCGATTGCCTGCGGTTTTTTTCACGGCCTCCCCACCATAGGCTTCTTTTGCAAGCCCTTCTTTCGAGCGACGGGCCATCTAATTTTTTTTTGCCAGTACCAGCTCAAGCGAAACTGAACCAGCTTCTACCATAAAAGGAAAACAGGCCCAGAATAGAGCGACTGTGCGAAAGTACGAAGCCTTCTCGACCGCCACCACCGACCCATCCGACATTCCACGCTGCTCTTGATCCGGCCGACCAGCAGTGCAGCATGAAGGACGACAACGAGCGCCGTGACAGCAAGCCGCCGTCGAACCTTGCTCAGATGCTGCCTCATCCCTCGACCCACATGTGCGTATGTCCACATAATGCTGCCCGAGTGCCCCGTCCGCGCAACGCTTTCATTCTGTTTCGGCAGCATCAGCACCAGATCGTGACCCAGGAGCACCCGGGTAAGACAAATCCGGAGATATCCAAGATAATAGGAGAGATGTGGCGAACCTTGCCAGCGGAGGAAAAGGAGTACTGGGTTCAGCTGGGTGATGAGGAGAAAAAGAGCCATCTTGAAAGGTTCCCGGACTACCGTTACCAGCCCCGGCGATCCTCCAAGAGAAATGGTGCTTCAAGCTTCTCGAGTAATACTCCCATGAATGAGTCTGGCGTCTGCGCTGTGTGCAAAGGCCTGCTGCCTGGCGTTTCCTCTGATAAAGCCCAGAACCAGCACGCCTCATCGGCCAGTGCTCCCGGCACCCCAGTGAACAAGCCCACTGATCTGGCTCCGCCTGTGCCCCAGATGCTGCATTACCAACCGGCGCTGCCTTCGCTTCAGCCACCAACGGCTTACCATGCGGGTCAACACCCGCACCCTGGGGCATTTGTCCAGTTTCAGCAGCAGCCGGCATATCAGTTCTCGCCTGCAGGCTCGCCTTACCAAATGGGTCCCCATGGTCTGGTACCCCAGCCGCCGCATAAGAGCTCTGCTCCTACTCTCCCTATTTATAATACTGCATTTACTCTTCAACAACAGCGGCACCAGAGTGCTCCGGAGCAGTACAGTCTCCCCATGCTTTCCTCGGCCAACAGCTCGATATCGTCTGCAGTTTCCCGCTCCTCGCAAGGCTCTGTTTATAGCCAGACTAGCGTAGGAAGCATCACCAGTGAGTACAGTCCATATGCTGTACCCCCGCAACCAAGTGGGACCAAAGAAGACCAAGCTCACCTGGCAGCAAAGCCGCTGCCGGCAGCTGTACCACCAACTGCTGTACCAGCTGCCGAGAGCCGTGTACCAAAATCACCGACGGACCGTGCTACCCGACAGCATTCAGTGGTTTCGCCAACCCAGGCCTGGCACAATGAAACACCACCAGCTCCCAGCCATACCACAAGTACCTCCAATACCAGCCCGATCAGCCACCACCATGTCGCTGCTGTACCTAATACCCAGCCCAATACGGCCGGCAATCAGCATTTGGCAAATCATGGGCATGTTCAATCTGGTCCGTTTTTGCGGCCTCATGTACCGTTTGCCTCGGGCTTAGTCGCATTATCTGAGGAAGAGCATCAGTACAAGCGGCGAAGGACATCATCTTATCACGACCCATTGGCTCTCAGGCCCCAAGCAGTTAGTAGAGGTGAACGTTACCAGTCTGCTATTGCTCTTGCTGCTCTGAAAGGCAACCAGCAGCAAGCCTTAGGACATTCACATCTCACCAACCTGTATGCTGCTGCTTCACCAGGTGAGCACTCAAATAATGGTGTCGAGGGTAGTACTACTCCTACGTCTTCTGTGTCAGACCCGCTGACAATTAGAGAGAAAGTGGACGCTCTGGCTATGATTTGTGAGCCTATTGGTGCATTTTACCGGTCGAACAGTACGGATAGCAACACCAGCGAAAGCGGCTCGTCGTCGTCCAGAGGTAAATTTGTTTCTGTTGAAGGCGATGACCGCAAGATGGTCCAGACAATTGCCAATCTGCTCAAGGAAAAGCTGCCTGATCCGGTGTATTCTAGTGGACTGTTCCGTGAAGAGTATGCCAAGGCCCCTGCTTACCTTCATGACGAGATGGCAATTACATACTGGAAGCTGGGATGTGCGCATCAAATGATCTCTGATTTGGCCCTTGATAAGCACAGCTTCGCCGTCGTGGCGGGATATACAGTGTCCCTTGCTGATGAGTTTGCCAATACTGCTCATACTCCCGGCGGTCATGCGTTGCACTTTGATGAGCAAGCATATCGCCAGCTGTGGATGACACATGTATCGTCTCTCAGAGGCCTTCCATCACCGGATTACCTGGTTTACCTGCAGGCGGATGGCGGATTGACTCAAGGGGAAATGACTGTTGTGGAGCTAAAGGGGTCTACTAAAATGCTGGTCATTGGTGGTAACAAGGACATGGCAGAAAAAATTGTCGACAAGATCATGAAAACATTAGTGGAGTGAAATGGCGCCTTATACATTTCCGCAGGTGCAGCAAGATCAGTTAGCCGTCACTAGTATCTAGTGACTGGAAAAGCGACATGATGATGATGATGATGAAAGGTATTTTTTGGGGGAAATTTTACCGGATTGGAATTGTTTAGAACTGGAGGGATAAAATGATCCAGAGGATCACAATAATATTTGCTGAATATCGGTAGCCATGCCGATACGCTTTATTTATCATAATGATATTAATGTATCAATATTGTTAAGCTCGGTTTTTTTTAATGATATTGGCAAGAGTGGAGCATGCCTGTTTTGTTTTTTTTTGGCTCCACCCCTATCTTTCATGTATGGACTTTTATGTATGATATCTTTACGAAATAAATTAATCCTTATTAGAGCGTCTACCAGAACTTGCTAACGATAACTAGAAGAATGAGCACCACTAGGATGGTTATAATGGCCACAGTGATGATTCGGTTTGTAGCCATTCTGAGCAGTTAGTAAGATACATCTCGGGCTGCGTCATGCCTCGCCTTGTTTACACAAGGTATGCAAATGCAAACAAAAAAAAAGAAGCTATTGATTGGGTACTGCTTGGTTATTATACCCACCTTCTTGCCATGGTCTTAAGTGTTCGTATGCTCTTATCAACGTAGTTGTCGGCCTCAGACAAAGTGTTTCTAGAATTGAGGATTTGCTCACGCTGTCCACGCAGATCGGTGAGAATGTTGGCACCAACAGCCTCTGTTTCATTGGCAATTCTCTGGGATTCCCGCAGGCGCTGCGAAGATCTGTCCAGGGAAGCCTGGCCAGACAGAAGCTGCTGGCGCTGATCCAGTGCAATGTCATCGGAGCCGTTACCGGGGATAGAACGGTCACCAAACAGAGCACTTCTGTCAGAGTTATCCACGGCAGTCTTCAGTGACTTCTTTGCCCGGTCGACGTTTGTCTTGTACTCTCTGATTTTGGCATTGAACTGGCCACGCTGGTTGGATGCAATGTTTTGTACCTCGATAGTCATCTGGTCAATCTGCGAAAAGGTGTCATGTCAGCACTACAACGGTCAAACTCCCCCCATATCTAAGCTAAACCCCATTTATACATACAATTTCGTAGCCCTCATCAATGGCACGGTCAATAGCCTTGAAAGCGTTTTTCTGAGCATCTGGAACCAGGAGTTAGCACTATCATGCTGTGTCGGCCCCCCGCCGTACCAGCGCCTCCTGACTAGTCTCTTATACCCACCCTGGCTGAGCCCCGACAGCTCGTCGAGCTTCTGCTGGATCTCGCCGTACGCTAACTGGAAATCCGACTCGTAGTTGGCAAACAGCTCTGTTCCCGAAGGCATAGTGGCGGTGGAAGTTGGGTTGAACTGGGCTGGGTGTGTGTGCAAGTCAAGTGGTGGACCAGTGGCTTTGAAGGGGGGTTTTGGCTGGGTGCAACACAAAAACTGGGAGCGAACAAAATCTCTCAGCAACGAACGACTCTTTCCTACTCCGTATCGCTAATGTTCAGAACGGCGCTGCGACAGACAGTGCTGCACCCGCGGGCCGCCACTGCGCAAGCCGTATGGTCGTCTCGAGGAAGCAGGCCAGTACCGCTGCTGGCGGCAGGTCGGGTCCTTACAGGATTCCGCAATTTGCACGCCTCCGCAGTCAACCAGCATGGCCATGTGCACAAGCCCAAGCCTGGCGAAGAGCTGCATGTTACATTTATCACCAAGGAGGGCGATCAGATCCCCATCGAGGTTGCCGAGGGCGATAATTTGCTGGATATTGCACAGGCCCACAATCTCGACATGGAAGGAGCTTGTGGAGGATCCTGTGCCTGCTCCACCTGCCATGTCATTGTTGATCCCGACTTCTACGACCGGATGGAGGAGCCAGATGACGATGAAAATGATATGCTGGACCTGGCGTTTGGTCTTACCGAGACGTCGCGGCTGGGTTGCCAGATCAAAATGACTAAGGACATGGATGGCTTGCGGGTAGCTCTGCCTGCAATGACCAGAAACCTGCAGGCCCGGGACTTCAACTAAGTGGGAAACGGGTGTATTGTGCCTTCTGCTTTATTCAAAAGGACATTGTGACACATTTCCGCGTACGCAGAAGAGCTCGACCTTTCGTTGGACTTATGTGCTGCCGTTCCTCTCCTCTAATGGGAAATGCATGCTCTGCTATTGGCTGGCAGCTCCACCATTCCGATTGTAAATATCAAATAGACTATAAATTATGCTATGCAGAAACTATGACCATTTTTCTTAAATTAGTCCGCTGAGATCTTTCCGCCTGCTCGGATGAGATCCAAAAACTTCTCTTTGCTCATGTCATTCATGTGCTCCTCCTTGCGGGTGATTCCCACACTATCATTACTTTTCACTTGTTGACTAGCCAGCACGGCATTAAATAAACGGACAACACCTCTCTGAGCAATTTTTCGCAGTTTCCGTTCATTCTCCTGCAGCTGGGCTGCATCCTTGCCATCCCGGGGCTCCAGAATGTTCTTCACTCTGTCCTTCTGTTCCAAAGCCTTCTTGTCCTGAGTGATAGCTCGCTTGGCCTTCGCATCCAACTTGCTGCTTTCTAAGCTCTTAAGTTTCCCCTTATTTCGGATCAAGATGGGGTTTTCTCGGTCATGAGCCTTGACTTTGGATCCTAGAATCGCGCTGAAAGCCCGTCCAAAGGCCTCTTCCTTGGCTCTGGCTGGGCCTTTTGCAGTATCACTATCACTGTCACTCTCATCCTCGTCTTCTTCGTTTTCAAACCCATCGTCCTCAAATTCATCCTCATCCAGCTCATCTGCCTCTATTTCGTCTTCAGAGTTCTGTGAACTTGACAGTTCTTCAGCACTGCTATCTGACACTTCCGGTGATTCGGCCATTTCCGGTGCCTTTCTCTTTAGTCGTTTATTTTCCTTCACACGAACCATTTTGAATGCTCTAATCGAAAGGGTTCTTCTGCAAAATTGCAATGCTCCAGTGAAAGATTTTGTGAAACCCGACGCTGAATATATACAATTATATATATTTTTCGATGAAATTTGGAGCTCTGGATATTTTTTTTTCTCCAGCCGCTCCTCGGGTGCTCACAGGGTCACGTGTATGTCGCCATGGCAACCCAATCCTGTTTACCTTCCCCAAATCGGACTCCAACTTCACAATACATGAACTCTATCACACCTACCATTTACATACTAGCATCAAAGGTACTTGGGTTTTCGACTAATCATATCATGTCGGGTGCAGAGTCCTGGGAACTGGAAAACTTGCGTCCAAGTATCCCTCGTGCTCTTGGCCCCAATAGCAAGCTACCGGTGCCAGTCAAACATGGCGGCACAGCGGCCGCAACGAGGAGGGCTACGTTCGAGGACAAGACGAATAGCTGGCGAAGTTCCGAAGGAATGACTGTTACCAATGTTGCATTGAATACAGGCAGCTCGGTGTTCTCGGCACGGAATCGGGTTCAGTCTGCCTCTCTCGCACACAAAAGCAGCAGTGCTAGTCTGGCCAGTTCCATTAACAATGGTGTTAGTCGCAGCGTGTCAGCAAGTACCACAAGAAGACCTGCTGTGAACTCCATGAACATGGCAGAACGAGTCAGTGACTTGGAAGAAGAGCTTCTGATCACCTGCCGGGAAAACCTGGCTCTCAAGGCTCAAAACGAAGAGCTACGAAGTGGCAAGAATCAGTATGAGATCGAGGTCAACAGACTAAAAACTGAAAAGAGCGAATGGGATCTTGAAAGAAGAATGGTCGAAGACTCTATGTCTGACCTGAATGCTCAGTATAATCATCATATTGTAGATCTGAATGCCCAGCGGGATCAGGAGAGGCACGCCCTGTCACAAACATTTGAAGCAGAAAAGAGCCAGTTTTCCCAACAATATGAAGCAAAGATACTAGAGCTACAGACTCAATTTGCTGCAGAGCGACAAGATATTCAAAGGCAGCATGAAGAGAGTGTTGCTGGACTTCAGCGACAGTTTTCAGCAGAGCTCCAGCAGCAAATTAATCTGCACGAAAAGGCCCTGCATAATGAGATAGACGGCCTAAATACCCAGATTGAACATTTTCAAAATGAAAAGATCCAATTTCTGCAACAGATTGAGGATACCAAAGACCGGTTCAGTCAGACTAGTTCTCGTCTGGATCAGCTGGAGCAGCAGCATAGAAGTGATCAGCAGGAAATAGCCGCCTTGCAAAAGTATATTTCCGAACTTGAGCATGCACGGGCTGAAAAAGAAGAAGTGAATACCCAGAAAACAGCCTACATTGGCGAACTCGAGAACCAACTGGCTAACCAGGGCCAGCAATTGTCAGCAGCTATGGAGTCCCACCAAGTGATTTCCAATAAGCTGATAAAGGAAGAGATTTTGAGGCGACGGCTACATAACCAGATTCAAGAACTTAAGGGAAACATAAGGGTCTTCTGTAGAATCAGACCTCCTCTTCCTAAGGAATCTGATGCGAAGATTGTAAACATGAGCTTCCCTGACAAAGATATGGAGGCTCAACAATTAATGCTCGCTGGACCCACCACTGAGTCTGCTATGGGAACTGTCTCTAGCAAGCTACTTTCCTATAGCTTTGATCGTGTCTTTTCACCTACTAGTACGAATCAAGAGGTCTTCGATGAAATATCACAGTTGATCCAGAGCGCTCTGGACGGCTATAATGTCTGCATTTTTGCTTATGGGCAGACGGGATCTGGTAAAACATATACAATGTCTGAGCCACAAGATGGTATGATACCGAGATCTGTACAAATGATTTTTGAAACGGCTGAAAACCTTAAGGAACGTGGATGGATATACGAACTGGAGGGTCAGTTTGTTGAAATCTACAATGAGTCCCTAAAAGACCTCCTTCTGGTAGGAAATCAGCCCCAGTCACCGAGTACTCGTGATAGTGGTATTGCTAAGCTTGAGATTCGCCATGACCCCAAAACGCAAAAGACAACGGTTGTTGGTCTGACGACTGTATCTTTGGACTCGCCGGAGAAGGTCGCAGCAGTTCTTAAACGAGCTTCTGATAATAGAGTTGTCGCAAGCACAAAAGCAAACGAAAGATCATCTCGATCGCACAGTGTTTTCATGATGCGAATCAAGGGCCAGAACCACATTACAGGGCATAGTTGTGATGGCACATTGAATCTAATTGACTTAGCTGGTAGTGAGCGACTTGCTCATTCTCAGGCTACAGGTGACCGCCTCAAGGAGACTCAGGCAATTAACAAGAGTCTCAGTTGCTTAGGTGACGTTATCTCTGCTCTCGGATCAGGTTCCGGTAAGGAGAAGATGCATATTCCTTATAGAAACTCTAAGTTGACATATCTTTTGCAGAACAGTCTCAGCGGCGATTCCAAAACGCTAATGTTTGTGAACATTTCTCCTTTAGAGCCTCATGTGAACGAAACTGTCAGCAGTTTAAGATTTGCTACCAAAGTGAATGACACGAAAATAAGATAGAAACTCATTAGGATATGAGGACGATAACTATCATTTTTATGCAATGTATTTAATAATGCTTGATGACTATTTACAAAAAGTTACTACTTTAGTAACTTCAGACCCCCCTTGGGTCCGCCTATCAACTCGAAATTAGTTCGGGGTCCAAGAAGAGAGCCCATTATCTTTTCTCGCAGATCAGTTGGCAACTCACGGTAATTACCATCACCAGGTGGTATCACCAGATCGTGCTTCAGTTTTCCTGCTGACTCGAGCTGTGCCCATATTTTGGGGTATTCTAGGACAGCCCAGTATTTGACATCTGCTTTCCGGTCTTCCAGCAGAGTGAAGTTATACAACGCCTCGATGATATCCTGAGAAGGTTGTAACCCATAATCTTCTTCCATGTGTTTAGCAATGCCTAGAGCTCTCATATAAAGTCCATTAGAGCAATTTGTCACAATATACTCCTTGACGTTGTCTACCGAAGGAGTCAAGCCATACTTTTCAAATACTGTAGAATAGTACTCCTCAGCAGCCAAAGAATCATAGTGGTTGTTGAATTCTCTAGTCATTATTGAAACAGTCTCGTTATTGACAGACTGTCCAGCAGGAAATGCACAAATATCCATGTAAGTATCCATGCATCGTGACCTGTTCTCCAGCTTTGAGTAAGCCGACAGGATTGAATTCATCACGGGCATGTCATTTTCAATTTCCAGATCCATTTTGAAAAATGCATGTGTTTGGAAAACACCTTCCTCATATCGTATGGCACCAAATTCATTGAAGAGCACCACGTACATTTCTTGACCTGGAGCGGGAAATCCTTCTTCACTCTTGTGCCGAAGTCGATAAGATTTGAAGACAAGGAGAGCGGCATCTGGCCGTCCTAGCGAACAAAACTTTTGCATGATCGGAATATAGGACTCTGGAAGGATACTGACATACTTGTTTAGGTAACCAAATAATCTCCAGGCAACTTCGCCATCAGTCAACGTATAAAACTTTTCCAAAATACCTTTATAAGCATCGGTCATCGACGAAACAGGAACCTGCTTTCCGTCAACAGAGAATTCCTCTATCAGCAGTCTTCCCACATCATCCACAAAGCCGCTTGAACGTCCTAACTGTGTAAACAGTAAAGCAAGTTTAGCATTGTACCCAACTCTGTCAGTAAATATCCTTATCTTCTGGTAAGCCGAGAAAAGCTCAGGGCCATCAAACAAAGAGTCAGCAGCCATCTCCACAAGTAGCTGATCAAGAATTCGCAGCTTTTCAGGAGAATCCCAGCTACAGCCGTACTTTTGAACACTTCTTTCGAATAAATCAAGAGCCTTTGGTGCATCTTTTTTATCCAGGGCTCTTCTTACTAACAACGCATATGTTTGAGAGTTACCAAAGACACCCAATGTTTTGAAGAAAGCAATAGCCTCGTTGAAATACAGATCTGGTTGATTATAGCCTCCTTCAAGAACAGAATTGAGTGAATCTTCATCGGGCACAAAACTATTGTTGATAATGTCTTGAACGAGGTTTTTGATATTTTCAATGCTGCTACTGGTCGAAGCTTCCCACTTGAGCAGAACATCCCAAGTTTCCTTGGCTAAGCTGGAATGATAAAACTCATTGTTAAGTTTCTCAATGATTTTCTTTCCTTCCTTGTTCATATCAGGTACAAACTTTGTGCAGGCTAGAATAAGAAGCTCGTAGAACTGGAGTTTCTCTTCTGTCGAGTCGAACTTAGCTGAGTCCAGAGCAGGGATAGCATGCTTAGTAATCATTGAAAAGGTCAAAAGTTTGGCGACTTCTTGGGGTAGTTCCAGGCAGGTGTCCAAGATCATGATGATTGAGCGAAGAGAAATAGTAACATCACCACCATCTCTGGAAATGAACTTTTCGACCAATATTTTGAACTTGGTCGGGTTTGCTTCAAACCCGTTTGAGCTGATGAGAGCCAAAGTCGATATGGACTCTTGAAAAACAGCCATAGAAGTTGGGGCGTTGTCAGCTATGAGCTCAATCGATTCCAGGTCAGGCTGGAACTGTCCTACATAAGAGATAGCCCGTTTCATGTATTTGTTCACAGTATGGTTAAGGCTGTATTGGTCATAATCGTTGAGAAGACCTTCCAGCAACTTTTTGGACTCGTCAATTTTACCAGCTGCCCGCAACAGGCCGAAATATTTGATGCCATTGGACAACCGCAGATCGCTGGTAACCAGGAACGAGTCACTAAGTGCAGCGTACATCCGGGTGCACATGGAAAATACCATTGGATCAGCTGCCAGACTAGCCATATTAGGTTCTCGAAAAACAGCAAAGTAGATTCTGTTCAGCTGCGTGATGCTGAAAATGTCAATATTTGAAGAAACTGCTTGGCTGACCACGGCCAGTACCTTGGCATCAATAGCACGGCCCTTCAAAGAAGCCTCAACAATCTCCATAACCAATTCCTTGACATAGTTTTTCTCAGACTCAGAAGCCTCGCCGTGCTGCACAGTGGCGACAAATTCTTTTAACTTCCTGCTGCTCTGCATGACAGGCGATTCATCTGGTACATCAGAGCTCCAAATGCCTCGAGCTTTGCCAAACAGTCGCTTAAAGGCCGCAGCATAGCCACGCGAGTCCGATGAATAATCACGGGACCATAGCACTGGAGCTGTGATTGGCCTTACTTTCGCTCGCACCAGTCGTGTACTCCTGGGTATGTTCCGTAGCATAGGTGAAGTTGGACTGTGGGGATGGAGAAGGGTTTGTGCAATGAGAGAGAAATTGTCCACTACTGATCCAACAAGAACTCATGCCAACCGTTGAAAGAAACAGTCTGCTGGACAGATATAGACTAGCTTTGATTATTAATGAAACAATGATTCTTCACATATAGTATACTTTCCTAATCATAGACAGTCTCAATATCCAGCCAATCAGGGCGTGATCATTATTAACCCTTACCCTGCAAGATGGCATTTTGGCACCAGACGGCGAGTGCTAGGAATTCAATTCATCGCAGACCCAACTTTAGCAGATCCGTGATATTTTGCATTTAACTTACACACCACGGCTCGCACACTTGCCACCAGAAACACAAGGCGATGGGTTCTATTTTTCTTCCTCATCTACGTACTGGCTGGCATGTCGACCAGTCGATTCTTAGCGAAGAAGATCGGGTGGTTGTGATTCGTTTTGGTCGAGATCACGACCCCGACTGCATGCGTATGGACGAAATTCTCTACTCCATTGCTGACAAGGTGCGGAATTTTGCAGTGATCTACGTATGCGATATCGATGAAGTCCCGGCGTTTAATCAGATTTACGAATTGTATGATCCAATGGCAGTGATGTTCTTCTACCGCAATAAACATATGCTAGTGGATTTCGGTACAGGTAATAATAACAAACTCAATTTCGTGTTAGAAGACAAGCAGGAGATGATTGACATCATTGAAACTGTTTACAGAGGTGCCAGCAAGGGTAGAGGTTTGGTGATGTCGCCAAAGGATTACTCCACTAAAAACAAGGCATGAACGGGAGCAGAACTGATATTTATGATCCGATATAAGAGATCCCATCTCATATTTATTGAGCAGCACCTTTTGTTACTACACAATCGTGTTTCTATAACAAAAGCTGGTGGCTGCGTAGCACAAAAATGTGGCTGCTACTACAAATGGACTGCTTTTGGAGGTTAGTCCTCTGCTTTGGCGAGCACCTTTCTACACAATGGGCTCCAGAATATGGCAATACGATGGAATAAGCAATAGTGGGCCGGGCACTATTTCTTTGTATTGACCAGTTTGCCGCCTAATTGCCCCAATGCGATAAACCTGTTCGTCAAAAGAGCTGAATAGGGTCGCAAACACTGTTTGCTCCAGACAACTATATCGCTGAGCGACTATAGTGAAACTGATTTATTTCATAGAATTGTAGCATATTGAAAGATATTTCTATATTTACGGCAAGATAGAAATTTTGCTTTGCACCGCATTCTTTAGTCGTCTTTGTCTTCTCCACATTTGCTACCTGCCAATACCAGCCAGCCACACGGGAGGTAGTATTACCCTACCTGAAAGATTTAGAAGTCATCGCACCGCCGTCTAGCGATTTAGTCACTAAAACAACGTTGTTTCGACGAGTATTCCCGGTACTCGCTTCAGGTGGAGCTAGATTACGTTTGTCTAGACGTTTTATTTCGACTAGTTCCATATCTCAATTCCGCAAAGTTATGTCTCGACCGGAAAACCAAGAGTTTTCCCGTGAGAACCTGGATCAGGTTCTCAAGCGACGGTTCTTCTACGCTCCGTCTTTTGATATCTATGGTGGTGTCTCAGGTCTTTATGACTACGGCCCTCCAGGATGTGCTCTTTTGACTAACATGGTCGATGCCTGGAGAAAGCATTTCATTTTGGAGGAGGATATGCTGGAGGTTGACTGTACTGCTTTGACCCCCTACGAGGTGCTCAAGACCTCTGGCCACGTTGACAAGTTCGCAGACTGGATGTGCCGAGATTTGGCCACTGGTGAAATTTTCCGAGCTGATCATTTGGTTGAAGAAGTCCTGGAATCTCGTCTTAAGGGTGACAAGGAAGCTCGTGGAATCCAGACCGAGCCTGAGGAAGAGTCAGACGACAAGAAGAAGCGAAAGAAGAAAGTTAAGGAGATCAAGGCTGTTAAGCTTGAAGACGAGACAATTGCTGAGTATGAGTACATCTTGGCCAAGATTGATGGTTATTCTGGCCCCGAACTTGGCGAGCTTATGGTCAAGCACAAGATCAACAACCCCGTCACCAATGGACCTCTTGAGGCCCCTAAGGAGTTCAATCTTATGTTTGAGACTGCTATTGGTCCGTCTGGCCAGCTGAAGGGTTATTTGAGACCCGAGACTGCTCAGGGCCAGTTCCTGAACTTCGCTAAGCTGCTTGAAGCTAACAACTTGAAGATGCCCTTTGCCTCTGCCTCTATCGGTAAGTCGTTCCGAAACGAAATTTCTCCTCGATCTGGTCTCCTGCGAGTGCGAGAGTTTTTGATGGCCGAGATTGAACATTTCGTCGACCCCAAGAACAAGAAGCATCCCAAATTCAATGAGATCAAGGATATCAAATTGAAGCTGTGGCCCAAGGATGTCCAAGCTGCTGGTAATACCACTGTCAGTGAGCTGACAATTGGTCATGCTGTCGAGTCTGGTATGATTGACAACGAGACCCTTGGTTACTTTTTGGCCCGAATCTACTTGTTTATGATCAAGATCGGTGTTGATCCCAAGAAGATGCGATTCAGACAGCACATGGCTAACGAGATGGCCCACTATGCTGCTGACTGCTGGGATTGTGAGTTGCAGACTTCCTTTGGCTGGGTTGAATGTGTTGGCTGTGCTGACCGATCTGCTTATGATTTGACTGTCCATGCTGCCCGAACCAAGCAGAGTTTGGTTGTCCGAGAGAAGCTTGACGAACCTATTCAGGTCGAGGAGTTTGATGTGATCATTGACAAGAAGAAATTTGGTCCCAAGTTCCGAAAAGAGGCCCCCAAGGTTGAGACTTGGTTGCTTAGCCGAACCCAATGCGAAAGAGAGGATCTTGCCAAGGAGCTGGCCGACAATGGCAAGATTGCCTTTAATGTGGAGGACTACGGTGATGTGGAACTTGATAGTGGCTTGGTGAAGATTGAGAAGGTCAGCCGAATCGAGCATACCCGAGAGTACACACCTAATGTCATTGAGCCTTCCTTCGGTATTGGCAGAATTCTGTACTCTCTGTTGGAGCACAGCTTCTGGACCCGTCCCCAGGATGAAGCTCGAGGCGTTCTTTCATTCACTCCTCTGGTTGCACCTACTAAGGTGCTGGTTGTTCCTCTTTCTCGAAACGAACAGTTTGACCCTATCGCCTCGTCTTTGGCTGCTAAGTTGCGAAAGAACGGTATCCCTGCCAAGGTCGATGACTCCGCTGCTTCTATCGGTAAGCGATATGCCCGAAATGACGAGCTTGGTACTCCTTTCGGCATTACCATTGACTTCCAAAGTGTCCAGGACGGCACCATCACCGTCAGAGAGCGAGACTCGACCAAGCAGGTTCGTGGTGAGGAGAAAGACGTTCTTGAAGCCATTCGAGCCATGGCTCATGAGGGTGTCTCGTGGGAGACTGCTACCAAGAACTTGAAAGAGTTTGAGGGCCAGGAACTCGACGAGTAGACATGATTAAGTAGATTCAGTTCAGCTACCAGTAAGAATTTTTCTCATCATTATATGAATGTACGTGCAGCTATCTTGTATCGTTGGTACTTTGCTGCGACCAACCAATCCACGTGTAGCCATTTTTGCTGAGCTTGTTCAACTCCACCATGAAGACCCAACGCTAAAGTTTGGCTGGGGCACGCAAATTTCACCTTCCAACCTAATCATGTCGCTCGGAACAAAGCTTGCCAGCGTCAAACGACTAGTACAGGAGGTACGAAAATGGCCCGATGATAGTATGAAGGTCTATGCCTCGATATCCCTTCGAAAAAATCTGCTCGAGAAGTACGAAAAGGTTCTGGATGGCGGATCAGCCTCCAAGCTTCCAGCTGCTCACATCATCGACAACGAAGCTACTGCGGCCAATATGCTGGGTAGAAACCTAAATCAGGACACTGTAAGTTTCGGTATTTGTTATATGCGGTGCGGAACAGATCTTGGGATCTGAGATATAGAGCCAGTCGTCCGTGATCTTGTTCCACAGAATGGAGCATCAGCTAATCTTCAGTACCCCTTGAGCGAACGAGCTCTGCGACCTTCAGGAATGGGCAACTACTACCAGAGAATTGTAGATGAAAGTAACAAAGGAAAGAAGAAGGACGGCTTCTTCAAGAGTGTTTGGACTGTGGCGTTTGGATGGGCCAAGCGATAAAGGTGCAGCTACGCTAAAGCTAACGCACGGGAATGTTTTCGTAACTTCATTATTGTACATAGACGAGCTAGTATATAATTATGGCAGAGCAGAATAAATAGGTTCTTTTTGTCGATCGGAGCGCAGCCCCGCTGTATGAAGTCTACTTCTTCGCGTAGGTCATTTTTATGCCATGGTCAGCCAACAGCACAGCTTCAGTCCGAGCCCGGGCCACAACAGCTTGTTCGTCTTCTTCAAACTCTACAAAACCAAGATGCCGTATAGCAAATAGACGGACTTCCACAAATCCCGGGTACTGGGAGAATGTTTCCTCGAGAAACTCCTTGGTGATGTCGTTGGAGATATCTTCCAGGAACAGAATCTTGTTCGGGGGAGCCTGTTCTGCCTCCTTGCCATTTGTATCAGGCTTCTTCTTTTTAGGAGGATTCTGTACAGCAGTAGAAATCTGCTCACTCTCCTTGCCATTTGTATCAGGCTTCTTCTTTTTAGGAGGATTCTGTACAGCAGTAGAAATCTGCTCACTCTTCCTCTTTTTGGGGTTCCTGGCTTGATCCTTCGCCTGACGGTCTTCTTTGGCAGCCAGTCGGGCCTGTTTGTGCTCCAGAAACTGGTCGATGCCTTCCTTTTTGACCGTGGCATCGCTCTTTTTGCGTGAGAATTCAATGACCATGGCCTTATTGAACAATTCCTTGTCGGTGAGCTCCGTTTTGGCCTTTTCAGCTGCCTGGGGGTTGTCAAACACTACAAATGCTTGGCCCCTCATGCGAATGTTCTTGTGTGCGATGACATCGAGAATTGCACCAAACGGCTCGAACAGCTCTCGCAAGCTTTCTTTGAGCTGTGGTAGTTTGATCTTCTCGTTGAGGTTGCGTATGTACAGGGTCGAGGCACTCATGGTGGTGGGTGAAGATCAAGACTTGCACAGAGTCTCGTTCCCATTCAACCAAACCAAAAAAATCCATTCACCCACCCCAGGCTCTGGAGCTGCGTAGTAGAGAGGGCTCCGCTAAAACCCCGCTTCGGCTACAACAAATTTTGAAATGGCCGATGAAATAGATGCGCTGCTGGCCAAAGAGGTCTCAGACTTCAACAAGGATCAGGAAATTGACCGTATTCTCAAAGCGTTTCCGCTCGACGCCTACTCGGTGCTTGATCTGCAGCCAGGATGCGATTCCACCGCCATCAAGAAGCAGTACCGAAAGAAGTCGCTGCTGATCCACCCGGACAGAACGAAAAACCCCCAGGCTCCAGATGCATTCGATCGCCTCAAAAAGGCAGAAGACGAACTTCAGGACGATAAACGGCGGGAATTGCTCGACCAGGCATTCACCGATGCTCGTCGGCTGCTGATTCGCGACAAAAAGTGGACTTACGACGACGAACGGCTCAAGTCGGAGGAGTTTCTGGCCGAATGGCGCGACAAAACCAAGCAGGTGCTCATTGAGAACGAGCTGCGCAAGCGCAAAATGCAGAGGCTGCAGATGGAGCAGGAGGGCCGACAGAAACGCAAGTTGGAGGAGGAGGCCGAGGAGCGCCGCCGCAAAAAGGAGCGCTCCCAGGCTTGGGAAGACACCCGAGACGATCGAGTCAACAACTGGCGTGACTACCAGAAAAAGGCTACCAAGAAGAAAAAATCTTCGCAGAAGGTGCTTGGCTGACTGGCCCAAGTATCAGAAATCATGTGGGGGTATTTCTTGGCTGTGTTCTTCTCGTGGCTCTGCTCGACTTTGCTGGGCTCTGTTCACTGGGATCTTTTGTATCACCTCTATTCACTCACTCACTCACCAACCACCATGTCTTCGCTCCGGCCGTACCTGCCACTGGCCATCACAGCTCTTGTGTCGCTGGCTACGGGCTATTTTGTCGGTCTGCGTGCTGCTGCCGAAAATGAAGAAGAAGAGGATGCTCCCTCTGGAACTTTTGCCAACTCCACCGAGGAGTGCAAAATGGTATTGGTGGTGCGCACCGATTTGGGCATGAGCCCTGGTAAAATTGCTGCCCAGTGTGGCCATGCCGCAGTTGGCTGTTACGAGAGTATTGAACGATCTAACCCAGCTCTGCTTCACCAGTGGAAACGCTATGGACAGGCTAAAATCGTGCTGCAATGCAAGTCTGAGCAGGAGATGCTTGGTCTGCAGCGAGTGGCTCATATGAATGGCATCACCAGCAGGGTCATTCATGACGCTGGCCGAACAGAAATTGCTGCCGGATCTGCCACTGTAGTTGGTATTGGTCCTGCCCCGAAAAGCGCGGTCGACATTGTCACAGGCCATTTGCGCCTGTACCGTTGAAATGCCGGTCATAGCCCTGCCCTGATCCACCGCATATATATCCTCCTACACCTTAACGAAATGACGTCTTTGCCTTGCGTAAAATCTCTATAAAAATTTTTAATATGTACATTTATGCAATTCTCCTTTTTATAGCCCTACTACTAGGAGACCGTCCATGACGTTGAACTCCAAAATCTCCGTGCAGACTACAGTATTGCCTGCATGTACCTTGGTGTATGGCAGCAGACAGATATCCACGTTCATTCCAAGCTCGTGGCAAAATCCCTTCGCAAGGTTTGGATACTGTGCATCTCCAGTTATAATGCAACGAAATATGTAGTAGCCCTCCTTGGCGTTTTGAAGCTCCTGCTCCAGCTGACCAAGTTTGTAGTATTGCACCAGTCGTCGCTTGAACCAGCTTAGAAAATGGCCTTGCGATACGACACTATTTACATACTGGGAGCCTGGAATTTGCTCTCGGGTATTGTTTGCCATCCAGCTTCCTCTCTTAATCCGGTAGCTCAGATAATCGTACTGTGCCAGAATATGCATTCCGTTATCCAGCGGAAATCCAATATCAACATAGTTGGAACACGCCAAGCCATGGTGGACTGAATTCTTTTCAGTTGTGTAAATTTCGTTTCCAAGATGCTGTTCTTCTATCTGAGCTCGGCAACTTTCGCTCAGAGTGCCGTCGATTCGACGTGATATGCTGAGACTGGCTAGATTGTCATCTGACGATCCGGCCACTCTATCTCGCTGTAGGTACATGACAGGAATATTCATTCTTGCACAGTACTCTCCAAAAACTCTACCAGCTATTATTCTGGCTTCTTGTATCATGTGAAACCCAGTATAGCTGCTGTGATAAATAGGCATGCAGTAGGCTTGTGAAGACACAGAATTGTCCTCCACAGCGCCTCGTTTAATTCTGTCTTCAAAGCAGGTTTTGATCAAATCAAAAGCCATTTTAAGATCAGAAGGAACGTCATCTCTAGCATCTATAGATACTATTGGCCGCTTGCCAATGGAGATGTACTCGACAAGAGCAGATTCCCACAATAAGTCAAAAGTTTGGTTGTCCGTGTCTTTAGTAAATGGCAAAGCTAGTCCTAACACGGTGGTATTTGCTTTTCCGTCCTTGAAAAGAAAACTCTTGCGAATGCTCAAAGGCAGCAGATGCAAGACACCTTGTGGAGCTTCCATTGAGTTGGCCCTCTTCAACACCGCTGTCAGCATATCTGACTTCAAGCTTCCCAGACGAGTCATATCGGGAAGATGAATATAAAGAGTTCCCGAAATACTCCTGCTGTAACTGTTGGATTCAAAGAAATCGCTATTTCGATTTTCATCGTTGTATGAAATAGATATCCCGATGTCGCTAGCCTGCTGGAATGTGTACACTGTCAGGTTTTCGTCCGGTAAAGGCAGAGCCAGTGAAGATGATTTCGTGTTATGCTTCTCGCCATTATATGCAGTCAAAATTTCATCTTCCAGATCATCAACAAGCTTGAAACTCGACTCATGATCTTTCCAGCATGCCCCGTATGACGAACCCAAAAAGGGATTCGTCGGATCCGTGAGCCGCGCTTGAGCCAGCATTTTGAAAACAGTAGAGGGAGCTGTCAGCCAGTTGTCAGAGTCAGCTTCAGGATAAATATGTGAAAGCAGGGTACTAACTGCCGGCGCCAGTCGCAGATCAGGACATAGCATATAGTGGTGGAAGAATATTAATAGAGGTCGCAGGGTATTGCTGCCCACATCATCACCATTCATTCGGCTTTTGAGAAGAGTGATATATGATTCAAATTCATGCTGAGAAAGATTGTTCATGATTTTGTCCACAGCTGCCGTAGCTGCTGGCGACATTGTCAGGAAAGGAGCAGATAACGAGGGTCGACAACCACGCAGGTCTTGAAAACATAACGAGAAATATGTCGACAGCAATCGCTTTGGAGTCTGTAAAAGAGCCTTTGTGTGGTACTGATGCATTATTTTCGTGGCAGAAGCCAGATCGATTGCCGACAGGTTAGTCGAGCGCGTAGTTTTGGCAAAAACTGCGGGGAGCCGGTGTGCAGAAATGCTCTGAGCTAGAGCCAGGGAGTCCCTCACAAGCAAGCGCAGATTCAGGCTCAAATGTTTTCGGAATAACGTAGAGCTATTCTCGTCATTCGATAACTTTTCTATTATCGCAGAAGAATAAATATTTTTGAAAATGGCCACAATCGTGGACGAATCTTGAATGGTGATAACCTCGCTGGAGAAACATGTGAGTAGCTTGGGCCTATCCTTCACTGTAATAACTGTACCAATATGCGTTTCACCATTTCTGCTGCATATTTCTACCACATCTCCGACATCCAGTTTTGTTTTTCTACAACATTCTGTACCAATATATGAAATCGCAGCATCATCAAGTCGGGTGCTGAGAGCTTTCATCATATCTGAGTCGATCTGGGACCGTTTCGGTAGCGTCGAGCTATCCAAAAACTGGCTGTAGTAGCTCAGGCTCGTTGATCCGACAGGCCTTCCTGTATAAACCTGTCCCCCATTTGACCATTTGTTAGGTAGCGGTGTGAATCTAGAGAGGCTATCCGGCTGCTCAAACATGCTCGTCTGAGCCGGGTGCGAATGCGAAGAAGCTGTACGGAGCTGTCCTAGCTGCTGCCCGTGTAGTCCCGGTCGCACTCGCAGACACGGTCTATAAGGCACTGCAGCCAGCAAGGGTGGACATCTCCATCTTGCTCCTGTGCCTACCGGTCGACGCATTGGTCTTTCGAGTATGGATCGGATTGGGTTATTGATCTAGAGCCTACCAATATTTATTTCGATTGTGCCGGCTCGTTTCGTGCGCACGGCTGTGACCATTCTCGCAGTACCCAACCGACACCTGAATTCCATTTTCCTTCAGCCAAACGCACATGCTCAGTCCACCGCAGGGCTTCGGGTGCGTGGAAGACGGCCTCTACCGCTGCAGCACACTTGATCAGATCAATCTGCAGTTTCTATCGACTCTGGAGCTGGCCACAATTGTGTCGTTGAACCCTGCAAGGCCCCACAAGGCTACCCGTAGCTTTGCAGCCGAGAACCAAATTGATCTGGTGCATCTGGCGATCCAACCCTGGCGCAACTCTTCCGACTGGAATATGATTTCTAAAGAGTTGAACCAGGACACCCTGACATATATTCTGGACAAGCGAAACTATCCATTGCTACTGATTGACGGCACTAATGCCTTTGTGGGTGTCCTCCGTCATCTCCAGCACTGGTCTTATTCGTCAATTCTCATGGAGTACCGTGCATTTGCTGGTGATAATAAGACCAGTTACAAGACAGAGGTTGTTTTGGAGTTAACTGACTGCAAATGTATCAGTCATGAAGAGGCTGTGAGGCGCAGAAAGAGTATCGAGCAAGGCATTCGTCCGACGGGTCTGACCCCTACAAGCAGAATTTCGCCTAGCCCAAAAAAGTCGAGAACAATTATATTGAATCTTCCTCCAGATGATGTTCTTCCCGAGTGGTTTAAACTTGGCCAAATTCTCTGGGCTGAGGAGCACCCATTAGAGGCAACTGCAGCATAGTTATTTCAGTGAGCTTCGGATAGAGCTGGGTCTGCCATCAGCGAGCCAGCATCGATCCTCTATGGGTGTAAGATAGGGGTACTTTTATACCCATGATGCCATGCCCAGGGCCGGCTTTTATGCTACTTCCCGATATACTTCCCGATATAACCTTGCTTATCTATTTATTACATTAATGATCGTATATGAGCTGGCATCAAACATTTTCGTAGCATGGCACTGGTGTGTGCTTAAATGCCAACATAAATGGCATTTGGCAATGCACGTACTAGTGATTACTCTTCTCATCCGTATCAATATGCCACACGACATAGTTAGGTAGACCCACTACTCGGTAGCCTGCTCGCTTGGCCATTTTGGCAAAGCCTTCAGTCTCAGCCTGGTTTTCAAATGCATAGGCCGGGAAGTTAATACCAGATCGATGAACGTCCGCCTTGACGACAATGTTGACGCCTCCGACACCATCTAAATCAATTTCTTCGTCTTTATTTAGTCGGAAATCGCCCATTCGAGCCATGTGCTTTCTGCCTGTCTTGAAATGGGTTTCGTAACCTTCGACAATGATGGTGTCCTTGGGCAGGGAGTCAGCTAACTTTAGGCCCTGGTCAGTCTCGACCCATGAATTGTAATCAAACCGTCCCTCGATATCTTTTCCATCTCTGTATCGGTGGAACCAAATATTGGGAACCAGGACATCAGTATCGTGAGCAATAAAGTCCTCGACGATGGAGGGAGGAGACTCTACAATGTCCACATCTCTCCACAAAACCCAGGAATGGTCAGGTCTCAGAGCAGAGTACAGGAGGTAGTTTCTTGCTCGAGCCATGGACTTTCTTCGGGTAGCTTGAACCTCGAAGCCATGACGCTCTTGTACATCTAGGTTATCCAAAGTGGAGCCAAAGTCCTTCTGGAAGATCTGGACAGAACGGAAAGGGTTATCTCCTGACTGGATATTGTCGAGCTCCTGGGACAAGATGGCCAGCGTATCGTCCGAGGTATCGGAGATCAAAAAGCCTAAATCGATCAAAGAGTGAGGGTAAGTCAGAGCCAAAGTGAGCTCAATGAACTTGGGCAGATAAGGGGCAGCATCCCTGAGAGGGCACAGCAACAGGAGCTTTTCTTTGTTGTCAGCTGCCTTTCTGGTACTCTGAATCTGATTCAGATCAAAAATAGAGATGGACGAATTAGCTAGGTCGACAGCCTGATGGGTATTGAACTGCACGGGAGTGCCCTGATGCCGATGCCAGTCCGAGTACGTGTTGATGTCCATGTCGGTAGGGCCCATAGCAGGGCCAAAGCAGTAGTACTTCTGCAAGTTTGACTGGCTGGACGGAATGATCATAGACACGACGAAGTAAAGCACAACAACGCTGGCAGTAGCCACAGCCAGGCGACCGCGGTTGATCAAAGGACGCACCACGCGATACGCTTCCTGAGGGTAGTGTTTGCGCTTTTCGTACTGGTTGTGGAGCAGCTGGTAACCCCAATGACCCTTGAGGGATTGCGCATGAGCAGACAGCTTTTCCATCTCGTCGGTGTCTGGATCAAGTGGGGAGAGGAGGTTGGGTTTTGGTAGGAAGGTAGGACAAGATGGTGTTCGGCGACACTGAAAGGCTGGAAGCGAAACACATAGACGAAACCCGGCGCAACTCAATAAGCGGCTGCAAAAAGTTCGGCACGACCACCCTCAATTTTTCTTTAGTGCTGCTTCAGCCGCCCCTTCTTCAGACACCGGGAATTGAATGAATTGAATAGAGCTGAATCACCGGCACAACTCCCTCCCTTTTCCCACTACGTCCGGCACTCTTCCTCCTAGCATATGATGGCTCGCACGCTGCTAAATTTACATGCGCAGCCCGATGTCCCAGTCCTGATCCACGAAGTGGCTACTGGCACCGCTGTGCAGAACAAGTTTTGGATCGAACTACGAGGCTCCTCGTCCACCGTGGGCATCGCTCGCGACGGGCTGAGGGTCCTCGATGGCCCGCTGAAGCCTGCCCCGGTCTTCGAGCCGCCAAGCATAATCAAACTTGATATCGCTGAAACTCCCGTCAAGTTGGTATATCCTCGAAAACCGCTGTTCAGAAACTCACTGACAACCACTGTCACCTGTCTGGATGTTTCCCCGGATCAGCAGCTGATGGTTATCGGTGATCTCAATGGTGCCGTTGACATTATTAGCATACCGGAAAATGGCCAGCTACGCCGAAAACTCGCTGGTCACTATACCTACACATCAGCAGTACGGTTTTTTCCTTCGGGTCAAGTTGTGGTATCGGCCGCTTCTGACATGCAGATCAAAATCTGGTCCGCCATTGACGGCTCCAACCCAAGAACACTAATTGGCCACAAAGCACCCATAAATATATTAGAGCTCATTGGTAAGGGCCGCAACATCGTTTCTGGTGACCGAGATGGCAAGGCAAATCTGTGGGAGTGTGGGTCTGGTAAGACCCTTGCTCAGTACTCTCTGGGGGCTAGCATTGTGGGCATAAACTTGCTAGGCTCTGGTGGCACCACGGCGGCGTCGTCCGCAACAGGTTCTGGTTCTTCATTTGATGATGATCTTCTCTATGAAGCAGATGGCAAATCACTTCTAATTGCATCTACTGAAGCTACAAAGTTATACGATGTCAGAGCTCCTTCGACGCCTGTGTCTACTATTCCTCATCTTACATCTGCCTCTGCACTTGCTTCACATGATAACTCCATCGCAATTGGCTTTGAAAGTGGTCTCGTACAAATCCACGACCAAAGAAATCCAAGTGAACCTACTACTACGTTTGCCAAAGTTGAAAAAGAACGCTCGCCTATTTTGTCTCTTGCCTTCAAATCTGATCTTCACTTGACCATTCTGGACGAGTCGTCAGCTTTAACAGCATCTCTCCTCGACAATAGTGTAGACTTCTATATTCAGGAAATTTCGCCTTTGGCTGTCAGGCAGACCGCCAATCATCTGTATACTGCAGGAAAGCAGGGCCAGCTGCAGATTTTCTAGACTGGAGAGAGAGAGGAAAGCTGCCTCAACACAGCAAAAATGCCACGATCCGGCTAAATTTTGCCGGCCTGCTGGTGGCAAATAAAACGTTTAAAAGGCATTTTCTTTAAAAGCATAAAACTGTTGAAAGTATCACTGAAAAAAACTGCTAGTTTTTAAGGCAATCCATAATCATTGATAAATACTGGATGGAACTACATTTCAGCCATACGCCTTCGATCATAAAAGATGAAGCCTTATCGCTATACATCATCCAAATCTCCAACAGTACCAAATTTTCCGGTTTAACCGCTGGGTAATCGCTGATTGCTATTAGTAAAATAAAGTTTTATCTCCGTTAATGCGCTTAAAGATTTCTCAATAGATCACCTGAGGCTCCCATTGCAAAAGTTTATGTGGTTACAGTGCTTTAGATGCTGACAACTCAAGCACTGTCGATTACTATCTCCGCGGATATAGCCTGTTGATCTCGTAAGTAAGTCTTGCAGACGCAATTTGGCAGAATGAAATATATATAAATACTGCAGACTTCAATTCACAATAGGTATTCAATAATTAATTAATTATACTGAAATGGCAGGCGATAAATCAGCATCTTGGACTACACCGAAATCGGTAATTGATAAATCATTCTCTTGGATTTCACAGAAATTACCCAGTCTCGCAAATCTCAATGTCACCGTTGTTGGTGGTACTAATGGCTTAGGTAGAGCTATCAGCGGTGTTCTTGCTGCTGCAGGGGCAAGCGTTACAGTGGTCGGGCAGACCTTCAGAGATGCTGGGAAAGAGAATATCAAGTTTATTAAGGCTGATTTGAGCTCTATCGCAGAGACCAAAAAGGTCGTTAAACAACTGGATCCGTCATCGATGGACATTCTACTGTTTACCACTGGTATCTTTGCTTCTCCTAGCAGACAAGAGACTGCCGAAGGACTTGAGCGTGATCTGGCTGTAAGCTATTTGAATCGATTGGTTATGATTCGAGAAATTGCTCCTAAGATGAGAAAGCTGAATAAAGAAGGTTCTTCTGGATTGTTTCCTAGGATTTTTATTATGGCTTTTCCTGGAAATGGCCAACTAGGTAGCCCTGAAGATCTTAACTGTGAAAATTCGTACGGCCTAATGAAGGCCCATATGAACACTGTTGCAGGAAATGAGTCACTGGTATACGATAGTGTTTCAAAGTACAAGAATGTTCATTTTTATGGCCTTAACCCTGGCACGGTTAAGACAAACATCAGAGACAACCTATTAGGTGGAGGCTCATGGAAGTCATACATTGTTGAAACAGCTATTGGCTGGTTCACTCCTACTCCTGAACAGTATGCAACAAAAATTGCTCCGTTGCTGGTTGCCAAGGAGTTAGAAGATCGGAACGGCACTATCTATGATAACAAAGGGAATGGCCTTCTGCCCTCTATGAATTTGACTCCTGAGTATGCATCCAGCTATGTCACAGCTTCGGAAGATCTCCTCAGAAGAAAAGAACTACTCTAGTCTCTAGTAGGTGCACCAAAAGATTTTGATTCTAAAATGACAATATTATTTTTAGTAAATATATATTTTAAGGTTAAACAGGTCCGCCGAAATTTTTCCTTTTTTTCAATTGTAGTAGATTCACCTTAATGAATCTCCCCAAACTAGCACCGTTGGATAAAAAGCCTCAATCTCGGCAACAAGATATAGAGCCTCTAGACCTTAATGAGCCGAAAAGCGACGCTGGTCAGAAAAATTTCAATATCTAGGACGGAAGCTGAAAATTTCTCTGTTATCAAGATTCCTGCAAGATTCTAGATTGATGTACTTATCTATACTAAAAATTATAAAAATTAAGAGATGCGCTTATCTACATCTCTCTACTTTGAAAGGGTGTGTGTGCCTGCCATTTTTTTCCTTTCGAGCTAAGCTTGTGGGATAAAATAATTAACTATTACTGCTGCAACCCCATAGGGTGCCATTACGATATTAGGTAGCAGCTCACTCGCGGCAGTGTTCTGACGAATTTCTGATGCGCCTAAAAATTAATACTGGCAAAACAAAGACAAGGTATCAAATTTTGGCCTGTTTAAAGATAGGGCCTGGAGAATCTTACTTTTCTCTCTTCTAATCGGTTGGTCCTCCTAGACATGGGCGTGGTATTGTAGTCTACCTTTTGAATTAGCAGTTGGCTACGATTCGAGAAATGGCTGACAAAACCTATCATGGGTTCGTTCCTTGAGCCTTTGTAATATCGAATTCGTCAGGTTTGAACGGCTTTTAATTTTTAGATATGTACTGCAAGTAATAGTCGGCTTAATCAAACTTAATAGGGTTTTCTTTAAAGTACTTCTCAGGAGTTGTAGGCAGGAAATCAATCTCTGCAGTGGTCTCTGCAACTAATTCTTTAGTTTTTGGACCAAAATAACCAAACTTATTGTGCCAAAGAAACATCTCAGTAAAATCGTCAACGAAAGCAGGCGGCATATGCGACCGATATTCTTCCTCAGTAATCGGAACGTATTCAATGTCCTTTTTGTAAACTTTTGAAAGAATCTTGGCAAGATCATCCATGCTATAGTGTCCACCAGCCGAATGTAGCACCTTTCCTTCAAAGCCTGGAGGATTCTTGAGAATTTGGCCAACAAACTTGCCAGTATCACCCACAATATCAACCCAAGGTAATGTTTTCTGAGGGTCCATGAGGTTGGAAAAGACGTATTTGCCATTCTCAACTGGCCGAGGTTTCATCATCCCTTGAAAGTTCTGCAAAAAGATTCCCGGAGAGTAAAACGAGCTTTTGATAGGCAGCCCCCGTACATAGTTCTCCACCTCCGCCTTTTTGTCAAAATGTTCCACATGGGTCAATTCACCTTTGGAAAGCTTGCTGATAGGAGGCAGAGTGCTCCAAATGAAGTATTTGGCTCCAGCAGCCACAGCAGCATCGGCAATGGCCTGACCATCCCTATACTCATCACCTCCCGGGCTCATGGCTGACATGGCAAACACAGTGTCTGCATCTTTCAGCGCTGACTGCAAAGAAGCTTTATCAGTAGCATCGCCTGCAACGACCTCAGCACCAAGAGCCCTGAGTTTCTCAGCCGACGGCTTCGATGGATCTCGGGTAATTGCTCTGATCTTGTACTCGTTAGCCAGCTCCTTCGCTGCGTACGCTACAACTGAACCACCCTGCTGGCCAGTGGCTCCGAACACCACTAATATTTTGCTCATTTTCAATTGAAGCTGTCCAGAAATTAGTTCACTTTTTTGATGCTAGCTCGTCTCGCTGCTCTCCACTGCAAATGCGAGTGTGGGGTATCCCTCTGGATTGCTGTACTCTTTTATACACCGCCATGACAAAGAAGGCACCTCACTTTATGCAGCCATGCGATAGCAATCAGAAACAAGGTATAAAGCCGAAAATGGAATTAAAGTTCCTAAACATCCGGGTCATCAGATGGAGAGCTGCTAAGGCACCGGGTGGCTCTAACCCGGTTCCAATGAGCATTCTCTGGTGATAAACCATCACAGCTTCCGATGCTTGGACGATAAGAACCTACAAGGGCGTCCTCTCAACGATGATTTCACAGCTTCCGATGCTTGGACAATAATAACCTACAAGGGCGTCCTCTCAACGATGATTTCAGCCCCCATATATCCAATTACTTCCAGTTGAAAATCACTTTTTGAATAATTGCATTGCTTGTATATATTTGGATTGTTGTCCAACTTGAATTAGTTCTTTTTACGAAACAATATATAAAACAGTAATCAAGCTTCAGACTTCTAACGTCCACGCATTCGCTCTCAGGGGAGAGTGACCTTAAGCATCGATGAGATTCTCCTCCTCGGCAGGTGTTTCCTCCTCCTCAGTCTGCTTCTTCGAGACTCGGTCGTAAAACTCGTCCAAAATCTTGGGGGAAATTCGATTGAGCATCTCCTTGGGATAAATTCGGAGCAAACTCCAAGCCTGATCTAGAGACTCGAAAATGGTTCGGTTCTCATAGTTGCCCTGGCTAATATAGGTCTTCTCGAACTTCTCCAAAAACTCAAGAGAGAGCTTGTCTTCTGTGGACAGTGCCTCTTCACCAACAACGGACTTCATGGCGGCAGCATCTCGACCGATGGCATACTTGGCATACAGCTGATTTGACACATCGCCGTGATCCTTTCGGGTCATACCCTCACCAATAGCCATCTTCATGAGACGAGAGAGAGAGGGCAAGACATTGATAGGAGGATAGATACCTCGGTTATGCAGGGATCGGTCGACAAAGATCTGGCCCTCGGTGATATAACCAGTCAAATCAGGGATAGGATGGGTGATATCATCGTTGGGCATGGTCAGAATGGGGATCTGTGTGATGGAACCGTTTCGGCCCTCAACTCGACCGGCTCGCTCGTAGATGGTAGCCAAGTTTGTATACATATAACCGGGGTAACCTCTTCGACCAGGCACTTCTTCTCGGGCAGCAGAAACTTCTCGCAGAGCATCAGCGTAAGAAGACATATCAGTCAAGATGGTCAATACATGACGCTCAGTCTGGTAGGCCAAGTATTCGGCAGTGGTCAAGGCAAGACGGGGAGTGATAATTCGCTCAATGGTAGGATCGTTGGCCAAATTGAGGAAGAGAGACACACGTTCAAGAGAACCATTTTCCTCGAAATCCTGCTTGAAGAATCGGGAGGTTTCGAGGTTGACACCCATGGCAGCAAAGACAATGCTGAAATTGTCTTCGTGGCCGTCGTGAACGTCCTTGGTGGGTCGCACCAACGATGCCTGTCGGCAAATCTGGGCAGCGATCTCATTATGAGGCAGACCAGAGGCAGAAAAGATGGGAATCTTCTGTCCTCGAGCAATGGAGTTCATAGTATCAATAGCAGAAACACCAGTCTGGATCATTTCCTCCGGGTAGATTCGAGAGTAAGGGTTGATAGGAGAACCATTGATATCCAGGTAGTCCTCAGCAAGCAGCTTGGGACCGTTATCAATAGCACGTCCAGAACCATCGAAAACTCGGCCAAGAGCGTCCTCAGACACAGGAATCTTCAAGCTCTCGCCAGTAAACTCCACAGTGGTCTTCTTCACGTCGACACCAGAGGTACCTTCAAAGACCTGCACAATAGCTCGATCACCTCGGACTTCAAGCACCTGACCGGAGCATACTGTACCATCAGGGAGAGTCAGATTGACAATCTCATTGTACTGGGGGAACTTGACTTTTTCCAAAATAACCAGGGGACCATTGACGCCGGCAACAGTATTGTACCGGATTCGGGGTTTGACACCAAAGTTCTGGGTCACAGCCTTCTTATTGAGTTCAACTGATGAATTAGTCTACAATGTCCCATGCCATTGCTCTGCTCAGGCTCCTACTTACACAACTCCTTGTCGCTCAATGCCGCCATATTTGCTGATGATGTTGGTCTGGTGGTTGCAGCAGCGAAGGTGGCTGCTTGTCGAAGGAGTGGGCGGGAACTGGCGGGTAACTATGCGGCGATGCTAAAGGGCCTCCGAACAGACCTGCGGGAATGTCCGATACCCCAAACTAAGAATTGAAAATAATGTCTTCCTTTAGCCGGATGACCAGTTGTATGCTAGATGGAGTAGGAAAGTCAAATAAAAATCCTGTGTATTTTGCTTGTGTTCTGGCTGGGTCAAGCGGCACTTTTGCTGCTCGCGCTGGTTGCGGAGGAGCTCCAGAACGGCGCGCACGCACATGTTGGGCTGGCTGGGCCATGCTTGGGTGTGTGCAGGAACGATCCCGTTCGGTTTGGCTAGAGCTAACGAGTATGAAATAGTGCATAAATAAGTCAATTACAATAAATAAAATATGCTGTACAAATCCCAGGGTATCTGCCGGTGTTGTGATTGGCATTAAAGGAGAATCAGCTTCCCAGCTCTTCTGTCGTCGCTGGTCATTCCAATTCACCGTCGCTCTCGTCCATCTTCTCAACAATATTCCACTCTCCAGAGGCCCCATTGATTTCAAAATAAGTTTGAGTCACAATGTAGTCGGTTAGAGTAGCAAAATCTATCACCTCAGCATCCGGGCCGTTCGTTTGATTGGCGGTCGTCGTGTCAGGAGCCAGAATTGGTACGCCCAGGTCCAGTTCTTTGCTAGGAACAAGTTTGGCAAATATTAAAGCCGTGGTGATATTCAGCTGTGCAACATGCTTGAGTTGGGTACGTGGGGTTCCTAGTCGGTCAGCAATAGCAGCGAGGTCAAGTGCCAACATGGCCATAGCCTCGACCATCTTCTGGAACTCTTTGGGTCTCTCCTGAGCCATTGACTGGATTCCAGTAGGAAGAATGAGAGTGCTCCTCACCCCGTGAGATGCACATCCTATTCTCGAATAAGCATGCCGTTTGTCCGGCAGAGATATCTCATATGGCAGTCGAATGTCGAGGTAGTAAGCAAGCAGCACAATAAAGAACCCCAGACGTTCTAGAGATGCATTTATGGTCGGCTGGCTGTAATGCGGAAGAATAGACAAATCAGGAATCACTGTGAAAGACATGAGAATATCTAGAGGAGCTGGATCCGGACTCTCAGCCTCGACCACTGCTGATGCCTCGCCGCCGTTGGCCACCTTGGGACGCGCGACACCTCTGTCCTTCTTCCTGCGCTTTCTTCTGATATTTAGCAGGAGTACTAGGTCGTGCGCATGCTTCTCTTGAAGAGATTTTATGTGGGGCAGCAGGTTGCTGTCGGTAGTATTGTGAGCTGAACCGATGGCAGCAGATAGCCCACTGCTGGCTTTCTCGTACATCTGGTACATCTCGGTCCTTCTTTGTGCTAAGTCTCGTTCTCTATTCTTGTTTTCGTTTCGTAGCCGCTGACATTTTGCCTTCAAATCGGCCGCCCTGGCAAGACTGGTATGGCGAGCTTGCTCAAGCTTTGCCAGATGGGAATGCATATTATCGATTTTGGTATCCAAAAGGCCAGTATATCTTTTTGAAGAGCTAAGAGAATCTTCCAACATGGCACTGGAGCCCGAGGTGTGTCCTCCAATCTGGTGGAATATCAACCCGGGGCCAATAGTATCCTCGATCTTGCGAGTCAACGAGGCCACCTCAGTCAAAGAATCGAGAATATCAATGCGGAGCCCTAGAGACGATGCAGAGTTGCAGGCTGGACAGCATAGCCTGCGTGTTTCGCTGGGTGTTTCGTTGCATATTCCACAGGTCGGAATCTGCAGTGACATGCTGGATGGTAGGCGAAGAGGTGTCCGAATCGGGCAGGTGAGCCCAAGGCAGGCTGATAAGCAAGGAGGTACTAGACGAGGAGGACTATGCGGCCAAGAGCGCAGAGGCGGCCGAATACTGGAAATAATGATGGATTATACATATTGCATGGCTATATAGAAGGACAGGCTTTATTGGTTAGCAAGGAGACTGGTTCCGGGTGATGAGGAGAATTTGTGCTTGATGGCTGCCATGTGGAGACACACTCCGCAGAACTACGAATGCTTGAACATCTCGACATCCGGTACTTTTCTTGCAGCATAATAACAGATACTCGGCCTCTATGAATTATCCCTATGAAATTCGCTGCTTTATGTAAATGCTCTGGCTTGAGTGCTGCGAGATTAAGGCACCCACGCTTTGCCAGCCGGCCAGCTGATGATCAGCCCACGGACCAGCCGAGCCAACATAACAAGGTGCACCAGAAAATACTGGAGGCAACGCAGAGTTACTTCATGGTCATAAAAATTAGCATTATATATATGATGATATGATGAAATATGTTGTTCGCCCTAGCCATGGCTCAGCAGCGGGCTCCTCCCATGTCGGGGAGTGCTGCAGGAAGCCAATTTCGTCCTGTCCGTCCCATTCATGTCAACTACAACAAGGCAAAGCAGAGCCAAGAATTGCTATATCCAAGTCTGAAAATGGTCTCTTCACATGATAGAGCAGTTCTTCTTGTCATCGGGATCACTGGAATTACTCTCGATCTGGGCAATAAGCAGCAGAAAGGCCTTCTCAACATTGATATTGGCCTTAGCAGACGTCTCAATGAAGCCCACGCCAAGCTCGGTGGCCAGTTTCTGGCCGTCCTCGGCAGAGACCTGTCGCTGTGCAGGGTCCAGGTCACATTTGTTACCGATTATCACCATGGGCAGGGTTTCTGCACCAGTGGCATTGAGGATCTTGTCTCTGATGATGGGGATCATCTCAAAGGAGGAGGCAGAGGCAACACTGTACACTAGCATGTAGCCGTGGATTCCAATCAGATGCTTCTGCGACATGATGCTGAACTCATCCTGGCCAGCCGTATCAATGATTTCGGTGGTATACTCGATGCCGCGGTGAGTAATGTTCTTGCTGAACTGGTTTTCAATGGTCGGGTAGTAGCTCTCTACAAAGTGCTTTTCAACATACTGAACGGTCAGCGACGACTTGCCAACGGCAGACGAGCCTACAATAGCGATTCGTCGGACTCGCTCGGGGGCACTCATGTTGGTCTAGGCGGGGTGCTGTGTTGCGTTGGGCGTGCGTGCGTGTGTGTGCGTGTGTTGTGTGCGTGGGTGCGTGCGGAGTGTAGGCCGTGCGGTACAAGTGAATGTGAATGAAGAGGTTTTCCCACCAGCTAATCAATCAAAGCTTGGGTGGTGGTGCAGCGACCGAGCCAGCCAGCAACGAGCGAGGTTTCCCAATCGGTTTCCCAATCGGTTTGATAAGATAACTCGCAGAGCAGTCTGCACTACACAAAAAATAGGCTCAAAGCCAGTGCGTGCTACTGGCGCAGCATCTTTATCTTGGTACAGACATGCAGGGACTGGGCTCCTGCCAAAAATAATGTCAGGGCCAGGCATGCATCGCTTCTTTGTACTACTTTCTCTATACTGATGTTCAAATGCGGATTCTGGTCCCGTGCTCTGCTCTGCACTGTTCTGCTCTACTGCAGATGGTGCACCATCTGGGGGCACCATCACTTCTCCACACTCTACCTTGGGGCACTGCTGAACATTCTATAGAGCTAACGAAAACGAAACCCAGCCGGGGCGGCCCGGGGCAGCCGGAGGGCATCTTATTTACTTTCCAGCAGGCTACGACAGGGCGGGGGCCCCAGTCGGCGCCGACACTACCGACACTACCGGTCCTGCCAGAGCCACAGCGGAGATTATTAATCCCACAATTGCGTGTGGCTATGTGCTCAACGTCCGGTGCGGCCCAGCACCATACTGCCGGCTATGTACGCAGTGCAGAGGTGCTCAGGTAGCCTAAGGGGTGTTTAGCTCGCGTGGCTGCTAAAAGAGCAGCTGACCAGCTGTTTTTCGGAACAACTCCCGGCAAGTGCTAGCCGGGCGGAAAAACACCCTGCTGATCTCCAGCAGCGTCCATCTTGCACCAATGCTACCTGTCTACTACAACCCTCTCAGGCACCAACCGTTGCGAACGAGCGGGCGGGATACTCCACGCTTGTCTTCCCCAGAATCTGCCCCCTAACGCGTCCCAAAGGGGGTTCTTGTGGCAGCAAAAGTGCTGGGTTTTACTTCCCTTGGTCCGACGAGGGTTGTGGTGTGGTTTTTATTTTTTTTTCGTGGTAACAGCCTAAATTATCCGGGGAAGCCGCTATGATTGGTGAGTGTGGAAAAATCTTGTTCTGCAAAACGCTCCCGCCAACAAAAAAAAAGGACACCCACCCGGCAACCTTCATCCGGGGGGTACACGACCGGCTTATAAAACCCCCGTCACTGACAAAGGGGCCCCTTGTAATTTTTTGCTTCTGATATGGGGACGCCACCAGCTACTGCACAGCTGCCGCCTGTCTGTACCTTGTGATGCGATCGTGGGGGGGCAGTTAGGCTAGCCTGTGCCTTCCCCAAGGTTTCACGTCGTTTTCGGATTTTTTACCCGACCTGGTCGATCCGTGTATTAAAATACACGCCATTCCCCAGAGTTTGCTAACCTTCCACTTCCCTTCCTTTTCATCTATTCTTCCTCCGCACCCCTCTCCCCCCCTTCTGCCCCTGTTGTTCAAAACATGAGTGCCATTCTCAAGTCTCGAGTCAAGAACGCTGCTATCCTTAGCAAGCTCAAAACCCCCGAGGAACTTGTTCCTCTCTTCAACCACGGCGACTACCTGGGATGGTCCGGCTTCACCGGTGTTGGTGGACCAAAGGTCGTACCCAATGCTCTGGCCGAACATGTTGAAAAAAACAACCTGCAAAAGAAGCTTGCCTTCAACCTCTTTGTAGGTGCCTCTGCTGATGTCGACATTGAGTCGCGATGGGCCACCAACAGAATGTTGTTGCGACGATCCCCCCATCAGGTCGGCAAGCCCATTGCAAACTCCATCAACGATGGTTACACAAAGTTCTTCGATAAGCATCTGTCAATGTACCCCCAGGATTTGACCTATGGCTACTACACCCGACATAAGGAAGGCTCCAAGAAGCTCGACATCGCCATCATTGAGGCAACTGGCATCGCCGAGGACGGCTCTCTGATCCTGGGTCCCTCTGTTGGTGCTACCCCAGAGCTCGTTTCCTACGCTGACAAGATCATCATCGAGATCAACACCTCTTTGCCTTCTTTCGAGGGTCTTCATGACATCAACATGCCTATTGCTCCTCCTCACCGACAGCCCTACCCCGTGGTGACTGTCTCCGACAGATTTGGTTCTCCTACTGTTCCCGTTGATCCCTCCAAGATTGTTGCCATTGTCGAGTCCACCATCCCCGATACTGTTCCTGCAAATACTCCTTCAGACGACATGTCAAAGGCTATTGCCGGTCACCTCGTTGAGTTCCTCGAAAACGAGGTTGCCCAGGGCAGAATGCCCAACTCCTTGCACCCTCTCCAATCTGGTATCGGCAACGTTGCCAACGCCATTGTCGAGGGCCTTGCCGAGGCCTCCTTTGAGAACCTGACCGTCTGGACAGAAGTTCTTCAGGATTCCTTCCTCAACTTCTTCGAGTCCGGAAAGCTCGACTTCGCTACTGCCACCTCTGTGCGACTCACCCCCAAGGGTTTCGAGAGATTTTTCGGCAACTGGGATCTCTTCTCCAAGAAGTTGTTGCTTCGATCGCAGGCTATTTCCAACCATCCTGAGTTGATTCGACGACTCGGTGTCATTGCCATGAACACCCCCGTCGAAGTTGACATTTACGGCCATGCAAACTCCACCAATGTTTCTGGCTCTCGAATGCTCCACGGTATCGGTGGATCTGGTGATTTCTTGCGAAACGCAAAGCTCTCCATCATGCACACTCCTTCTGCTCGAGCAACCAAGGCCGATCCCTTGGGTCTTTCTTGCATTGTGCCCTTCGCCACTCATATTGACCAGACTGAGCACGATTTGGACGTCATTGTCACCGAGCAGGGTTTGGCTGATCTCCGTGGCTTGGCTCCCCGAGAGCGATCCCGAGAAATTATCAACAAGACGGCCCACCCCGCCTACAAGGACATTCTTCACGAGTACGTCGACCGAGCCGAGTTCTACAATGACAAGAAGAAGTCTCTCCATGAGCCTCACATTCTGCGAGACGCCTTCCGACTGCACGTCAACTTGGAGGACAAGGGTACCATGCGAATTGATAAGTGGTAATTCTGTCCATCTGACGATTGCATAAATCCTCTCACTAGTGAATATCGTACGTTCCTAGATTTTTAGATTGTAGAAGAGTATATATAGAGTATGATATAAGTAATGTGGAGATTATGATAATGAAATACAGACACAGATGAGCTATTGATAGAGCAAATTAATCAAACAGCCAAAGTCGGTGAACATCCAAATACAGGGCCAGTCAACCAATTCGATAATAATGCAGGGCTGGATCTAAATTAATATGAACAGTGTGTACATGGCGGCACTAGCCCTCTCACCCCAAGATTACCCAGACACAAATAGCTTGAAATTGCGGCTGATCTTTTCCAGAGCCTCACCAGGACTCCATCCCTTGATTCCTGCTATTCGAGATAGCACTTGAGCATTGTCCTCTTGCAGTCTCTGCAATGTGCAGTGGCTCAAGTCCGACTCTGTTAGCAAAGCTTGTTCCGGTAACAACTCCACTACCTCTTGCAGCCTTTTATTTTCCAGCGAAATCACCTTGGACAGCGAAACAAATATTTTGGTACCAGATTTCTGTCCATATTTCAGCCATTGTTTAAGTTGCTCAACAGAACCGGAATAGCTGTGCAAGCAAACTGAAGGAATGCCCTTTCCATACCTCATAACATCTTCAAAAACAATTCCATGGCACTGCACACTATGAATTGATACAGATCTTTGATACTCGCCCGCAATTTTCAACTGCTGTTGAAAAATGCTTCTCTGATGCTCCATTTTCACTCGGTAGGCTGAAAGCTTATCACCAATAGCAATCCTAAATGGCCTATCCAGACCCAGTTCTCCAACTAATGCCTTTGGATATTCCTGTAGATAGTGCTTCATTAGGTCTTCGTATTCACAAAACGACCGCGGCTCAGGCAGGCTTTCAATGAACTCAGCTGCAGGTTCCGGGTACAGGACACTCCTGTAGTGGGTTTCTTTATCAGTAGTCCTCTCTCCATCTATACTCTGATCTTGTACGAGATACGAGAACCAAGGATGAAATCCGAACGCAGGAATGATCTGAGTATGGCCCTTTGCAGTCTGCGCCAATTTGTCAATGTTATCAAAGCATGTAGACATGACCACCAAGTAGTCCCCCTGAGGAATTCCCTCCAGTGTCTCAACCCAATCAGGTCCGTCAACTACGTGGCAATGTGCATCCAATGTGCTCATTTCAATGTCACTAGCATTTGAGTTATATGAGTGCTATCCAGCATGTACATATGTTAATCTCACTCCCACGCACTTTATCGCAAATCGCAGTTATGCACACGGACGATTACTAATACAGCCTGATCAGGAAGAATCAAAATCATTCACTCCGCGCTACCCCGTAGCCGGAAAACGTACATCTTGCCTATTCACCAGCGCAAACGGCGATATGGATACGCACCCTAGCTTTGAAAACAAGCGGTATATCCCGCCTTGGAAGGAACCTTTTATCATCGGCATCGCAGGATGCTCTGGTAGTGGAAAAACATCCATTGCTCAGTCGGTGATCCAGAAACTCAATGTGCCTTGGACTGTGCTGCTCTCCATGGATAACTTTTACAAACCATTGAACGAAGCCCAGAAGAAACTTGCATTTGACAGTAAATATGACTTTGATGCTCCAGAAGCCATCGACTTGGATCTCTTATTGGAAGTGCTCAAATCATTGAAATCTGGCAACAAAGTCCAGATTCCAACATACTCCTTCTGCCTGCACGATAGAACAGATAAGTGGACTACTGTTTATGGAGCGAATGTCATCATACTAGAAGGTATTTATGCGCTGTATGATCAAAGAATCCTGGATATGATGGACACAAAGGTGTTTGTTGACACCGATTTTGACATTTGCTTAGCCCGTCGGCTTACGAGGGACATTTTGGCAAGAGGCCGTGAGCTGGTTCTAAGCATTCAACAGTGGGAAAGATATGTCAAACCCAATTTTGAGAGAAATGTGTTCCCAAGCTCCAAAAATGCGGATGTTTTAATCCCTAGAGGGTTGGATAACATGATTGGTATCAACCTCCTGGTCAGCCATGTACAGAATCAGCTGGCTCTCAAGAGTTCTCAGCATCTTACAGATCTCCTATCTCTGGACAAGACCCAAAACGTTTCATGGGATAATGTGACTGTAATTCCACAAACGAGCCAAGTTCGAGCTATCCACTCTATTCTGACCAATCAGTTGGACGAACGACAAGATTTTCAGTTCTACTTTGATAGAATTGCCAATATTCTGATTTACAAAGCATTGGACTTTCTGCCAGTTGAAGTCAAGCCTACAACTACGGCCACTGGAGTTGTTATGAATGACGCCATCAACATGAACTTTGACAGAGCAGTTGCCGTTACTATGATTCGGGGAGGCGAATGTTTCACCCGCTCACTACGGGAGACTGTCCCTGACATTAAGATTGGCAAAATTCTCATTCTATCTGACAGTCGAACAGGGGAGCCGCAGCTCCATAATCTGTCGCTCCCCCGCTCGCTTGGAACCAACCAAAGCGGTTGCCACGATACTATACTGCTGGCGGACACTGAGATCCTGTCTGGAGCAGCGGCCACTATGGCTACGGCTGTATTGGTGGATCACGGTGTCCCTGAAGAATGTATTGTCTTTGTCTGCTATAGGGCTACAAATATTGGTATTGCTCGACTAGTAACTGCATTTCCTAAAGTCAAGCTGGTGGTGGGTCTGGTTGTCAATGACAAAAAGAGACACCGATATGTTGATACCATATACTACGGCACGTAAACCAAACCCTCATACCATATACTAAAATAAGAAAAATTCAAGTAAAAAAATTTCGCATTTAGGAATAAATAGTATCTCATGGGTACCTCTTGCCAAATTTTTTTGGAATTCTTACCTCTGCCAAATATCATTCTGTAAGACGCAACTCCTCAACATGATAACCCTCAGGGGGTTTGTAGCACAAAAGCTAGCTGTAATCGAGCTTGCTAAAAGGAACAAATTTTCGATGGGAAATACTGTTACAAGTACTGCAATTGAGTCGTTATTACTTATTTGGTTACCGTTGCTGCTGCTGAATATTGCCGTCACAGCATGGTTTCACCATCAGCGAATAAGTGCAAAACAGCAGCTGGCTGCTTATCTTGTCAATATACTAGAAATGATAGGGCTGGTTGCTTTGGAAAAGAAGCGGATACGAGAAGGTGTTGTCGGTCCATCAAAGGTGCAAACAACTGGCATAGTAGTGCTTTGCTGTATCATTTTGCTGACAGTAGGACGACTATCAAAAGCACAAGTGGGCATTGAAAGTGAAATCACCGAAGAAAAATTGATAGCTGCGTGTGTGTCTAATTCAAATGAGGAGGACGCGGATATCAGTTCTGATACTAGGGTCCTTGTGGCTACTTCCGAGCCAGTACCATACGAGCTCCCTGGTGCAGGTCAGGATGCTCTGTACATTCAACCTCTCAGGAGAACATGTTTGGATGAGGAAGATAAATGGGAAGGCTCGCTGAGCAGCAGTGACTCTCTGTTTTCGGACAGTGTATGTAGTAGCTCATCCGGGGCCCTGTTGGATGAGACTGCCTGGGCGCACAATTGGTCCAAGACCAACAGCAGAAGTGTGCAAACAGATTTTTGTAGCAGCACAGATGCAGGAATAACGGCCAAGGGCTGTCTTGAAAGTCATTGCCCCATGGGGGGATCATCGGTGCCGGTCATCGGTGTGGTCGTGCAGCCCGTCTGTGCCAGAATTGCAGACTTCTTTGTGCCATGGAAAAAGCACAAGCCCAACAGCTTTATCGCCAGTATGATTCTGAAGCGGCGACTTAAGCAGCTGAGACGCGAAGGACAAGCAACGCAGAAGCGGCACACAGAATAGGCAGACAGGGATCCATCTTGGAATTCCCAGTGCTATACCACAAACAGTATATATTGAAATTTAAGCTATCTATGCACTTTAATGCACGTAGCAAGTGCAGTGGAAGGGGGTTGCTTTTGTTAAAGTATATCATTTCCACCCATGCCATTTTGCGAGAGGAATGGATCTCCTGTGAGTACAACAGGCAGGGTCCAGACAGGGGTACATAATTGGCCTGCAACCCGCCGCTGCCTAGTCCTGTGCTGAACTTAGCTGAGCTGTCAATTTGCCAAGATGGCTTTTAATGAGTCGAACATTCCATGTCCTGCAGCTATAAGGCTAATTAAGAAAGCTTCCTACCCCCCTTTCCCAGTGTGCGGATTCATGCAGGCCATATTTGGTGGTGCGGGTTTCTAGGAACGGCAAAGTCACGTGCTCATCATGAGATGCGTTTAAGGGGTTTCGGATTGTTGTTGTATTGGGCGCCCCACCACCAAGACAAACAGAACCTGACAAGAGGCCATTCCAAGTACCCAAGAGCTATTGGACAAAGGAGCCCCATCGCGACGAGCCCGAACCTTCGAGACACTTCAAGACACATCATCTGAGGAGTGCTGAATTGAGAGTTGAACGACATTTACGCAAAGAGAATCCTGTTGCAGCCCGACGGTATTGGGGTGCACGCATTTAACTAGAAACAAAAAAGATGCCACTGTGCGGAGGGCCTAGCAAGCCTAGTGAGTAGAAAAACACAACGGAAGAGCCCCACAAGCAAGAGCCACGAGGCTGGTGCTGAAGTGCTGGTAGCTAACAGATGGCTAGTATCGCGAAAAATTGTCATTCTTGGCGATGGTGCATGCGGAAAAACATCCCTGTTGAATGTTTTCACTCGAGGATACTTTCCCCAGGTCTACGAACCCACTGTGTTTGAGAATTATGTTCACGACATTTTTGTTGACGGACAGGCGATGCAACTTTCGCTGTGGGACACGGCCGGGCAGGAAGAGTTTGATCGACTGCGATCGCTGTCCTACTCGGACACGCACACGATAATGTTGTGTTTCTCTGTTGATTCGCGCGACAGTTTGGAGAATGCACAGACAAAATGGAAGGCGGAGATTCTCGACCACTGCGAGGGTGTCAAGCTGGTGCTGGTGGCTCTCAAGTGCGACCTGCGATCCAACAATGAAGACGAGAACGAGCCCAACGGCGTCGGAGGCAAGCCCCTGATTAGCTACAACGAGGGCCTGGCTGTGGCCAAGGAGATGGGTGCGCTGCGGTACCTGGAGTGTTCTGCAAAGATGAACAGGGGTGTCAATGAGGCCTTTACTGAGGCTGCAAGATGTGCATTGTCGGCCAAGGCTAAGGGCTCGCATGAGGAGGAGTCTCAGAAGAGTTGCGTCGTCATGTAGGCTTGGTTACTGGTTAAGGAAAAGCTTGATTGATTTTTTTTTATAATAGTAATAGTATGAATGTATGGGGCAGCCTCAGCCAGGATGCCATAATGGAGTAGACTACTAGTTTGAAGGTGATTGGGCTGGGGCGCAAGGCTGCGAGTGTTTCATTGCAAAAACAGTAGATTCTGAGGAGAGAAAATGCAAAGACATGTGCAGGATCAGATACAGAGCATGTTGTACCAGCGTTATCGGCATTGGTAGACGTCCCTGAATGTTGTGGAGCCAACATGGGAAAAACCTGCCAGCCGCAAACTCTCATCCAGACCTACAGGAAAGAAACGAAATACGTGGAGTACCATGTTTGAAAATAGGATATGCATAAATTCTGTTGAATGCCTGTCGGACGATATGGGTTCACTGACCACCCAAGTGTAGCCTACGGTTGGATCATTGGTATGTGTGCACATGTACAGATGCATCTCCTCCAGCGATCGCTGCTCGACACCACAACAGGTCTATACCTGCATATTCCAAGAAGCTCGTATCCTGAGATCGGAAATGTCACTGCAGGTGGCCTCCAACCACAGGGCTTGGCTGGTGTGGACTGAATCTCTAGTTTCTTCTCGAGGATCACTCGCTTCTCTGTCAACCTCACCTACAGGTATAGTAAGAGTTTATCCTGCTTGACACAATTGTTTATTTACATTACTTTCAAATTTTTGACATCTATCTAATAGAATCCACCTTAGTAGATTCGGGCAGCTTCCTGGCAGGCCTTGAGCTGCTGGAGGTACCAGTCGCAAATCTGCATGTTGCCATTGTTCTCGTCGAGGCACTTGGTGAAGCTCTTAGCATCCACGTCGCACGTGGCGGTGGCCTGCTGCTGGTAAGTCTGCTGAGCAGCAGCCTGTTGCTCAACGGGAGCAGACGAGGAGCCGCCAAACAGAGAGGAAACACCGTTAGCAACAGTGTGACCAACGGCAGAACCGACGGCAACACCACCAGCAGTGGCAGCCATCTGGGCAAACAGACCGGGCTGTCGGCCTTGGGCCTGGACGGGCGGGGCAGCGACGGGAGTGTGGGGAGGTGCATGAGTGGCAGGAGCGCTCATGGTATGGGCAGATCGACTCTGCTGGGGAGCAGATCGAGCAGGGGCGCTTCTTCCTCGGGATCGGGGCATGGTGAGTATAGGAGGTTGGTTTTGAGGAGGTTGGTGTTGATGGTCAGGTTGAAGAGAGATCCGCCACTACTTATATATACGGAAATTTTATTGGAAGCTGGAGGAACCGAGAGGGGCCGTTGCATAAGCCTTGCCCGATGCTGACTCAGCACCTTATTGGGCATAACACCCCTCGGGCCTGCCAGGGTAGACGACTAGAATAGGAAGAAACAGTGCGCGGGGCCCCCACGTCGGTCTATTTCTGCTTTTTATGATATCAATTACAAGTGGGGTCCTCCTCAGCAGGTCCAGTTGACTGGTTCTGCTTGTTACGATTTGTATTGTTTGGACAGTTCGCTGGTGCCAAAATCAATGCCACCTCCCCTGCCAGCCAATCACAGGTTGTCGAAAAAACCTTCCAAAATGTCCCACCAACCAACAAACCAACCAACCTACCAGACCCGGACGCTATGATTCGAAGTGGACTGAGAAACATCGCCAGGTCGTCATTGCGACGAAGCCTTCCGAAGACGCGAGGCTACTCTGTCGCCAACGGTCCCCAACAGGATTTCCGACGCATTACACAGACTCTGGGCAACCCGATTGGCCCTCCCAAGGACCAGGAGTATGGCAAGACCCAGATTGTGGAGGACCTGTCCATCCAGCAGCCCTTGGACCCCGACAACAAGAAGGATATCCGACATTTCACTATCAACTTTGGACCCCAGCATCCTGCTGCCCATGGTGTGTTGCGTCTGATTCTCGAGCTGGAGGGTGAGGAAATTGCAAGATCAGACCCGCACATTGGTCTGCTCCACCGAGGCACCGAGAAGCTCATTGAGTATAAGACGTACATGCAGGCCCTGCCTTACTTTGACCGTCTGGATTACGTGTCTATGATGACCAATGAGCAGGTCTTTTCTCTGGCTGTTGAGAAGCTGCTGAACATTGAGGTGCCCATTCGTGGCCAGTATATTCGAACTATGTTTGGCGAAATCACCCGAATCCTCAACCACATCATGTCTGTCCTTTCCCACGCCATGGATGTTGGTGCCCTGACCCCCTTCTTGTGGGGTTTCGAGGAGCGTGAGAAGCTCATGGAGTTTTACGAGCGTGTTTCTGGTGCTCGTTTGCATGCTGCCTACGTTCGACCCGGTGGTGTCTCACAGGACCTGCCTGCCGGCCTCCTCGACGATATCTACATGTGGGCCACCCAGTTTGGTGACCGAATCGATGAAATCGAAGAGCTGCTGACCGACAACCGAATCTGGAAGCTCCGAACCGTCGACATTGGCACCATTTCTGCCGAGGACGCTCTCAACTACTCTCTGTCCGGTGTCATGCTGAGAGGCTCAGGTGTCCCATGGGACATTAGAAAATCGCAGCCCTATGACGCCTATGACAAGGTCGACTTTGATATTGCTGTCGGTACCCGGGGTGACTGCTACGACCGTTACTTGTGTCGAATGACCGAGTTCAGACAGTCGCTCCGAATCATTGAACAATGCATTAACCAGATGCCCGCTGGCCCCGTCAAGGTTGAGGACTACAAAATCAACCCTCCTCCTCGATCCTTGATGAAGACTGATATGGAAAGTCTGATTCACCACTTCCTGCTCTTTACCAAGGGCTACTCCGTGCCTGCTGGTGAGACCTACACCGCTATCGAGGCTCCCAAGGGTGAAATGGGTGTCTTCGTCGTCTCTGATGGCAGCGAGCGACCTTACAGATGCAAAATCAGAGCTCCTGGTTTTGCTCACCTTGCTGCTTTTGATCATATTGCACGAAACCACTTTTTGCCTGATGCTGTCGCAATCATTGGTACCATGGATTTGGTGTTCGGTGAAGTCGATCGATAGATAGAAACAAGATAATAGCAAATAAACATAATATCATGGAATCAGTATGGCCAGCTATAGTTGAACCGGGAGCTTCGAGCCAAATCTGGTCGATACTTCCTCCTATCATTCATTTAAAGTACATATATATGGTTCGGTTTCATGTGAGCTTCTCAATGGTTGAATAAAAAAAAATCTATATCAAGTACTCTAGACTAAGGAATACCTAATCACTATCACTATGCGCCAATAAGTCGTCCAAATACGCTGAGGGCGGCCGTTGTTGGTTAGTAGACTCCATCGTGCTGAGCCGATTTGCAAGAGATAGGGGCACGCTCTGGCGGTGAGAAGCTGGAGAGTAGTTTCTAGAGATCCGGCTTCCAACAGCTCCGTTTCCACCAGATCCGTAATACCCAGCAGGAAGGTATACACTAGAACGTGTATTATGAGGACTGGCAGCAGTCATATTGCCAGCGCTGCCATTGTAGACGGATGCGGAGCTTGTGGTCATGGTATTTGTACCACCCAGGGTAGCAGAAGACATGGATGATGTAGCCCCGGACGCAGCCTGCTGGGCATTCAAAAGCACATCAGCAGTAGGAGAGAAGAAGAGACCACCTTGGGAAGGAATACCTGACATCCTCATCTTGACCTTGCCTCGCTTGTCTGCCTTTGAATTGAGGTCGGCTGTAGACATGTTCAGTGTAGACGCATTGCTTCCCAGAGCAAAAATGGACTGGTTATTGTGAAGAAGAGTCTTGTCTTCTCCATTTGCCAAAATTTCAGCCTTTTCGGCCGCTTTTATGGATCGCTGGAGCGCAATTCCAGCTGCGATTCGCCAAATGATGACGGCCGCTAAGAGACCACCCAGAATTGCTCCGACGCAAATGAATACTGTTCCTTCGGGAAGGTTTGAAGTCTGAATGAATGGATTGCCTGAATTGGAAGGAACAATGACTGTGGGTTTAGCAATTTTCTTTGATGTAGCAGAGGATTGTTCAGAGAGGGTCGGCATGGCATCTGATGTAGACGATGTTAGAGCAGGCACGCTGGAGGAGTCGCCGCTGGCGCTTGAGCTATTTTTGTTTGCAGTAATAGTAACTCTCTTCACAAGGTCGATATCTCTCACCTGAACCTTCGGTCGCTCAGTTATTTGTGCTTCCGATGGCAGTGCTATGGCAGTAGCTTCTGTCAGAGGTCCAGATGTTGGAATATTGTTGACCGATTCAACAGAGGCCGACAACACAGGCCCCTGATCAAAAATGTGGAGAGCTTGCCCATCATTAATAAATAATTGTTCATTAGCCACAACGCCAACAGCGAGAGTACCCACAAAGCTAAACCAGGCGATCTTCATTTCTGTTACAACTGGAGCCCAGGTTATGCGAAGATGCGCAAAGGGGAATAAGACAACACAGGCGAGAACAATAAACGAGAGAGAGAGAGAGAGAGAAGCAAGACCCTAGAACAGCGGTCTCCTTTTTATCTGCAGTCTTGCAAACTTTTTATGAGCTGGTGGGAAAATGTGCGCTCGCCTTCAAACAGACTGGACCCGAGACAGGCGGATTTTGGCAAAATGAAGGCAGGGGGTCCGCGGGATGAAGGCACCTAGACAGACACGATGGACGCTCAGCCGTTTTCAAGATACGGTGAAGTGGTTCAAGCGATCTGACGAAGTTCAGATCAGTCGGTGGGCAGCTAGAGAGAGGCTGCCTTATGATTGTACCGCTTGGAAAGTAAAATACGAAGCTGTTTTGTGTGAGGGAATAAGGACAGGAAGCCCAAATATAGCCTGTCGTTTTGCGTGTTTGGGTTTTGCTCAAACAGGAAACTATTAGACAGCACCACGTGACTACCAGCATCAAGAGGGATGATCCCACGATGAGTATGAGATGAGCTTGGGCTTACGGGGTCCATTTTTGGGGCAGAGATGGATGAGCGGGGAGAATCTCATGGGTAAGGAAGTGCGGTATAAAATGACTCGGTCAGAGAAGGGATGTAGAGGCATTTGCTGGATGTTTACTTTATAGGGGGCGAAACTTGGATGGATGCATGAACGGACAGGGGTAAAATTTCGATTAGATTTTCAGCTCAAAGTTTTGTTTTCAAGAGCCAATTTTTTGATTGGATTCTCAGCTCAAAGGTTTGTTCCCAAAGACCCCGACTGCTGCTATTATAGAGGGACTAATATGTCTGGAGTAACTGGCCGGTCGCCCAGTTGAAGTGTGTAAATCAACAGAGGCCGTCGGTAAATATATAGCTGATTGTCATACACAAACCAACAGCTAGTATGAGACAAATATGACGAGATATATTATATTAACAGGGAAATGTACGAGAGAAAAAAAAGACTAGAGCCACTCCCGAGGTGTCACCAGTACTTCCAGTAGTTTATCTTCCGGCGTGCCCTTCTCAGGGTGATGGTCGTAGTACCAGCTGGCCGTCAGAGGCATGCTGACCAGAATGCTTTCAATTCGAGCATTGGGGGTCTGCAGACCAAACGCAGTACCTCGATCATGCACAAGATTGAACTCCACATATCGTCCTCGGCGAATCTGCTGCCAGTTCTTCTGTTCTGGGGTGAATTCCATATTGATTCGTCGCTTAGTGATTGGAATATAGCTGTTGAGGAACGCTTGGAAGCAATCTCCTACAAATGCCAGCAAGTCTTGCGCTGGACGATCCGCAAGATCATCAAAAAAGATTCCGCCAATACCTCTAGCTTCGTTTCGGTGGGTGTTTCTAAAATACTTGTCACACCAGCTCTTGAATCTGGGGTAATAGGCCGGATCATGCTTGTCACAAGCACTCTTCAGCTCCTGGTGGAACAGCACAGCATCCTCTTCAAACAAGTAACAAGGCGTGAGATCGGCTCCTCCACCAAACCACCAGGTCTGAGGAGTTCCATCTTGGTTTTGTGTCTCAAAGTACCGATAGTTCAAGTGGACAGTAGGAGCCATGGGGTTTCGAGGATGGACAATCATGCTTAGACCCCACACTTTAAAAGGCAGGCCCGAACCTTCAGGGACATTGAGCGAACCGTGGTTCTCCTTCATTTTCTTGACTCCTGCAGCAGGGATCACTCCGCTGATCATGGAGATGAGTACACCGGCCTTCTCAAACACCTTGCCATCCTGCAACACACAGGAAATTCCACCACCGTCGTTTCCAGGCCGTTCCCACTCGTCGACCTGGAACTTGCTACCTTCAATAGCTTCCAGCTCACTTACAATAGCCTTTTGACGGCTGCGAATGAGCTTCTCCATGAGCGCTCCCATTTGGGAATCTCCGGGGTACGTCTTGGTGTTCTGTCCTTTAGCGGCCATCTCTTATTCTCTAGTGAATTCACTTCGCTTTTGATGCGCCCCAAAAGGAAAATATTATGTCCGACTGATTTCTACGGACGTAATGAGTGGTTTATATATGTCGTGGCCGTCGTCTGTATGATTCGATTCAAACGGATGGCCCGATGTTGAGGTATCAGGAGATTTTTCACCCCTCATACCCGCCAAAAGCCCAATACCCACCAAAAGCAGGGTACGACACTTCCGCAAATCTGACCACGGTTCTCCGAACTCTCCTCAAAACACACCCGCACAAACGGTTTTGACGGAACCAAAAAAAAAAATGGCTAGGAAAGGCAAGCTGAGCATCGCTCTTAGTAGAGCTAAAGCCCCACCGCCAAAGGTCAAACGTCCTGGTGTGAATCCAAATACCCATGCCAACAAGGTGACCAAGAAAAAGGCCGTGCCTGGCCCTCCAGCCAAACCCCGGCCATGGCTGCCCTTGGATCCAGCCGAAAAAGTCCTTCTCGTCGGCGAGGGTGACTTTTCTTTTGCAGTATCTCTTCTGGAAAACGGCCTGGCCACCAAAATAACAGCTACGTGCCTGGATGCCCTGCCGGAGCTGGCTGAAAAGTACCCTGACACGGCACTGGCAAACATCGCTGCAATTGAAGGCCGGAAATTGTGTAAGACGTACTACTCCATTGACGCTACCAAGCTGAATACCTATCGAAAAAAGATTGAGCCCCATGATGTAGTGGTGTTCAACTTCCCGCATCTGGGCAATTCTCTGGCAGATCAAGCTCGAAACATCCGTCAGCACCAGCAGCTCATGCTGGCCTATTTTGAGTCTGCACAAATGATTGCACCAAAGGTAATCGTAACCCTATGGGATGGTGAGCCATACGAGTCCTGGACTATCAAGAAGCTAGCTCGATCTACAGGGCTGCATCTCATCAGATCGGGGCCATTTGCGTGGGATAAGTACCAAGGGTACAATCACATGTTGACGTCTAGGACTGGTTCGACGTCGAAGCCGCAGAAATCCCGTGCTGCTCGTATGTATCTGTTTGGGAAAGAGGGCACTGTCTGGAAAGAGCCCAACGCCCCTGTCCGATCTGCCAAAAAGCGACAGCTCGGCGATTCAGACGATAGCGACTCTAGCGACATAGACTAAACCCAGTCCAACATTACAACAAGGCGCAAACATGAATATGACTGAAATGATATTGATATGAATCATATGATTTAATGAACTAAAAATGCTAACAACAATAATAATAATAATAATAATAATATGATGATGATGATGATGATGTGAGATGCTAACTGGGGTATACCGGTTTGAGCTGGCTGACCTGGTACTTGTCTTCGGTAACTGGGTCAATGACAGTATCTAGATCCATTCCAGACTTCTTGCTGAACTCTAGAAGCTTCTTTTCTCCGTAAATTCGACCATTAGGGAGCACCACAGTGTCGGGGGGCAACTGGCTCTTGACATGATGAGCGTAAGGTAGGTTCCCAGCCAGAAATCTCAGCTCATCAGAACACACTGGGCACATATATGCTCGTGATAGGTCTTGGGGAATCTTCTTTGCCTTCTCGTGTCGGCATGAATGTGTATTCAATGCTGCAATGCCAGTAGCCAATAGCTCCTCGAGTTGAGAATGTAAAGGCAGAGCGTGAACCTTGTGGTATGCTTCGACAAAGAGCTGCCTCAGCAGTTCCCAACGCTGATCAGCAAACAAATCCTCATATGGGCTTTCAATCTGCAAAGACGGTGGATATGCTAGCAATGCAGAGGCTCGACGAATTTCTGTCCATTTAGTGCCAGAGAACTTTGTCAGCTGCTTCTGAAAGTATAGAATGGCCTCTCGAAACTCGCCCTTGCGGATCAACTCAATGTAGCACTGCAACCTTATTTCAAAAGTGAGATTAGTATTCACAGATTTCAGGAAATTCTTGTTCTCGTTACACCAATTAACGCATTCAATTGTCTCGTGCTTCGACAGGCTGTGCTCAATCTTGGCACACTCTTCTAAAGCAGCTGTATTCACCATCTTCTCCACACCACGAGATTTGGAAAACATCTCAGCAGTTTTCATGACTCCATTACGTAGAAAGTAGTCTGCTATCAGCATATCTAGCCGTTGCTGGCAATAGCTGTGGTATTCTGGGCTTTCCACATCTTTGATGCGGTACAGTTGCTTGAGAAAGTCGATCCGCGCTTTGGTGGCGGATATATTCGCCTCCTGTTCCTCCTTTAAAGCGCAGAGCTTTCTTTTGAGACCTCTGACCCGCTGCTCGACATCATTTAGAGTCTTGGAAGGGTCCTTGGCCACAGTAGAGTCGCTTGCTGCTCTTGTTAGCGTCTTGTTAACATAGTCGCAATCTCTTTCTGCTCTCATTTGCACCTGCTTGAAAGTGCGTCTCATATTCTCAAACGGCACCCAAAGAAGGGTGTCTTCTAGCAATAGGCCATCTTCTACTCTAAACGTCATGGTGACCTGGTTAGTTTATGGATAATGATAGTGTAGAGCGGGATCCCAAAATGGGAAGAAGTGGGGTGCTGCTGATGTAATGCGTATGCAGCCAGAAGGACGGGATCACCAAGCCGAGACTAATAACATTTTCAGGCAAAAGTTGGCTCGTTTAGATTCAATGCAGCTGACATGTATTAGTGAAACAGGTCAATTGTGTGACCATGCCAGAAAAGAAGCTGCTCCAGTGATCCGACTGTACCGGCCATAAAGTGCGCCAGAAATACAGCGTCTATATGCTGTTCCAACTACATCAGTTGTGATTACACTACGTTCTGTTTTGCTGTTCGGCTCGCTCGCTCGCATCCATCATTATTTTACTGTTTGGTCTAACAAATTTATATGACTAGGCAGAGACATGCCAATATAATAATTCACAGTACACTTTTGCTGACTATGGTACGCTTAGACAACCTCAAGCTTCTCCAAAATAGCCTTGGTGAACTCAGTGGTCTTGGAGTTTCCGCCGAGATCGGGGGTTCGGACCTTACCATCAGCCAAGACAGCATAGGTAGCATTGGAGATTCGGTTGGCATGCTCATCCAAACCAAGATGTCGCAACATCATGACAGAGGACAGAACCATGGCAGTGGGGTTGGCAGAGTTGGTGCCCTTGATGTCAAGACCAACGTGTCGGCAACCAGGCTCGAAGACGGCATTGTCTCGACCAATGGAGACACCGGGAACCAAACCGGGGCCACCAACCAGAGCAGCACCAATGTTGGACAGAATGGTACCGTAAAGGTTAGGGGTGACCAGCACATCAAACTGCTGGGGCCAGGAGACAGCCTGCATGGAGGCGTTGTCGACAATCATATCCTTGGTCTCAATGTTGGGGTACTTCTTGCCCAACTCCTGGATGGTCTTTCGGAACAAACCGTCAGACTGCTTCATAATGTTGGCCTTGTGGATGACAGTGACCTTCTTTCGGTTGTTCAGAGTGGCAAAGTCAAAGGCAAATCGGCCAATTCGCTCAGAGTTGTAGGAAGTAATGATCTTGAGAGACTCGACAATGTCCTCAGTGGGCTTGTGCTCCAAACCAGAGTACTCACCCTCGGTGTTCTCTCGAACCAGAACCATGTCAATGTCCTTGAGTCGGGTCTCGACACCAGGAATGCTCTTGATCAAAGCCAATGAGGCGAAAATGTCAAGCTCCTTTCGCAGCGCGACGTTGAAGGAGGGGTGGCCGGCTCGCTCAACGGGGGTGTACAAGATACCCTTGAGACCAACCTTGTTTCGCTGCAGAGACAGAATAGCCTCCTTGTACAGAGCAGGGTACTCACCAGGGGCAGCTGGCTCAACGATACCAGTGACATCGATCTGCTCAAACTCAACGGGGACCTTCTCAGCCTTGAAGATGGTTCGGACAGAGTCGGTGATTTCAGCACCAATACCATCACCTGAAAGAAAGCGGTTAGTACACATCAATTCTCCAGAGCAGGCCATTTTATTCTGCAAATTGTCCACTTCATCAAAGCAATTGAGGGAATGCCGGCTCTTCCGTAGGGCCTTGACGATTTGTTTTGGCGTCGCATGCTGCTGCTGTGGGAGCCTTGCACCGAGTTTCGGATTTGGTAGGCAAATTTTTCCGGGAACACCCCCCGACGCCGCTACCAGAGCACGATTTATCCGAGCTTCCGGGGCGCCCGGAGAAAAAAAACCCACCAAATTCATACAAGCAAGGTCAGCACAATGACAGCGGCAAGCGCATTCGCATCAATCGCTAGCCATTCGCGCTGCTTCAGGCTGGGCCTACTGTTCTGTCGGGTTGGGCCAATGAAAACCCACCCCAGGGGGCCTGCAGCCAAAATACAAATCCACCAGCGCAGCAATAACAACATCACCAAGTCGCAGCAGAGCATTCAAACCACTCAACGCGAAGGGCCCATTTCCAGAAAAAAGACACATTGAACAACTGCTGCACAAGCTGAGATAATTGGGAACTTACCAGGAATCAAGGTGACTTCGTAGTTTCCACCGTACTTGGTATTCTTGTCAAAGGCAGACTTGGGCACAGACGAAGCAAATCGTCGGGATGCAGCCCGTAGGGAAGACTTCATAGCTGTTAGCATACCGATAAGCGCACACAGACACACGCGCTTCTACCCACCTGGAATCTTGCAGCTCTAATCATTGTGTACAATTGCTGATATTCTAAAGGTGGAGAAAGAGGGAAAGAAGAAAAATTTGGGAAGGTTTAAAGGTGCTGTAGCTGCCGAACTCCCGACGACCGCTTGCGGCACGTGATGGTCCAAACGGAAATGCTCCAAACGACAAAAATTGAAATTTCAGCATCACCAACCCAAACAACCGAAATCCATTGCAAGCCAACTTCAACCACCAACCCACCATGAGCGCCAGATCAGTGTTTCGAGCACTTTATCGTGAGCTCGCTGGCCAGCATGTCGAAGTTGCCAGGGCTCAGGCCAATAAAGACTTGTTTAAAGCCAAGACGCTCAACGACTACAGGCTGAAAAATGGCATGGCCCCAGCTACTCTGCCTCCCAATCCAGGATCCATTCGAAAGGCCAGCTACAATAGCGAAAACCTGCGAAAGCTCTTTGTAGAAGGTTCGGAAGAGAGCTTAGTATATGCACAGGAAGCATTGCAGTATCTCAAAAACCAGCACCAGTACAAGGTGCTCATTGACCGATACAACCCTGGCCTGAACATGGATGATCAGGAGCGAATCCGACTATCTGCTAAGCGAGTTGGATTGGAGCTTCCTGAAGACTTCAAGGGCCGTCTCGGAATGGAGTAAAAAGCTGACTGCGGGTCAACTTGGCTAATAGCGCATAGCCTTTAAAGAGTCATGTAGCCATCATCAGCATTCAGTCAGCCATTGGCAATGACAGCATCGTCTTACAGAAAAACATGCAGACCAAAACAGCTCACAAGCCTGGGGTGAATTAGCCATGCATTGTATCTTCAGGGCCGTTCTATTCAACCGGGCCTTGCATTTGATGGGCCCTTTTCAAAGAATGGTGTAAGAAGTGGAAGAAAAACTTGTAAATAGTGCGGGGGAACAAATGCATATACCCTCGGGACAACTCGGTTGGGTGGTAGGCCATGGGCCGGAACAGCACGGACGCCGTAATCCGATTCAAGACTCCAATTCAATACAAAATTTAAAAAACAAGAAAAAAAAAAAGAATATTGGCTGTTTATCTATAAAATCCATCAAAATGAAGGCAATGTCAGTCAGTTAGTAGAGCCTTTCTACTGGTCTCCGTAGTTCCGGTCGTGTTCTCATAATCAATTCATCTCATCATCCCAATCCCTGGTGCATACATCAGCAGGCTAGTTTCCTGTCGGCTAACAGCCATACTCCGTAGAGTCTCAAGTTGAGTTCTGATCAATGTCAGCCAAAGCAAGGCCACGTTGTCTAGTGGCTCGGTAAAACTGACCAAAACTCCAGGTTAATTGTCGTGCTCCAGACATGTAACCGTTGAAACGGTTGAACTGTTCGCTGAGGTTGCCCTCGGTATCCTGGTGCTCTCGAACAACATCCAGGAACGAGTCTCCGTAATTCACAACCTTGTCAATGAGACTAGAAAATTCGGTATCGTCTCGAGTCAAGTTGAATCCATCTCCGTAGCCATCCAAATGGCCCAGGAAGGGTCTATAAAAGTCCTGGTTGACGTTGTTGATCAGCAGGTTGAATTCAGTAGGTCGAGAGAACAGATATCGGGCAAGAATGTACATCGCTTCACTGACCCCAGCTGTGCACAGAAACCATGGGTTTCCGAGAGAAGTTCCAACACCATTGTAGACATCTTCTGGGTACCTTCCGATTCCAACACCCACGACGTCTCGGTTGGCTCCAGCAGATTCAAAGGCATCAAGTCGGATCGCATTAATGGGATAGCGCGAACTCATGTCGCTAACCATAGCATGGATAGTACTCAGAATAGAATCATCAAACGGCCTGTAACTAGTCGTGCTTTCTTTATCTGCACCTTTGGCAACATTGTTGGTGTTGACACCATAGAGAGATCCGACAATGATTCCGCAATCCAGGCCAGATCGGTCACCGCCAAGGGTCTCAATCACATGGTTCTTCTTGTAATCAAAGTAATTCGACTCCAGCTCATCTCTAATGTTGTCCGCAACTTCCGCATAGATGGCTGCAGCTTTGCTGTCACCGACCTTGTCAGCATGTCTAGATCCGATGAACATGGCACGTTGCTGTACCATCAACGTGAAGAAATGATGCCCTTTCACTTCCTCCCACAAGTCAAATCCCGACGAGTTCCAGTGGTTGACTACATACTCCAAGTCAGGAGTAATAACATCGGTGTAGATCTTTCTATACCGGTCCTTGTTGTGGCCATGGATAGTCTCAATGTAGTTCATTATGGTGGTTGCTCGCAGAGCAGGACCATCTCTCTGCGGTCGTCCCCAGTTTCCAGTGAAAGCAGAACCATCAACATGGAACTTGGGCTCACCGAGGCCATTTCTAGACTTGAAATCGCCGCTGGGGTTTGTGGTCCGCTGGATCTTACCTGAGAAGTCAATAAAGTCCTCCAAAATGTCCTTCAGAGTCTCGTTCTGAGCACCGCCATCAGCAAACCGGTGCAGAACTGTGTTTATCGTAATGGCAGAGTCTCTGGTCCACACGTAGTAGTAATCCGGATATGATTTACTTGGGCTGGCGATCACACCGCCGTGAATCACGCCAGTCAAGCTAGGATTATGCTTGGAAGCCACATTATGGAGCATGCGGTCGAACGAAATAGCACTTTCGTCAGTGATCCAGCTATCAAACTGACCCGGATCAATCAGTGATACTCCTGAATCAGCCAGTTTGGGGCTATCTTCCTTGGATCCAAGAATATTTTGCCCGATGTTTGAAAAGGCCTCCCAGTTCAAGGTTAATCCGAGGCACACAGGCAGCCCTGCGACCACCAAGCCGAGTGATTTCATTGCGCAACAAGGAGATCGCGCAAGAAGCAGAAGCAAGGGAAGAACAAAGATATTAGCGCAGAAGCAAGATATTGTCTGCTAGGTGACAGGTATTAATAAGCGTGCGCGCAACTGTGGGTTCTATAGAGTTGGGCTTCGCAAACTATGAGGAGGATGCTGTTTGTGTACTTTTCTGTGTTCAGGAAACTCGATTTGCTTAAATATTGTGTGGGGCAAAATTTTTTCCGGGGCCGGTCACATGGGCGCCGCCATTTTGCGCAGTATTTGGCAATAAACTAAAATAATATTTGTTTTCAACTAGGAAATATGCAAAACTGGTCAGAGGGTCCCGGGGTCCAGACTGCCGAGGCTCAGTCAGGGCCCGCCTAGAAGCCTGGGGCTAAGCTACAGCCGCCATTAATAAAAAGCTGGACGTTTAAGCGGCGAACAGATCAGCAAACATCATCTGGTTTGCTGCCCCCAGAGCGCGGGTATACTTCCGCTACGCAACGAAGCTCGTGGATTTGCCGGTCAGCCGGCTCGCTCGCGGTCGTCATCCTGTCGGCCAGCCTCTTGTTTACCCCAGATTTTATTCTTCATTTGTTATGCTGCCCCGCATTTTTGTCAGGTCAGTGATCGGTACGTGCGGCGCGTTTCAAGCAGTGGCACGTGCTAGTGCCTAGAGTCTGGGGTAGCGCGCCCCGTTTGAGGCCAGCAGATACACCTGAGACAGCTCTCTTATGATGATATACAGATCCCAGACTGTTAGGGAATGGTACTACGTATCTGCGTTACCTTCTGTGGGTTTTGTTTCGTTTTTCCTTCTATGCTAGGTAGTCGGGCTGAGACACGTTGCATACCAAGCCAAGCTCAACACCGACAAGGAGTTTCCCCCCCCTGAACGGCACCTCCACTATTTGATCCCCCCCATCCTTGCCATTCTTTTGTCCCTAATATTTTCAGCACGCGAATTAGCCGCAGGAACGAGAGGGGTTTCGTGTTAAACTACGTTGAGCTCTGCGTGAAAGGGCTTCTGGTGCGAAGAAGTGTCCGTTCAGAGGAAGTTGTGCAGGGCTATGCTGTGTTCTCGGCGACAAATCCCGACCAACTTCGATCCGTACGGCTGAGTTCTGCGGAGAAGAGTTGCCCATATGAATTACTCATAGAGCTATGACCCATAACTACCGACTATCCAGTAGCTATGCACGATATGGAATTAGGGGAGCGCACCAGCTCGCCACCTGAGGCAGCTCAGTTGCAAATTGACAAGGAAAACCGGCAGGGTTATAAGCTGGTTGTGGCCGGCTTCATTGCAAATTTCATCGTTTTTGGCATCGGTTTCACCTTTGGTGTATTCCAAGATTTCTATCTATCTGAAAAGGGCCCTCTCTATGGAACACCGGTAGCTAATGTTTCGCTTATTGGATCTGTTGCTACGGGATTGACTTATTTGTTGGCTATCTTCAACACGACCCTGAACAGATACCTGACTGTTAAGCAGATTGTTATGATCGGAAGTACAACCTTGGCTCTTGGTTTAATATTGGCGTCTTTCTGTACACAGACCTGGCAATTTGCTCTCACTCAAGGCGTGATGCTTGGGCTGGGCTCCTCTATGGTGTACATTCCCCCTGTTGTCAATGCCCCTCCTTATTTCAGCAAGCATCGAGGCATCGCCATGGGAATTATATTTTCTGGAACCGGATTTGGTGGTTTGGCAATGGCCAATTTCTCGCAGGGACTGATAAACTGGGTCGGGTGGCATTGGGCACTCCGCATTCTTGGCCTGGTGGCCCTGGCATTTACGTTTCCTACAGCGTATCTAATCAAACCGCATCCTTCTACTGAGCTACAGTCGGGAAGCAATCATGTTAATCTGCGAGCAGCCAAAAACTGGAAGTTTTTCTGTCATATGTTTGGCGGGTGCTTCCAGGCTGTAGGCTATCTGATTCCTCTGTTCTTCATGTCTTCATACAGCCAGGCACTAGGATTCACCCATACCCAGGGTGCATCTTTCATTGGTATTAACAATGCGGTCAATGCGATATCCAAGGTAATAGTAGGATATTGGGCCGATAGGGTGGGACGCCTGAATATGTTGCTGGCATGCTGTGTTCTGTCAACCATCAGTGTTTTCTGCCTATGGCTGATCCCGTTGAAGTCTACATTTCTAGCATTTGTAGTATTCTACGGCATAGTCTCTGGACCAATTATTTCATTACTACCAACCTGCTTGGCAGAAATATTCGGTATGCAGAATTACAAATCAATGACCGGGTTCATGTACTTCACTCGTGGCATTGGAAACCTATTGGGCTCTCCAATTGCAGGTCTATTCGTACAGCATTTGAACAAACCTTCGGGCTACAAGTATGCCATTGTCTATAATGGATCGGTATTCGCCGTGAATACAGTGTGCTTCATGGCACTGCGAGCCATTATTGGAATTGAGAACGAATGGAAATGGAAAGGCTAACCAATTTTTTAATGAACATATAAAACCACTCTAGTCTTTTCATCTGTAAATATTAAATATCTAATTTCAATTGAATTTTCTCTTATTCCAGCTCTGGTAGTAGCCTGATCGAGTGTGCTCTCAGATGGTCTGCTGGTATCTAGCCGCACACACTTCGGCTTCTACTGCCGATGACGACATTGTTCCACAACTAGAACACCTGACATACTATACGCAAGCCTTAGTTGACAATGAAGGATTTGGAAATTGCTGGGACGCCATATGAAGTAGGTACATGGCAGAGTAAGAGGCTGGCTCAGTTAATTGAGGTATATGGAGTATGAGGCATCCTCAGTGCTAACAGACTGCAGATTGGCTTAGCTCATGGAAGTCAAGCCACTGAAGAGGTCCACGGATCAATCAGCTTTTACAGGAACTACTTCCTCGAGGCCGCTGGACTGGAATGGAACGAGGTTGTGAAGCATGCAGATGATTTCTTGCCGTTTTTGCACGAGAATTGCCCTCACTTGGTTGAGGAGATGAAGGGTATTGCCGATGGAGCGAAACTGTCACTGACAGACATCATTGCATTGAACGTCCGAACAGAGATTGCGTTCGGCCTCTTCAAGGATGGGAAAAATGCTGATGGATGCACATCTATTGCTTATGTTCCACTGGATGGTAATGACAAGAAGAACACCTTGCTGGGTCAGACATGGGATTGGCAGCGAGAGCAGCGAGACAACTTGGTGATTTTGCGTATTTCTCCTGCAGACGGAAGGCCCAAGATGAAATTCATCACTGAGGGAGGTATAGTTGGAAAAATTGGTATGAACGAGTACGGCGTTGGAGTGTGTTTGAACGCTATTCGGGCCAGAGGACTGAGTCCTAATAAATATCCCATCCACATTGCATTGCGAACTGCTTTGGAAGCCAACAGTGCCAAGGAAGCAATCGAAGAGCTCGTTGCAGTTGGAAGTGCGTCTGCAGCCCATATTTTGGTGGCAGGCCCGGGAATTGCGCGAAGCCTGGAGTTCTCTTCCGAGGAAGTGCAGATTCTCAAGCCTAATTGCTTAGGCGTTGTTGCACACACGAATCACTATCTTGCTGATCATGATGATATCTATGCGCCGAAATGGCTAGAGGATAGTATTCCCCGATACAATAGAGCTTTGGAGCTTTCTGGGAAAGCCGTTGAGGAGGACACCTTGGATACTTTCTTGGACCACATTTTCACTGATACTGATGGAGCACCTACTGGCATCTGCCAGCTTGGCAGTGATAGTAAGACTCTAGAGACAATTTTTGCCATTGCCATGGATTGTACTAATAAGAAGGCTAGGGCCATTATTGGCCAGCCGGTAAACCCTATCAAGCTTGTTGATCTGTCCTTTTAGAGGAGCAAAGGGCTATTTAAAAATAACTTTATTGGAACCTTTTTCTCAATAGAATAATTGAAGCTACCGAAATTCAGATTCTGGACGTCGCAGTGTCTACTTTTCTAGAGGACTTAACAGCTCTGGGAATTCTTCCACAGCCCAGAACAGCACCAGCATCAGAGCGGGGTATTACAGAGCATCTTAGAATGGAGTGAGTAAGGCTGTACATTGATTTTGACTGAGGTCGTACACTGATATGATAATTGCTATTGTTCGCAGGCAATAGCAACTGGACGAACGATACGCTCACTGCGCGCAAGTGCGTACATGGCTGTATTTATGGGCGGTGGCTGTTAGTGTGGGCTGCGTGTGGAAGTCTGTTATTTGACGACGTTCAACGGTTTCCGTTTCCAACCAAAAAACATGACACCATTGCTCCGCCGATATGCAGCGGGAATTCCGTGCCCCGATCAGACGAGTAGTAGCACCCTGCATGCGTCTGGACAATTTAAAAACAGTTCCTAGGGGTTTCCAGTCGATTGTTGTGCAAATGTAACTACTGTCTGGGCATTTTTCGAGCACAGCCAGCCAACCACCTAACCAGACGGGTCCTGCTAAGCCATCAACAAACATGTAGAGAATCAACATGTAAAAAGAAGCTTCAACGCTGTAGCTAACTGAAATAGATAGCTTTCTTTTTTCCTCCTCATAGAACTTCAGGCCCCCATTTTTCCTGACCAAGCCGTTTTCAGATCCAAATTTCTCGCTTCCGTCCGTATGCACTGCTCTGCCTCTTCTGCGGGTCCCCCTTCTGCTGCAGTGTTCAGTTCCCCTTCACCGCCCAACCCAAACAACGCAGCATCATCACATCCACCCTCTCAATGAGCCAACCTCCCCCAGGAGCGTTTCCTCCGGGAACTAAGCTCAAGGTCGGCTCTCATGACATCTCAATTACCAGCTACATATCTAAGGGCGGTTTTGCCAGTGTTTACGTCGTCAAGTCTCTGTCCAGTGATGGCAAAAATGACACTGCCTGCCTTAAGAGAGTGCTGGTGCCCGACAAGATTCACCTCAATCTTCTCCGTGCTGAGGTGGATGCCATGAAACGTCTCAAGGGTCATCCCAACATTGTCAGGTACATAGATTCGCATGCTGCCAGAGTTCCTGATGGCAATGGCGCCTACGAGGTGCTGCTGCTGATGGAGTACTGTTCCGGAAACGGACTAATTGACTTTATGAACACAAAGCTCCGGGAACAGCTCACCGAATCGGAAATCCTAAAAATAATGTACGACGTCACCTACGGCCTATCTTGTATGCATTACCTGACACCTCCGCTCATTCACCGTGATCTCAAGATTGAAAATGTTTTGATATCTGCAGATGGCACCTACAAGCTCTGCGACTTTGGATCAGCTTCACCGGTGCTCCGGCCCCCAAAAAACCAGCAGGAGTTCCACATTCTTCAGGATGATATCCAGAGGAACACCACTGCTCAATACCGCTCACCTGAGATGATTGACATATACCGCGGCTTCCCCATTGACGAAAAGAGCGATATTTGGGCCCTCGGTGTCTTTCTATACAAGCTGTGCTACTATACTACGCCCTTTGAGCGGGAAGGCCAGCTTGCCATTCTGCATGCTAGGTTTCAATTTCCACAGCGGCCTGCTTATTCCGATCGTTTGAAGCGAATCGTCTCAGTATGTCTCAGTGAAGACCCCAGGCATAGGCCCAATATCTTCCAGGTTCTAAAAGAAGTCTGCCTCATGCGTGGAGTGGAGGTGCCCGTCAAAGACCTGTACGCTGGAAGCAATGTCATGTCCGCCTCCAAAACGCAGCAGCAACAATTGCAGAACCAGTCGGCGCCCAAGGGTGCAGTCCAGGTGGCATCTGCGGTGTACAAAGTCAATACCGATCATGCCCTCCCTCAAAAGAAAAGCCTCCCGGATATCACGCCAATGTACAGAGGTCGGCCACCTAAGCCAAATACTTCTACTCCTAGTTTGGCTGGTGAAACGATGGCGAGTAGTGTTGCAGCTAAGCAGCAACAGCCGACGTCGTCAGGTGCAGTTTTCTCCGACCCATTTGCATTTTTAGATAAGGATTCCCGTGGTGCTAGGCAGGCATCCCTACCTGCTGCTACACCTACTTCTTCGGTCACTCAGACTGTTTCTCAGGCTGCTGCTAGCAAGAAAGCTCCTCCTCGACCCCCGAATCGACCCCAGAAGAAAGAACCGGAACCAATTTCCGAACAAATCTACAAGTCTGGTAAGGCTGGTGAGGACGATATTGAGTCGCGATATCCTTCAGTGGAAGAGCTCTCATCTTCTATCGAGAAGACGTCTCTCTCTAGGAAAAGCACGTCGTCTCTATCAGGCAGCAAGCCCCTCCCTCGGCCTGTTGCACGAAAACCTACTACAGTGTCTGAGCATTCTACCCAAACAGAAACTTCAGACATTCCCAAGTTTAGCTTCCCTGAAGATGATGAGCCAATGCCTCCTCGGCCACGGTCTGCCAGACCTCGTCCAGTGTCTATGTACGCTAGAGCAACTGGGTCCCTTTTCAGTAATCCGGGAGAATCTGGGTCTCGAGAGAGTCTGGTTTCAAAGAGCCCTTCGACCTCTGCGTTTTTGGCCTCTCGAAATGTTTCTGATTCCAGCAGCAGTGGAAGCAGTCTTGATCTGAATTTGAACATTCCCAAGACTGGGGGAAGCAGCAGCGGGGCTGGAGATAGTCTTGTTCCTGAAGATCGTGAGACTCTAAAAAGAATTCTTACTGGGCTGAGTGAGCGGTCTGTAAATTTGGAATTGGAAAGCAATAACCACATTAATTCCAATGTGGACTTTCTACGAACTTTGGATCATGAAGGGCACAGCCTGAGTCGAGCTCCATCAGCAGCCGGACGTAGATCGGGCCAGTACAGCCGACCGTCTTTTGAGGAGTCTCAGCCTGCAAGGACAGTCAATCGAAGTACTTCAGAGTCATCACGGCACTCCAAGAGAAGCAGTATTTCGTCGATCAAAAGCTTGTTCAGTGATGCCATGAAGACTTTCGATGGCAGCAGTAAGGAGATTGATGGAAATAATGGCGGCTCCCAGTTTTATGCTCGAGAGACTGTTATTGAAGAATATGACCGGGAAATTCCCAGCCGACAAAACACTGGAAGCAGCATTGCTTCGGTTGGGCTTCCGGCATCGCGACGATCCATGTCTTCAATGCGAAGTCACCGAGCACCATCTTACGGACGGCGCAGCGAAGACCTTGAGCGGCCTGCTCCTCAGCGGCCTACTCCTCAGCGGCCTAGTACTAGCAGCAGCATTCAGAGTCGAATTCACAACTTTTTAAGTCGGAAGCACTCCCCGCCGCCGCGACGAACGGCTGAGGGCTACGGAAAGTACACCGACAGCTACCATCACAGCTCATCCACCTCTGCTCTGGGCGAGTATGATGACAGGCGAGTGTCTGGATCTCGCCAGACAGTCGGTTCGGCGCGGACATCTGGTGAATATGCAGCTGCATCAGTAGCGATGCCGCCTCCAGTGCACCCTGCCAGTCGGATCAGAACTCCGGTGGGGCACAGTCGGCAGCTGAGCGATATCAGCAGTAGCAGCGCGGCATCAGACAAGAAGACACCACCAACCAAGCCTCGCAAGCCAGTATATCTCCAAAGCCCTGGCAAAGTAGGCGAGACTATCACAAGAGTGTCTACTGCATCTACAGATGCAGGAGAATCGCACGAGGATTGGGAGACCAAGTTCAATCAGCGATTTCCGAGCCTGGGAGAGGCATGAAAAAAGAACGCCAGGTAGACTCCTGTGTATAAATAGAACCAAATTTTATTGCTATTATTTGGGGTGTGTATGCCTATATGTTTCGGGCTTCCATCAATTGTTCGATTGCTATCTTTGTTGTTTCTGTTACAGCGTGAGTCTAAGTTTGTTTGTCGTATTAAGTTGCTCTGCATTGAGGGGAGACCCATCCCGTCACTAGCCGAACTTCGGGCTGGACGAGCCGGTTGCGTAGTAGTAAATTCGTTCAATCATAGCCCTGACATGCCCAGGCAAGTAGGAAAAAATAGCAATAAGGAAAAGTGTAAATAAAATGGCAACTATTGAGCCTAGTCATGATAATACGAAGGGTTAGTATTTTGTTCCATGGGTCGTTGTCAGCCGTGATCGGCTACTGCGGCATACGGGAACCCACACTTACCAACGTAGACCTGCTCAGTATCAGTCATGAGATAGAATGGAATAATCTCTAGGCAAAATAGATCAAATAATCTAAGCAGCTTAGAAACCCCTGGAAGTGTCTTCCAGTCCAAGCGGTGTTGACGCTTGGATCTGGTGGTCGTTGGCACTGCTGGTCGATAGTACAAAGCAGAATCAGACAGTATATTCTCGGACATAGCGGACAATGTGAAGGAGGGGAAATAGTCTCAGTTATAAGGAGATAATAAAGAGGCCGTATTTAATGTGCTCTGCCATATTACTAAACCCTCAACCGCATTTGGAGCGTGTTAGAAATCTCACCAATTTTGGGAAGACTCTACCTCTGTGCCGACTCCGATTCCATTGTTAGACAAACACCGAACCCTGCCACACGCCAAAAGAAAAAAAATTATAATGATGAAAGTGTACTACGACATGGACAAGGGATTATGATGCGGTTGTAGAAAAGAGACAGAAGGACAGACTGTTCATCGAAGTAACTTGCGTTAATATGCGAAATGCTTTACATAGAGAATCACCTTATTAGATTAGCACTTTGCTCGAATGCTGGCGGAAGATAGGAATGGGTGACCCTGTGGTGTAATAGTACAGCCGTTCCAACATGGAGATGAGATGCCCTGGCAGGTACACGACGACGGCAATGAGCAAAAGTACCAGCAAAATGACTGTGATGGAGCCTGGAGTCGCGTTAGTTTGTGAGGGGTTGCACAGCGCCCAGCACTATTAGTGCATGTCTGTGAGGCATCTTTAGACGAGCATCGCGTGACTTACCCACCAATATCTTCTCTCTGTCGGTCATCATATACAGAGGGAGAACCTCAAGGCCGAACAGCTCGATCAACCTGATCACCTTTGTCAGAACAGGAACGTTCTTCCAGTTGAACTGCTGGGAGGCCCGCTGCTTTGACTCGGACATGGCTTTGGTTGGATGCTGAAAGAGTGAAGCGAGTCAAAGTCCCAATGGCCCCACAACACAACGCTGGCTGGCTGGCTGGGGGGATTGAAAATTTCCAAGCTCTACATCTGCACCAACGTAACACCATGTTCACCTCGTTTGCACGAATGGCCATGCCAGCCACGGCCCGAGCTGCTGGTACTGGTGCTCGATGGTTCAGCGCCTCGCCACGAGCATTCCAGAAAAAAGAAGTGGATCTTTTCGACCATCTCATCAGATACTCGACCAAAAGCGCAGAAACGGCCAAGCCCTCCACCGCCAAAGTCCCTCACGAAGAGCTAGCTGCCATGCTGCGAGACAGCTCCAAGTCTTTTGACCGAAAGAGACCCCAGATCCCCGACCACGGCGCTTCTAAGGACGTTGTTGATATTGACTGGAGCGTTTTGGGTGGTGTTTCCCAGTCAGATCTCAAGAGAACTGGAATCCTGGCCAGCAGAAGCGTCTTTGTCGAAGGCGGAGCGGCAGGTCTGCAGGTTGCTTTGCGACGTCTCAATTCGGCAAACAGCTTCAATAAGATTCGACGAACTGTTAACATGCAGAGATATCACGAGAAGCCTGGCAAGAGGAAGGCCCGTCTCCGCCAGGAGAAGCAGCAGAGACTGTTTGACACCGAGATCAGACGTCTGTTTGCCCTTGTCTCCGAAGCTCGACGAAAGGGTTACTAAGGTATTTCCTTTGTACATAGCATAAAGAATAGTATATATTATTCAATCCTCGCAACAGTGGATGGGCATGAACAAGTCATGTCTGAACGATCGTTCGTAGAAGAAACACCTTCCTTGGCTGGAACCTTGCTTGATCCCGCACTCAGATACCTGATACTGAAACTAATTCATAGATACTACAAGTATACAGACATATGCTCATTTTAATTTTCCTCTTTTGCGGCCGCTGCGTTTATTTGATGTATTTTTTCCATCAAAGTTGCTCCACGAACCGTATCCTCTGATTTGTACTCGACCTGCTGATTCTGCAAAACCACCCTTTCACGGCACTTTCCAATCAAACCTCCGTCTGAATCGGTGAATACCTCTGTTCCTACAATATGATGCCAGTCTCCCTGGTAGACAGACTCTCCAATCTTGAACAATGGAGTGTCGGTATCCAAGCCAGATACCTGGAAACTGGCCTGCGTGGGTACTGAGCCAAGCGTGCTTACACTTCCAGTGGATGCTTGGCCAATTTCTAATGGAATATAGACCGTCGCCATCTCGGAGCTGTCGGTCGTGTCGGTCTGTAAGTTAGTGCAAGAACATGGCGGTGGACCTAAACAAACTTCTGACAAGTGAAGACTCCCTCTCGGCCAGTTTCAAGGATGATATATTTAAATCTTACTTACATCAGGTTTGCTATTTGGTCCCTTGGAATCATCCTTGACCAGGCCCTGTTCGCGAGCTCTAATGTCTTCCGTTGATCCGGGTTCATAGGGGTTGTCTTGTAGAGGTGGGTTAGCAATGTTTGTCCACAGTGCGGGGTGCCTTGACTCGCAGCAGCTCAGTTAAATATCCAGAAAAATGTCCACACTATAGCAATCAGCTACTGCATTTTAATATACTTACCGAAACTCCAGTGCATTTCCTCGCCATTGTCCAAGAAATCAGTGAAGCCGTTCAGGGTCATGGTCCAATCACCGGGGACATCGCCCTTTCTACCGCTCTTCAGCTCGTATTTGTCGACTGAACAAGTACCAGTGCGAATCTGAGTCTTGTGGTCAGCAGTGAACGCCGGGCCCAGGGCAGCTTTAGGAGCAGCGTGGCTAACCAGCAAAATGGTGTCAATGTCCGGGTGGTTGCGGTCCAGATCGGCCACCAAGGCTGCCACAGTACGCTTGCACCGCTCATGCAGCTCATGGATATCTTCGCCATCAGTCGAAGGCACCACAAGAGGCCGGTACGACTCGTCGATGGCAGAGAAAAAGCCCTTCAGAGTAGCCACTGGCGCGGGCGACGGGTGGGTTGCTCTCTCGCGTTCATACCACTCCCCCACACCGTTTTCCAGCAGCACTGGTAGACCGAGGCTGTGGGCCGTCGGCACGGCCGTCTGGATACACCGATAGAACGGGCTACTGTATATTCTCTGGATCTTGTCTGGCAGGCCACTCAGGTATTCGGCCAGCTGGCCAGCTTGGGCCTCGCCGTGCTCAGCCAGCACCGGGTCGCCAGTAATGCCTGTCGGCGGTGGGGGCACAGGGACATCCTTGACCCAGTTAGACCGGTAGCCATGCTGGGCAGTTAGCAGGGTGCCAGACCCCGAATAAAAAAAAACAGCAAGAAGGGGCTCAGCTCAGTGCACTAGCGCATTAGCGCACTAGCGAATCTGGGGGTGGTAGTCCCTGGCGTTCATGCAATAGTGCTGGTCTTACCCTCGTCACGTATACCGTCTTCAGCCCCATCGGAAAGTATTGGAGGGAAAGCCAGCCCAACAGCACAACACCAAATATTTAGGTGCCGGCTCAATCTCCCCACAAACAACAACAAGTGCAAATCGGGAGGTCCAGGAACACATCCCTTCCAGACGTCTTCTTTCCACCACCACCAAAACACTAGCACACGAGCCTGTTTCCAGGCTTTTTCTGTAATTTTATATCCCCCCCTTCCGGAGTCTCTTTATGCTGCATACCGCCAAACGCACTCGCACACCCACTGCCTGTAGGGCCCTGGTGCCTAGAGCTGTTGCTGCCAGCCGAATCACCCCACGGTTATTTCCCGGGGTGGTCCGTCTCAGCTCGCTGGCCAGTACGGACCAGCCAGCACCAGCAGCACCAGCAGCACCAACGGGAAATGCTGCAAACAGGCGTATGAACAAGCTGGCTGCAGTCGCTGTGCTTTTAGTGGCAGTCGGAGCCAGCTATGTTGGTGCTGCGCTGTATGCGTTGGATCACGAATCTGTGTACGACCTGTACGAAAAGTACGTGCCGTTTGGATCCACCATCTTGGACCAACTGGAGGACTGGAACCACAAACGCACCGTGGAGATTAGGAAACAGTTCTACGAGGATGGCACTACCATCGTCCCATATATCCGCCAGAAGAAGCCCCATTCATCGGCCCCGGCCAGGGCTGCCTCGGTCGAGGATCCGTTGAGCCCCGAACGCTTCTTTGATGCGCAGAGCGGGCAGGTTTCTCTCGAGCGCAAGGAGTATTTGCCTTTGATTTTGCTGCCTGATACCCGTGATCCTCTCATCAACCAGATCTCCATGTCCGTCAATGATCTGATTCAGTCCGTCAATGCCTCGGCCGCTTCCCCAGACACTGTCTTCACTGTGTCGCAGGGCATTGCTGATCTGGCCAAAAATATTCAAAATGCCCACCCCAAGCATGCAAAACTTTTACGAGTAGAGGTCGAAGCCTTTGAGAAGCTTGTCAGTACCCATGAGGCCGTCAAGAAGGAGTACCAGCTCATAAATCCTGGTGGGCTCATTTCCCCCACGCTTCCATTCGAGCTGGAGTACCACAACAAGCTAGGCAGAGAGATCCTCAAAGTCGAGCGCATCCTGGTCTCCCATATCAATACGCGGGCTCAGTCTGGCGAATTCTTTCAGGAGACCCCTAGTGTAATATCCAGCAGTCCAGTAGCGGTGAAATCTGAACCTAGCGCCCCGTCTGCTTCTGCTGCTGCTCCGGTAGCAGCTGTGCCGGAGTCTGCTCCGGCAGCTATTCCCGCAACTCTGGTTTCAGCCACCACACCCAAGGACAAACAGACCACTTCAGACAAGAGGCTGCCGCTTTTCAAACTGGCGTCTTCTCAGGACTTTGAAAAAATCCTCGAGCTGCAGCTGCAGCTTACCCTCATTGCATCTGCTCTGAGCAATGGACTTGGAACCGTTGATCCGTACATCCGCAACATGCGCCAGCTGCTCCAGTCCACACCCAACAAAGAGGCCCTTGTTCAAGAAGCCCTCAATGGTATCAGCATCCCCGAACATGTCGACATGGGCCCTACTCTGAGTGCTGTCCTGAGCAAGTAGGTAGAAGCCCCTCTTCCCCCACAACCGGCAGGTTATGTAAGCATCTAATGTAAATGAAGCATAGAAATTTTCATATGGCTACAGACAGCCAAAAGAAGGACAATAGGCCTCGCCGACTATTGAGTATAGGCAGCTGAACAGTAGAGTATATGAAAATGTAATTGGAAAATCTCATGCTACGGTGGGGTAGTGCCAACGACGGTGAGGAAAAAGTCATTGCTGTCAAACCGACTGTGCACTACCACGCTTGGTGATAATTTTCCACAGGGCGCAATACTGCTTGGAGCCGGAACCCACTGAAACAAATACAACAGAGCCAGCAGCAACCGCTGGTCTTCTGGTAGCGTTAAATCATGTCTTACATATATCACTAATCTTTATACGTTTTCAAGTAACAGGAAAAGGGGACTTTTCTCAGATAATTATTATCTAAAATAATTACACATGCCATAACCATCTCGTGTCGGTCTTTTTTTATTTTATTACCACTTCATCGTGCTCAATAGAGCTCGTTTAAATGTAACCGGCTCGGCTGGCAACGTCAAGAGCATCGTGGTCAGCAGTAAGTCGGACAAAGGCCTTCTTGGTTCCATCAGGTCGGACCAGGGTGTTGATCTTCAGGACCTCAACGTCAAACAGCTTCTTAACAGCCTGCTTGATCTGGTTCTTGTTGGCCTTGACATCAACTCGCAGGACCAAGGTATTGGAGTCCTCGATCTTCTTGATGGCGGACTCAGAGTTGAAGTGAGCGACGATAACCTTGTACTCGTCGAGTCGGGGGTAGTGAGCGACGGTCTTTCGGGGGTACTTGGGGTTTCGAGCAAGCTTCAGGGTCTTGGGGAGTCGGAAGGTAGCAGAGGTTCTGACCTTCTTGACCTTCTGGGAGTGAATACCCTTGACGACAGCCTTCTTGGCGTCCAAAGCTTTGTTGGTAGGGGCCATGTTTGTGATGTTGTGGTGAAGTGTTGAAGGAAAAATGTCAAGCACTTGCAAGTGGGTAGTGAGTGGGTGGTGAGCTGGAGTGGGGATGCAATGTACGCCTGTGTGTCCGTGACTGCGTTTTCTTCCAACAACCCATACACATACAGGATACTTTCAACGGCCAGCCGCGCATTATTTCAGTTTACCCGGCCCTTACCTAAAGTCTTACATACGACTTCCCGATTCAACATCAATCAACATAGACGGACCCACTTTACCTGTTCGACACGCACGCCAACATGGCTAGTCTGCTGACAGATAAACAGCAGCTAGAACTGAACCGGTCCATTGCCGCGTATTTAGAGACAATAGGTGTTGAGTCACAAGCAGTAGATCAGACAAAAGCACATTTCCGCAAGCTCGACCCGAACTACCCCCGCGATGACGTTGATCAAGAGGCCACTAGGAAGCTCAGCCAGGTGCTGGAGAAAAAGTGGACAAGCGTAGTCCGTCTACAGCGGAAGGTTATGGATTTAGATATGCAATTATCGGGGCTCAAGCTTGAGCTGGAAAGTGCACAGGCTTCGGGGAGCATCAGGGCAAAGCCTGGTGATCCCGAAAACTGGCTACCACGACAGCCTGCAAAGCATACACTCAGCGGCCACAGACAACCTGTCACATCTATAGCATTTCACCCTGTGTTCAGTGTGATAGCAAGTGCGTCGGAGGACGGCAGCATGAAGGTGTGGGATTGGGAGCTAGGGGAGCTGGAACGAACCATCAAAGGGCACACCCGAAGCGTGTTAGACATGGACTTTGGCGGTCCTAATAATAATGAAATCCTACTGGCATCGTGCAGCTCAGATCTGACTATTAAACTGTGGGATCCTGCCAGTGATTACAGTAACGTGCGTACTCTCACCGGCCACGACCACACCATTTCATCAGTGCGGTTCACGCCGCAAGGCACGCATTTGATTTCTGGCTCGCGAGATAAGACCATCAGAGTATGGGAAGTGAAAACTGGTTACTCGATACGCACTATTCATGGGCATAGTGAATGGGTGAAGAGCATAGTTCCGTCGTTTGACAATGAGTTCATTCTGTCGGCAGGAATCGACCAATCTGCTAGGATCACCAATCTGCATACAGGTGAGGGCAAGCTACTTTTTGTTGGTCATGAACACGCAGTTGAAGAGGCAGTATTTGCACCTGCAGCTGCTAATAAGTATTTATGTGCTCTTGAGGGGCTCAAAAAGCCTGTTGAGAGCAACTACTCTCGGTCGTTTGAATATGTGGCTACAGCATCCCGTGATAAGACGATTAAGATATGGAACACACGTCAAGAGGCGATTGTGACATTGGTCGGACATGATAATTGGGTGCGTGGGCTGGTATTTCACCCCAGCGGGAAGTATCTGCTTAGCGTGGCAGATGATCGGACGATCAGATGCTGGGATCTTAGCCAACAGGGTCGATGTGTCAAGGTAATCAACGACGCACATCATCATTTTATCAGTTGTGTAAAGTGGGCACCGATGCTGGCGTCTGTGAATGAAGGTCCTGCAAAGAAGATGGATCTGAAGGAAATACTCAAGAGCATGAGATGTATTATAGCAACGGGGTCAATTGACCTTGACGTCAAAATATGGCAGTAGTAGCAAGGCTGACTGGCGCTGTCGGATGGGGAGCTCACTCTCTGATGGCGATCTGGACTGGCTCAATTCTGTACCGATACTACTTGCATGCATAGGCCCGATCAATGAGGTCAACACAGCATTGGCATTGCGGAGATGGAGCGAGCAGGTCTAGTCAGAAACTAGTCAGCGTGCGTTATGCACAGGCCAATGTTAGTCTACATGCGGCCAGCCAGTGCAGCCATGCAATGATAGAAATGAAATACTATTTAAAAAGATTTGCACCGTAAAGACGGCGGGGTTATATGCAGCATCCGGCGGCTTTTCGATTTCCCATCTGCAGGTCTGGCTGCATTACTGGCAGTGAGTGTGGTTGGCTGGACGGGTTGGTGGTGGGGTGCTTAGTTAGAGTTTGTACCTCGCATTATCACTACACAGGACAGTAGTGTAGACGAGGCGGGTACCCACCAGGCGAGACGCAGCATAGCTGAAGCATAGCGGCAGATTGCACCCATATTTCGGCCTAATACCTGGATGGTGCATACAGATCTGCAGATCGCCTGGCTGCAGGTTCGGCTTACCAAAAATTATTTACTGCAGCCTAGGCAGCGTGGTTGGGCTGATATGCGCTAGAGCCGCACAGGCCAGCCAACGCTCAGATCTGCCCAAGCCAGCTGGCGGAGCAGCAGACCAATGGTGCAGTGTCATAAAAAAATCGTACGAGGCCACAGTCGAACAAAGGTGGGCATCATGGCTGCCATTCCAGAAGCTTTGTACAAACAAGCAATACGAGTATAATGAAATGCATTGTTCTCCTTGCGGCGGTTGTTCGAAATATGGCCACGGCGGGCTTTCGAGCCTCTTGGGCTTACTGTATTTGGGGAGTGTGGCCAGCCGTACCGACTAGCCAGCTTTAGATTGTGCACCCCTTTTTGAGCGCATGGTCCCTCCGGTGGGTGCAACAAGAGAGTATCACAGCATGCTTGCTTAGCAGGGGGGGACAACAAGCGATTTTTTGGGCCACATATTATTTTAACCGTATTGAAGGTATCAATTTCGTCATCTGGCCAACACAGAGCCGGTTTTTTGTGTGCGTTTTTGGTAACAAGCTCCACCCACCCCCACCCACCAAAACCCGTATTCAGTCAGCTTTTGAGCTGCTTCGCTACCAACCTCGATTCCATCGAGGAATCGTCGCATAGGCCTGCACCGCACTGCGACACGCCTTGCATCTCTTAGTGAGAACCTGCCATCAGATCTTGAAACAATGGTTGGTAGAACATTTTCCCCTTGATGCCCCACAGCTAATCCAGCCACCGTAGCTGTGCGGTGATGCCACGGTTAGCTTTCTGGCTTCCATCCAGCCATCTCATTAATTACACTTCCTCTTTGGGCAAAACTCGACATGCCAGCCACCAGCAACTACTCAGTTAGCCACTCAAGAGCTGTAAACTCTGCAGTTTGCTTTTTGGAGAAGCAGGTTCATTTATTGGTAGTTTGTTTTATAGCTTTTTGCTCCTTTTGTTGAGACAGCCATTTCGTCCTTAGCCAGTATATAGTGTGAGGCCATCCCTCCTCCCCTGCCAGTCTCCCCAAATCCGCACTTACCAAAGTGCTGTTACGTTGTCGGGTCCTTCATCGCTTCTCTCATTTTATCCTTATACATCCTTTTTTGCATACGATTGACTGGCCGCCCGAGGCAATTCTTGCATTGGACTTACTACTTCGAATTTTCAAAAGTCACAGACCAACCACCCTCATCCGCCTTATTCCGGTTTCTTTATGCAACTTAATGGACACTCTCTGCTACTAATACTCTAATAATTCGACATTTTGGACGGATAAAAAGAAGCACACTCACTAGGAAACCCCCCGGGTTTTAAATGGACTCTTTGTTTTCTCGAGACCCTTCCGGCATGAGCTCCAGGGATACTTCCTGGGGCTCCAGCATGCAGAGCTACAATCTGCGGAGGAGCATCTCGGCGCCCAACTCTCTGCAACAACATGATGAAGAATGCGAAGATGGTGATCGATCTAAGGGAAAGGGCAAGAAGAGGAATGCTTTTAAGACTGGTCTTCTCAGCTTCATCAACAAGATGAAGTGGGACGAGGCCAGCGTATCGAAAAAGGCCACCGGCCATAATAGAACCAAAAGTGAAATCCCGCACTCACCAAAAATGCTAGAGGATCATGGACTAATTACTCCTCCCATGTCCCCGACTAGACATGACTCGGGCTTCATTGAGTATCTGGTCAACGATAAAAGTGCGGTTCTCAAAACCTTGAAGGAAGAGCCCATCGCTACGGAATTTTCTGAATCCCATCTCGAATTGCAAAGAAAGCGACTCCCAATCATTTCAATTAATACAAAGCTTGCCAGCCAAGTCTTGGATCTTGACATTCCGCTTGCTCAAAGTCCTTTGCGTGGTGCCATTGCTGAGGAGGATGAACCTGCTCCAACTAATGCATGCCAGATTGCATTAAATACCCCCGAAATCCTGCTTAAAATTCTGCATTACCTTGACGAAGAGAACCTTGTGCCTCGAGAACTAGCTCAGCGTCGAAGAAAGCCAATGTCGCTGCGACATGCAATTCTCATTTATGGGGACACTGAGGAAGCAAGACAATCTTGGGCCAAGGCCCAGAAAGAAGAACGAAAGTGGTCCCACGCATTGGAAAAGTCATCTGGTACTGGTCTTCATAGCTGTCTGTTGGTGAATAGTCACTGGTATGCATGTGCTGCGGACGTATTGTACAAGAAACTACATTTTAAGACTCAGCACAATTGGAATTCGTTTGTGAATAATAGCTTGGCATCGCCAAATGGCGAACCTGCTGGTCAATTCAACTCTTCTTGCCTGGTCGTTCACAAGATTACCTCTGCTAAGCAAGAGGAAGTTGAAAGCGTTGGCAAGCTGGTTGGTGGAAATCTCAAGTGGCTAGAGTTTTACACGTGCCCCAGTATTGTGCCTACTCGAGATTTGCTCACAAGCTGTCAATTGAAAAAGTTAGTACTTCCAGGGTGCTCAAAAGTAAATAACAAGACAATTGCTCTTATCGCTCAGTGTTGCCCAAACCTCGAGCATTTGGACTTGCGTGCTTGCGAACAGGTATCTGACTGGGGTTTGAAGCAGCTTTCCAAGAGCTGCAGAAAGCTTAGACTTTTGAACGTTGGCCGAACAGGCCATGGAGAGCTTATCACCACCAGAGGAGTCAAGTATATTGTCCGGCGGACTTCAATAGATACCCTGGGCCTTGCTGGCTGTATGATTGACGATAAAGCCATCTGGGAAATTGCTCTTCGACGAGGCCCTCACATTGAGAGACTCTCACTCAACAACTGCAGATTGCTGACAAACGAGAGCATTCCTAAAGTGCTTCAATATACCACCAACCTGAGTGTGTTGGAACTGCGAGGATGTGTGCAAATCACAGACATGCGGACCATAATTATGTTCAAGCGAGCCAGAGAGCGAATGGGTTATCCTCCCTTGATCGAAGGCTGTGAAGTGTTTGAATTACGTATGAAAGAAGCTGAGTGGATGATGGAAATGGAGGTATCCAGGAGCATTTTGACTGACTGTCTGGAGTGGATCTACGAAGACGATGACGATGTTGACTGGCAACCAACCCATGAGCTACGCTCGGTAGACTCTACTGCATCGTTTGCCACTGCCACTACACACATAGAAGACCCTTGACTTGTATAGCACTTTTTTGTGAGATTATGGCCCATCGTACAAACACTGTACCAAAAGGCTGATGAATGACGATATATAATTTGCATGTAATACTGTAACATAAAGAATGTTTGATTCTAATCCCCGATTAATTGCAATGCAGCCCTGCCCCTTCATGCTGGCTGCCATAAAGAAAATTTTCGACTATTTTCACTGGCCCATTTGCTAAATTTTCGCCATTTTTGTGCAATCTTTTGTTCACCATCTTAATGGCCTTGTTCATTTGTTGATTATCTAGCATTGTTCAGAGGTTTCCCGTTTGGGTAAACACAACAACATGCGGTCAAAACAGTAGATCCACCACCATTGTTTCACTGTACACATGCACTCACAGACATAGTTTGACACCCTGCAAAAAAGACATGATTGGCGAAGGAGCTTTTCCATATTCTCTGGGAGCGCGGGCCTCGATGTCCAATCTGCGTGAACGAGCCGAGCCGAGGAGGCTCAGAAATGCTCGTAGCACTTTGGAGATGCGCACTGCTGAGCGGAGCCCCCTGAAACAGGTGACCAATCTGAGAAACCAAGTACCCAGTCCTCGCGCACCTCAAGGCCTGGTTGAGAAGCCCTCAATGTTATCGCTTTCTTCACCAGTGCGCAGCTTCAGCAGGTCACCTCGAGTAGTTAAGCATCGTGCTTCGATCGAGAAACTGGCAGATTTTCGCCAGAGGGATCGATCCCCCTTAAATATACAGAAGCGTACTGGAAGCTATGGTTTGAGCATGCGCAAAACAAGGTCTCGAAATGCACTTAGACAGTACAATTCGAAGCTTGACTTGTTGGATAGTGCTAACCTCACTTCTTTTCCCAAGGTTGGTGAGAATGTTGAGCCAGCTGCAGAGATCGATCCAGATGATGATGCCTTCAACAACCTCAGCATTGTTGATGACTATGTTCCGGCCACGATAGAGGAAAAACGTACAGAGACTAAGACAGGTAGCTCTTGTGCCAACACCTGTATCTCTTGCGGTGGCCTTATGAGAGTGGACAGGTGGTTTGCACGGTCAGACGTTATTTGTAAAGAATGCATCAAAGAAGGCCGAGTCAGTAAGAAGGGGATCGAAACATTACTAAAAATTGAATCAGAAGACAGAATGAGCCTGTATTACGTTCTAGGAGGAATTAAGAGTGAGGGTGGTTTTTACGCTACCTTGCAGAAGAAGCTGCGATGGAGATGGAGATGGAAAGGTCTGGTTTGATCCGTACTTCTCCCGCCAACAAAATACCTGAGAAGACTATTTGCATCGTTCATTGATACCTTTTTTTTTTATTTATTTGTTAATCTTTTTTGTCTCTTCTCAGTTGTTATTTTGTTGGCTGCGGATCTCATTCAAGCAGTAAATACAGTTCTATGTACCCAATATTGCATGCATACTACAGTGAATATTTTGGAAAATCTATGACATATACATAACACGAAACATAACTAAACAGTAATATCCTCCATGCTTTCTAGAGCAGCCTTTTCCCAAGAAACTACTTTTCCTTGCCATTTGCCCTTTCCGCCGCCCTTGACCTCGGGAACGAGGGTTTTTATCTGGTTGACGTAATGATCTACATTTTCTCCACAAACCACAATAGAACCGGCCTTCTTGGGTTCACCAGTGTAGTAGAGAACAGTGCCAGGGAATTTCTTACCAAGTTCTTTTTCAATCATCTTAAAATAGTTGTTGTCTGCCTCAGGCTTGTACAGGACAGCCAGCTTCTTGTCCTCCAAATCCTTCTTCATCTTGTCCACTTCAAATTTCACAAGCTGTTCTGCAATCTTTTTCTCTCTAGCAGAAGCCTCTTTAAGCTGCAAATTGAGTTTGGCCAGCTTTTCCTCTATGTTCTCTGTTTGGCAACTGAGAGTCGAGTTGACCTTACGAATGATGTCGTTGGCTTCCACGGCGAACTCCTGCACTCTATCACCAGCCATGAAAAACAGTCGAGAGTTAGTGCCTCGGATATTCTGACTGTGTAGGAGCGCCAGCGCGCCAATATGAGCCGTGTTTTGCAAATGCGTTCCACAGCAAGGGTTCGCATCAATCTCCCCAATATGAATGACTCGGATCACACCCTTGGACAAATCATAATCCTCGGGAACATGATGATCAGTGAAACCTTCCGGCTGCTCAACAGTGATACCAATTGAATTCTTGATAGCATCGTTTACCTCTTCCTGAACTTGATGTACCTCGTCTTCAGTCAACCTACGGGGAAGCTCAATGTAATTGAACTTTGCTCCCATACTCCAGCTCAGAGTCTCTAGATTTCTCTTGTCCAAAATAGCAGATAGTAAATGTTGACCAGTGTGCTGTTGCATAAGATCCCACCGTCGCTTCCAGTCGACCTTCATCTCGATCTCAGCACCCTCAGGAACAGCACTCTCAAGATGATGCACAGCAGTCAAACCATCTCTCTGCACGTCGAAAACGTTGATCGATTCTTCGCTGCCAACTAGTTTGATGGAGCCGAGGTCGTTTGGCTGGCCTCCGCCTTCGGGAAACAGTACCGTATCTTCGAATTCCACCTCGAAACCCTTATCAGTACCAGGATGGCACGAAATCACCTTGGTTTTGAGAGATTGCAGATACGAGTCTGCTTGGCAGGCTAATAGGCCTACAATAGTAGAAGCTCCCGAGCGCTTTGACATGGAGCTATTTTTGTATAGAAAAGAAGCCAAAAAGATTTATGTGGAATTGTTGTCAACGGCTAGGCTGATTAACCAAAAAACAAGCTATCTTACTGGGTGGCCAAACGTCAAAGCCTCGCGACAAGCTTCGGCTAGAATGAATCACGGAGCGCGGCTGACGGCGGCACTTCGACACCCGGGACTCTTCCTGAGCACGTTCTACAAAAGCCTATTTTCATTCTATCCTCTCACTCTATTCTCCAAAATTAGACATGACAGATCAAATTGAGAACTTGCCGCGGGTTTTGACAATTGCAGGTAGGTGGTTGTAGAAAAGCGGGTATCTTGTTTTTTTTTTTGTTGTAGATGCTAACAGTTTTCAGGCTCAGACTCCTCGGGTGGAGCTGGTATAGAGGCTGATCTCAAGACTATGACGGTACATGGATGCTACGGTATGACCTGTATCACTGGGCTGACTGCGCAGAACACCAAGGGAGTGCATCAAATATATGCAATTGATGATCAGAATATGATTGGAGCCTCTCTGGATGCTGTTTTTGAGGATGTTGGCGTCGATGCGGTCAAGACCGGCATGCTGTCCACCAAAAACACCGTGGTGACCGTGGCAGAGCACCTGGCCAAATACCACAAAAACAAGCCCTTGGTAGTGGACCCTGTGATGATCTCCACTAGCGGCTCTACATTGATTCCTGAGGATGCCGTGGTTGAAGTGGTGAACCGACTCTTTCCGATGGCAACCTTGATCACCCCCAACATTATGGAGGCCCAACATATTGCAAAGCTTCTGGGTAAGGACTTGCGGCCCAAGAATCTGAAGCAAGCCCGTGAGCTTGCACAGTTTCTTTCCAAGACGGGGCCCAAAGCTGTTTTGTTGAAAGGTGGTCATCTCGTGCTGGACGGAAACGTGGTGGACATTTTGTACCTTGACGGCACCTTTTATGAGATCAAGCATGAGTATCTGCACACCAAGTCAACACACGGAACAGGGTGCACCCTTGCCAGTGCAATTGCATCGAACCTGGCTCGGAACTGGGATATCCATCAGTCGGTGCTTAGTTCTGTTCGGTTTGTGCAATCGGCCATCGCCAGCGCCGTGCCGATTGGAAGTGGCCATGGTCCCGTCAACCACCTCCACAATATCCAGATCCGGCCGTTTGCCAAGGGCCACTTTGTGGAGTACCTGCTTGCGCACCCACGGGTGCGGAAATTCTGGCCCGGCTATGTGAACCATCCGTTTGTGCTGAAACTTGCCAAAAACACTCTGCGTATGGATGCTTTCAAGTTCTTCCTGCAGCAAGACTATCTGTACCTGACGCACTACGCCAGGGCCCACGCCATGGCTGCTTACAAGGCACCTAACCTAGACCTATCGACCAAGTCTGCCAAGATCATCCAGCACATTGGAGAAGAAATGAGGCTGCACATTGATTACTGTTCCACTTTCGGCATCGACAAGGCTGAATTGGAGGCTACCGATGAATCGCTGGCTTGCGTTGCCTACAGCAGATATATTCTCGACACCGGTGTCCAGGGCGACTGGTTTGCTTTGCAAATGGCCCTTTCTCCGTGCCTACTCGGTTACTATGAGGCAGCCAATAACCGACTTCTGGACCCCTCATCTGTGCCTAGCGGCAATCCCTATTGGAAGTGGGTTGAAAACTACGTAGCCGACGACTACCTAGCAGCAACTAAAGCAGGCCGGGAGATTCTGGAGGCTGCAGCTCTGCGCGTCTCGCCCGAGCGCCTCGAGGAGCTCATCGCCATATTTGCCAAGGCAGTGGAAATGGAGTGCAACTTCTGGACCAGTGCTCTGCTGCTGGGCGACTTCCATACCAATCCTGATCATGCATGAGGTTGATTACGGACGGCCGGAATTAGGGGAATTTTTCTTTTTAAGAAATATAAAGAAACTTTTTTAATAAAAAATAATACGATGGTTATTCAGAGGAGACAATAAAATTTAGCCTATTAGTGTATATATGATATGTTGGCTGCTCCGTCTCTAATGATGCAGCATGGATGGGGTACCTGCCTAACCAACGGCTTGGTGATGGCTGGCAACAGAACAGAACAGAGCTTGACTAGACCACCATTCCCAATCTTGAAAATTTGTTCTTGCAACAGCCAAAACGCTAACATATCTCTACCACCAAGCCAGCCGCCACTTGCAGCAGCCGCTCCCCCGTCCAATCACGCACGTGCCCGCCCACTAGCTAGGTCGCTAGTCCCGTGACTAGGTTTAGAGTCGAGGCCGCAAGCTTTTCACTGAGTTTTCTCAGCGCTGCAACTTGTTCCACCCAGCGACCACTCCACCGCACTCACTCGCCCCAGGCTGCAGCAGCAGCATATTTTATGGCCCCATTATCTAGGTAGAATGCCGATGCGAGCATCCCCTGCGGGGCCAGGATACCCTGCGCCACCAGGATATTCCAGCGACAAGCGCCTCGAAGAGCGCAATCGTGAGCGCGAGCGCCGCGAGCGTGAGGCCGCCGAGTACAAGCGTCGCCGTAACATGATGGGCCCACACTACGATTCGTATGGAGCAGGCCGATCCTCGCAGCGAAGAGACCGCGACTTGTCACCGCCGAGACGGGACTACTATCCTCATAACTACTCGCGTCCAGAGTACCCTGGCGGTCGCTCAGGTGCCCCAGACCGTGCCGACTATCCGGCGCGAATCAGCGAATACCCACCAAGGACGGGCGATCGCACTGGAGACTACCACAGGCCTCCTTCTGCATCATCCACCGGCTCCTATTCGCGGGGGTCCTCGTCGTATGCGGAGATTCCTCCTTACAGAACATCCAAGTCCCCGGTCAACAACATAAGCTCCAACTCGCATGCCTCAGCAGGCCCTTCTTCATCTACAAAGTCTTCCACCAGCTCTACTCAACAGCCTCCTACGGGCCCTGCTAATAACAGCAGATGGGGATCCTCAGGCCCCTCCTCGGGGTCATCTGCCTCTGCTCCCCGCCATCATAGCGAAGGCGACCAACAGCTACTCCAGCCACAGCCCAGATCATTTGATGCCAGCATATCTTCCGCCGCAAACGGGTCTTCGTCTTCGTTAGCTCCTGCTCCCAATGGGCCCAGTTCAGCCTCTGGAAAACAGGACAGCTCACGACGGGCCCCTCCCTCGGGTCCGCGGCACTGGGAGAACAGACACTCCCGATACGAGTGGGACTACAGAGATCGCGACTTGAGAGCTCCACCATCAGCTCCCCCTGGCTCGTCTGGTGCTCCTCCTCTCAGGAGAGATCGATGGAGCTCTGGTAGTTCTGGCAGCTCTTCCATGAGACAGTATCCCAAGGACGAGTATCCCCCTACCGGCTACGACAGGAACCGGTTTCGAAGCATTGACGACGACAGATATTTATACAGAGGAAACGGTGGATCTCGATCAGATTACAGAGACGTTCCACCCTATTACAGAAAAAGGTCGCCTGATCGGGCCAGCCATTCCTACCGGTCCGAGTCCCGCCCCAAGGAAGACGTCTTTTCTCGAAGGTCTACAGCATCTCCTGGCGATAACAATGCCCCTGCTGCAGACCCCACTATAAGACGTGTTTCAGGCTCAAGCGGGCCTAGCTCTGGAAGGCTTTCTTGGCCTCACAAGCAGGAACCATCTTCTTCTCGACCTCCAAATGGTGTGAGCTCTAGCCAACAGCAGTCCAAGAACGAGACTGCCAGTCATGGCTTGGAAGAACACATCACTACTACAGCACGATCTTCTGCACCAAAAGATTCAGCAGAATCTATTGAGAAGCAGGAGCAGTCTTCAGTTCAGACACCAAAGACAGCTGACGAGTCCGACACCTTTCGATCTCTTTCTCCCAATACCGTTCCTTCAACGTCTACATCCAGTTCCGCTGCTATTACTGCTGCTACCGATACGTCAGAAAGCACTTTGAAATCTGTCGTCGAAGTTGCGACTACTGCTGAAATAGCAGATGTTCCTGCACAGGTAGCGTGCTCGCCTCCCGAACCAGAGGACGAAAAGGAAGACGCTGATATGTCAAGCGAAATGGTAGTAGAACCTGACGAATCTGTGTCTACACCGGTTGATGATAGAACACTTGTTAAACCTGCTATTGAGGAAGACTCCCCACAAGTGGAAGTCGAAGATAATGAACCTGTTAATCTGATTAACCCCGCCAAAAGCGAAACTAATGATAATGACCACGACAAGAAACCTACAACAATTGATAATAACGATAATTCCATTGATGCTGTCCCCATAGAAGAACCAGAATTGGAAACTGTGGAGGAGGCCCCTTCCGTTACTAGCACTGCAATTAGAGAAGACAGCCCTGGTGCTGTGTTTCCTCTAAACAGAATTGAATCGGCATTCTATGATTTACGACATATAGCTAAGGAAACGCTTGGCGAAGAGCTCAAGTACCTATCGCAGAAGCCTCTAATGTCACTTCTAGAATATCGTTTCTACAAGTCAAACATCGAAACTTTCGAGGAGGACAAGCCCTCCTTGCTAGAGCATTTTGTGAGACATGAAAGTGAACAGAGTGAAGAAGAGAAGGCTGCCCGTCGGTTGTATTTCAAGCTTCGAGGAAGTTGGCTCAAATTTTGTGATGATTTGGATCGTGCGGAAGGCCACAAGGCGAATGGTACCAAGAGTCCTGTTCCTGTTGCTACCGAGCGCTATGAAGTCAGTACCCCTGCTCCTGCTGAACAATCGGTCACTTCAACCCCTGTTGTTAGCAGCAGTAGACGGCGTGGTGGCTACCAGCGGGATGCCGTCAGCAGTGAAGCAGAGTTCTTACAGATTCTTGCCCAGTTACAAAAGGAAGATGACAATGATCCTGTCCGACGTGCTATGCTCACCTCTGCGAAGATTCCAAATATGATTTTTGATCCAGAGATTCGCAACAATGTTTTCTGGGAGGACAGCAACGAAATCGTGGCTGACAAGAGTGTCCCATACAAGCGGCTAACTACTGATGCAATCAACACTTTTTCTAAAAAGGAGCATGAAGCCTTCAAGGAAGCTTTTGTGTTGCACCCCAAGCAGTTTGGTAGAATCTCCAAGCTGATGGGAGGCATGAGAACTTTTGGCGAGTGCGTGTTACACTACTACCAGACGAAGAAAACTGTGAATTACAAGGCTCTGGTGGCTGCAAAGAATCGTAGGTCGTCTTCTAGGAAATCTAGCACCACAACCACCAAGAAGAAGATCAGACGTGAGAAGGTAACTACTCCTGGAGGAAGCACTACTGTCACCGAGACTGAGGAAACTGTTACAGGTGGTTCCAACAGCGTTAGTGATTTGAATCAGGATCCATTTGATGCACTAGTTTCTGCCGCAGCCGCCCAACCTCGTCAGACGGTAGCTGCAGGGCCAAAGGCTAGTAGCAAGGAGCCAGAGAAGCGACCTGATATTTCTGAGGAAGGTGGAAGTGCCAAGAAAAAGCCAAGAACTTCCAAGAGCCGAAAGAAGAAGAGTGAGGAAGAAGATGGTGGTACTGAGAAGACTATTACAGAAGACAAGACTTCTGTTGCAGAAGGTGTAACACATTCGGCAGCGCCAGTTGAATCGACTGTCAATATCAAGTCTGAAAAGCCTTCGGAACCTGCTCCTGCTCCTACTCCTGCAACTGAGGCTGAAAATACAGTGGCAGCGCCAGCAGCCACGTCCCCGGCCGCTGTTGCTGCTCCGACGAAGGATAAGGTTTCTAGCTACTGGAGTCTACATGAGATTGGTACTTTTGAGAAGCTACTGGAAACATACGGCACCGCCTGGGAGGATATGAGCAAGTTCATGCCCAATAAGAGTGTGGTTATGCTGCGGAACTATTATGTGAAGCATGCCCCGGAGAGAGGATACGCGGCTCTGGTGGCTAAACATCAGGAACAGAATGGCGGAGGTCAGGCTCCTGTTTCCATTGCTCCTCAGGTCACTCCAGCTGCGGCACCTGTACCAGTACCAGCTGTTACGGCACCGGTAGTGAGCCAGACAGCTACGCTATCAGGCCCTCCTATGTTGCCCATTGCAGGTGGACCAAGTGTGGGATTTTTTGCACCGCGAGGAAAGCCTACGCTGGCTTCCCGACCTGGGCCTGTTGACTCGCCAATGAGCCAACGGCCTGGCGAGCATTCACAGGCATACACGGAACCACCACAACAAGCCATACAGCCTGTTAGAGCATATCAGCAGGAAGTACCCCAGTCTTTGCCGCACCCAAATGCTGTACAAAAGACGCAGCTGCAGCAACAGCATCCCATCTCTGTACCAGTTCTGCCTCCTATCTCTCCTGCGCCCGTCCCAGGTCATGCAATTGTCAAGCCCTCCGTCAGCGCACCGCCATTTGCGAAGCACGAGAATCCGCCTCGACCGGTTATCACACCGAATCGAAGTGCGCTCTCTAATATACTGAATCCAGTCACTGAGGATACTCCACTCAAGCAGCCTAGTGTTCTTCCACCATTGGGAAGCTGGCAAGCTGCGCCTGGCCACAGCAATGGACCATCACCACCACATCATCAGCTGCTCGCACAGCCGATAGCAGATGCGCCAATTGCTCATCGTCGTCCTGGAGCAGATGGAGTGCCGCCACCTCCTACTGGTGCGCCAACTGCCACAAACAGCTCGATTCGAAGCACATATGCGCCAACTCCTATGTTTGGGTTCCGGTCTACGACGGATCAGCTACCGGGCTACGGATACGCAGACCAGCATCCTAGCGTTAGGGAGAGCAATGAGCGAGGTAAGCGTTGAGGTGATGGCAGAAATTGCATTTAAGCAATGAGAAGACTGTTATTGTTTGGTATAGTAGGAGGCATGGATGGAATAGATAGCATTAATGATGTAGCCTTTTTTAATTTTTTTTTTGGAATTTTTTTTTCATGTGTATAGTGTAATGTATTTGCTATATTGATCAGTTTGAGATCTTGAGGTTCATGAATCTTCGCCGAGTAAAGGCCAGCCAGTACTTGTTTGGTACCTGGGCTCCATCAGCGTAGATACGCTGGAGGAGTCGATCAGCCAGCTCCTGCCTGAACTGGGATAAATAGGACCGGAGCAGATCTGCCTCGGAACGATCTCTGGGAGGGGCATAGAGAGAATTAAGGGCGAATCCGGGCTCTCCGGGGATGGAGAAATGGTCGACGGCCAGAGTGTTGAGGAGACGGAATGCCTCTTTTGGGTCGGTGGTTGGCTTGAGCTTGCCCAGACAATCGGAAATGAAGGAGATGCCATAGATGAGGGTTCGATCAGCAGGGCCCTTGATTTCAAAGTTCTTGAAAAACGTATTTACTCGGAAAAGGTCGATTATTTCGTCGAGGATGTCGTATTGGTCGGTAGGGTAGGCGGGACCTCTGACTTTTGTGCGCAGAGGCAGGACTGCGACGTTGCCGACGACACGGGCATCCACGTCGGTCGTGAGAAAGGTCGAATGCTGGGCCTGCAGAGTTAGTACCGGGGGGAGAAATTGGTGCTGTGGAGTGTGCGAGCCGATTGCGTGTGGGTGTGCGAGGATGTGAGTACGTACCGGCATGCTGCAGGGGTGGTGGTGGTAAGTAGTAGTGGTGGTGGTGAAGTGGGAATGTGCAGGAGGTAGGCGGTGGGATATTGGACCAGTTGGGAGTTGCGTGGGTGTGGGCTTGCAGATAGGTGGGAGCCAGCCGTTTTGCTGGTTGGAGAGATGCAAGCTGAGGTTGTTGATTCACCCCGAGTTCGATTCGAGTTCCAGTTCCAGTTCCAGTTCGACCGACCGACCGACCGGCACTAAGACTGGCGCATCTGTCAAAGAAGCTACACACAATGCGACCCCCGAGAGTCATATTTGTGACAAAACTATCAGTCTCGACCCGAGCCGTGGATTTCAGTGGTGCCGGTTGGTCGTCGGGACAGTGTTCGGCAGACGATCGACGCATCGTAGGCGAGACGGGAGGCTGTAGCACAGCAGCAATGGACCGCAGGGCTATCACCTGCGCACCAAGGCAGGTCTAGGCCATACATGAACGAACGGGTTACACAAGAGCGGTCTTCTTCCTACCGCGGTGATCCCGGCAAGTCAAGCTAGGCAGCCCAGTACTCTGTCATCCACGTCGCTGGCCTGTCGATGGGCCGGTGCTTTCTTTCCCCGGTATTTTTGGGGGGTGGGCTTTTCTGTTGTTCCTTGTCTATTAATACCCTGGCTGGCCAGCACTGGTCTGGCAGTGTGCCTTCTGTGCATTTCCCACCTGAAACTGTACATGTTCACAGCCCATCCGTCCCAACCTTCTCACCAAAACATTTCTGCACCTGGGGCACGGGAATGAATGCTGGCGTATCTACCGCTCCACCCCGCACCGAATTGACCTGTCTGATCGCCCTGCCGTTTCTTCTTTCATTCTCCTCTCAGCCAATTCCAACTGGGGCCTGCCTGCCTGCCTAACCCGCTCATCTAGTGGCGCGCCCTCGTTCGTGCTTGTGCGCCCGCCCTGCCTGCCGGCTGCTTTTCTATTTATTGACATGGCCGACTCGCGCTACCAGCAACGCCCCCCAGGCTCATCCCAGCGGGATGTCGCCTTCTCCAACATATTTGGCTCTGTGCCTCCTCCTGGCCGCTCCAGAATGCCCAGCCAGCCCTCGACCATCCCCGAGCATCCCAATGGGAATGGCGCCCAGTGGCAGCAGCAACAGCAGCACCACCAGCACCAGCACCAGCACCAGCACCAACCCGTCAGCCACACGCCGCCCCCTCCATCGTTCACGCCGCCGCCTGCTCACCATGCTCAGGACGGACGCAGAATGTCTCCGCATCGAGTGCCTGTGGGCGGTGGTAGTGCGTCGCCGGGCCAGTCGGGCCATGCTGCCGTTGCTTATGATCAGAATCAACAGCAGCAGCAGCATCAGCAACAACAGCATCATCAGCAACAGCAACAACAACAACAACAGCAACAACACCATCCTCAGATGGCCGGTAGCACTCCTCCCCAGCGCCAATCGGGCCCTGTTTTCACGTCTCCCAATCAGCTCGCTTCACCGCCGGCGCACAGACCCTACTCTTCTTCTCCCAGACACAATGGGTACTGGGACCCCTATAATGCGCCGCCGCCGCCCCAACAGCAGCAGCAGCATCTCCAACAACGTGCACACGGCCCTTCTCATGGCCTCCATGTGAATACACAGGCTCCCATAGTCGCTGGTACACCACCCATAAGGCGCCAGCAGTCGGCTGAGTTCGCGACCAGACAGCCCAACCTACCTCCTCCACATTCTGGCCAGATGAACGGCTATGCTGACAACTCGCCGGGAATCTCTCCTTCAACCAAGGCGCCTCCTATCCCCAATGCGTTTCATCCTCCGCCTTCTTCTTCGGGCCAGGCTCGTTCAGTGTCCTCTCCCCATCGTCCTAGTGCTCCAACATCAGCTCCCGGTGTTTCAGGCTGGAGACCGGCTCCTGGGGCAGGCAATGCTCGCTCCATGTCCCTGACTGCCGAGTCCTCTGTTGGCCCTCCCCAAGCTCTAGGAAGACCTGTTAACTTCGATAGAGACCACACCAAGGGCAGGACCATGACCATTTCCGGCAGAGTCATCCCTCAGAGGCAGGTTGGCCCCGGTGTAGACTTTATGAACAACCGGACCAACGGCAGCGCAACAAGGGAAAAATCTGTATCTTCCGTGTCCACTACTATGACCAGCGGATCCTCTTCCACAAAACTGGTTTCTGCAAAGTCGTCAACTTCGCTTCTGGGGCTCCGGCGAGGCGATACTAAAAGCAGCACCCGATCCCAACACTCTAACGACGAACGATCCCATGCCGGTACCATCTTAACTACATCCAGGAAGGTGCCTCTGGTGTATCCTGCGCTACTGTCCAAAGTTGGAGAAATCTTCTTTCAAATGGTCCCGCGAGGTGACCGTGTCAAAAACGAGCTTACCTACAAAAACGCATTCACAGGCCAGGATGCTGTCGACATCATCGCCTACGTCATCAAAACACCCGATAGAAATCTTGCTCTTCTCCTAGGACGAGCTCTCGATGCTCAGAAATTTTTCCATGATGTTACTTATGACCACAGACTTCGTGATGTCGCAACCGAAGTCTATCAGTTTAATGAAGTGGTTGTCGAACAGGCTGAAGAGTTGCACAGAAGAGAGTCTACAACAAGTATCAACTCTGGAGCACCTACTTTGACTGGTCAGCAACAGCCTGTCCCCGCTCCTACCAGTGAGGGCCACAGTGCAGTAGTTGTCAATGTCAATGGCGTTTTCACTCTACTTGCTGAGTGCTACTCGCCAACCTGTACAAGAGATCGTCTATGTTACTCGATCGCCTGCCCCAGACGTTTAGAACAGCAAGCACGACTGAATATGAAGCCTCAACCTGGTCTCAGGAGAAGCGAGTCCAGATTGTCCTTGCATGGTGACGACGAAAAGGAGCAGAAACTCTGGATACACACAGTTTCTCAAGAAGTCGCCGACTCTGTTGACGAACGAGAAAAGAAACGACAGGAAGTCATCTGTGAAGTTATTTACACTGAGCGAGATTTCGTGAAGGACTTGGAGTACCTCAGAGACTTTTGGATCAAGCCCCTCAGGGCTATGAACATTATTCCAGAGTTTCGTCGAGAAAAGGTCATTAGGGCGATATTTTCCAATGCAATGGAGGTTCACTCCATTAATATCAAACTGGCCGAGGCTCTGACTAAAAGACAACAGCTCATGCCGGTTGTTAGACAGATTGGCGACATATTTCTGGAATATGTGCCCAAGTTTGACCCTTTCATTCGGTATGGTGCTAGCCAACTTTACGGAAAATACGAGTTTGAGCGAGAGAGGTCCATCAACTCTGCCTTCAGTAAGTTTGTGGATGAAACTGAAAGAAAGAAGGAAAGTCGAAAGTTGGAACTTAATGGTTATTTGACTAAGCCCACCACCCGTCTTGCTCGATATCCTCTGCTGTTGGAGGCTGTGCTGAAGAATACCTCTGATGATAACCCGGATAAGCAGAATATCCCTGAAGCCATCACTATTATTCGGGAGTTTTTGACAAAGGTTAACATAGAAAGTGGTAAGGCTGAAAACCGTTTGAATCTAATGCAGCTAAGCCAGAGCTTGGTTTTCCGTCCTGGTGAATATGTGGACATGAAGCTGAACAATGAAAAGCGGCAGATTATATTCAAGGGCTCTCTCAAGAGAAGAACCGGTGATAAGGATAACCAAGGTGATATTCAACTTTATCTGTTTGACAACACTTTACTGTTCGTCAAGGTGAAGATTGTGAATAAAAGAGAGCAACTCAAGGTGCACCGAAAGCCGATCCCTCTTGAGCTTCTTCTACTTTCAGAGAGTGAAGAGATCGCTCCGAGATCGTTTGCAAAACGTTCTTCCTCTTCACTCATACCATCCACCAAGAGCTCAGTACAAGCAAAAGCTGAGATGGCAAACGGAAGGTTCCCTATCACATTCCAACATCTTGGAAGAAGAGGGTATGAAATTACTCTTTTCAGCAGCACATATATTGGGCGAAAGAAGTGGGTGGAACATATTGTCAACCAAAAGCAGCTACTGTGGGATAATAATGATGTCTACACGCAGAGAATTGTTCAAAAGTCATACTTCAGCACTTCTGGCAACCGAATCAACTGCATTTCACCATTTGATGGTGGAAGAAAGATGCTATTTGGCACGGATAATGGTATTTATATCTCGGACGTCAAATATGAAAAGGATGGAGGATCACCTGTCACGACCACCCCTGTTAAGGTCATCAGCATTCCGAATGTAACACAGATTGATGTTCTGGACAACAAATTTATGACTCTGTTAGCTCTGAGTGATAAGACTTTGTATAGCTGGCCATTGGAATGTGTGGAGACTGCTGACCCAGTCGGCAACAACAAGCGAGCCAAGAAGGTGATGGGCCACATCAACTTCTACAAGGCTGGTACCTGCTTGGGCCGATTTTTGGTGTGTACAGTAAAAAGCTCTTCGATGACTTCTACTATTCGAGTGCTCGAGCCGTTTGACCCCCAGCCGCGAGGTCGACGACAACCGCCTTTGCGACGCTTTTTGGCGTCACAGAGTGAGGGCCTTAAGGTATTCAAAGAATTTTATATTCCTAGTGAAGTTCTGAGTATTTCGTTTTTGCGAAGACGACTTTGTGTTGGATGTGCCAAGGGTTTTGAGATTGTTGATCTGAACACTTTAGAGACACAGAGCCTGCTAGATCCTGCCGACACATCACTGGATTTCGCGATTCGAAAGGAAGCACTGAAGCCCTCGTCGATTTACCGATTGCACAATGACTTCCTGCTAAATTACAGCGACTTTTCCTTCTTTGTGAACAGTCATGGCTGGAAGAGCAAGACCGACTGGATGATTTACTGGGAAGGTCTCCCACAGCACTTTGCACTAGCATACCCTTATCTGCTTGCTTTTGATTCTAATTTCATTGAGATCAGGCATATGGATACAGGTGACCTTGTGCGAGTGATTATTGGCGAGAACATTCGGTTCTTGCACGAAGGTACACGGGAGATTTTGTATGTACACGAAGATGAGAATGGCTTCGACGAGGTGGTTCTATTGGACTTCTGGGAAAAGAGCACTGGAGGAGGCGCCAACGAGAAGATTGCAGAGGTGGATGAGGATGACGATGAAAGCACAGTTGGAGGTGGATCAACCGGACGCAGCGAGCTGGATTAGTGAATGTAGCTCTATTTGCACGACACCTCCAGCAGCGATCAGATCAGCTGGAATGGGACAGCGATCTAGCGACGACAATCCCATCCCACTAATTTCACCAACAGCCTTACACAACTCACATTTGGCCCACTTGCTTACATTTTAATCACGTTTATGCTAGTTAATGAATTAGATAAAAATATTTTTCTCTGCTTTTCCGTCTAGTCCATTGCGCCCGCTCGCGCGTGGCCGGGCGCGCAGCATCATATTCCTAGCCTTGACTCCATCATTCCCACCCAGTCCAGATAAATGTTTCAGTTGCCCGAGGTGGGTTGACCCCAAGGGTGGGGAAACGAGCCGTTAGCGGTGCGGCCAGCGTTCGGTTAGGCTGGTTGGATTACCATTACCCCTATTTTGGTGGGAACGTGTGGGTGGGAATTTTTCGAGGCGGTGGAAAATTTGGCGATGTTTTCGAGGGGGTTGCCGTTTCGTTTTTTTGCGTTTTCTCTCCTCCACAACAGTCCGTCGTTTTGGAAAAGTTGCCCCCCCCCCCAGCCAACATGCCCTGTGATCTGTTGAAATTCGAGCCCAGCCTGGACCGGCCTTTTGGCATCTACCTGTGGGACATTTTTGTGTTCTTGGTAAACAAGAGTGGTATTCCGTTTGACCCCAGCACGTACGAGTTTGTTGCAAATAGCCCGACCCAGTACATGACACGGTGGGACGAGGTGATTGCAGCTATCGTGACCTACTATGTGGTGATTTTCGGCGGCCGATACGTGATGAACGTCTTCAGCATTCCGGTGATCAAGCTGCAGTGGATTTTCCGACTGCACAATCTGGTGCTGACCATCATCTCCGGCACCCTGTTCATTCTGTTGGTTGAACAACTCGTGCCCATTTTGGTCCGAGAGGGTCTGCTGTATGCCATTTGCGACCACGGATCGTGGACCCAGCCTATCGTCACGCTGTACTACTTGAATTACCTGACCAAGTACTACGAGTTTGTTGATACCGTCTTTTTGGTGTTGAGAAAGAAGCCCCTCACCTTTCTGCACACATACCACCATGGCTGCACTGCTCTGCTGTGCTACACTCAGTTGATTGGCCGAACTTCCGTGTCCTGGGTGCCTATTGTGCTTAATCTGTTTGTACACGTTATTATGTACTGGTACTACTTTTTGGCCAGCTGCAGCATTCGTGTCTGGTGGAAGGAGTGGGTCACTCGATTCCAGATTATTCAGTTCGTCATTGATCTGTTTTTCGTGTACTTTGCCAGCTACACCTACTTTACCAGCACTTACTGGCCCTGGATGCCCAATGCTGGATCCTGCGCCGGTGAGGAGTTTGCTGCTATCTATGGTTGCTTCTTGCTGAGCAGTTACTTGGTACTGTTCATTGCCTTTTACATTCGAGTGTATACTATTAAGAAGATCAAGGCTTCTCGAGAGCGACGTGCCAGTATTGGTGCCCAAAAGGCTGCTGCTGCTGCCGCTGCCAAGGACGAGTCTACTACTCCCAAGACTGACAAGAAGAAGAAGGTTCCTGCCAGTGAACGAGTTACGCGATCTCGAAGGGCCTAATTGAAGGATCATACAACTTGGACAACTACCGCGACCCAACCTGGCCCTGGCCCTGGCTTGGTCCGAGGCGATGATCTCCTTCAGTCCAACTAGGCAGGCACCGCTGGAAGATGACGACGGACGGGCGGGCGGACTGGATGACTGAACCAAACCGACCAAACGGTAATACGTACTTTAATGAACAGTAGTTGAGTAAATAGTGCGTTTTTAATGTACAAAAAGTGCGACACGCGAAACAAGCTGGGATGGAAATTGCTAGCTGCAAAACGCGCAAAGCAAAGCCAAACCAAAAAAAATGGTGCAGGCAGCCAATGTTGGCCTGCTGTAGCTATTGCCGTGCCTTAGAAGGGGCATGGCTAACAGAGTGACGAGCTCCGATCCAAAGGGTTACGGTGGAGGAAAGCTGGATCAGGATCAGCATCATCCGGATCAGCTTCTACGAGTGCTGCACAAGGGCTTTCCCCGACAGAATGGCAGGTCAATACGAGATATCTCTGTTTTTTCAACCAGCAATCCAAACAGGCTGCTCTAATGGGCTATACGAAGCTTGGAATTGATTTGCAGCCTGCCCACCAGTACGGACGGGGAAGGTGCGGGGGCCGGACAGTTAGCTAGCACAAAGTTTAGGCAAGATTTGTTGGCAGTCCACCCACCAGCTGGGGTTGGGTGTTGCGCGAGTCGAGGCGACGCGAGGAAACCGATCAGATACGACTTGCAACGGCTGTATCGGAGCTAGTGAACGGCGGCTTGCTGGCTCGCTCGGACAGGCCCCACAGGAGGAAGAATGCATAACATGGCCAAGAAACCAGTAGGCGTAGCTAGCTACCACCCGCATAGAATAGCCAGGCTAGACGGCCCGGAGCCGCGGCAGACCAAGACCAAACAAACCTCTTTACCACTTGCGCGAATGGTAATCCTAGTGTAGTGTAGTGCAGGCACAGTGTCATTCGCTCGCAGTGTTGTGCCGGCCAGGGAGGGAACACAGTTAAACTCCGCGGTCATATGTGGCTACCTAAAGTCCGCGCAACATTATCAAACCAAACCAAGTCAGCCAGCCAGTCAGCCAGCGAGCGGGGCCAGCCGCCTTGTCGCGGGCCTGCATTTGCTCAATCTTGGATACGTGCGAGCGAGAGCGGGGCACACGCGTGCCCGCCAGGCAGGACTTTTGTGCATCAGCTGGAGTAACCCAGGATCGGAGATCGTCTGGTGCAACATTGGGGCATCTTGGAATTTACGGTGCGCGCCCAGTCGGAACAGATTGAGCTAACATAGCCCTCTTGTCTTCGCGGGTGGTTGCGTGGCAGTTCTGGTTGGGTGAGCCGCACGCGTCCGAACCTAAGCGGAGCGGGATGCCAATATAGCTCATAGCAAGGGCACCAGCAGGGCCAGCCAAGTCCGGGCGACGGGGGCTTACGGCCACTGGCTGGGCTGCATATACAGCCCTACGGAATTAGGATGAGGGGTGGACCACCACCCCAAGTTAAGCAGACAGAGCAGACCTGAACTGAACTGAACTGAGCAGGGTAGTGCCGTCCAGTTGTGCTGGGCTAGGCTCCACGGCTGAGCAAAGCAAGGCTGATTCCGGACCCCGCGGTGGTGGTGGTGCGTGGAGTATTAATGTTGGCTTAAGCTTTGGCAGCGCTAGTCAGCTGGAAAATGTTCAGCCGGTCAGCATTACGTCAGATGGGATGCGCCTGACTAAGCTACGACAAAAAGGGCTCGTGTCGGAGCTACCAACGCGGATAATGTGCACAGGGCTGGGCGCAGGCGGCTGCAGTACCTTTCTTCATCCGGCTGGTGGGGGCTTTTTTTTGTTTGAGGGAGTGACAATGCCAACCAAACGTCGGATGCCAATGTCTGGGGCCTGCACGCATGTAGGCGTACGCACCACCGTAGATGCATGTGCATATCTGCCTTGCCTTGCCTTGGTGTCGTTTTCGTTTCGCACAGGTGGGGGTAAGCAGCAGGCAGTGTCCCTCTGCCACCGATGCACGCAGGCAGGCAGAGCCACGGAACAGCCACCACCGTCCGTCCAACGTAGTGGCTGCTCACCCATTGCTTGCTTGGACGGGACTGAACGGAACATCTGTACGCTCACTGTCACTGCCCGGCTCATTTGTACAGGCCAGGGTCCGGCCAGGTACAGCTCAGTCCAGCCCAGCCAACCAGACAGACCCACATGGCTGGCCCTCTCGGGAGACTCGGGCCCCATATATCCTTCCGTTACAATCCAAGACAGTTGAGTGAGCAAAAATCCGAATAGGCAGTAGTGGTAGGGTTCCGCACGGTTATGGGTAAGGTGTGGGCAACGCTGGTCTTCTACCGTTTGGTAAGTGTCGGCTGTGATAATCGCCGTGATGGGGTGGACATCCGGTGCTGTGCCAGGAAAAAGAAATAGAGACGGCTGCGCAAACGGCTGGAATGGCAAGGCCAGCCCAAAACCATGGAACCTCAACGACCAACAGGCTGACGGAACACGAGGCCTGCGTGAGGCCTATAAGGCTGGAACGAACGAGGGGCCTGGCAGCACGCGCACTGGAAAACAGCCAGACTGGCGCATATCATGAGCCCGAACGTAGTAGTGGTGGGAGAGCCAGCGGGACCTTGAGCCCCCCAATGGCTCCTTCTTTTTTTCTTCAAGGGCTCGGTTTTCCGGGGCGGTTTCTCTTGTTTTTTTTGTTCCGGAAGGCTTCTGCCATGAGCTGGGTTGGCTCGGGTCAAACGGAAGCCGTATGTACAGCTGTCACGACCAGAACCAGAATGATTCCTTCACCAGCGCACGACCGGAATGGACCAAATGTACAGATAACATGCTATTCTGCACATCCCGTTTCTACATTTCTATTTTTTTTTCGCCCAGGATCGCCCCGGTTTGGTTTTACTGGAGAAGGAGGGGTGTCAGCCCGCTTTTAGTGCCTCCCCCCAATGTACATATATTCAGGAATTTTCCACAAAAAATGAAATTTGGTAACACAATCCTTTTTCCTCTTTACCTCTCTTCCAACCCCCCAAAAAAACCTCTCTTCTGCTCAATTTTCTTGTACACTATTAGCCCTTTTTTTTTTCTTGCTCCGGTAGAACACAAACGCGCCGCCAGTTTAGTTGATTCAGGACCTTTGAAAGAAAGACAAGACTTACAATCGGGATACTGTTAGATTCGCATGCTCTCTACATAAATCCACCCTTTTTATTGTGTTTGCGTTTTAGCCTTACCATCCTTGTTGCTATATTTGCCCCGAACCGAACAAGCCCTCCCCTAATACCCGTAGGGCGCGCCTCTCCTCCTGTCATCGCCTCCTACCTACTCCGCCGCCATATTATATTTCTCTCATATTCGCTAGTATGCTCGCCATGCACCCTGATCTGAACCAAACGGCCCCCAGAGAATCTCGTGGCCTAAAGCGAGAAGCTGCCAGCCAATCTCCGCTCGACACTTTGGCCGCTGCCGCCGTCACCACCAACTCCCCAAACAAACAGCAGCATCAACACCAGCAAAACGCTCATACGGCTGACCAAGACCACAACCACGGCGACCCCAGCGAAGCCGACCAACTCAAGGACAGACAGCTGGCTGCCGCTGTGGCCGCCGCAGAGGAAGAGAGCTTTACCGTCAAAGCCGACGCGCTGTCCGTTCCGGGACGGTCGTCGTCGTCATCGCAGCTGCAGCAGCACCAACCGCAGCAGGCCGGCTTGTGGGCCGCTGCCGCGCCGAACCCTACGGCTGCCGGCTCCGACGATGCCGCTATTGACACTGAGATCAAGGCCCTGTCCGACCCAACAGCCAAGCACGGATACGCTGGCGGATATCCGTCGGAGAATTACCAGCAGCACGTTAACGCTGCTGCCGCTAGCGTGGCTGACTTCTCGTACGGATCGCCCCAGGGTGGATCTCCGCCCAACGCCATGAGCCTCGAACGGCTCAACAACCCGGTCGTATCTGTTCCTGCAGGCTACGCCCACGGCCTTCTCGACGGCGGATCGCCAAACTCCGGCAAAACCCCTCGCAAGAAGAAGCAGTGTGATGTCTGTGGCCGATTTTATTCCAACCTGGCCACTCACAAGAGTATCCATATGTCTGACAACTCCAGACCTCACACGTGCGGCATGTGCGGGCGCGGTTTTGCCCGACCTAACGATTTGTTTCGTCATCAAAAGAGCCATCGCGGCAAAGCGCCCTTCAGATGCCCTCTGTTTTATAAGCCACCTACTATTCCTCTGATTGAGGGCTCCAATGCCGGTCTTTATGACCCCCCTTGCCACCAGAATGGTGGCTTCTCCCGGTGTGACACATACAAGAACCACCTCAAGGCCATGCATTTCGAGTATCCCGCTGGCACTAAAAAGAGGGACAGAGCTGGTATGGAGGGCAAGTGCCGAGCTTGCAAGCTTCATTTTAGCAATGCTGATGATTGGATTGCCAACCATATTGAGACAAAGCAGTGCGAAGGCATCAAACGAATCGAGTCTAGGACGGAAGGACTCGTTTAATCCACTCTGTTTGATGGCTGTTATGCACTCGCTGGCGAGCGTTTATGTAGAAAAAATGATTCGTAGATAGATAGAGATATCTATTGTATATCTATTGTAATGAAATTGGTATTTTACTGGATTTTCAACCGGAAATTTGCTGCTCTTTCGAACTTGCACCGGTACCATCTCCCTGTATGTTGTCCACCCTCCCCCCCTTCCGCGTAATTTACACCATTATATTAGCCAATGTATCTTTCATCGCTTTTTTGTTTGGAAACCTGTAAAGTACTTTGAGCCTTATCCCTGAGCTCTGGCATGTGCTTCAACAAATGTTCTATAAAGCTATGATCATGTTATGTCACTGAAGGCCTAGCTTCTTCTCTGTTGGCACTCCTGCAGTAGGTCTCTTCAGTAAGAGTCGATCATCCTATTAGGCACCTCCGAAGTTTTTCCTCTAATTCTGGCAGATATCTTGTGTATTTTCCTACTCCTCCTCTTACCCTCCACGGGTACCGTGATATGTGGGGTAGGCAGGCCATACAACTGTGGGGTAGACAATAGACATGTCTCCAGCGGGCAAATGAATTGCGCCTGTAATTGACTACTGGAAGGCTACTTGAAAGTGGAAAAAATCTTTTTAAATGATTTCAATAGTCAATTATAATAATATATCCGGGATCTTGAAGTTTTCCCTCCAAAATGTATTTTCCGATGCCTCCTTGGACTCCCCCGTTCTCCTTCCGGGGCGAAATGTGGGGACGATGGGGTAGACAGCATATAAGTGCCGGTGCCAATATCGAGAACTGCTCACATCTTTAAACTTCTCGATAACAATGGGTAGTCTGAATAGCCTGAAGAATATTGGCAAATCAACTCTTGGAGCCCACTTTGGTAAACAGTCCGTGGTGGGGGGCTCAGAGCCTGCACTAGTTCGCCAAACTACTAACAACTTCCTGAAAAACATATCCAGGCAGCATAGACATGCTGATGCAATTATATCTATGCACCAGAATGACACCAAGCTATCATTCGAGGAGTTTGACAACTATGCTTCTGTCTTTGCAAGTCGCCTGTACGAGCATGGGGTTCGGAAAGGAGACCGAGTCGCTGTGTGCGCCGGTAATCTCTGGCAATATCCTGTCATCCAGTTTGGACTAGGCAGATTGGGCGCAGTTCTTGTTCCTTTAAATCCTGCTTTCACTTTATCTCAATTTGAAAAAGCTCTCGCTGAGACCGAAAGTTCTGTCTTGATTATCCAGGATAGCCTGTTTGGCGGAAAGGATAAACCTCGAAAGGATATGAGCCAGCTCATTGATCTATATGGGGCAGTTCACAAGAAGAAGGTTTTTGTGCTGCCATCCAAGTCCAGTTCTCAAGAATTTGGGGATGCCCATTTCGATCAGCTAGTCGAAGGAGCCCCTGATCCGGCCCTGCTTTCTTACGTGGAGGATCAGTCTCCCCAGGACATTATTAATATGCAACTCACTTCTGGTACTACCTCACAGCCGAAGATATCATGTCTCAGCCATCTGAGCGTGATCAACAATGGTATGTTGATTGGAAATAGAATGGGTCTTCAGGCTGGCGATAAGGTTTGTGTGCCCGTTCCGATGTTCCACTGCTTTGGCTTGGTTCTTTCTAATATCGCCGCATTCTCCGTTGGTGCTGGAGTTGTTTATCCTAGCGAAGGGTTCTCTGCCCCAGATTCTTTGGAAGCTGTCAGAAAGTACAAGTGTAGCGCTCTTCATGGCGTTCCCACAATGTTTGCGGCAGAGCTAGATTTGACAGAGGAAATAGCCAAAGGAGGATTTGAAAATCTCCGAACAGGTATTGCTGCAGGTTCTTCCGTCCCCATTGAAATTATGCGATCACTCTCAAGCACTTTTGGCATGGATGAACTAACAATCTGTTATGGCATGACAGAAACATCTCCTGTATCATTTATGACTTTTCCCAATGATCCACTAGAAAAGCGAGTATCTACTGTCGGCAGAGTTATGCCTCATACTTCAGCAAGAATTGTTGATCCCGCTAGCAATAGTATGGAACCTCTGCCATACGGCACTGCGGGAGAAATCGTCGCATCAGGTTACCTTCTACAGAAGCATTACTATAATAATCCTGAGAAAACTGAAGAGGCAATGGTTACACTTGAGGACGGCTCCAGATGGATGCGAACTGGTGACGAGGGAATGATCGATGAAGATGGCTTCTTACGAGTCACTGGCCGAATTAAGGACCTGATCATTCGTGGCGGTGAAAATATTCATCCTTTAGAAATTGAGGAAGTTTTGTTTCAGCATCCAGCAGTATCTCAAGCTAGTGTTGTTGGGGTCCCTGATGATAGATATGGAGAGGCAATTGCTGCATTTATTATTTTGCACCATGACCACGCAAACGTGCCAGAGGAAAAGCTCACAGAATCTCTCGTTGATCATGTGAAGAGTAAACTGGGTCATTTCATGGTACCTAAATTCGTGTATTATGTTGCTGACTTCCCCAAGACTGCATCGGGCAAAATCCGTAAGGTAGACCTGAAGCTGTTGCACTCCAACTGAGTAGAGTTTATAGTAATTTAAATATTCTGTTGCATATCTGGAATAAAAATCCTACCAATTCTTTTGGAACCATGGTGATTTTTTTTTATTTGTAATGGATTAAATTGAATATAACTTTATAATACTAGATGGACTCTATAGCAATCTCATGCAAGTTAACCGTGAAAATGCTAAGGACTACTTCGCTACTTCTTCGTCCTCAACCTCAAACTCAACCAAAACCTGGCCTTGCTTGAAGATGTGACCAGCATCAGGAAGCCTCTTAATAATGCCATCAGAAGGGGCTCGGATAGTGGTCTCCATCTTCATAGACAAGATCACTAACAAGGGCTCATCCTTCTTCACTGCCTGTCCAAGCTCAACACTGACTCTAGCGATAGTACAAGGCATTGGTGCAACAACACTATGTCCATCACCTGCACTGCCTTCCAAAGCCTTCTGGAGCCACTTGGGTTGCTGCTGCAAAAGCGTATAGTGAACACCGTCATGAAACACGTGAGACTTGCCTTCTTCAGTGACAACAGTGTTCACATGCTGAGAGTCGCTGAACTCAACATAGAGCTTCTTATCACCCCCTGTATATTCGGCAGTTACATTGTACTGCTCTCCAGAAGCTTTGCAGGCTACCACATATTGATTGTAACCAGTTTGACTGACCGTTACCGTATTATCTTCGTACTCTACCGAACGGTGGATCCAGCTGTTTGCCAGGCCAAACACGGCACGAGGCTTGGCTCCAGATAAAAGCACTCCCAGTGCAGCTTGGACATAAATCTTATCAGAAATTTGACGATCTTCAAAAAGCCGTTGCCTTTTGGGAATAAACCCGGTTTCCAGGCCCTGAGGGTCATTAGTACCGAAGTCAGGGTCCGATGCAATACGCTTAACAAATTCAATATTTGTAGTGGGTCCAACAATTTCCAGTTTTTCCAAAGCAAGAATCAGCTTATCCAAGGCCTGTTGCCTATTGTCAGCCTTTACAATCAATTTTCCGATCATTGGGTCGTACAACGGTGAAACAGTTGAGCCTTCCTTGAAGGTGAAGTCTAACCGTGCTAAATCATTTGGCTCATTCAAATGAACAATTTGGCCTGACGAGGGCATGAAGTTGTTGAATGGATCTTCACAGTATATTCGTGCCTCAAATGCGTGGCCGGTCATGGTGATTTGGTCCTGTGTTTTTGGCAGAGGAAAACCAGCTGCGACAAGCAGCTGCCATTCCACAAGATCCTCATTGACAACCTCCTCTGTAACAGGGTGTTCAACCTGCAGACGGGTATTCATCTCCATAAAGTAGAATTTATTTGTGTCATTGTCAAAAATGAACTCCACAGTACCCGCACCTTCGTAATTGACGGCCGCAGCAGCTGCTCGAGCCTTGGCCCAAAGATCCTGGCGAATTTCTTCTGCCAGTCCGGGCGCAGGAGACTCCTCGAGAACTTTTTGGTGACGTCTCTGAACTGAACAGTCTCGCTCTCCTAGAGCAACCACATTGCCATGCTTGTCGGCAAACACTTGGACCTCGATATGTCGAGGGGTGGTGATGTATTTTTCAATAAGTACACGATCATCACCAAAAGAGGCAGCGGATTCCGATTTGGCACTTTTAAGCTGGTCGAGAAATTCCTCAGGGGTATGTACGATTCGCATACCCTTTCCACCTCCACCGAGAACGGCCTTGATCAGGACAGGATAAGTGATTTCATCTGCTTTTTCAGCCAGGAAAGCGGCGTCCTGATTTTCTCCGTGATAGCCAGGAACGCATGGGACACCAGCTGCTTCCATAATTTCTTTAGAGCGATCCTTCGCACCCATGGCCTCGATGGCTTGCTGGGAAGGGCCCACGAATATGAGCCCAGCATCTCGAACTGCCTTGGCGAACACTGCATTTTCCGAAAGGAAACCGTATCCTGGATGGACTGAGTCGCATCCATTTTTCTTGGCGGCACTCACAATTTTGTCAATGTCAATATAACCCTGAGGGGATTGGCCCAAGCGGACATTGTTGAAGTTGGAGGTAGCAGAAGGCAGGAACCGGTCTGGATCAGTGTAGATGGAGGTGGTCTTGATTCCAAGTCTCGAAGCTGTCCTGTTGACACGCTGAACAATTTCGCCACGGTTGGCAACACAGATGTTTTTCAGCTGGCCTAGTTGCTTGGACATTGGATGTGGGGTGTATGTGGGGGTGAGACCTTAAGCAAATCCGGGGTAGCAGAGCGCACGGCGGGATGATGATGTAATGGAAGGGGGAAATGAAATGTGGAGGAGCAGCGTCGCTGGAGTTGGACTTGTTTGAGCAGGTGTACGACTCTATCAAGTAGACTCAGAAAGAAAGCTGGGAAAATAGCAGCACTTCTGTTTGCAAACGATATGAATACACGCCTTTAGTAACGTTCGTATGCCAGGTTCTGGTAATGCCATTTATATCCCCTCCAGAGCTCCCGCCTATAACCCCTCTGTGTGGGGTAGCTCCTCTCCGCGTCGGCACCTGCACGGGCTCTGCGTATATGTAGGACTGCCCGACCCCCGACCAATTAGCTTGGCGTGGTCGGCCATGGCAGATGACAAGGCCGCGAGGCTACACAGGGTGCAGTGCAGCAGAGCCAGATGAGTGCAGCAGAGAATATGGGGTGGTCCGATGGAAGCGGTAGAATAATTTTAGTACGCCTGCAGCAGTGCAGCCCGGCAGCACATGAGCAGCCTCTAGGCAACACAAACAGCCCACGGAAGGTAAGCAGGCGAAATACGACCCTCCTAGCCGAGAACCAAAACATGATGTGCAGCAGGCAGCGCAGCCATTTCAACCAACGGAGACAGCCGCTGATTCCACTTCCCCACAATCACTATCTGTTGCACTGCAGCGCTTTTCTTAGGAATTAATTTTTTCCCTCTATTATCTCACTCATTCCCAGTCTATTCTCGTCTGCTTGGCTGGAGCTCTTCTCTTTGTACACGCTGCCCCCTCCTGTTTTTTTTTTTTTTGGAAATCGCTCCTGCCCAGATCTTCTCATCTGCTTTGACGTCGGCACTCAACCGCAAACTCAGTTGTAGTAGGTAAAGAAGATACCCACCCAACCATCCCGAGCGGGTACGCACTTGGCTTCCTAGTTTTCTCCCTCCTGCACCCTCACACCCCCCCCTCTCCAAAACTTCTGGCTCTGTCAAGCACGATGCGCAATCCGTTTGGCAGCAAGCTGCGGCATCTCAAGTCGTCCAAATCTGCAGGCAATGCAAAAGGCTTGCCGCAGAAGCAAGCGGTGTTGCCGAACACCCCCCCTTCTCCGGCCCTTGCTGCATCCTCCTCTGAAAGCTCATCCCGGGCCCCAGAGTCTCCTTCCACCACTGCGACCACTACTCTACAGGAACCGATGGAACCCGAGACGGTCAGTGATGCCGAGTTGCACAAGTCTGTCACGGCCGAAACCCAGAAGACGGTCAGTCCTGGAACAAGTGCCGTCACCAGTCTTCCCAGTCCGGAGGACTCGCCTCAGCTCCCCAACGACGGCGATGAGGCCGACGAAGATATCCCTGCTGAACTCGAGAATCTAAACCTCGACGACCTGCCAGAAAGCCATCATGAGCGCATCATCCTGATAGAGGATATTCTCAAGGAAAGCGTTCTGGACCTAGGTCATACGTACTACCTCATTGGCGGATCATGGTGGGATCGTTTTTTTGATGATCCGTACGATCCTGAGACGTGCGAGGATGACGAAGAGAAACCCAATGCTGTCCCTCCACTGGAATACGCTGAAAATACCGACGAAGAAGGAAGGGTCATTCCTACGAAGGCTTATATATTACTCAAACACTGGTATGGTACAACTCATCCGGTTCGCAGGCACCATGCCATTGAGGTTGGCGATGAGAACGAATCCAAGCTCATTCTCGAAACATGCAAGCCAACTTTATATTTCCATCCTCTGGGAAACGTCGACGGACTCCGCGAGATCAGACTCATGGAAAATGTGTCTCTTTCAACAACTGTGGAGGAGATAATCAAGGAGCTCAACCTCCGGGATGTCCGAGTATGGCACATGACTAAGGGCCCGCCTCAGGTACTCCCTCTGACAATCACCGAGTTCCGCAAAACATCCTGTTCAAACCTCTTGGAAAACGACAAAAGACTATATCACTACTCCTTTGCTTCAATGGAGCACATCGCTGTTGAACAGAAGTCAGCTATTGGCTGGATGTCACGCTCCGCTACCATCGTCAGAACTTACATTACTCCGGGCACGTCGGGCTTGTCCAACCTTGGAAATTCTTGTTACATGAATTCTGCGCTCCAGTGCCTTTTGCATGTCGAGGAACTAGCTAGTTACTTCCTCTCTAAGGCTTATGAGCAGGACGTGAACAGGAACAATCCCATCGGCTATAAAGGTGACGTCGCAACTGCATTTGCCAACCTGGTTGAGAGCACGTTTTTGTCCAAAAGCGCAACATACTCACCAAGAGAATTCAAGCAAGTCATCGGTCGGTATGGACCAGCATTCGCTGGCTTCATGCAACAGGATTCACAGGAGTTTTTGGCCTTTCTGCTTGATGGCCTCCATGAAGATCTCAATCGAATCATAGACAAACCGTCTACAGAATGGCCCGAGCTTACCGATGACCAGATCCAGGACGAGACTGCGCTGGCTAAACTGGCTGAGGAGTGTTGGAACTTGCATAAAATCAGAAACGATTCATCTATTCTTGACCTTTTCTCTGGTCTATATCGCTCAAGATTGGTTTGTCCAGAGTGCACAAAATGCTCTGTCACGTTCGATCCTTATATGGATCTGACTCTGCCGCTCCCCAACGATAATTTATGGCTCAAGGAAATACAGGTTCTTCCAAAAGATGGCAGAATAAAGCGTCTGGAAATTGGTATTGACCGACACTCAACTATCCGTCAATTGAAAGACTATGTCGCTGCTAAGATTGGACTGAAAAACTCGATATCTCTGATTTCTTCTGAAATCTATAATTACAGATTTTATAAGCACCATGAGAATTGGGCTCTTGTCAGCGAAAAAATTTCCGCTGATGATCATATTATCGTTTATGAGTTGGACAGAATCCCTGATAAGGAGCAAGATGATGAGGATGAGGAGGAGAAGAAAGATCCCGATGACAAAGTTTTTGCTGTCCCTGTATTCAATCGAGTGGTGGGTGAGTGCTCTGCAGAAGGCAAGTTGCATGGCGGTGACTTCTTTGGCACGCCCTTCTTCATCACGTTGACGAACAAGGAGGCTCGAGATCCCGATCTCATCATGAAGAAGGTTATGAAGAGATCACCTGATGAGGACCAACTTCCGACCCTCAACTATGTGGAACACAAGAAGAAAAAAGAAGATCCTATGACAGGATGGAATATTTCTCACAACCTTGTCAAGAACTTTGAGGAGAGGGACCCTACAAAGAAGGTTGTAGGCGAGGAAGCAGAAGAAATTCCTACTAAAGCCAAATCCTCAGCTTCTTCTGGCAAATCCCAGTATGCCTCGCCAATTACCGCGGAAAGCCCGTTGAAGCTGCAAGAGAACGGTCCACCTGTGCTTCCTCCTGTTGAGGTTTCTGACGAGCTACTCTCTCGGCCATCTGACAAACTATTATATGAGAATGGTGACCTCAATGGTGTTGAGACAAATGGTTCGAATGCTAGTGATGCCAATGGTGCTGAGAAAGCGAATGGTCATGTTACAGACAATGAGGTGGAAGAGAATCTCGTTTCTCTTGTGGATGACAAGGCTCTATACCTTGCTAATGATAACAATGATGTTTGCACTACGGCCCCAGTGGCAAGCGGTCAGTACGTGTATAGAGGCGAAGGTATCGTCTGTGATTGGGGTGAAGCGCATGCAAAGGAAGAAATTGTTAGACTGGAAAATCCGGAGCTGGAGGAGCTTCGACAGGATCGAGAGGAGATGAAGGAGAATGGTATCACTTTGGATGATTGTCTTGATTTGTTTACGAAGGCAGAGTTACTGAGCAAAGACGATTTATGGTTCTGCTCCAAATGCAAGGTGTTGAGACAGGCTACTAAGACAATTGACCTTTGGAAAGTACCAGACATTTTCACCATTCACTTGAAGCGATTTGCCAGCTTTCGAAGTTTCCGAGATAAATTGGATGATACGGTTCAGTTTCCTTTGGAAGGTTTGGATATGACAAAGCGCGTAGCATGTGCCGATGGTCGTGAATTGATCTATGATTTGTTCGCTGTGGACAATCACTTTGGAGGGCTCGGTGGTGGACATTATACAGCATATTGCAAGAACTTCTTCGATGGCAAATGGTATTATTACGATGATGGACATGTGAAGGAGACAGATCCTCAAAATTGTATTTCAGGCTCTGCATACCTATTATTTTACCGAAGAAGGAACAGTGGTAACCCATTGGGCGGAGAAGTCCTAAAGCAGGCAGTGGAAACTGCAAGAAAGAGACTGCAAGAAACTACTGCGGTTAGCACTGGCAGTGGAGCAGCTAGCATATCAGACTCAACTAGCACACGGTCGTCGTCACTCTTTTTATCGTCTTCATTCCCATCTCAGATCTCACTGACGGCTTTGAACAATGCTTTCGACACTCCTCATGCATTAGCTCGCCGAGGTACTGGAACTTCTATTGCTAGTCTGCGAAGTGCTAGACAGTTCGGCTACAGAGGAGCTCGAGCACCTATGATTTTGGGATCTGAGTGGGACGAGGAAGAAGAGGAAGAAGAAGAAGATGGCGAAGATGGGGAGGGAAGAGATTCTGGCAAAGATTACGGGTCAAGGCGCATGGACAATGTATTAAGCGCAAGCATTTAGTTTATAGATAATCATGATGTAGAAATTGTAGCTTTCGCTCATGAACTATGTTATATTTATTAAACACATTCTCATTTTATGTCAGCCCCGCATTGCTACGGAGAAACTTCGCACTAAAGTAGGCACCTGATGGGATACTGTGAAAAAAAAAGGATGACCAACAAACCTTGGAGTAGTACTTTACTATTTACAATATTCAATCTGCATCACAGCACTTTTCATAGCTTTGCTCGAATAGCATTTTTTTTATCTCTCATTTGGCACCGTCTTACTTGCCCTGCTGTTGCTGAATTCTAGCAATATAGTTTCGACTGATGGTATTCCAGGCATGCATGTACTTCTGCAAGCACTGCTTAGTGCACTGAGTTTCAGCAGAAGATAAAGAAGATCCAGGAACAGGAACGCACTTCTGGTAGCAGTTCTCAGTAACTTTCTGGTGCAGGTGTTAGTGAAAGATTCTAGGTGGTATGCTTGCACATCAGCAGAGTGGGGGCCCGGTAACCTACGTTAACTAGCTCGGTGGCATTAGCAATTGCCAGTTCCTGGGAAATCTGATCCTGAAGCTGCTTCTTGATTTGCTGAGCAGCGGGATCGATGTTTTTGGGTTCTGCAGAAGAGCCGAAAATGGAGGTGAAACCGGACATTTTGCTTAGTGAAGAGTTGAAAGTGAAAAGATGGGAAATCTTGATTTTTCACCACCAACATGAGCTTTCCACCAGAAGTTTTTGCGCGGATACAACCCGACGTATTTCTGCAGCGACACTTGGAACTCGGACTGCGACCAGGTGATCTAAGGCGATTCGATGAATTTCGACCTCATTTAGTCAACCTAGGAGGCCTCAGCAAAGATGCCTCTGTGATAGGATCCGCTGTGGCTCGACAGGGAGGCACCAGCGTTGTTTGCGGAGTCACCTTCTCATACACCGAGGATATCGAGGCAAAAGGAGAAGTTTATCCTAATGTTGAAGTACTCAGAGGAAGCACTTTAGCGCCACCTACACAGGAAGAAATGACGTTGAGCGAACGGTTGAGAATGCTGGTGAAGTCTTTGGAGATTGAAAAGGAGCAAAAGGCGCTTCAGATCACTGATGAGCGAGAAGAAGATGGTAGAAGCAAAACCTACTATCTTATTCTGAATGCACATATACAGGTTTTGAGTCGATCAGGGCCATGTTTTGATATTTGTGCCAATAGTCTCCTGGCAGCTTTGCGTGACGTCAAGCTGCCCAAGGTGTACATAGATGTTGATAATGGGACTGTTAAAATTGATAGCGCTATCGCAACATCACTAGAACTGTCTTACGATGCCGCAGTTGACAAGTGGCCAGCCAAGAGTTTTGCAGTCTGGAAGAATCAGATCATCGCTGATCTAGAAGGCGATGCAGAGGAAACAGTATTGGGATCAACTAGCGAAATCAGCTACGTCGCTACTGGCACGGCCGAGGAGAGGCAATTCAAGAATCTGACTATTCGAGGTGCTTGCAGTGGGTATGGAGAGCTCACAAAAGAGGTCATTCTCCAGGCTCTTCGAGAGCAGTAGGCCGAGTCCCCAAATGTCAGCCTGCTGCGGTTTTGCGAGCGACTGACGGAGCATGTTACGACCATAATTGATAAGTAATTTATAGAGCACGTTTTGCACAGTAATGATAACATTTGTATAGTCAAGCCTTCATTTTCAGTGAGTGGTATACGTCTTGTGGTTAGTGCGATGGTACATCCATCGATTGCCTTGCAAGAAATGAGCCAGATCAGGTCTGAGGTGCTCTGTCGTGCGTCACCATAGTAGTTTAGAATTGATCTATTACGGAGTATAGTTCCAGCTCAGCAGCTAGTATGCAATCCAACGCTATGATATCGTAAATTTACGGAAGCAGGTATTTTTTACATTGGCCCTCCAATTTTACGTTAGCGGAACGAACTTTTTTATCAACAGAGAAAGGACCGCACCAAAGAGAATCACTTTGACCGCACAAGCAGCTGAGCTGGCCTATGCGTAAGCACACGACCCAGGTGTGCTACGCAATACTGGACCAGTTGACGAGCGTCCATACTGGCAATCAATTGCAACAAATCGGATGGATCTAGTGGGCCAGCCGCATGGGTAAGGGTGCAGGAGGTTCAGTAAGGGTTTGGTTGGGTGATCATCTGTGGCAGCGGAGCAGCGGACGGACCCAATGTATGGTAGCCGTTGGGGGGGTGCCGCCAAAGTCCGCCGAAGGAGGAAAAATACGAGCGGTATTATTCGAAGAACCGGATCAGCTTCGTAGGTGAAGAGCATGGAATGCAATGGATTAGCATGTGACGGGAAAGAAGCCGGCATTTGATGTTGGTAGGTGCAGTGAGTGAAAAAAAACGTTGCGATCCTCCCCCAACCGTACCTTAGGACCAATAAAGGAGAGTAGACAATACACGCACCACCGGACAGACAGCCAACGGGAAATCGGCAAAAAGTGGATCACACTGTGCTGTGCGCGCGTAGAGCGGTGTGTGTGCTAGACACGACCGCGCCATTTGCCTGTTCCGCCGGCTGAGAGCGTCTCATTGTGGTCTAGGTGGTGTTGCCTTTGGCGATCAACTCGGCTGCGGGCGTAATCTACTTTGAACATACAATATACTGCATTTTGTATGAGGAGGGTGGATGGGCGGGTGTCTTGCACATGCAAGGAGAGAGGTTTTGCCAGCTGATAACCGCGGTTGCAGCAGCCGCACCCCCAAAGTTTATATACTTGGCAAAAAGATTTTTATCAACACCATTATCACTTTGCTGTCTTTGCAACTCTACGACTAGAGAGTACGGGTTTTTTGATAGACAAGTAATTATTCCATATCTGTTTCCAACATGAGTGCTACTCTTACTCAAAGAAAGGCCGGTCTCGACGACGATGAGGCCACCAAGCTGACTGGCGAAGCCAAGTACACTGTCAACACCTATGGTGAACAGTTCGAGGTGCCTAATGTGCCCATCAAGGCCGTGCTGGATGCCATCCCCAAGCATTGCTACAATCGAAGCCTGGTGAGAAGCTTCTCCTATCTTGCTAGAGATTTGACTCTGATTGCCATCTTTGGTTACTGTGCAATCTCCTACATCCATCTGATTCCTTCCTTTTCAGCCCGAGTCGCTGCCTGGATGGTGTATGGTGTGCTGCAGGGCCTGGTTGGCACTGGCTGCTGGGTCCTGGCTCACGAATGTGGCCATGGCGCTTTTACTGACTACAAGGCTGTCAACAACGTTGTCGGCTGGTTCCTCCACTCTGCTCTGCTCGTCCCTTACTTTTCCTGGCAAATCTCTCACTCCAAGCACCACAAGGCCACCGGCCATTTGACTAGAGACATGGTGTTTGTGCCCCGAGAGCGTGAGGAGTTTTTGTCCATCCGAGGCCTCAAGCACAACTCTGAGGATGCCCCTATCGTCACCCTCTACTACCTTATTGTCCAGCAGCTCTTTGGCTGGAACACCTATCTTTTGACTAATGTCACTGGCCAGAAGTACCCCAACCGATCCAAGTGGGCTGTGAACCACTTTGTGCCCTCTTCCCCCATTTTCGACAAGAAGGACTTCTACAATATCATTCTGTCTGACATTGGTATCTTGACCACCCTGTCTGTCCTCTACTACTTCTCCAACAAGTACGGTTTCTCCACAGTCGCTCTTATGTGGGTGCTCCCCTGGGTCTGGGTCAACCACTGGCTGGTGCACATCACCTACCTGCAGCACACCGACCCTAGACTGCCCCACTACTCTGCCTCCGACTGGACCTTTGCTCGAGGAGCTATGGCCACCATTGACCGAGACTTTGGATTTGTAGGTGAGTTCTTCTTGCACGATATCATTGAGACCCACGTCCTGCACCACTTTGTGTCCCGAATTCCTTTCTACAATGGCCGAGAAGCAACTGAAGCTATCAAGAAGGTTTTGGGTCCCCACTACCGATATGACGACCGTAACTTCGTCACTTCTCTGTACCGTGTGGCTCGTGCTTGTCAGTTTGTTGAAGGTAGCGATGGCGTCAAGATGTTCCGTAACATCAATAACGTTGGAGCTCCTTCCCAAGCTCACAAGTTGCAGTAGATATCCGCTTCGTGCAGCTAGTTTTTGTTTTTGTTTCTGATTTTCCTTATATATTTCAAGTCGGTGCACTTGTGATTAGCAATGGTACCGTCTTTAGATTGTTTTCACTTTCTTGGTTCTAGATATAGAATAGATTGATTTCAACTTAACTTGCCCCTGTCGTTCAGTCGATCCCCCGTGAACCAACATAGTCTGCTGCAGCATGCATCTTGACACTCTCTTCTTGAATTTCCATTTTCATTAAAATCCATTTATCTCTTTGGAAGTATCTATAGTCCATCTATATTTCCCGTCCGGTGTTTAAAAGCTTGCTATCGAGACCGCTAGAGTCTGTCATTGGTCATCCCTTGGTTAGGCTGCTAAAGGTCGGCGATTGCAAACAAATCAATATCGGGCTAGCGTCTAGATTGCCGTCTCCAGCAGGCCAGCTTCTATATCCAGCCATCCCTTGGCCTTCTCAAAATCTATCTTGCCCTTCTCAAGCACTCCAGGTGCATCAAACTCACAGAATTTGATCACCTCTGGTACAGGAATGGTCTTTCTCTTCACCTTGAAGACATACTTGGACAATCCAACCGCATAGAGTTTTCCACCCAGTGATTCAAATCGCTGAATTACATATAACCACTTTTCGTCCCATCCCAGAACTCGCGACTTGATTCTGTACGGAACATATGGCGAGATTTCTGCCCGGAAAATGGCAGCGACGCTACCAAGAGGGGTGTACGGTTGAATCTTTGCATCGTATTTGTTAAAGAAGTCCTTGAAAATATGCATCATCAGGTCAGCCCGTGCCATGTCCATGTCAGTGAAGTACGTGGCATTGTTCTTATGGAGGTTGAAATCGGTCTCTAACAGAGTGGTGAGCGTCGTGGTTGTTCGCGGATCAAACACGCTCTTCGTCTTGATGGACTTCCTCAAGATTAGATGCTTCAGGGCTAGATAATAAAACTGCAGGTGGAATACCAATGGCAGATTCTTAATGTTCAAAAGAGCATATATAAATAAAATTACCTTTAGCATCTTTCTTGTAACCTGGTTTTGTCAACGTTGCAACGCATGAAGGTAGAAAAACCTCGAGAGCTGTGGCCTGGATTTTAAGCTACCGGGTTTGCGGCGCGACTTAGCCTTGCCCCGCTCAACCTCGGGCATTCTAATATCGGTGCATACCGAAGAGTGAAGGGCTTCTCCTCAAAGAGCCCGGGTGCTATTTTTATTTTTTTGATTGTTTCCACTTACTTAGCTCAGTGAAAATTAAATCGTGGTGCTCAAATGCTAAGTTCTGAGTCTTTATGGCAATCTGTACCCCAGAGGGCTCCTCATCAGAATAATGCAGAGCCAAACCATATACCGTTGACGATCTACTAATACTAATAAAATCCACTGAAAATCCATGGGCAATATATTCCATAATCAGCGTATTTTAATATTAAGCTACTAATATTACTTTTTGTTACCACACTAAACCATTACCGTTATAAAAATCTGTGTTAAGGAGCGACCAGAATGTAATTTAAGAATAATTTTGAAAGGAATCAGCCCGAGAACGGTTCCAATTTTTGAACCTTAGGTCATCTCAGAGACACTGCCTAGCAGTCATCAGAAGAGCCACAGCAGCCTCCGCCAATGCATCCACACCAAGACGAAGGACAGAGCCAATCCCAGCAGCTGCAGCAATCAGAGACACTAGAAGAGCCGCAGCAGCAATCAGAGCCAGAGTCTTCATCGCAGTCATTGGAGCTGACGCTCTCTCGGCAAACGGGTACCTGCTCCTGACAAGCTGCAGGTACAGGTGCGGGAGCGGGTACATGCTCAGGCTCGCACAATTCGGGCTCTGGTGTAGGCTCGGGCTCGCAAGTCTCGGGTTCAGGCTCGGGAGCAGGCTCAGGAATGGGCTCGGGCTCACAGGTCTCGGGTTCAGGCTCGGGAACGGGTTCAGGCTCACACCATTCAGGGGCAGGGGCAGGAGCAGGTGCAGGAGCAGGTGCAGGTGCAGGAGCAGGTGCAGGTGCAGGTGCAGGTGCTACAGGTGCTACAGGAGGGGGTGCTGGGGCTGCAGCAGGAGCGCACACGGAAGGAGCTGCCGGGGGAGGGCACGCAGGGGAAGTAACAGGGGGAGGGCAGGCAGGCTTAGGAGTGCAGGCAGGCTTAGAAGAACAGGCAGGAGGATGTGCCTGGTGCTTGGGGCAGCATGGGCGGGGGAAGCAGCCTCCACAGCAGCCACCCTTTCCCTTACTGGAATGGGCAGTAGATTTAGGTGGGGCACAAGAAGTTATAGTGGGTGCACAATCGTCGTCGCCGTCGTCGGAGCCCTTTCCGCCACAGCAGAAGGGCCAGCAGCAAAAGTCTTGCTCGGTCTTGATCAATCCATCGTTGTCGGTTTTTTCAGGTAGCTTCGCCTTTACTGAGAGACAGTTAGTTCCGTATCCTCCATAGCCACAATAGGGATAGCCACCGTATCCATAGCAGCATTGTGGTGAGTTACATACATTGTTGTAGCCTCCACTGTTGCCTCTGGCAAAACAGTTGGAATAGCCACCGAGGCAATTAGATCCTCCATAAGATCCGCCAAAGCTATATCCACTGCAGCCAGATCCGCTTCCGCAGCTAGATCCACTTCCGCAGCTAGAGCCACTTCCGCAGCTAGATCCGCTTCCGCAGAAGTTGTTGCTGCAGCCTTTATTATTGTTAGGGCATGATATTCGAGGAAGAGAATTGGCTATGTGGCAGGGCAAATTCACAGCCTTACATTCAGTACAGGTAAGATGTCCAGCCATCTGCAGGGCTTTGTGGCCACAGCAGGAAGCACTCAAGTGATGGAGATCCTGCTTGTTGGTTTCGGCAACAGGCTTGGAACCCACAATCTCCTCAAGCCCTTCAACATCAACCAAAGTATTTTCAGACTCACTTCTTTTATAATTTCTTCCGCCATTGCAGTTCCAGCAGCATGCATTTCCAGTAGCGGTGGGGCTAACAGTGACAGTAGTGGTAGAGGGGATTCGAGTAGGTCGACGGTCATAACAGTCATCGACGTAATAGGGATAGTAACTATCATTGTCAGAGTCATAGTCCTGACTATCAGACGGATCACAATCGTCATATTGATCATCATTATAACTGTCGTCATTGCCGACATCCGTCTCACTTTTGCCATTTACGTACCCAGCGTAGTAATCGTCACAATCAGAGGCTTGTCTTCCTCTAGAGGTAGGACAGGGACGAGAATAGTAGGATGGTCGCGATGGATAATAGCAGTCGTAACTGTCATCGTAGCCATAGTCGTTATAGTATCCATAGTCTCGGGACGGTCGACGACTGGGATAATAATCGTCATAGTCATCGTAGTCGCAGTAACTTGAAGTCGGCTGAGGAGTGGAAGTAGTAGAGGTAGATGAACTTTTACCTCCACAGCAGCCACCAAAGCATCCTCCACCAAAGCTACCACCACAAAGGCATCCGCTACCACTGCCAGATCGGCCACTGCTACCAAAGCACCGCTTTTTCAGCTCAGCAGACTCCGTCTCAGTCTCAACTTTGTCAAGATTGGGGAGATTCTCACCATCAGGAATCACGGCTTCAGGAACAACTTCAGCATTGTAGGGATGACCATGTCCACCCCAAGCATAAGGGTCATAAAAGGGATAAGGGAAGATAGTAGCCTCGCAAGGGTCGACATAAGTGTCATCCCAGCAGCCATCATAATCATCAGTCTCAGTGGGCTGTGGATAGAAAATGGTGGTAGTGGCAGTCTCAGTTTCTGTCTCAGGAGGGATACTAGTAATAGTGGAGGTAGAAACTGTAGTAGCTGTAGTAGTGAAAGACCGAGTCTTGGTGGTGGTAGTAGTGGTGGTAGCCGTGACAGTTTCAGTGCCAGTCTGCTCATCCTCGTCCTCCTCGCAGGAAAACTGAGAAGGAGCGAAACCATAAGGAGCAGAAGGGGGCACCCCATAAGGACGACCGGGATAGTTCGCAGGAGGGTAGTAAGGATACTGCCGTCGCTTTAAGCCAGTAGGGATAGGGGTAGCAGCAGTCAAAGTGTGTGTGACAGTGACCGAAGTGACTGGCACAGTTACAGTGACAATAGGAGCCTGCTTGGGACTCTCCTGTTGGACTTCAACAGAGACGATAGCTTCTGAATTTTGGGTTAGTTAGAAAGCACCTTTGCGAAGAGAGAGAAATAATAATAAAACGCACCTTCGCTGTCTCGCTTATTGTGCAAATCTTTGGCCTCCAAAGCAGCACCCTGGCGAGTAGGAAGAGCCAGGGAAGCAGCAATAAAGAGCTGAGCAGCAAGAAGAGAGGTGGTGAATTGCATCTTCAAAAATAGTGAGAGTGTTGCTTTAAAGGAATGAATGAGGATGAATCGATCAAAAGAGTGACTTATTCAAAGAGAGGCAAGGGCCAAAAGAGAGTATTCAAACTTGGTGAAGAAGGTGAAAGCATATGATCCTAAAGCACTTCTTTTATATTTAGAGAAATTCATTGATCAATGAAATCAGATCTGGAAGCAGATAAAGCTAAGGGACATTGGAAGTAAAAACTGCCCCTTCGAGCAAGAGGTAGGGGAGCCAGCCGCAGATGAGATGAAGAAACATGTAGCACCACTGATCTGAAAATAACACCAGATCGAGCTCAACCCAACTCAGGAGTTGCTTAACTTGAGTAAGCGAGTTTGACAGGTACAGTGGTTTCCGGGTCTGGCCAAGCGAGATCAACAGTTGGGCAACAGCAGTTGCAAGATCAGCCCTACATAGGCAGTGGGAAGTAAGCAACAGGCACCTCACACAAACTGAGGCAGCGACATTATGACAAGGCACACCCTGTAAATGTGGCTAATAGGCAGGTACAAGTGTACAAACATTCATGATCCAATTTTGTACATTTTCGAGGCTAATGGGTTTGTCTTGGTCCTTGCGCTACGTGAAGATCTGTGGGTAGATGGGTGGCATTTTTTCCCCCCGTTGGTGGGGTGTGTGGGGGTGGCAGTCAGGTAGTTAAGTGTGATGGTGCAGGGTGTGAACAATGCTAAGGGCAAGCCAGGTTCATGCAGGCGGGGCGGTCCCTGAAACCGTGTGCTTTAATGTACGCTAGCTAACGGCAGTCCAACGGTTTCTGCAGACAGCACATCGCTGGGGCACGACGACGGAGCGCCGGCTAAGGCTTTTGTGGGCATTGCCCACTGCAAATCCAAGCGCCTGCCGGCCTTGACAACAGACATGGACGCACCGCTCGGCCAAAGGTGCGTGGGTGTGCTGCATGGCTTTATTGCTCTGGCACCCTTCCTTGCTGTGCACTCACCCACCAGTTGATTCAGCGGCCAACGGCGCGTGCGGCTGGTTGATCCGCTTGAACATTCCTCTTTACCCAGTCGGTAGAAAGTAGCCGCTTTGTGAGCCCAGCAAGACTCAGTAGTGGCCCCCGCCCGGACAACCCGGGAAATGTTCCGACAGCAAGATGGACAGCCGGCGCTGCGCTGCGCCAACGCCAAAAAACGACCCTGGCCCATTTGCCGCTGGGGCCTCTGCTGCGGGCTGCACTCGCCAAGGGCGGAAATTAGTGTTGGGTTTGGCTTTAATTTTACTTGGACGAGGGCGGGGCTTGGAGCTTCCGGTCTGCGAGCCGAGCCCACCCAGCCCCCAGCCACGATCTGGCCACCCCCCCCCCCGGTCGGCAAAGCCTGGCTAACGCAGACTATGCAGGAGCACTGTGCTGCGGATATGTGCAGATGGGTCCTGCACCAAATGACGCCCGGCATATTGTTTTTACATGATAGCGCATTGTATGTACTGAATTGGTAATTTTTTTTGACTGGACGGTTGGGTGCATCATTTCTGTTTAGCCGAACCTTATCAGGTTTCACATTGTTGGAGGGCCTGAACCTGCCTGCCAAAGTGCGCATATAATTTAGTTTTGAGCACCCCTCCAGTGAGCCACAGGCAGCCGTTGTGCTACTTTATGCCATTTGCCAGCAGCAAAAGGCAGCCCAAAAAAATAAACAACATTTAGCCCTCACCATTGTACAAAACCGCTCCTCCTTTGCTACAGCACAGCATACAAAGACCGATTATTTTTCTGGTTTTTTCCACCTCCACCTTTTTTTCCCCACTTGTCCCCCCCCTCCGCGTAGGGTCGTTGGAACTCCTGTGTTCATTGTGCTTGGCAGCCCTGCTGGTTTTTTTTTGGCTGGTTGATCCTGCCATCGTATCTCAACGGCTTTTTGCCATTTTAACTTTTGACGGCGCACACAAACCACAGCACAAGAACTGTTTGGCTCGCCAACCCTGCTTCGCTCATCAACGCCGGACGCTCCAGGAACAAACTATCTGTTTGCTTTTCTCTGCTTGCTAACGTCTTCTTTTGCTCACCCTCCTATGGAACCCTCCGAAGAGGTGAGCCTGGCCAAGGCGCTGCAGATGATGCCGCCGCCGTCCCAGCAGCAGCAGCAGCAGCAGCCCACCGAGCATGCACACCACGGCTCCGTCACCTCACTGGACGACGGCGGATCAGTGCTCAGCAGCACCTCCGGTAATGCCAGGATGCGCTACTATCGGTACGGTTCTTTTGGCTCCACTGCCAGCTCCTCGCTGCCGGCTCAGCAGCTCCAAGTGCCCTCGGCCTTCACCAAACCTGGCTCTCGCCGTGGCAGTAATGACATTGCTGCACCAAAGCTGCATCCCAGCGTGGGCGAGCTGGTCAAGAAACCAGTGGCTTCAGCGGCTGTTGCAAAGCCCGGCTCCAAGGCTGCTTCTCTCATGACCAATTCCGCTATTGCCGACGTTGCTTCTATCCATACCAACGACTCGGACCATAGCTCGGCCGTGCTGTCGGTCACGTACTCGGTCGACTCTGGCAAGAATCCCGACTCGGCCAACCAGCAGGCTTCCTCAGATTCTACGAATCAGTATGTGGGCGGGCTGTCCTTCTCTGCAGCGGGGGATCAAACGAGCTCGAGTTCTGCCGCTGCTGCTGCTGGAGGAGCCTCGCCGGTCCCTCAACTAGGCAGACGCAACGGCACTCAGGCCCGTACATGGCTGCCGAATCTCAAAACCCCCGTGGGGAATGTCACTAACAAGAACTACAAACCTGCTAGCAGTCTGAGTGCGACTTCGTTCACCTCTAGCACAGGGGACATGGCTTCTCCGCCGCCAACTCCTGGTGCAGGTAGCACCATGGAAAACGTCATTTACGAAGACGAATCCGCAGTCATATCACAAAGCAATGCCAGCTCACATGCTCCAAGCAGCAAGCATCGGCAGAGCTCGACAGTATCCATGTCTATGTCAGATGACTCGCGGTTGCGATCCAGCATTGGCGTGCAGGGAAGCACCTCCAAGTACCAAAAGTCGTCGTTATCGTCTGCTTCAGTATTGGTGCATGCCCCCGACGAGCGAAAAACGTCCGTAGGTAGTCTGCCTGTCCGCCAAAGTAATGCCAGTGTTTCTACACGGGACGATAAGACTACCACCGAGTCAATACGTACCGGCTTGGGAAAGACCTTTTTCAGCGAAGGTGAACGCGGTGACAATGAGCTTTGTGCCCCTCTGGGCTACTTTTGCCATGTGCCGACCATTTATGGCTGTGAGCCTCCTCAGCTCGCTGGTCACACTGACGTTTTAATCAAAAGCAGCATTTATTCCTATGGAGGAAGAACACCAAATGGAGTTTCGAACAAGCTCTACGTTTTCAATTGTTTCACGATGACACTGAGCGATCCCACAGTGCGCATCGCTGGAGGCTCCAAGGCGCTTCCTCGACTGGTTGACCTGGCCTCTGCCAAGGTAGGCGATCGGTATATTTATCTATTTGGAGGACAGGACGAATCTGGCGTGTGCAGAAACGATTTGTACGTTTTGGACACAAGAACTCTAGGGATGAGAAAGATCCCCCCAGTTTCAAACACTCAGGCTACCTATCAGGAGAGTACTGGTTCAATTAATAGTGGGCGACAGCCTTCACCAAGGCGTGGCCACTCGCTGGTGGCCAGCGATGAAGGCTTTCTGTATATATTCGGCGGCATCCAGGATGATGGCCAGGTGCTGAATGATATCTGGAAGATAAATGTTAGTCAAGGGCCACCAAAAGAGGTGGTGTATTCTGAGATTATTTCCCTGGATAAGGATACTGAAGGGCTGTGGCCGCCTGCGCGTGCATTCCACTCTGCCCATGTGGTAGACAAGGGCGCTGCCATTGTTATTTACGGTGGTAATGGCATGGACTCGGTTGTACATGGTGATGTCTGGTTCTATCTATTTGATCAGGACCACTGGCTGCAAATGCCGCAAGGAGTGCAAGAGAAGTCGCAACGACACCCTGCAAAACGTTGGGTGGAACCCTATGAATGCAAGCGGACGTTACACAAGTCTTGTATGATTGGAGATACTTTGCTGATTGCAGGAGGCCATGATGGCGAGAGCCTCGTTTCGACGATTAGCACCCTATACTTGCCTGAGCAGAAGTGGGCTACTGTACGTCTGAATGGTGTGCAGTTCCCTGGCCAGTGCTATCATGGTGGTATTTATTACGATAGCCGCTTGTTTTTGACTGGAGGGATTGGCCCGAGTGAGTTTTTTGCAGGTCTGCGCATGGTAGAGATACCTACTGGTCCGTTTATGGAGTTCAGTGCTACAGCAGGCCTCAATGCTCCTCGAAGCCCCATCCCCAGCACGGCCACTCCCCATCTTCGCCCAGAAGCCCCGCCCACGCCAGGCATGTCTCCTGGGGCTTCTCCGCGCTTTGGAGCAGTAGGTACAGTGGGGACAGCCTAGTGAGCAAGCGAATGTGAGTGCGTGTGCATGTGGACTCTGGTGGTGCTTGCAACCTCTAGCACCTGTGTGATATGAACAGACTAGACCTGTGCATTTTATTGCACACTGGACAAACTGGATATGAATCCACTGGGCTTAGTTTTCACTCACTCCTTCCCTGTTGGGAAAAGGGGTGTGTGGAACATACCTGGAACATAATAATTATAGTGGAGTATCAGCAGTGTGTGCGCGTGTGGCTTGTCTGTGTATACTTTAATATTAATATTAAATTCGTACGTTTCTTGACTGGAGTCTAAGCTGTTGTTGTATGTTAGGTACGCTGTACCTGCTTGCTTGCTTGCCTGGCTCGGGCGTGGCCTGCTGACTGAGGAGGGCATCTCTAGTAACGTAGAGTGAGCGTCTCATGCTCTACCCACTATCAGGTAACTAGAGCACTTTTACAGAAGCGCATTTCTGCCAAAGCCAGCCCCGCCAACAAATGCGCCTTTTGTGTGAAGATAGTTCTTTTTGAATGTGGTGGTGAACTATGCTTGGCACGGTGAACCTAATGCTCCAAAAGGACCGCAGGAAAACGATCTAGAGTGCAAGGGCACAAAGCACCCAGCACGCAAGTCCGACTGCACCGCCGCTCGACCGGCCTCGCGTCCATCTGGTCTTGGTCCAGGTTGCGCGCAATCGTAGATGTGAAACAACGTGACCGATGCATGCCCGGCAGGTGACCACCGGCCGACCCCTCCATGCGTCGCACACCCATTATCGTTTGCGATAGTGGGGCTCACAGACAAGCTGCTATATTTGTATATTATCGAGCTAGTGGAACACGAACTCGGGCCACACATACGTACGTAACTGCCAGCCAAATCCAACGACATTTTGCGTTTCCACCCTCTGCCAGGTCCCAAAGTTCGACAGAACAAACTCCAGAAACCAGAACAGCCCGTGCTGCTACAGACAGTGCGGTTTCCACCTGTGTGCAGCCATTTCCCCTTTGTCGGTGATCTCCGGCGCAGTCCCAATTGTGGCTCCTTTTGCGGGGTGAAGCGAAAATTTCAGCCTTCCCTCCACTGGGGATTTTGCATCGTGAACTTTTCTGGGGCAAGAAAAGTTTGATTTGGCCACGCACATATGTTCGTTTTCCCGGCCAATGATGAAGGCTACCGCAAGCGAAAACGTGCTCACAAGGCCTGTGAGCAGTGCAAACGCAGAAGAGTAGGTATTTTCCCGCAGATATGCTTGGTGTAGACGCGCCCTCGACCTCTTTTTGGGCCGTGGTGCTGTGCAAAAGGGCCTTCTCCCCCCCAATCAAAAAAATCGCACGAAAAGCGCCTCCTTCCTCGGGGGGCCCGGCAACCCCGCGACAACTCCATCGCATGGACACTCCTGCTAACTCCTCAGCGTCGTTGCGACTTTCCTAATGATAGCATAAGATGTGAACCGTGCCAGAAGGCCGAAATCATGTGTTCGCTGGCTCCAGACTTTCAGCTGCCGCCAAAGGCCACGCCGAGGTATGACCCTCTGGCACGACAGAGCCTGTTCAGCCGCCCTGCATTCAACCGAACCACAAGCTTAAACAGTGAAACCATCAAGAGTGAGGGAAGTGAAGGCAGCATAAGTCCCGGGTTGGGTCGCTCGCCATCTCCAGCTAGATCGAGCGGACTTTCGGGATTGAGCCGGCCCACCTTGGGGCCGCGGGCCACGTCGTACCATACTGGTTCTTCGTCCACAAGTCTAAACAACATGTTTCAGAATGCTTCAGCTACAAGTAACATGCAGCCCACTGCCACTGCTGCTGCTGCTGCGGGTGGTGGTGCTTCTGCTGCTGCGGGAAACCCCAGAACGGGCCACAAGCGTGGCTCGTCAGTGGTGGACGGCGACGGCCCTCTCAAGAGCGATCTCATGAAAGACGACAACGTCAAGCCCAACGTCGCCAAGCCCGCTGATGGGCGCAAGGAATACATTGACCGTGAAAGTATCGGCATGTGGGTGAAGGGCGTCACTTCGCAGCAGCGTCTGAACCCGCATCTGCATACCTATTTATCAGCCATCTCAGCTTTTAGCATGCCTCTTCGCCCCGACAGAATGGCCCTTATCCAGCTATACTGTGAGAGCATCGATCGCATCTTTCCGCTTCTGGACAAGACGCAGTTTTTGAAGCTGCATGAAATTGGCCAGGCACCCACCATTCTTTTGCATGCTGTTCTGCTGGTTGCTGCTCGACACCCCCGAGCTGGTCGATATTTGGGCCATGAGAGCGTGAGACAGTTCTGTGCCAACACCGCTGCCAAAATTCGCGCCCTTTTGTTTGCCGAAGTTGAGCAAGATCGGCTCACTCTGGTCAGAATATATGCATTGCTGTCGTTACACAGCGAAGGTCCCGATGGACTCGAGAACTCGTGCGGAGATCTTGAGAAGGCTATCCACTATGCCATTTCTCTTGGTATCCACCACGAGCGACCCTTTGTTGACAAGGTCGAGCTTAAGAAACTGTGGTGGAGTGTCTGGTGCATGGACAGAATCAGTGCCTGTGTCAATGCTCGGCCGTTGATTATTAATAACGAAGATATGGGCATTTCCATCATCTCACCAGACGACCATTCTGAGCTATCGCGTCTGGTGGAGTCTTGTGATAAGCTTGAGAAGGTTATTTATTTGTATCGGCCGAGACGCCAGTCGGACGAGGACGATGTTATTCCGCCAGAAGTCGATGCCTTGTTTGTTGGCGATGATTGCGTCGATCTGTACAATGCCTTGTTGGCACTATTGCACTATACATCATACATTTTGGCACATAAGCGTGTCAACCCCAAGGACAGTCTAGAAGAAGAGCCTGTGGTCCTTGAAGATTCGGGGCTGACTCCTGCCACGAAGCACGACAAGAACCGGGACTCGGATGTGCAGGATGACGATGCATCTAGAAGTACTAGCAGCACATACAGTCTAGGTGGCGTTACTATTTCAAAAAGTAAAAGCTCGTCTCCTCTGGCTGCAGTGCCAAATATGAAGTTCAGTACTGTGGGTAACTACGGTCCCCGAACAATTGGTACAATGTACACTCCATTGACAATGGTTTTAGCTGAAGAAAAGCTGAAATCCAAGCTCAGCATCACCTCCCCTTCTATTGAGCAGAGAATGGAAGACTACTTTTCTCTGGGTACTCCTAATGACAATTCTATTGATGCATATATGGCGGCAGCCAATATTGCCGAAATGCAGGGCACCAAAGCTCCAGTGCCAAACTCTGGTGAGGACACACTGCTTCTGTCTGCCGCTGGCTCTGTTTTGCGCATTGTAAAGAATGCGGTGGATTTGCCGCCTTTGCCCTTGGTTCCTTACTGCATTTCTTTGACCATGACTGTATTTCTAAGAACCTACCCACGTTTTGATACGGAGACTGGATACACCTGGAAGGATGCATGCACAGTATTGGAGCAGATGGCAGACCGCTGGTGGGTGGCTGGTGCTATGGGTTGTATGGGCTGGAACGTGTTCAACAGCCTTGCACAGCAGCCTGTCAAAGCAACCAATGCCATGGATGCTGACCAAGGAGGGATGCTCCAGCAAGCTGATTACGCTGAGTTTTCTTCGCGCGCATTCGGCAAAACTGGCAGCGGTATCGGCCCCGGTGGAGCAGCTGTGATGCCTGAAATCCCCCAACTGGCACCTGATCAAGAAGACAACAGCGACAATGGATACTTTGGCAGCCAGACCCCATCACAGCAGCCAGGTATACCTCCGCGTGAAGACCTGTATCTGTCGATGTTCTCTGATCTGCCAAACCAGACTTCTTTCCTGGATGAGGCTATCAATCTAGAGCAGTTCAATGGAGTGGAGCAATGGCTGGAGGAGAAGTATCAGTAGGGCATGCCATAATGGTGGGCACGACTGTCAAAAGTCGAGTCAGTCCAAGATTGTGTTTTCAATGTAGGCCTTACTCTTGCTCCTGTTGAATTGAGCTATTTCTGTGACCTTATTACATGTCTTTGCGTGGAAATGAGAGCTGCCGCTGTTTTCGATCGAGATTCGAGCTCAGCGACAAGCGGTTGCTATGGTTCGTTCGCTCACCCGCTCGCCTGGTGCTAGGGCAGTAGTTAACACTTTGTATGAGAGATATTAATGATAAATTTTGAATGAAAGAAGGAGTAGCTGGACATGCTACGTGAACGGCCGACAACGGCCGCCAGTTGACTGACTCTATAACGCTATATACCAGTATTGGCCGTCTACGCCAGTATCGCCCACCTTGCGATCTGAAAAGGCCCTAAACGATATGAGCGAAGCAAACATGCCTATTTTACCATTGCTGCCCCGACCCAGACTGTAGTTTGGAGGTGGTTCGCAACGGGCAACCACTGTGTGCTGTTACACGGTGCTCACCAGAGAACTTGATCCAGAGCTAGCTGCACCCCACTACTACTTTTCTCTCCAGCCAAAACCACTTGGCGTAAAGTTACAGTTGAGTTACCTTGCTTCTTTTGGCAGCTGGCCCTGTAGATAATGCTGTGTGGAATCAGCCCAGCATGGCACACCTCCCCTAAATGAGTCCATGGAGGGCGCACGCCAGGCACCCTGGAAGCAATCCATAGAAGCATATCATAAGGTCTCCTGTACTAGCCCGTCTCCAAGTATCATGGAAGGAGCCAGCCCCACCCGCGCTAGCCCTTAACGGCGTGCGTGTTCCCGCGTGGCTGCCGGCACCCACCACCCACCCCCATACTTTAGATGGCCGCTTACCCTCTCCTGGCCGTTGATTTGCCAGTGCATCACACCACACAAGGTGAATTTTTTACTAACACACTATCGACACCTTTCACCATGTCTTTTGTTGCCCGAACCATCCGATCCTTTGCTGTTTCTAAGAACGCTGCATTGGTCCGACCTGCTTTGCAGGTGGCCAGCCGACCCAGCATGGCCGTTTCGGCCCAGGCCGCTCCTCGTTTTGTGCGAAACTACTCGTCGCACGAGGACGAGACCTTTGAGGAGTTCACTGCACGATACGAGAAGGAGTTTGACGAGGCATACGATCTGTTCGAGGTCCAGCGAGTCTTGAACAACGTCTTCTCCTACGATCTGGTTCCTGCTCCTGCTGTGTTGGCCAAGGCCCTGCAGGCTGCTCGTCGAGTCAATGATTATGCTACCGCCAGCCGAGTCTTCGAGGGTATGTATCAACCACTAACAGGCCATGCAATGCGATGACGCAGAATTGTGCACCTCCCCTCCCCCCGTTTACTCACATTGTGTGGCCCGTTCTTCATTCACTGCAGCTCTATTGTTTTACTAACTTTGATTCTCAGGTCTGCGACATAAGGTCGAGTCCAAGGAGCAGTACCAGCAGTACCTGGACGATCTCAAGCCCATCCGTGAGGAGCTGGGAATCACCCTGCAGGAAGAGCTGTTCGGTGAAGCATAAGATAGTCGCACTTGCCCCCTCAATTGGACCTTTGTGCATATAAACACTATAATAAACACACTGTATTAGTTATAAATCCCCTACCCCACCTTGCCAATGTCTCTTGCAATTTGTGTTGTTTGTGATGATACTGCGCTCTGGCTGCGCTCTCCGCCTTGCGAGACTCGTCCCAACCACCCAATCAGCATTGAACAATTTTTATTCTCCTAACCAACACCCAAAATGGCCGGCAAGCACTATCATCGTATGTAGCACTGCTGAACTGCATGTATCTCTTCTCAGTTACTAACTATCTTCTCAGCCCTTATCCACGATGATGCCATAGAAAACTACAACCGTAAGTAGCACCAGTTGCGTGGGCAATCCAGGCGAACCGACCCCAGGCTTCTGGCGAGCAAATCAAGCTCAACGCCAGGCCGGAGCACGCGCAATAACCATCTAACACCTTGCAGAAATGAGAAGCAGACTTCGTCTGAACTTCTTCTTTAACCGAAAGAATACCACTTTCCTTTTCTTTGCATTTGGACTGTTCCCTGTTGCTCTTGGCTACACTGCTTACCGTCTGCAGGGCCAGCTGAACTTTGCTGGAAAGCGACGAGGCGAGAGTGTGTGGCGATCCAACTAAGCTTCATCAAAGCAAAGCCAGGATGATGTACGTACACTGATGTAGAGAAATTATACGAGCATTTGTTATAGTCTGTTTGGTGGGGATGGACATGGCCAACATGTACAGTGTGGAAGTCGTTCGTGTTCTTTCTGCACTAACCTGTTTTTTCCATCAATTTCGTAGAATAGGCTGGTACCCAATGATGCGCAGTCTGTGTATACATTACTGTTTTATTATGCTGAAGGAGCTGTTCACGTTGTCCTAATTTTGAACAAGTACCAACATGTCGACCGGTGCGTTTGCTACTTTGACCGGCAAAACAGAAATTGCTCAGTGAAAACATATGAAAATTGCTGCTGGCTAACTATTGGCGTACTAAATAGTGCAGTCTGTGTTTGCAGACTCCAAGAGAGCGGTAGAGCTTTTTCATATCTTATTGAAAAAGTCAGGGAAAAGCTAGCAAACTGCCTCCTCTAGCAAGAGAATGGCAACTATCACAGACCCCTTGGCATATCAAACCCAAAGATCGGCAGTTCAGGCGCTTTGAGGTTCGTCGGAGGCTTCTTCTAAAGAGAGACCCCATTATTTTCATAGGCAATTAATCGTTGTTTATGGAGATCTTGGATGCCTGCTTAGGAAAGTTCTGTCCATCCGAATATAATGTATGAAATGTCATTAGTCTATATACGATATACACCGTTTACTTTCTGTACCACATTCGAGTGATCTTGGTCTCTCGCATCTTCTTCTGCAGCTGGAAAACACCGTACATGAGAGCTTCAGCAGTAGGGGGGCAGCCGGGCACGTAGACGTCGACGGGGATAATTCGATCGCAGCCTCGAACAACCGAGTAGGAATAGTGGTAGTATCCACCACCGTTAGCACATGATCCCATAGAGATGACCCACTTGGGCTCGGGCATCTGGTCATACACCTGACGCAGAGCAGGAGCCATTTTGTTGGTAAGAGTGCCGGCAACAATCATAATATCCGACTGTCGAGGAGAAGCTCGGAAAATGATACCCAAACGATCCTGATCGTACCGAGGGGTAGACACATGCATCATCTCGACTGCACAGCAGGCCAAACCGAAGGTCACAGGCCAGAAAGAGCCCTGTCGGGCCCAATTGGCGATGGCATCCAGTGTGGTGAGGGTGTAGTCAACCACGCTGCTGGGCTTCTGTTGTGAAGGAAGGGGATAGTCGGTAGGCATGTTGCTGTTGGTTTGGAGAGATGCAGGGGTGAATTTGGAAACGGAAAATGCTCGCTTAGCCCCGGCAAAGCCGGTGCTTCGAAGTGCTCTGACGCCAAGCATGATGGTTGGTTGGTGATGGAGGTGGGTAGAAACGAGTGTAAGCAATAAAAGTTTGATGATTGGTGGAATTGCGAAACTCCCACTTCTCCCAGCAAAGCAGCTTAGCCCAAAGCTCCGAGTGAGGCTCTCTGGACAATGCAATGCAAAGTAAAAATGCTTGCGGATGCAAGGAGAGAAAGAGCTGAGCCGAATGGAGTGGAGTGGAGTGGAGCTGATTATGAACCGACCCGAATTTTTTTTCTTGATTAAAATAAAGAAAATGATATTGGTATATAAGCTACTATTTTCACTGCGCTGCATTGCATTGCGCCCATCCGTGTAGTCCTGTTCCCTTGGTTCCCTATAAGTCATTGATGTCCTCCATTCTACTCCACTTACCATGTATTTAAAAACCAAACCTAATAAATCATTGTAGTACAAGCTACAGCCCGTGCGAGCCTATGCGTGCACCTGAGCCTGAATTGGATCCAGAACTAGCATCAGAGCGAGAGCTGGCCCTCGAGTCAGGTCTGCTAGTATTGGCATGTGTGCTCGAGTAACCATGACGATACAGAGCTGGACCCTGTGCATAGTCCACCGACTGCATCGTAGGCAAATCAGGCAGTGCCATGCTGGCCATGTTCGAGGCACTCTTGGCCTTGCGGGCCTTTGCCCGGGGATTCTGCGGTCCCTGCGAATGCTGCCGCTTCTTGCTCACGCCCGAGCGCTGCTGGCTCGGCACGGCGTTGTTGAGATGCACCTGGAAGCTCGACATGCTTAGGGACATGGGCCGGTTGACTCCCACTGACGAAGTGTGGCCGGCTGTCAGCGAGCGGGCCGCATTGACGGCAGACCCCACGCCGGGAGGCACCTGGCGAGAAATAAACTTGCCCTTTGCCGGAGAGGTGTCACTTGCCTCAGCAATGAGTCGCGTGAAGCTGCTGGTCTTGGTGGCTCGGATTGGAGTCTGGCTGTTTACCTGCTGCCGATTGTTGCGCAGCGCTGTGTTTTGCTGCTGAGCGCTATTGAGCACAATTGTACTCGGGGTATTCACGTTGCCTGAGCCCACTTTGCTGGGAGTGGTCATCCAGGATGCATTTTCTTTGTCGACATCGATTCCGGAACTCGAGCTCTTGCTGCCAATGCCGCTGTGGCCCATGGCTGCTTGTGCCATGCTGGTGGTGCTGGTGCCAGCTGGGTATGTTCCCGGATACCCATACTGGGGAGGCTCGTAGTACATGCTGACTCCACCGCCATGCTGCTGCTGCTGCTGCGGTACTGACGGCGCATACAATAGATTATCATACGGCGTCGAATTATAAATAAGCGTTTCTCGTCCGTCCACCAGTCCCACAGCGCCCACCGGCATGCTGGTATTGCTCGATGCAATGTACGGCTCGATGCCTGCCTCCAGCTGCCGGGCCATCAGATCCACCTTGGCTATACTGAGCGGCGAGTAGTCAAGGCCAATTCCCATATTCCCGGCCATGGGCACACGACCAGGTGTCTGCATGCCGCCATCTATCCAGCCTGCAAAGTACTGGTCAAACGACTGCTGTGTGCTGTTGTCTCGGTCGCCCATGGCACTGTCTGGTCGAAGCCCGCTGCTACGAACCGGTCCACTGATCTCCCCCGAATCTCCTGGTTCTCCACCAATGTGCGAGAGCAGCATGCCCATGTCCGAGTACGACATGCCGCCAACATCAAAATGCTCGTCCATATCGGTTTCGGCTGGCTCGATCTGTTCTGTTCTCTAATGTGTGTGTGTCTGTTGGTTGGTTGCCTGCTGGTTGCCAGTTTGTGTTATCGGTTTGTTTACAAAATCAAAATGCTCCCCACGGCTAGCGGACGAGGCGGGCCTTCCCGTTGACCTGGCAACGCCCGATAAACAAACAGGTCCCACCCCCAAAAAATATCTGCCTACACACCCTATTTCTCCTCCAGCCAGTATCGGTAATATCGTCCACCGGCCCTTTTGTTAGCTCTGCTTTAGCCCTTTCAGTCACTCAAGGGTAGTCAGTCCTACCTAGTCGTCAACGGAGTCTAGTGATCTGCTTGCCATGGCGAGCTATACCCCTTCCTTCGACCTGGATTCTGCTTCCAAGGAACACAATGTCGATCTCGGCGAGCTGTTCGACCACCAGGATCTCAACGAAGAGTGGGTCGAGCAGCGACTAGAGGAATCCAGCCGGCCCGTGGCAGCCTCTGTCAATTCCAACAAGACCGATTCAGTCGGATCGTTTGATTTCGATATCGCTACTACCAAAATAGAGCACAACGACAAGAAGCGGACACCCATGTTTATGAGGGCCGTTCATCAACAACAGCAGCAGAAACAACAGCAACAGCACAATGGCTCCAGTCTTAGCGAGATGAACAGCCTGGTGAACATGTTTGAACCTCCTCCAAATCTTGAGAATCTTGGAGATTCGCAGGTAGATCTCGACAACAGGTTCACCGAGCTGCCTTCTTCTCCTATCAGAGTCCCCGATTCAAGTCCTGTTTCCATGGCCACTGCTAATGCTTCCCCTCGTATCTTTGCTCCAATGCCCCAGCTTGTCAATAATGACAACCTGTTTGATCCTCCTGCACCAATGGCTCCCAGACAATGGTCTCCGGAGCTTCCCTCTCCTTCTCAAAAGAAATCCAATTCGTTGGGTTCCCAGTTTGAGTTTGAGTCGCCAAACTTTCTTCCTCAGACTGCTGCAGATGTGCCGGTCTCTGCTTCTCCTGGACTGCCCAATGATTCCTCGATGGTCAGCATTCCTCCCACTCGTCCTCAATCACCTCTTAAGTCATCTCTGAAGCTGTCCGGGTCGAAAAACTCTAGTGTCCGGTTCGGTGGTGAGAACATGAGCACGAACAGCTCCTCTGTACCTCTCCCCTTGACATTGAGTACCCAGGATAGTGATATGAGTAAGCAGGGAACCATTAAATCATTGAAAACTATGATTACTGGCAATTCGACTCCTCCTAGAAAGAATAGTCCTGATGTCTCTGAGCCTCCCAAGTCTTCCCCCATGAAGCTGTTCGGTCACTATGATACTTATACCAATGGCAGGCTGAACGATATTCTTGGTGATAATTTTAACTCAATTGGCAGCAACGTCAGTATCGCAAGTAAAGGCTTGAGGATTTCCAACAGCGATGATGATCTCGTTGGCCATGAAGCAGATATTTCCAACCGCAAGTCGCCAAAATCGCTAAGAAGAGTTCAGGATCTGTCTAGTATTTATGAAATGAGCGCATCAGGTGGAGACATCAGCGAGATCAGCCAGAAGTTAAGAGACTTGAGCATTGAAGACAAGCCTGGTAAGGAGTCTTTGCTACCTCCTGGCAAGGACTCACATGCTGCTCTCACTGAATCTCAATCAAGAGAAAAGAAGATCACTCACGAAGATTACAAGATGGAGGCTTCGCAAGTTTTCAACAATATCCTTAAAAACAAGCCAAAACACGTTATGACAGAAATTTCTGGCGACAAGGAAGAAGAATCATTTAACTCAACAGATTACTCCGTGTCTTCTCCTCCGTCAGATTCACGGCTCGCGGAACAGAGAAATCTAAGCAGTGATTATGCATCTTCCGATGATGACTCCTTCAAGCAAATTAGAAGGCACAAGAGCTTTTATGAAGAAGAATCTGGTTCGAACAATTCCAGTAGCTTCAATGACAAGAGTGTTGAAAGCAATGGATATTCTATTCAGCAAACTGCTAAGCCACCAATCCACCATGCTCTGCCTATACCTCCATCTGTCTTGCCTTCTACGAAAGCACGCCACCCCCAGCTGACCCAAATCAGCCCCCAAGAATATGCCCAGAATCCTGAGCGCTTCAGCGGACATTCAGGAAATAACCAAATGGTTTTGGATCTCACTTCTGGTAGGTGGGTGCCTGCTCCGGGCTTCGGAAGTGGATCTACGCTGCTCAATGAAGAATTTTCTAATGTGAGTCTCGAAAGCCAATCTGAAAATTCAAATTCAAATTCAAATGCAAATTCCAGAAATCAAGAAGAGGGTGAGAATGATGTATTTGAAGGTATCGATGATCTTGAAGATGGTACTGCTGACAACAACTATTCTAGTGTCATTGGGCCCTCCCCATCTTCACCTCCTGATTCTCCTATTATCGAGAGCTCCGGTAGCTCTCTAGTTGTTTCTAATAGCATGCATGGCTCGACCGCAGGTTCACTCCAGAAGTATGCTGTTTCGAACAGACCAGCCCTACAGAATGATTCGGTACGATCTGTTTCGATCAAGTATGACCGCTCTATACAGGGACATTCTACTATAAATGGCTCTACTCTTGGGGGTAATTACGCACATAGTAGTCGATACAGTGACTCTTCTTCAGCTAATTCTTCTGGAGAGTATCACCGAGTTGTATTTGAAGAAAGTTACGAAGCCTCTTCTCTTTCCTCTGGGTCTGTCATCGTCACAAACAAGGCTAGAAGGGTTTCTCAATATGGAGGGAATCACCATCAGGCTGCTAGCATTTCAACTTCTCGCATTTCGTCTCCTGGGTCTCCATCCTCGATCACAAACATATCCATTGTGCAGGCTTCGTTTTCTCAGGCACTCGGTGATACAATAAAAATTGTGCCTATTGATTCTACTGGGAATGAAAAGGAAGGTCGAAGTTTGACTGTGCCCCCTAATGATAAGCTGGCCACTACTACCTGGATAGGAAAGCTACATCCTCGATTAGAAGTTCTCAAAGCGTCTTCGGGCAATATTCGATTTTTGCATGGATTACCTGGTACTCTAAGAGAGCTTTATCTGCCGGACAATCATCTGGAGGAGTATGGAACTTCTTTCAACAGTTTAAAGAACCTGGAAATCGTTGACCTCAAGAACAATAGCATTTCAGATGGAGGTCTTTTCAGGCCTTTGCAGCATCTAACTGTTCTGAATCTGAGCAATAATAAGCTTAGTTCTCTGGATGGTCTCCCTGCCCTGCGTTCTTTGCGGGAGTTCACTGTGGATAGCAACGAGCTGAAGGGAAGCGTCGATCTTCAAGACTCCAAATGGCCAGAGCTTCGCGTTCTCAGCATGAAGAATAACAAGCGACTTTCTGGAGTGACTGGAATAGCAGGTAACTCAAAGCTTCGAGAGCTGTTTTTGGACGATTGTGAGAGTCTCGAGTTAGTCAGTGGTGATTCTGCGAGCCTTCTTAAGCTGACACTTGACAATTGTTCCAAAATTACTCAGCTTGACCTCAAGCACTTTCCCAAACTTCAGATTCTTAAGGCTGATGGGCTGAGTGACTTGAAGGAGTTTAAAAATGGTTATGTCCCTACTAGTCTTCGAACAGTCTCTGTGAGGGGCCAAAGCAAGTCCTTCTGCGACACCTCCAAGAGCATGTTCACCAGCCTCTGTGAAACTCAGCGTTTGAGAATTAGTAACACCCCTATCATGAAGCTTAATTTTGGGGACGAGTTTTTCTTGAACTTGCACCTATTGGATCTCTCCGGCTGTGGACTCAGGGAACTCCCTGAGAACTTTGACGAGAGATGTTGTAATCTTCGAGTTTTGGATCTGAGTGATAATGAGATATCAGATACCCAAGGTCTTATGGCTATTCCTAAGCTGGTTTCATTGAACTTAAGGGGCAATCAGATAGACAGAAAATGGTTCAGAGTGCTGTTAACAACCATTAGGAATTTGCAGCATCTAACGGAGCTAGATACGCGAGATAATCCGGTTACTAAGAGGATATACAGCGAAGGGTCAGAAAATGATGAGGGTCTCCTGGCAAGTAGGATGAAGTATCGAAAGGCAATTGTCGATAATAGTTACGGCCTAAATATTCTTGATGGTAGCACACCCCCCGAGGGCACACCACAAACTGGTGAAGAAGATACCACAATATTGTCATGATAATGTAGCTTTTGTAATGTTAATTAACGTATGGGTTTTTGTTGTTTTAAAGGAAATATTATTGTGATTGTCGCACAGGTGATAAATGAGCTTCTCGACAATATTTCATTAAAGTACAGCCAAGCCAAGTCATTCTAGTTCGTCTGGAACACGATACTCTAATCTAACCCTTTTCAACCATAAAACTTATATGTATTCTTGCATGTTTGTTGGAGCGGTAGAAGATTTTTTACGGTGCACGTGCTCCATGAACAAAATATGGCCGAAAAAGCTCGCATGGCTATGTTCGATACCTGCAAAAGAGATAAATTCGGCAAAGCTAGCGTGGTACTTCCTACTCGGCAGTATTTTGAAATTACCCAACTAGGGCCGTGTCAGTAAGAGCTGCTATGCACGGTGACTGATACAGAAAACCTCTGATGCAGCTACGATATGAGGTCTAGTAAACATTTTAAGAACGCACCGTTCAGTCGCTCGTTCTTGAGAAAAATAGGAGCACTCTACTCAAGTAAATTTAATTTTTTTTCGGAATCTCATATCTGGTAGTGGCTCAGTTATTTTTCCGCCTCGGCTCTCACATGGCAGTCTTTGTGGAGGAAAACTCCGTTCCGCTCTTCCACATTCCGATATCGCAATAATGTAGCTTGTAGCATTTCAGGTCTGTTTTTAGCGAGCTTTCACGTACCCTAAGTAATCTATAGGCATCAGTATGCTATCTAACGCACTTCACTACTAACTCGTGAGCACAGATTAAAGATATGGTAGTTTTTTGACTTCCACTAGCCGTGTTATGATCCAGTTACGGAGATAAGGTGTGTCTGTGCCGACGGATGCATCGTGCCTAAACCGATCACATCATCAACTTATGCAGTTAGTCTAGCATACTTACTGCATTCTTTAGAATGGTTAGTCATATTCTAATTTTCAAATGCATGTCTCTATCTTGCACGTTATTTTTCAGCCGGGCGTAAAGAATATCTCCATTTTTGTTTATCCATTGTTTGTAACCTGGTGCTAGCCCAGCAGCACGTACGGCAAGACGCGCTGCTTCGATAACATGATAACATCGTTAAGATAGAAATAGGTGTAATGACAAACGTTATAATATTTTTACTACACACTAGAAACGAAAAAAACTATTACAAAATAAATATGGACACAGCACCGAGCCACCAAATTAAAATCCGCACTGGTTAGGATACTGTCGGCTGTCAAGAGGCTGAGGGAAAAGGCCACCTTCAACCAGGGCCTTGTAATCCCATTCTAGAGTATTTTCAGTCTTGTAGCCCCAGAAGATCCATCCACCGCCCTGGTCATAAGAGTCGAGCTGGGCTTCAATGTATCTTCTAGTGTCCTTCTTCTTTTCGTCCGACCACGCGGCAAGGTTGTTGATGTTATCACAAGAGCCAATGTAGGGAGAGTTATCATAGTCTCCAGAGAATCGGGCGCCATGGCCAACGCCATTGAGCCACAGAGTGCAGTCGGTAAGGGCTGCAGACCACTCACCAACAACTCTCCATAAAGTCTCGCTTCGAGTATCCCATCCAAGCTGGCATGCAGCAGCAACATGATCGTCAATTGATCGCTCCAGCTCAGCAGCAGAGAAAACCTGGTAGTGGTGGTGATCGAGAACAACATTCCAGTAATCGGGCAGGCCCATAAACCCGTCCCAATAGTTCATGGCCTGGAAGGCATCATGAATGACAACAGCAGTGTCAGAGCCAGAGTCTCGAACAGTCTGGAAACCATTGGCATAAAACTGCTTCAGCTTGTCCATATTGAGAACGGGACCCAAAGGCTCGTTAACCAGCTCAATACCGACAACAACATCATCCCAAACTTCAATGCCGTAAAACTGGGCCAAGCAAGCAATAACATCCAGAGTCCACTTCTCATTATCGCCGCTCTGGAACTGATAAGAGTCTCGGAGACCAGAATTGTCAAAGCCATTCTGAGAACCGGGAGCACCGTGGACATCAAGCCAAACCTTGATGCCATTTTCTCGAGCCCAGTACAAAGACTGAACAAGATACTCCTCCTGACCCTGAACATAAGGGTCGTTGGGCTGGGGCTTGAAAGCCCAGTAACCAATGGGGATTCGAACCAGATTAATACCAGTCGAGTTCAAAAACTTAAAGTCATCGGCAGTAATCCACGTAGCCCAGTGATTCTTCATGTACTCTTCAGTGGCAGTCTGGCCCTTGAGGGCAGTGTACTGCTCTGTGAAATGCCACTCATCGACTGGAACGGCGACTCCCCATGATTCAAACTGCTGGAACATGGAGGGGTTCATGTAAGGCTCCAACACAAACCAACCACCGAGATTGACACCTCGGACCTTTTCATTCTGGTAGTCAAAGCCAAGATAAGACGAGCCCCGCTTTACGGGCGAGGCAATCGAGACAGTGACAGCAGTGGCTGCTGTCAATGCGCAAGAAAAAAACGAAAGCTTCATGGTAAGTTGTAGTAGTGTCGAAGATACTGGTCTGTAGCCTCTTTATATATAACAGGGGCAGGGACGACAAAAAGAGGCGGGATGGCGGGGCAATCACCAAACACAAATGGGCAACTCTGTCAACACCAGGTGGCAGGGCTTGCAGGGTCCGAAACGGGGATTATTTATATTTAAACACACAAATAATCCGAGAAGGAAGAATAGAAAGGCACGTTTTCCACGATGTACAATTGGCGTAGAAGGTGATGCTAATGGCAGTGTCCTTTTCAGTACTGCGTTATTTTTCCTAATTTGGATAAAGGGCTCTATGAAACGCAAAAAGCCAGATGGTGATAGTACAAAGGGGCAGATAAATACACAGCCAAAAAGCGAGCGAGGCTGAATATTATAAAAAAAGCGAGCAACGAAAGATGACCCCGGTGAGATGGAGAAACTCCAGTGTGCAACGTCGGTTTTATCGAAAAAAAGTGCAAATGCAAGAAGGGGGAGGACTACAAGGTACGGTTGGCACTTATATATATATATGCTATTTGTAGGTGACAGCCCGTGGTGGTGCTTCTCAGTCCTGCAACGTTGCTTTTTGTGGGTTAATTTAAACCACCACCCTTTGCAAGAAAAAGCAAACTCAGAGAGGGCCGCTACGAAACGGCGAAAAAAAGAGGCATAGAGACAAGCGCATTTTTATGCGCTAGCACGTCCTTCTGTATTAAGTGATACCGGGCTGGCCAAGCCTGGCCTTGCTTCTGTTACTAAATAATAATTGCCCGTTTCGCGGCCCTTTCCCTAAGCACTTTTTTTCTTCTCTGCCTCTCGCCGGGTTCTCGTCGCGGGCGCGCATTGATTAATCACTAGCCCCAGCTCGACAGCGCACAGGAGCACGCCTCCGCGAGGGGGATAGACGCTAAAACGGCCCCCCCTTTGGGCTCAGTATTTCAAGGTTTTACACCGGCAGCACCACAGGAATGAGCGAGATGCCCTGCACATCCAGAATGGAATGTTTTGGTGGCCGCTCCCCCGGTCCTAAACAGTGTAATAGCTATGAGGGCCTGCACGCTCTCTCTGCGTGCCCATCGCTTGGGCTGCTCGGCCTACCCGTACTGGTCGGCCAGTGTGGAGGGGGGTGTTTTTCCGAAGCGTGCGTGCGCCCAAATCTTGCAGCAAGGAGGTGCTTAGTGGGGCAGGTATCCCACCCACCTCCACCGCGCACAGCATAGCACAGCACAAGAAACACGGTTCCTTCCGGCTCAGTCACCGGAGTCGGAAAGTGCACAGGAGGTCGCGAGCCTGGGAAAATATTTTCGGTTGGCGCTGGATGTTTATTTTTCTCGTGGCGCGCAGCCCAGCCGGGCTGGACAGGCGGGCGGGCGTGCGTGCGCGGGTTTTTGCCTGCCAGCCTAGACAACACATCTCAATCATCGAGCGAGTGAGCAGAAAAGCTCCGCTCGCTGGGCCGCACCCACTCACTCACTATCGGCACTGGGGGGGGGGGAGGGAAAAGGCTAGGGTGATCGCGCATTCCGTGCTTTGTGCTGCGCAGAACATATCTCCCTGCACCAAGTGAGAGGCTGATGCGCGTTCTTTCGAGCATGGGATTGCACAACTTTGCCATGCTGCAAATAGCTAGGGCGCTACGGGCGTATCAGCGAGCGGTCTCGCTGCCGGCCAACCGGTCTGTCCTCCGTTTGTGCCCTTGTTGGGATGACCGATTTTGTGTGTTTGCTATGCTGCCTAGGCCGGGCTTGCCTGAAATAACCTCCAACAAACCCTACCAGTCCAACCTACCCACAGCACAGGGTATGCTTTTTTGTTGTTGTTTTTTGTTTTTTTTTGTTTTTTTTGTTTTTGATGCTCTGGCAACTACCGCAGATCTTGCTGGTGTAGTAGTAGTAGCTGCTTGAGTAGCACTGTGCATTCCAACTGCCGTACCATCGTCGTATTTATTCTTATCACGAGCATCGTCACCTTAGCCGTGCTTTAGCCACGTTTCCTGTACTGTACGATGTGCGATCATGTACGGCCAGAGGAATCTTTGGCTGATAGTCCCTATGGAATTGTACGCGTGGCATTCGCGCTCAACATGCTTTTATCGCAGGTGGACCCCATCTTTTGGTGATACATCAGGGCTGCCGATTACTGTGGCTCTGCTGAACCTTGTGCTGCCTCATTTCCTATATTAGAGTTTGTCTGTTACCGCGATTTTTCGGTTGTGTAGTCTTGAGTGACTTACGAGGGTTATTTGACCCGCATACAAAAATATTATCCATTACACGTTTACTCCAGACACACAATTTCCAACCACTATTATTGCCTTTCACTGCTGAGCCAAGTCCGGCTTCAAAAGTGGGATTGATTCTTTCTTCCCCGTCTCCGGCCTTGACTATCACTACCGGCACAGGTAATACTTGCTCTCCGTGCATGCAGAGATGACACATTTGATCCTGTTATCACTTAATTGCACCAGTCTAAGTTCTACAAAAGGACCCCAGATGCCTAGCCTCCACCCGAATCTGATCCAACACGAGCTTGTAGCCAGCGCACAGCCCTAGCGTATGTCTCTCTTTTTTTTTTAACAACTTTTTAATGACCAGCCCAATCTCATCAGTCTCCTAACTTATGGCCAAGCTGCATCAATCCCGCTTGGCACAGTTGGCTGGTACCTACTGTGTAGTTACTTCTTGGCCTCTTCACCGCTGGTGTACCTTCCTCAGCCAAGGCGGCTCCCACCAATTTCGCAAAGGTTGCCAATCTGCCTAACCCACCCACTATGCCAAATAGGCCAGCTGCCATATTTTTAAAGTTGCAAGACCACCACAGCCAAACAAGGTCCTTTTCGAGTCAATTCTCAGACATTGCAACAATGCAACAATAGTCCTTTGAGACCCAGAAACCGAACAAAGACGTTCTGTGAACCGTTCCGCCTGCCCGCCCGCTTGCTAAACTGCTCAATAAGGCAGGCAGCAGCCATTGATCTAAGGGGATGAACCAGCGACTCTCCCCAGGCTCTACATTCGCCAAAGAAAAAACAATTTACTAGTTGAAGCAGGCCTGTCAGAGCCAAGACAGGCAGCACGCGCTTATTATTAGTATCCGGAATGATGTCATGCTGGGAGCTTCCCGAGTCGCGATCTACCGACGATGAGGCACTGCATTGGGAAGTCTGACTGATGCTGGTACTGATGCTGGTAGATCCAGATCACCGCAACCTTTGGCCCTGCTGACATGCAGGGCCGCTCCAACAAACAAAAAACAAAACTTACCAACTCACAGCTAGCCAGTCATCTATGTCGCATCTTCTGTTTAGAGGGCTGTTGCGCAAGAAGCACTTGAGTTTTGGGCCTTTAGACCTGATGGGTAGCGGGCTAAGTAGCTAGCTGCTGAGTCGATCCCAGTGCTTTTTGGGGAACTGCGGCATTCTTCAGGTGCTTGTGTTGTGATCAGCTCCTCAGGTTGAATTCTTTATTTGAACGCTCATGTGCAGCTAGGGTCAAATATAGAAACATTAGGCACTGAGCCTATTAAGTTGGCCACTATTACGCCTATTTATTGTATACAAATGACGGTCGATCCGCTCTAGTATCAACGGAACAATAGAGCGTAGAATACTAGAAAGACCTTTGAAGCCTGTCCAGTCAGTCAGCCAATGCTACGTAGCTGCAATGGGTTGGATTTCTTCTGCAGATCCCGAGGCTTCAATTGTCCAAGCGTCTGGCCAAAAAAAACCTCGGACTAAAATGCCTAGTCTATGTTGACTCACTTGATCACCGTTCAACGCACGGGCAACTAAAATCTAACGCTACAGGCAAAAAAGGAAAAGGAAACTTATTGCTTATTCCCCCGCACTTTTTTTCAAAAATAGAATGCAGCCGATCGTTGAATATTTTGGATCGAAATTCTCTACTGTCCGCGGAAATCTGTCAGCCGAGCAGCTTGTGCATTGTGCCGCTTGCCGGTGCTGTTGCAACTGTTACTACAAATCGTGGACGAACCCTAAAATGGATACTAGTGCCATGCATGCAAATAGGAAGAACGAATTAGGAGGGACGGCATGTCTGAATCAACATACCATTGACCTGCAGCTTCTCATTTCACACTGTCACCGTACCAACAGTGCTTTTACGACAGACGGCTGTCTTTGCTGAAAGCGAAAGCGAAAGCTAAAGCAAAAGCAAAAGCAAAATCAGCTCCACTGCTCTACCATACCACTAGATCAAACTGGAGATTGATTATATGAAAAGCCTGCCAAGAGTAGTTTGTGACCGTGATCGAAGCTGATTGATAGATTAATTCAGTGGTCCACACTCTGGATCAAACAGCTACACAGCAATTCGCAGACCTGGCCGAATCATGATTGATTGATTGATATTCTTGATTCAAGGTCAGATCTTAAAGGTGCGAATAATGTCTTACAGCCTTTGCTCGATTATCCTATTTTTGGGCAGATTCTGCGGAAAATCGACTGGCTAATGGATCATCTTCCTGATTCGCCCATGTACCACATGTCACCAGTAGACGGCTCGAAATATCTTCAAATACCTTTCGTCAAACGTATTACGGCTTCTTGAATACCAGGTTATCTTACTTTCCGGGTACAGTCATGGCGGAGAATCAGTCTGGAATTCGCGTGCAAACTTTCCAGCGTATTTTTGATTTCAAACAGTCTGCATGGAAAATTTCAGTATCGATTATGAACCTAAGCAAGGTTTGAAGCAAATTTGACCTCTATTATGGCCAAAATTTGGCCACCAAAATCGTCGGTATAGCCCTTGGGAAAACCACTATAAAGAGGAGGTAGGAACAGTTCAATCGTCCCTTTGGGACATTTGGTCAATTTGAAACGATACAGAGAAGATTAGCATGGCCCCTGCATAAGGATGACACGCTTTACAAAGAGATTTAAACAGTTTTTTTTTGCCGACCGAGAAGAAAAAAATAACAATCTTGGAGAATACTGAAGACAATAGATACAGATCATAAGTATTTGTTGACCGTAGAGGTTGTTTGAAAAGAGTTATGCTTCATACAAGGGTGACGCGCAGTACTAGTAGCACTGCGGTTCGAGCCCCCAGCTCAGCCCGCTTTTTCTCCACCGCCAAGCTCAGATAATCCCGCTAAACGGCAACCGAACTACTTTACCTCAACTTCCCTACCATGAGCAATAAATACGACCACGCGCCACCAGCAGGTCCACCACCGACCTACCAAGGTAGCGGCAGTTCCAATAATCAAGGAAACAACATCGACAGTGGCTACAACGGCTCGAATCAAGGCTATTCCCAGCCGGGGTACAATGCGGGCTACCAGCCACAGGGCCAGTACCAACAGAACAACTACAACCAGGGCTACCAACAGGGCTATGGACAGCCTCAAGGCTACGGACCACCTCAAGGATATGGAGGAGGAGCTGGAGCACAAGGATATTATCAGCAGCAGTATCCCCAGTACCAACAGCAGCAGCCTGTCTATGTTCAACAACAACAAAGGGACAATTCCAACGACTGCTTGCTTGCATGCTTAGCAGCACTATGTGTGTGTTGTACACTGGACGCTATTTTCTAAGCTTATTAGTATTATGAACAAGTGTTTATGTAGGTAGTGGCTGTAATGATAGGATCAAAACCACCAGACCGTTTGGTAGATCGGCAGTGCTTGTCTCGGCTAAGATCAGTACGGCTCACACCTGAATCGCCGTTTGTTTTCTCCGGCTAGAAGTTTGAGTGACAAATGGTCAACGGCACCCGCAATGGACCAGTGGCTGTAAATTTCGGAAACAGCGGTCTTGTAGCAGAGCATGGACAACTATCCAGAACTTGGTATAGCCACTTCCACACTTGCTGTTTGCCAAGATGCTGGTCTCGGGATGGACCCGCACCTGGGCCGACATGCTGATGATAGCCAGCCGTGCTTTGACAGACATATGTGAGGCACAGACCTGTCTGCAACAGATAGATGTATGAGACTGCCCGCTAGAAGAGCCATAAACAAAGACGTACGAAACCCAGAGAAGAGACTAAGGAGACTGAGGAAACCATGGTCGGCTGGGTAACACAAAATTCCTTGTGTTGGATTGTAAGTTGTATATTACCACCCCACCCAGTCTTGCCCATATTCTGTACACGAGATACACTCAAGCAGCTCTTTTGCTCAGCTACAGTTTTGGTTCGGAGATGTAACAGCAAATCAGGTTTGGGCTGCTTGGCTGCCCAAGATGAAGCAAAAGGCACTTCTAATGAAGAGAGGCAGGTAGATGGGCACACAACCATAAACAGCACGGTACAGCACACATCAGTCACTAGTTTGCTGCACATGGCAGCTCCATTATGCAGCTGCTCAGCTGTGCAGGAGCTCCTCTCCGGCCGGTCTGCCGAACAGCAGTTTTACACCTGTGATGAAGTAGTGAGAAAACGATAAAGGTACAAGAACCAAACAACAGTAGCCGTAAAAGTAAAATTGCCAAAAAAACGGGCTTGCCCAATTTCCCCTGTTGTTACTGCACTAGCGCAGTCGAGATAGCACTGTGTGCTGCCCCATCTGTCGTCAACCCCTGCGCCGCGCACAGATCAACTCCAAGCTGGTGGTAACTTTATCGCATTGCACCAAACCCTCACCTCTACCCACCATGTCGAGCTGGATGAGTGACAGCAGTCCCAACACCAAGTCGGGACTGCGTGTGTCAGACGAGGAAAATATCCCGCCGGAGGCGCCGTCGCCGGCTGCCGAGTTGGAAAAGTCTCCTGTTGCGTCCAAGACTGCCACTACTGCTAGCGCGTTGAGCGTCTCTCCCTTGGTGAACCGGCCAGCTCGCGAGTATCTGCTGGATGATGAAGATGACGACTACCTGGAAGACATTGACGAGGACCGTTCGGCCGTGACCGAAACGGTGCGCAAACCATCGGGTCTGGGCATTCGAATGGCTCAGCGCCAGCAGAAAACCGACGACCAGGAAAAACTGCATCTCCGTATTCAGGTGCGCGAACTGGAGCGTCTTCTCAGGAAGAAGAACATCAATCCAGGCGCCGATGAGCCCGATAACGAACGCCACGCTTCGCCTTTCCCTGCTGACCGTGAAGACGAGGAGCAGGACAGGCAAGAGCGGCAGCAGCGTGATGAGGCTCTGGAGCGCGAAAACCAGCATCTGTACAGCGAATTGAACGATTTGAGACGTCAGATGGATACAAGAAGTGCCAACACATTCTACACAAATGGCAGCTATGAAGAGCTCCCTTACAGTCATCCTGGCCATATGTATACAACCCCCCCTTACCAGGCTCAGGCGTTTGGACAGCATATACCCCATCTCCACCCCGCACCAGCAGCAGCAGCTGCTGCAACGGCTGGCTATTCAGGCTATCCACCTGCTCCAACGCATGCAATTCCATCAGGAACTACATCCTCTCTGAGCAGAGCAAGCCCTAGAAGAGCATCTCCCAGGAGAAGCTCCCCCAGGCGAACCTCTCCTAGGAGGATGCCTTTGCACCTCCCTGCCCGCACTTCAATTCGCGACTTGCAAGCCAATGACCTGGAAACAATGGGCAAACGCAACCAGATCATCCAAGACGTCATAGATGGAGACGACGTGATGAATTACTTTGGATCCTCATCAGAGACTATGCTTAATCAGCTTGCCATGAGACTCTATCAAACCGTTCAGGCTGTCATCCAATGGGACTTGTCTGAAGAAGCCGGCAACCGGTGCATCGACAGTCTCAAGAAGTTCCATGATCAGTACGGTAACATGGCAACTGATAAAAGCGGTCATATAGATATGCTTATCAATATCGTGGGCTGGGCCGAAGCTTCTCGGGAGCGAATCATTGCGAAGATCGGCGATCTTGAAGACTTTCTTGATAAACAGGCAGAAGATATGGCGGATTACGAGCAAGTTTACGATGATTACGAACAAATACGTAATGACTACAACAGCATGAGACCAGTTTACGATGATCTGAACAGTACCTTTCATCGGCTGAACAAGGTTTTGGAAGCTCACATCAACAATTATGACAGTGCAAAGATGGTTGAACATGTTGCTGATGCATTGGATGTCTTGTACAAGATGGAGAAGGAGAATTCACTATTGCGGGAAGAGCTGGATATTCATCGTGATAAACAAGACGTCATCTTGGTTGAGAAAGATGACAAGATCGCACGATTTCAGCGCAAGTTTGCTGACCTTCAAAAACGTCTGATTAATAGCGAAGCCCGAAATGATGACCTAATCGGCGAAATGGAGGAGCTAACTGAGAGAATGACTGAGAAATCTGAAAAAATAGTCGCTGCTAAGCAAAAGGAAATTGAAGATGTCAAGAGTGAAAACATGAAGGCATTGGAGGACATAGAGGATTTGACAAAGCAGCTACAGGATCTTTCTGCCAAACATAAACAGAATGTCAATGATAATCTCGACCTAGTTGAAAAACATGAGAAGCTTCAGAGCAATAGCAGCCGATTGGAGAGCCGCAACAAACAACTGGAGCTTGAAAAGGCACAGTATGATACCAAGATCGATCAATTAGTCGAAGAGAGGAATAAGCTGAGTGAACATTTTAACGAACTTCGTCGAATTGCCGAGGCATCACCATCGCGAAGTATTTCCGGTGGCTCAGATTCTTCGTGGAAGAATGAGCATTATCAGCAAACGATTCGTCTGCAAGAAAGAAACAAGCAGCTTGAGCGAGAAGACTACGAGAAGACCGCCAAGATTAAGGAGCTCGAAAAGCGTGTAAAAGCTAGTAAACAGCTTTCATCCAAAATTATTAGCAAGCTGGTTGGAGTTCTCAGACCAGAGCTAGGGGCAGAGTGGGCTGAAAGTACAGAGCAGGATTTGGAGAGACTTCCAGAAGGCACCGCAGAGCGGTCTACCATCAAGGTAAATCTGGTTGATAGCTATCTAATTTCTGAAATTGAAAACAAGATCGCAGCTAGTCATCCTATGTCTGACGAAGCCAGAATATGGAAGGCTCGCTATGAAGAGATGAAGAGTCAGTACAAAGCTCAGCGAGAAGAGCTTCAGAGCCATAAGATTGGAGCCAAGGAGCAGATCCGAGCTTTACAAAGCGAGCTGAAGCACGTGTCAAACGTAAAGGAAAATCCGGTAGTAAAGCTAGAGCTAGATTAACAGTATGCTATTACACTAGCCGGTAGGTATTTATTGAATAAACTTTGATCAATTTGAGCACCTTGTTAAGTATTATGGTGTTTGGTGGTTAGTTCGCTGGTAGCTGGGAATATGCATCTTCACTTTGTGCTATGAAGAGCATAAAAGACAAAAACAAGAAGGTGTACCGAGCAGTGCTTGATACACCGTATGTAAAACCTGAATGGCCTGTGATTGGAACTGATGACACGAAGACTGTTATAGAGTGTCTGGAAGCTCTGCTGACTCGCGGAAAGGAAGAGGGGTTGGTTGTTGCTGGGTTCAATGCGGTAAATGAGGAGGTTGAAAACGCAGTGAAGATTGAAAAAGATCAAGACAGGCCGGCTGCGATGTTTATCTGCCGCTCAGATATAAATATACCACTAGTTACCAGCCATTTCCCTTTGCTTAGTGCTGTATCCGGTGTGAAATTAGTGCAGTTGCCAGCTGGATCAGCAGATCTACTGGCCCAAGCCGGTGGAATAGACGCAAAAGATGCAGCAGTCTTGTTGCTTAAAAACGGACTTGCAGGGGCATCAGCCATATACAAAGTTATAGACAGTGTCGAGGCTGTTAGACTGCCGTGGATTTCAAAAAACAAGACTGTCATAAAGAGCTTGAAAACTACAACCGGAGTTGCTCGTAAGGTTCGGAAGGAAAATGAAAAGAAGAACAAGAAATAATGATAATGATATAAATGCATGACCTAACTTAAATAACGTAAGATGATAGATGTTTCAGAATATGCGTCTTTTTACGAGTGAGCTAAGATATCTGACCTTTTTGGCACTCGCGGGCATTGTAAACAGCCGAGGATATTGGGCTTTGAGTTTGAAATACTCATCGATAGAAGATGCAGTATGCGATTGCCTTTGAGGAATCTGCTTCAAATCAACGGAAGCAGAATTTTGAGTGGTATTAAAATTGCCAAGCACATTACTTGTGAGGAATCGAGATTGCTTTGTGGGCAGGCTGGAATAGTACTTGTTGGTCTTCAGTTTCATATCTGCTCCCTTAGCTGAGCTCGTGACATAGAGCCTGTTGATCGCCCTCGTCATGGCGACATAGAGGATTCTGCGCTCTTCTTCAATTTCGGGAGCTGTTTTGGAGAACATTATGGGAAAATGATCATCACTCACACCGGTAACAAACACGCAGGGCCACTCCAGGCCTTTGGCATTGTGTACAGTTGTAGCAATCAATTTTTCTGGAACGTCACTGAAGTTTTGGAGTCTCAGATTGGAGACTACATCTTGCAGAGCAATTGGGGTTGACTCCGCACTGTCTGTCATGAGCTTAATGAAATAATAGAATCGAGAAACAGAGTAATCTTCCGCATACTTCTCCAAGTCCCACATATCTGATAGTTCATGAAGCACTGCCAATATTGGGACAGAATTTGTCAGGGGCTGATCTGTAAGTCGGCGTCGAGATGATTCCAGAAATGCAACAAACTCTCGTAGCCTCGTCATGTAACCAGCCTTTGAGCGGGAATTTATTTTTGGCCATTTTAGTAGGACATCAATCAAACTGAGGTCACTTTTCCTCCAATATTGTAGTATTTTGTTTGCAGCCTCGGAAGTTAACAGGGGCCCTGAAGCTTTGTTTCTAAGCAGAGAAAAGAGACAGACCCCAGCGGCACTTCCCATACCGTTTGACATTGCGTCAATAACCTTCAAGATGCTGTAAAGAGGGTATATCTTGGAGTTGTGTAGAAGAACATATCCAGAACTGAATGAGTAAGCCTGAAGGTTACTTTCTTCCAGAATTTCAACGGCTCGCTGAACACCAGCATTGGTTCTAGAGAGAATAGCAAAGTCTCGCATGTCCAATTTTGGATCTGCCCTACGTAGCCGTCGGATTTCTTCAGAAATCCACTCTATTTCGTCTCTTGTAGAACGGAATCTGAAGCAGTTCGGTTTTTGGTCATGAAACTGTCCCTGCAGATGAACGGCTCCGTCCAGCAACGAATTGGTAGCAGCAACAATCTCCTTCGAGGAGCGATGGTTTGTCAATAAATTAAAAACCCGCGTATCTGGAAAATCTTTCTTCATAGTTTCAAAAATCTTTCCATCAACATCTTGAAATGCGAATATAGACTGGTTGGGGTCGCCTACAACTGTTAGGGCAGCATTGGTCAAGCCCTTTAGCTGCTTGATAAGGTGCCATTTTTGATTCGAAGTATCCTGAAACTCGTCCACAAGGATATTTCTGAACGGCAGAAATCGGTGGCCGGCCACTTCTATCAATTGCTTGCCATATAAAATAAGGTCTGTGTAGTCTAACATCTGGGCCTTGGCCAGTTCTGCATTGTACAGCTGCGTCAAGGGATTGAGCTCAGCTTTTGGATCATTCAAAAGTCTCCTCTTGTCATTATCAATGAAATTGACCATGCTTTTTATCTTGGAGGCGCGGGGCTGGTCCAAGTTCTCACCAAACAGTTTTATGTGGTTCAGAAACTGGGTCTGATCCATTTGATCTGCGACCCGCCATGATTTAGTCCAGTCGACACCATTGCTGAAGTCCTTAAGGTAGAAGGAAGCATGCGCAGTCAGAACTGCATGGCAAAAGGCATGAAATGTGTATACTTCAACTTGCGCAGCCAGCTCGAGGCCAATGGTAGCATTGAGCCGTTCCTGGAAGGTCTTCATTGCTCGGTTGGTGAAGCTCACAACCAAGATGCACTGAGCAGGAATCCCCTGCTCCAGTAGATGCGCAACACGTCCAACGAGCGTCCGGGTCTTCCCAGTTCCCGGGCCTGAAATAATCTGCACATTATCTTCCGCGGGATGTGTAGCAGCTTCCAGTTGCTGAGGATCAAGCTGCAGAGTGGAGAGGTAGGGGTTCATCATGGAATGAGGTATAAGTAAAGAGGCTAAGGACTCGATGAAAATGCGGCACCTGCAAACTAGCCAGCATCATCATGGGCCATGTTTCTCCCCTCTCAACATACAAATGTAGTATTGCAATCGTACTATATTATTAATAATACGGCTCTAAACTAATTTCGTATCTTTTAATAAAACACAGGCTTTGCGATGGGCGGAGCTAAGCTTAATCCTCCATCTCATCGTCTCCAGAAATCTCGTTAATGGCCCACTGCTTGGCTTCCTCAAGAAGATCTTCGGGCACAAACTGGTGCTTTCCCTTGGTCTCAGACAGACTAACCCAGCTCATCTCCAGCTCGAAGTCCTTATCTTTAGAGTCTTCGTGAGCGAGATAAATAATCTTGGCAGCTTCCTTGACGGCCTCTCTGGCAGAAAGGTTGCCCAGATCAAGCTTCTCCAGCTCATTCTTGGCCAGCTGACGTCCTTTACCGGTGGCAGCACCCATGTAGCCCCAGGAGGCACCAGAGGGCTCAATCATGTACAGGAAGGGAATGCCGTCACCAGCTTCGTCAACGTCCAGACCACCAATGATGGTGGACACACCAAACGGCCGAACAGAGTTGTATAAAGTATATGCTTGGGTGAAAGAAGACAGTCGGTTCACCAGAGACGCCACTGGAACCGGTACTTTGTAGATGGATCGCCAGGAATCAGCTTCGTCCCGACCCCGGTTGATCAGTCGTCGTCCGTCAGGAACAAGACCGGAGTATGCCTAATTGTTAGATCCAAGAAAACCACACACAAAACCATAATGTACACTGATAAATTACTGGGGAATCCTGATCCCATGAGCATCGTACTTACTGCTCCAATATGCTTGTCAATTGTTTGGATTCTCTTATTGCTGGTGGCCACCAAAAGCTTTGAGGTGACAATCTTCTCTACAGCAAGCAGCACACCATCTTTGAATTTGATACCGATAGAAGTTCCACCGTTTTCTACTGCCTTTGAGGCATACTCGACCTGGAAGTTTCGTCCATCTGCATGGGTTAGAAAATCGTTGACCAAGCGGTGGTTGCCACTGGCTGGGCCGGGCACACCAACGGTGGAAATTGGGGAGAGAGGGGCGTGCCGTTTCGACTGGCAGCAACGTGAACGTACCTGGACTGAAAACACTGTTGGAAAGATCGTAGCCTGTGCCGATAGATGTCTACAAGAGTTAGTTGGGGGCCGAGAAACTCAATTGATACAATGGATCTGATCTGCTGCAGAGCATTGAACATACCATGTTGTGTGGGTTACAAAGTCAGCTTTGCAAGTTGGCGATTTGGCACCTGGGAGATGTGGGTTTCGCTGCTTAGTCAGCTATCACCCGTCCTGAGTCAGCCGGGGCATGGCCCGTAGGCCAATACGGGCCATGCCGCGGCTCAAAAAATTTGTCCTGATCCGCTATCATGTCCAACATGCGAAATCTAGTTATTCTCGGTGGAAACGCACATCCCGCGCTGGTAGATTCAATCTGCAGGAAGGTCTGCGTTGAGAGGAGCGAGATGGCCTCTAGCAAGTTCTCCAACGGCGAAACCCAGGTGATCATTAAGGAATCAGTCCGTGAGAAGGACGTCTATGTTGTACAGCCTGCTTGCGGCAATGTCAATGACACCTTCATTGAGCTGCTGATCATGGTTTCTGCCTGCAAGACGGCTTCAGCTGGTAAGGTAACGGTGGTAATGCCTCTGTTCCCGTATTCCAGACAGCCAGATCTTCCTTACGACAAGGTCAAGAAAGAGTCACCCCACACCCACAATACCAACCTCCTGGCTGTTGACGAAGTCCGTTCAGGATACCGCCAGTGGACTGCCCAGGCTGGCACTTTGATTGCATCACTGCTCACGTCGGCTGGAGCAGACCATATCATCACTATGGATCTGCATGATCCACAGTACCAGGGATTCTTTGACATCCCCGTGGACAATCTATACGGAAAGCCCTTGATTCAGCAGTATATCACGCAGCATATCCCTGATTGCCAGAATGCTGTTGTAGTGTCTCCAGATGCTGGTGGAGCTAAGCGAGCCACTGCAATTGCTGACTCGGTTGGCATGGCCTTTGCTCTGATCCACAAGGAACGTCGGCCTCACCATGAACCTGGTCAGGTGTCTACCATGCTGGTTGGCGATGTAGAAGATAAGGTGGCTATCATTATCGATGATATTATCGATACCGCTTCCACTATTATTCGAGCTGCCCGTCTCTTGAAGGAGCAAGGTGCTACACAGGTCTATGCCATTGCTACCCACGGAATTTTGTCCGGTAAGGCTCCCGAGAAGCTGCTCAACTCGGCCATAGATCGGGTGGTGGTTACCAACAGCACTCCCCAAGAAGAGCACTCCAAGGTCCTTGGAGACAAGCTTTCTGTACTAGATGTTTCACGAGTGTTTGGCGAGGCCATACGCAGAATCCACAATGGTGAATCGGTGTCTATGCTCTTTGACCATACGTAGAGTGCCACAAGCAAATGATGCCAGAAAAACCACCACCAAAAAAACAACAACTGGACACTCTTTGTTTTGATAGCCAAATATATATATATTAGAATGCTCATATCAATATAAATTCTTATATGCAGTGTCTGTTATCTACAGAAAAATAGCTCGTTCGTTAAGTCACTACCTCACCTCGCTCTTCGTTCGTCCTTGGCTTCCTTGGGATCAGTCAGATCCACCTGCTCAACAGACACAAAGGTATGCTCGTGGTCCGTAGCTTTGATAAGAATGCCGCTAGGATCCACAGTGCACATGTTCAGTGATTTGATCCACTTATCATCCAGAATTTCGGACAAAGTGGCCCGCTTCTTGGGATCAACTGTGAGAATCCTACTGATGATGGGTCTACTTGCGCTGGGTAGTAGTCGCAAAAGTCTCCAGGGACCCTTAATCTGGGAGGACGGCGTGTCAGGAGTGTACTCCTCAATGGCCCGATCTGGCGGACTGACAAACAGCTTATAGCTATTATCAAGAAGTCTAGGAGCCTTCCATGGGAATCGCCGCAAGGTCATGCAACAGAATATGATAGCCAATGACCACAAGTCAGTAGCGGCAGGGTCGTACTTTCGACCAGACAAGACTTCGGGGGCCAGGTAAGGATCAGAGCCAACGACACCCTTCGCAAGAACCACACTATTCTCAAAGGGATATTTGAAAACAGTAGCAGACCCAAAGTCGATGATTTTCAGGATGCCGTTTTCGGTCATCACACAGTTATCGAGCTTCAGATCACGGTGAGCTAGGCCCATTTCATGGAGATAAGCTACTCCAGATAGAATCTGCCGGAAGCAACAGCCTACTTCGGCTCTGCTCATTTTACCGGTCATAACAATCGCAAAGAAATCGTAAGGGCAGTATTCCATGACCTCATAATATCTGCCGCCATCTTTGATGATATCCAGCGTCTCTACAATGTTAGGATGGTGAAGAGTGGAGCCAATGCAAAACTCAGCAGTGACCTTCTTGGAGTAATCTCTTTCGGTCTCATTGGGGTGCCTTGGTCTGAATTCCTTAACGGCAAAGATGGTGTTGTCAGAGGCTCGCTTCATGATACGAACTGAGCCTCCGGCACCAGAGCCCAGTACACGACCAATCTTGCCGTACTTCTTGAAGCCCTCTTCCATGAATGGAACAGTGTTAAGAGAAGACGACGATGCATCAGAATGGTGCAGTGAGGTACTGCTGGGAGACGAGGTGCCCGAGTTAGATCGAGGGACCAGCGACATTGACGACTTCTTGACTGACGGAGACTGAGACTTCTTCGACAGAGAAGGCTTGAAGAAACGCTTGAGCTCAAGTTTTGAGCCGCTCTTCTTGATGCTTTCATCGTCCTGATGAGCATCGTGGTGCTTGTGCGAGAAAAGGCCGCGGTGGTGAGACGACTTTTCAGCGGGAGAAACGGGAGAAGCATGGGATGCAGAACTCTTGCTCTGCTTGCTCATAGAAGACAGGGAGATAGTGGATTTGTTCTGGATCATTTTTTTGGAGAAAACGAAACGAGGTGCAATTTCGCCCAGATTGTTTGAAGGGGGAGGTCTATTCTTCCTCGAGTAGGGGTCGTCAGGCTCGACCGGCAGGACCGAAGGAGAGGCCGAGCCGGCATGAGCGACCGGAGAGTCTGGGGATTCATGGGAGACAGCTTTTGAACCGTTTGAAGAGGCACTGGAATCCTCATTGTGGTCGTGGTCGTGGATCGACGGAGAGCCGTCGTCATCGCAGGGCGCGGCCGACGAGCCCCGCTGGTCGTCCAGAAAGAAGACCGGGTGCTTGTCCTGAGGACTGACAGAACGGGAGTAGTCCTGATCAAAGTCGTCCTCGTTAGTGGAGACAGGAGCAGGAGTAGAGGTACCGGAAGGCGGCCCGGAGGGGTGATCGTGAGATACATGCCGCGAGGCCGGCAATGAGTAAGTCTCGTAATGATGTGTGGCCTCGTCCAAAAGCCGTTTCTGCTTGAGGTTGACCTTGGCAATGCCTTCGCTGAGACCCTGGTCGTCACTCATGGTGGGTGCTGGTGCGGATAGATGTGGTGGCCGGGGGGTGGTGGTTGGTAGGTTGGTTGGTTTGGTTGATGGACAAGGTCAAGTTTGTAGCTTGCTCGGCCCGGAAATCAAACACCTGGCGGCGGTGGTAGTGGGAGGGGTGAGGCTTTTACAGTGGGTACTGTTGGGATAGGATGGGATAGGCGCAAAGCTGGGATACAAACACGGACGGACGGTCGGTACAGGCAGAGCCGCCAGCTGAAAAAAAATAATTAGCTCGGCGGCGGACGTGGGAGAAGGAAGACGCTCAGCAGATCGAATCAAATTGGCGAGCGGGGGTTCGTGCCTTGTGTGATCGATGTGCCGGGCTGCTGGTTTGGATGGATGGTCGCTGGATTAATAAAAGTATCGTCTGTCTGCGGCCGACGGCAGACAAGAATGGACTCAACAGGCCCAACGCTCGCTAGGTGAGTGAGTAGCGTCGTCCGACAGGAGACCAAATGTAGCGACAGAGGGCCAACGAATGGAAAGGCTGGTGCTCGGGTCAGAAGAGTGCGTGCGTTGCGTTGCGTTGCGTTGCGTGGCTTTGCGCTGCGCTGTGCTGTGTGGAGCTGCCCTTGGACGGCTCACTAGCCGTGGGCTCCGATGTCTGTTATTGGTCCAGCTACAACGGGTGGGTGGTGCGTGCGGTGAGTGAGTGATATTGGGTAGACTGCCGGTCGGTCGGTCGGTTCGCTCCAAGGGCCAGCTAGCCTGCTTGGGGAGAGAAGAAGGGCAACTGGTGAACAGCTTGGCTTGCCTGAACCGTACGACAGGCTTCGCCGCCGGCCAACTGCTCTGTAGGCCGATCAGCACATGCAGGCAAGCAGGCCAATGGTTCTACAAGCAGAGAATTTCACTCCCCCCCCCCGTGCGCCTCACCGTGCCCTTGAGCACCTGGTGATGTGAGGGCAGACGGATGCGGCTATGGTGGGGCTGAGATTGGCCGCCGTATCTGGCTGATGGGAGCCAACATTTGATTTGGGAGACAATGATCGGGTGGCTCGGCCGGGTGGACGCTACCTAGGTGCCTGCGTGCCTGTGTGCCTGCGTGCCAGCTCTAGCGGGCTGCGCTTGCCTTATGCACCACCGCCTACCGTAGAGCTGTGGGCTCTGCAGTGGCATGGCATTTGGGTGGAATGAAGAGACTTGGTCCCCCGCGGGCCCTGTGGCCCTTTTTTACCCTGTGTCTCTTGATGTCTAGCCCTGTCTGGAAGTGTCTCGGATGGTTTGGCTAGCTCAGTGGTCCTATCCTTTGGCACACTTGGGCGTAACAGTGTGGAGAACAGACACACCCACCCGTACCAACCCACAATGGCCAAGCCAAGCTAGGCCCGCCCAGGACAGGCAGTCCAAGCGACCGACCAACGGCCAGCGGCGGGGCGGGGGGCTACGCAGGACCGGGTGGGATCCGGCAGATCCTATCGATTTAGCAGGCATAGGTGCGTATTTTTTAAGTTGGTAGCCATGCCAGGGAACGGTCCGAGGGGGCCTCTTGTGCATTGACACGCGGCCAGTCTGCGCTAGCTGTCAGTAGATGATCCACATAATCCCGTGGTTCGCTGCAGCACTAGCACCCAAGCAACATTAAAATGCGAAACACCTGGTGAGACACCAAACGGGAACGAACCAACCAGACGCATCTAAGCAACTAATGTAATTAATACGCTAGCCATACATGTCAAGCCAGACCGTTTCAGCACACCACAGCCCAGATTAGCACCGATAAAAGCCCACTCTAAAAGAATGGATGAATAAAATATATAATTAAAAGAAAAAAAAAAAAACCTCTCCCCCCCCCGCGCGACCCACCAGCCCCGTTAGCCTTGGCTGGCTGCTTCATTGTGTCTCGGTGTTCTTTGCTTCTGCAGATCGGCATCTCCCACTCGTCAGGGGCAAGTAGATCGCCCACCCATATAAAATATACAACCACCAACATACCTGTTGGCCGAGCCTCCTGCCAGCAGGACCAAAGGAGCCCACCCACGCACGTCCTGGCTGCGCTGCGCTGCCAGTATGCGCGTGGATGCCTTATGCTCAGCCTGGCTCCCCTTGGACGCAGGCGGCAAATTTTTTTTTGGTGTGTAATGAGTTTTCGCGCGCGCCTCCAGCTCGCGCCAAACTTTAATTTTGGGGGGTGTACGTGCTTTGTGCGCACGATCCAAGAGTCGACCCCTGAAAGTTTCCAACTGCCTTGCATGTTTGAACTTGCTCCACCGCACAACTCTCCAAAACAAAGCAGTTCCAGTCCCCCCAAAGAAACCCACACGAATCCACTTACGCCTGTCTGTCGGTCTGTTTCTGAAGCCCTGCCTGTCTGTCTTTTAATTTATTCTACAAACCTCTTGTCCCGCGATATTCAACAAGCCCACAGCCAGAAAAAAGCAAAATAACCCAGGCCCCTCACCCCCCTACCGCCAGTTGTTTCCTTTGTAAATGCGCCTCTCCACTACCTCCAGCTCTGGACATCCCACTCTGGCCAAGCCCGTCACCATTTCCCTTCCTCTTCATAATACCTCCACGGCAGAGCACACCTACGATATTGACTGGAGTCTGCGCGGACCTCCATCGAACCGTAACTCTGTTGTGCCTTCCTCTGTGACCGAAGTGCCCGTGGCTGTCCACCACCGTGAATCTCTACCCCCTTTTTCTTCCTCCTCCCTCGACCAACAACACTCTTCTCGCGTGGTCTCACGCGACAGCATACGCTCCTCTCGAATGCCTCACATCACCCCCCAGGTCATTGGCGAGCCAAAGCTGGTCGCAGGCTCGGCTTTTGGCTTTTCCCCGGACTCGTTTGAGTCCGACTCGGTCTTTTCGTCCCCCGTCACCCCTACCATGCCTACTCTGCCAACAATGCCAGATTACCATCATTCCTCGGGTTCTCCAGAGACCTTGAAGCCCATTGAGCGCGCCGAGTCCCCCCCTCAGGTACAGTCGTATCAAAACTACCAGGCAAACAAGCGCTCGTCCATGTCTAGCATGTCCTCGTTTGGCGGTGCTGCCAGCGGTGCCCCGGAGAAGGACCGCAAAGGAAGCATCCGCCTGTCGAGACCCGTCATGACGGCCCCGAAAACAACTACAAGTGCATCTCCTCCTCCTCAGCCTACTGCAGATCTTAAACGAGGAAAGACAATTTCGGAAACCTCTTCCAAAAGAGTGTCAAGGTTCCCCTGGAAGCGGTCCTCCATATCCGGCCTCTCCTCGGCTTCCCAGAATGACAAGCAGCCCAAAACAAGAAACTCCATAATGACTATTTCTGTTCCTGTCCTGGAATACTCTACCTCGGAACTCGTCTCGGATTCCCGCCTAACTATGATTTTGAATTCAAACGGCCACCCTCCTCCAAGCAGGCCCCCTACCAACCCTAATACCCCTAACTTTGGCTCCAACAGTCCAACCTTCTCATCTCCTCCGCATGCTACGGACAACAACCAAGTTTCGAAGAACGTGCCCCCGGCTATTCATACCGCGTTTCAGCAGCGGAGAGCAAGCCTGCAGGGCCCTGCCACTGCAAATGTGTCTCCCCCCATGCCCAACTCTACCAAAAACATCTTCCAGAATCCAGAGCTTTCTTCGGAACTTAAGCTCAAGCTTCAGGAGTCCGAGGAACGCCGAAGAAATATTCTCATCGAATATCAGCAGAAGCTGGATAACGAGAGAAAGAGAACTCTGGCGCTACAGAAGCAGCTCGAAGAACTCAGCGGTGAGAAGGCCGTTAATCTCGACCAGCAAGCCAAGCTCAAGGCTCTACAATCACAGAGAGACGTCTTGAGAAAGGCTCTGGTGACACTCCGTGAAACAAAGGACATGGAAATCAAAGAGTACAAAGACAAGCTAGGCAGAGACATTATTGGAGCTCACTCTGTTTTTGCATCTGCCGACCCTGTGCTGCACAAGAACGCAGAATCCACTCCCCAACACTCTCGAACACTCATGCGGAGCCGTTCAAGGCCCTCTGCCAATACCAGCATATCCACTGTTGGGCCAACTCCCACATTATCCGTGTCTTCCTCATTGTCGTCGTACTCATTAACTTCAGAGACCGCTACTACGCGACCGCTGCACAGAACAACTTCAGTTGACTACTTCACTACTTACAAAGTAGGAATTTCTCCTTTATTACCAATAGGCTCTCCTGTTGAAATCCATTCCAGGAAACTAAGAGAATCGGTCGAAATACTGGAAACCAGCGCCCTTGGCTCTGGTGGTCATCATCCTCCTATACACCATCCTACTGGAAATGCCCGAGCCGAAGTGGCTAACGTGTTCTAAGTAGTGTGGTATCGAGTTTCATATATACCAATGTAATTTAAAGTATTTATTTATTCTTGAAGTCATGTTTTTTTCCATGCGCTCCGAGCATTCAACGTTTCGTTTACCAACGGCTGTTTCAACCGAAAAACATCAAAGTTCTTACCATCTGGCTCACCAAGCATTGCTGCTACATTAATTTGAATCCTACCTTGAAGTAGAAGAGATATTCTTATTGTTCTTCTGTAACTGTTATCAAAAATGCACATTTCTTTTCTCCTCATACTCTACATACTGGTGTCTATAAATACTTTGGCTCGGAAGACCCTACCAAATAAACTAAAAATAATAGAAAAACACCGAAACATTTAGGCAAGTGATCTTTCCCTCGCTCTGTACTCACGGTCCATTTCGACTCGGACATTGCTTTTCGGCTTTCGGAGCAGCATAACGAGAGGAAGAGCACTTACACCGGCGACAGCTGCTTCGAATATCAGAGCCCGTCGCATATTGGCAGGAGGGTCACCTCTATCATCAGGATATTTCAGAGCATTCATAATAATAATAAAAATTGCGCCAAAAAGCTGGCCGCCCATCCACTGGATAGTTGCAGGAACTGCAGCATCGACGGGTGAAGTCTGTTCCGAGCACCATTCCAAAAAAATAGGCAACAGAGAGAAGGAAAGAGCACCCAAAAGAGAAAAAACGACATACGGGCCGGCGACATTTGCGTCTTTAGAGCACATATAAATAGCGCCAATATAGCATGCGACGATGCAGGGAACAAAGAGTAGAATGAATTCGCGGTACCAATGTTTCCGGTCGGCAATGATGGACGTAAAAATTGTGACACCAATACCGACGAAAATTAACAGAGCACCGGCGATACCGGCATCGTCAGAGCTGTAACCGTAAGGGGTCATGATCTGGTTAGTAAATGTCGAAAATGCGTTAAAGAAGCCCACATAGACAGAGAACTGCAAGAACAAGACGTAAAACTGCTTGTTACGGGACAGCGCCTTGAGCGATTCAATCCAGTGAATTTTCTCAATACCAGCAGAAGGACAAGGAGGGAGCTTGGGAACAGCAGGAATCAGGCAGCATAGCAATGACACCACCGTTGCGACAATAGAAGTCACGAGGACAAAATCGGGCAGGTCACTGGGCTTTGTTACCATCGCCGGGCCGACAAGCTGACCGATGGCAGCGCCAAAAGGGTTTGCCAGCGATGCAATAGCGTTGGCAGAGACTCTAGTCTTACTGGTAAACCACATGTCCGTATAGTAAGCCGGTGTATTCAGCGCAAATGGCTGAGCAAACCCAAGCAGAATTTGGCCAAACATAACGGCGCCAAAGGAATTGCCCTTGGTACCACCGTAGCGCACCCAGGACCCGATAACGGTAAGAACTGCGCCGGCAATAACAACAGCTCGAATGTTGTATCGATGTAGTAGCCACCAGACAAGAGGAGACGCAGGCAGATAACTAAACATGATGACAGTGGACAGCCAGTTTATGGGTGACTCTGTCCTGAGGTTGAAGAAAGCAGCAGTATCATCAGAAATTGCAGCAAAAGAGAGCCAACCCCACGAAATGACGATATTGAGCCCAGCCAAACACAGAATACCAAGCCATCGTCTCTTATAGACATGGTATTCCCGCACATCGGTAGACGGCGTTGATTCAGCGTTGGTGAGTTCGATCTGGTTCTTATCGTCGATAGGTGTCGACGGATGGGTGTCAGGTGCACCGACAGTGCTCACAGTATCTGCGGGAGGGGGAGTAGGCATTTTGCACAAAGGGTGGGGGAGCACGGGGGTTGCAGAGATTCAGCGTAAAGAGGAACGACGATATTTATATATGAATAGGGCAGCAGACGACAGGAAGGTTGTGAAATAGTAGAAGGGCCCCCAATAACCTTAATACGGGTCGGAAACTCAATAAAATAATATATGAGATTGCTATTATGTGGGTGGGTGAATGATGGTCAGAAGATAAGTGCGTAGGAGGTTAGGGCACAGAACAGGCAACCAAATGCGTGACACTAACAACGAGCCAAAAATTTTTTTAGGCAAAAACGCACCAGGAATATTGTAGTTGCTGACTGTTCCCCTCCTTTCCCATCACCGTGCCCGAGGCGGAAAGAGAAAATATTTCCGGAAGCCGGCGCCAAACATGCCGGCCTGCTGTTTGGCTGGTTCCTGGAGGCGGATGCGGAGGAGGATTGATGAATGCATCTGTTATTTGTGCCCTCTTAGCCGGGTCCAGTAATGCCAAACCTTAAATCACGGGGATGCAGAACAGGGAGCATAGTTTAGGGTCCGCCGACAGGGCACCCGTTAAACCTGGCCAACCGGTTTTTTATTGTGGACCTACTTGTTCCACACAGAAAATAAGACCCTGAAAAAAAAAGTGGCTGCTCTGGTTGGCAGCTGGTGGACAATTCCAACCTACAAATAGGCTACCTCCCAGCCGTATTCCCGTATCGACGGGATGGAGAGATTTGCAAAACGTTTGCCCAGTTTGATCCTGATGCGGCACCACCAACCCGCTCACCGAGATGCGCGAGGCCAGTGCAGACGCATAATGGCATGACCATGCATATTCAATAACACCTCCACGCCCCTTCCTACAGATGTACCCAAGTGGAAATGGAAATGAATATGGGAGCCACCTCCTTTCTACCCTCATCTCGGGCCGTGATGTACAAAACAGTTGGAACGAACTAGCTAACAGACAACGAATGTATTTTTCACTGCTTAAAACCTAACCCAACCCAACCTAATCTCTACCATCCCATGTTAACCCTATCGATCTCTACAGGCGGTAAGAGATATACATTATATATGCTTTCAGACTAAGCTGGGCAACTACGCCATATTATGAAAAAAAAAAACCATACACTTCTCTCTGCCTTATATTTCATCCCAGGGTAAAGCAGTGTGTTTGAGTTTTGCTCGCCAGCCAGGCAAAAAAAAAACCGGGCAGGCATGCTTACGCGGGTGAAGGAATGCCCCGTGTTTCACATCTGCAGATGAGCCCAAAATAAAATTTCCCCGGGTAGGAAGTGCCTCTTAATATGCAAACCGAAAATCTAGCCTCTTACTGCCTTCTTCGGTGGGGTTTTCCACATATGCTTGTTGCTCCTCTGCTGTCATTGAGTTCCATCTGATGTCCCTCTGTCGGTTTCGTCGCCGATAATACATATACAGCATCGCATACAGAAAAATATTAACAATATTCACAGCAAGCAGTCCATGGTTTCCTCTTTTGTAAAGCGGTTTATCATTTTGTCGATAGATCTGGGACGAAATGATCTGAGAGATCTGCAATGAAATGTTATACAGCGACGCAGACACAGTTCTCGTCGACACAGTATTACTATTCCGGCTGCACATTGCGGCCTGAATTGGCTGTGGACTCATATAGCCTACAATAAGTGTCGAAACAACATATTTGCTCCAGCGGTTAGTTTCTTTACCAAATGTGTTTAGTGCAACTAGTAGCGGAAAGAGCCAGACTTGCGGGAACATTGCGACCAGTATCTTTGACTGTATCAGCTCCGAGATATATGTGCCCACTACTAGACCAACAATTCTACACACATCAGAAGGTATCACCAATAGATTGGTTTGAAAAGTGCTAAAACCAAGATGCTTCAAAGTCAGTGTCAAGTAGTTGCTCACAGGTGCACTTGGAATACCAAACGCCAGGCCAATGAAGTACATTGGCCATAAGTCATATTCCATAACGGATTTGCGAAGCGATTTGAGGTTCACAGCTTGGCGGTTGTGCATTCTTCCCTTCATTGGATCGTCTCGCAGAATTCTAGCAACCATGATACTTTCTTGTCGAGGACTGAACCACCCTTTTCTACCCCGAAACCAAGAAGCTGTCCCAGTTGGTGAGGGAGGCATCAAACCAAATGATAATATTCCAATAACCAGACTCAAGAGACCTTCAATTAGAAAAAGCCATCGCCAACCCCAGCTCAAGTTAATATGGTGTCCAATCACCACCATAACCTTTCCTCGGAGGTGCAAAATTCCATAGGCCATGAACGATGCAATAATCTCAGATAGAATGTTAGAAGCCCAAAAAAACCCGCATCGAATGGGCAGCTCTTTGCTTGTATAAAAATAAGAAAGATACAAAATAATATCAGGAATAAACCCTCCTTGCAGTAAGCCAAGAAGGCACCTGGTAATGTAGAAAGACTTTCTGCTATTTAAAAAAAACTGGCAAGCAGCAACAATCGACCAGAGAATTATCTGAGTAGGAATCCATCTATCGGGACCGAGCTTCTTGGAAATAAGTTGCATAGGAAGATCTGAAACCAAAAAAGCACAGTGGAAAATTGTCATACCATTGTTATAATCATTGGTAGTCATTTTCAAGTCCTTGAGAAAGCCATCGGAGTTTGCCTGTGAAATATTCGCCTTGTCGATTTCCATCGCAAAGAACATGATGCAAACCCACACGAATATTCTGAAGTCGATTCTTCGAATCAGCCTTAGCTCTTCACGCCAAGTCCAGCGCAAGTCAGGATCAAATCGGTGAATATTCTCATAGTCCTGTCTGGGCCAGAATTGATCTCGTTTCTCTGGGATATCATACACAGAAGGCTGGGTTGCGACACTATCTAGGTCGATCTGGGCATTCAACTTCTTTCTGTGCCAGAGGAATTGGGCCTCTGCGGAAACGGTAGCCAAGTTAAGTTTCTCTCTATCAATATCAGCAACGCCTCGAATACCAAATTCGTCTGAGGAAGTACTGACTGTTGAAGTGCTAGAAAAGCTTTCGTTATCAAACGGCGCTTGGTACTCTGAAGTACTAGCCCTTTTGCCTTCGTCAACGCTTTGATCAGAACTAACGCTCATTCGTGAAGGTAAAGTAAATAGTCAAAATGCGAAATTTGATCTGTATCTGATAATCTACTGATTAATCTAAATCAGAGACTATTTAAGGTTAATCAATCCAAGATATTGGCGGATTAGATGATCTCTTATACTCCACAAAATAGCGCATTATCCCAGCCGCATACCGGGCAAACTGATCCGAGGTAAATTATCAATCAAAAGCGGATTACTTATTAGATCAGAGGCATTTATTTGAAAACTTCTTGCTTGGTAAGAATATTTTTAATAGAATCCAATAATTGGGGGCCTTAGACTGTGGTTTTCAGTTTGTAGGGAACGACTTCAGTCCATTGCTGATGGCTCTCAGTAACACGACCAGGGTTCTAATCAAGGTTCTATATTTTTGAATGGAGTAGAACATTTTAATCACTACCGACAACGGGTAGAGCGATTTTTTCAAGGAGCTTACGTGATATCATATATTATGACGCTGAAATCACGGATCTGTACAAACTGAGTTTTAATACCGCGTCAAGAGTGCAACTTTTGATCAGATCCTTCGTGCCCCGACGGAGCACAAGAGGCCATCGGGAATTCCACCACCAAGAAACCAGCGTGCTTACCATGTAAAAGTTAGCACAGGGGCAAACGCCGGGAATTTACGTAAAAAAGACAGTACTAGAAGGTATTTACAGAAGTAAATGAATATTTCAATGCTAAATGCCTAATGCTAAATGCCTAATGCTATTAAATGATTTATCGCAAGTTGCTTTGTAAGGTTTCTGGCTGTGGTCGTATATGTACGAAGCCGCTGCGTTTAAAATATCCTTAAACTAGACTAGACACATGTGAGCCGCACAACGGCCTGGACTCTAACGTCGTTGTTCTAACGTCTAATGTTGAGGTAAATAGAGGCTATGTCCGCTAAATATTTATAATGAATGAAAGGTAGTAGCAGTGCGTACAAATCAAGAAGCTTTATCCGCTCGCTGCAAAGTGAGTGATATAGGGGAGAGCACATCTTTTCAGCCGGATTAGTAGGCAAATCTAAAGTCTAACCGTTTGCTTCCTTCATCAGTAGTGTTCTTCACGTAGTGCTGCTGCTCCTCTGGAGACATCGCCTTCCAAGTTGCATCTCTCAGTCTGTTACGACGTCGGTAGTAGAAATAAACAAAGGCATAGAGAAACATATTGACGATGTTGACGGCTAGCAGCCCATGGTTTCCTCTCTTGTACAGAGGAGCATCATCAGCTCGGTAAATCTGAGAAGAAATAATGGCGGTAATCTGAACCGAGATGTTGTAAAGCGAAGCAGAAACAGTTCTTGTACGTACAGTATTGCTGTTTCTACTACACCAAGCAACTTGAATGGGATGTGGACTCATATAACCAACAATCAATGTGGTTACAACATACTTACTCCACTTATCGGTATGTGCTCCAAAGGTGTTCAGGGCCACCAGAAGTGGAAACAACCAGACTTGAGGGAATGCTGCAACTATTGCTCGGGACTGGACTAATTCCGAGACATATGTACCAACGAGCATGCCAATCATTTGAATGACATTAGCGGGGATTATTAGCAAATTCGTCCTGAAAGTCGAGAAACCCATATTTCTCAGAGTAAGTGTCAGGTAACTTTTCACTGGACCACTAGGGATACCGTAGCTCAGCCCGACAAGATAGATGGGCCAGAGATCATATTCGAGAACAGATTTCCACAACAGCTTCGGTTTGATACCTTGCCTGTTATGCATAGTACCTTTAGTAGGGTCATCTCTCAGGATGCGAGTAACCATGACAGTCTCTTCACGAGACGAAAACCAACCATTCTTACCTCTGAACCAGGATGCAGAGGTAGTGGGGGCAGAAGGCATTAGTCCAAAAGAAAATATTCCAATAATTAAGCTCATTATGCCTTCAATAAGGAAGAGCCATCGCCAACCCTCTGCAAGGTTAATGTTATGTCCGAGTACAGTGTGTACTTTATCACGAATATGCAAAATACCAGAACCCAGAAAAGCTGAGGCAATATCGGCGAAGGTTAGAGCAGTCCAGAAAATGCTGCATCTGATAGGGAGCTCTTTGCCTGTGTAGAAGTAGGACAGGTAGAGAATAACGTCAGGAATGAATCCGCCTTGAAGGATACCAAGTAACATCCTTGTAACAAAATAGGATGCTCTGCCCGTTAAAAAAAATTGGCAAGTTGCAACAATTGACCATAACACAATCTGAGTTGGAATCCATCTATCAGGTCCAACTCTTTTCGAGATGAGCTGAGAAGGCAACTCTGCAAACAAGAAAGAACAGTAGAAAATAGTTTGACCATTATTGTAATCATTGGTGGTCATTTTCAGATCCTTCAAGAAATTGTCAGAAAGAGCCTGACCAATATTTGCTCTGTCCAATTCTAGCGCGAAGAACATGATACATGCCCAGGAGAGAATTCTATAATCCAGCTTGCGAATTAGCTTCAATTCTTCTCTCCAGGTCCAACGAGCGTCAGGGTCAAATCTATGGAGATTTTCATAGTCCTTTCTTGGCCAGAATTCCTCTTTCTTGTCAGGAATATCATAGACGGATGGCTGGGTTGCGACAGAATCCAAGTCTACCTTATCTCTGTTCTTCTGACGGTGCCATAGGAATTGATTCTCGACGGAAACACTAGCTAGATTGTGCTTTTGGAGATCGATGTTTGACAGTCCTCTAATCTGATAGCCCTCCGAAATATCAGTGTGAGAGCTGGTCGTGGAGACTACGTCATCTACGCCAACTTGGACAACATCTTTTTGGGTGGACCCTGACATTTTTGGTTGGCTTGGCTCGGGTTTTCTAACGAACAGTTATCAACTGGTGCATCTTCCACAACTGATAAATTGCACTTCTTTTATAATCCACAATAATCCTCTACCTTAGCGATGACGCGAGAGCTCCAAATGCTACGCATGCTAATCATCGCATCACCGATAATCGGTGTGATACCATTTTCGCCGCGTCGTTGGCAATGCGCCACATGAGGTGCGGTTACTACTACAGCCGGAGCCACGATCATCCCAGTATTGCGCCACGGGCGTGTGAAAATTCGGCTAGTGAGGGGCGCAAATATTTTTGCAGGGGAGGAGGGGTCCAACCAAGTTCATTTGCGTATATGGAAAATATTGTTCTTAAAGCAATGAAGTCCGAGGCATTGACTATCGAAAATAAAATCCGCACTACGGGTTGTTAATCGATTAGAAAGTTATGTGAAAAAGATTCAACGACTGCTACGCTATATGGGATCTTGGGCTGCTGTGGAAAATGTCCAAGCAAGGTCTTGTCGTGCTTTTTTGAGCTGAAATATAATTGTACTGTCCAAACAAAACACGTTCTAGCACCGTGACAGTCGAGCTACATCAGCGGCGGGTTCATACTACTGCTCGCTACTTTTGTACACCTTAGCACGTGCGTGGCAGATATTTTATAGTTCCTGTTGTCACAATTAATGAAGATCATCATCATGGTCGCCGTAAACTATCGTTGGACGGCTCCGATCCTCAGATGTGCCAGGCCAAATATTGCCTGTCGTTCAGCCACTACCCTTTTACTGATTCTCAATTTTATAGAATTTACTAACTAGATTTAATCGGTATTTGGATATCGCACATAATTTAATAACAGTTATAAACAAAAACCACTGATGAAATAGTCGGCTGTAACTACCAAGTCAATGTAAGGATTTGAATAGGGAGCCAGTCAATCGGAACAGTTGCACTTACTATTCAAGTAAAATGAAACGGCACCAACTAGAAACTAGGAGAGACTCTGTTAAGTTTTGGTGAACTAGTGAGAAGCAAAAACCATAATAATTTCATTGCAAAATAGATACCATACTACATAAAAGCTCTTCATTACAAAAATCGAGTAGTATTCCACATACAAGAAACTTAGTAAGCAAATCTAAAATCTAATCTCTTTGAACCTTCATCAGTAGTATTCGTGACATAATCCTGTTGCTCTTGAGGAGTCAGAGCCTTCCACTTAGTGTCTCTGGTTCTGTTCTTCGTCCTATAGTAGAAAAAGATGAAAATATAAATGAATATGTTAATAATATTCACAATCAAGAGTGCATGATTTGCTCTCTTATACAACGGCGCATCGTTGGCTCTGTAGATCTGAGATGATAGGATAGAAGAAATTTGAACTGAGATATTGTAGAGCGAAGCTGATACTGTTCGAGTTCTTACAGTATTGCTGTTTCTGCTACACCATGCTACCTGGATAGCATGAGGATAAGGGTAACCAACAATAAGGGCTGAAACAGCATATTTCGCCCACTTGTTGGTATGTTTACCAAAAGTGTTCAGAGCTATCTGTAACGGGAACAGCCATATCTGAGAATACATGGCTACCAGCGTCCTAGACTGTATGAATTCTGATAGATAGGTTGTCACAAGCAATTGAATAAGTTGCAAAACATTGGCAGGAATGACAAGCAAATTTGTCTTGAAGGTTGAGAATCCCAGCCCGCGAAGAGTAAGGGTCAAATAGTTTTTAACAGGACCAGCCGGAATACCATAACTTAAACCAATCAAATAAATAGGCCAAATATCGTACTCCATGACAGACTTCCACAACTGCTTAGGCTTGATACCCTGGCGGTTGTGCATAGTACCCTTGGTGGGGTCATCTCTAAGCACACGTGTGACAATAATGCTTTCTTCTCGAGCAGTAAACCAACCCTTCTTACCCCTAAACCAAGAAGCAGTGGTGGTGGGGGCTGAAGGCATAAGAGCAAATGAGATAACACCAATGAAGAAAGACATCAATCCTTCAATGAGGAAGAGCCATCGCCAGCCTTCAACCAAGTTAGCACCATTTCCAAGTACAGTATGAACGTGACCCCGAAGATGAAGAATACCAAAACCTAGGAAGGCTGAAGCAATATCCGCAATAATCATAGCCGTCCAGAAAAGACTGCATCTAATTGGTAGCTCTTTGCCGGTGTAAAAATAAGATAAGTAGAGGATCACATCAGGAATAAATCCACCCTGCAGAAGACCAAGAAGAGATCGAGTAGCAAAAAATGTTGCTCGATTAATAAGGAAAAATTGGGAAATAGCAACAATAGACCAGAGAACAATCTGAGTGGGGATCCATCGATCAGGTCCAACTCTTTTCGAGATGAGCTGAGAGGGCAACTCTGCAAACAAGAAAGAACAGTAGAAAATAGTTTGACCATTATTGTAATCATCGGTAGTCATTTTCAGATCCTTCAAGAAATTGTCAGAAAGAGCCTGTCCTATATTGGCTCTATCGATTTCTAAGGCAAAGAACATGATACATGTCCAGATAAGAATTCGAATATCAATTTTTCGAATAACTTTGAGCTCCTCTCTCCAAGTCCATCGCAGTAAAGGGTCAAAACGATGGAGGTTCTCATAGTCTTTTCTCGGCCAGAAGTGTTCCTTTTTGTCTTCGTGGTCGTAAACAGAAGGTTGGGTTGCAACTGAGTCCAAGTCCAGTTTCACCTTCTTTCGGGCCCAAAAAAACTGGCCCTCGTGGGACACAGTTGCCAAACCAAGTTTCTGTGCATCGACAGGGGGCAGACCTCTAATATTGTAGCTGTCTTCATCGGAGTTAATGGAGACATTTGAGCTACGCAAGCTAGTATCCTCCCTCACACCGTAGACGTCCTTCGTGGGACTACTAGGAGCACCAGACATTAGAATTCTAAGGATATCAGCAGGAAAAATATTGGAAAATGATAATCCATTTATAGTCCGGAACCAATGCAACCGACATGAGATTTCTGTGGAGTTACTATCTATTGCATGTACTTCTGGGGTATTGACACAATAGTCACGTGAAGTCGTCTGATATGTCGAACACTAAGCTCTGAGGCGAGGGCCCTGAACATTGCCCGCTGAAACCACTTGCTGATAAGAGAAAGGTGGTAAGGGTCCTCAATGAAAGAGGAAACATACTGGCGCACTGTAAATTGAGTGAAAATCGAGTAATTTGAAAAGATCGGACTTCATCAAAAGACTCCAGGAAAAACGGCACTTGCCATTCTTTCACGCGATGCAGCAACGCACGATTCGAAAATTCGGTAACCGTATATATTACGGGCTATTTGGGGACAAGTACTAGTGAAGATCTCACCTAAAGTCCTTGTTATTGGCGGGCCGGATTGATCGATTGTGCAATTACAGATTTCCATTACTAACTGCCACCATTTTCGAAAAATTTAGCCCGGCACACTGCCATAATGGGGCTCACCGGTAGGCTTGCGCCGATCGTGCATATAATTATGCACGGCATAGCCGCTGCCAAGTATGGAAACAAAAGCATATCACGGCATTGATCGTGGCACTGAGCAATTGAACCACGCTAAGTTTTCGTAATCTGTGCCGAACAGTACAAGCGGAGAACCCATACCCTGAGCGTTCACGGAATCTGGAGGCTCTCGCAGCCACAGCAGCCACAGCTCTGCCGCGGATTCTTCAAGGTGCTGTTGTACTGCTGCATGAAAGTTCTTGAACATACTGTAATAAATGGAGGAGGACGGTAGAAAACGTCTTTAAATGCCTTATGATAGTGAAGGCGTGTTTTATTCAGGAAGCACCATATCTTGCTACTAAACTAACGGTTTGCAGAGTTGCTGTGAACAACTATGAATACCAACTTCTTTTAGCTGTGATACCAAAACCAGCACTTTTGTATATATTTTAGAATATTTCTCAGACTATTAACTTCCTTGCCCTACTACTTGAGATCCTCAATAGCTTTGTGATGATATGCTGAACGCTCATATAAAGACGCTTGGTCAAGCAAACAGAATCAGCAGGCAGGGATATATGATCGTCCCTGCCAGAGTTGCTATAAATTCCCTGTGCTGAGACTACTATAAAATTGCTACAAATTTTGTAATGTGTAACCAGTCTTGTCGATCGCTTCCTGCTGTCTGCCTTGATATTTGTCGTTACTACAGTGAAGGCCGCGTATAAGCAGCTTTTGTCTTAGACACTTTTGCGCCGACGAAAATTCTTCTGCAAGCGTCATCTCGCAATGTTTTTATCTCATAATACCGTCCAAAAGAGGTGGTCTGAAGGAGAACAGCTTTTGTCTGGCTGATGGGTTTTTCTTGACGAAGCTGGCAGTGGCAGGGCCATATGACGAAGTCAATCTGGTAAATACCCGCGAGCCACATCGAATAGATTAACAGCTCTATCTCCTTGACTCTCTTTTTATCTAGAATACGTCTTTTTTTGCTCACTCACCACAGGTTGTACTTTTAGTTGCCTGCTCTTTCGACGCTACTGGCTCACATGGCATCTGACCCTTCATCCCATCCGATCATAGACTGTCCGACCATAGACTGTGTCACTAGCATTATATGCAATGAACCTTTGTAAATATAAAAAATCATGCACAGAGAGCTACAGCACAGAGTGATAGACCAGGATAACAGCTCTCTCATCAGTTCTCTCATCAGATGCACTTTCCCTGTATTGGCAATATTACCCATCCAACCACATTGAACATTACTGCACTTTCCTCAGCCACGTGCATAGCACGGCGCGCGATAATGCGGCGCACCACATGAGGGATCGAAGACCGCTTTTCAACACATCCCCGTTTGCAGCACCTTAGCACACCCAACCAGAGAAAAAATGGCTCTGAGCAAGCAGTACTATGTGGTGAGTGGCAGTGAATGACAATATGTGATATGTTATTGTTTTGTGAACAGAAGACTAATCCGAGACCCTATTGGTCGTTGGCATGTTGGTGTCTGGATGTACCAATTCCCTCATGACAAAGTATCAGGACAACCAGTGCATAGCAAATTGCGAATTTGATTCCAAGGAAAAGCCGGAGCTGTTTGAGCAACCGGTTTTTCAAACGCTACAAATGTTCGTTGCAGAGTGCTGCTGCTGGGCATACTGGTGGTACACTGAACGGCCCAAGAAGTATGCTAGTCTGAATTATGATGAAGAACAGTCTCGCCGTGAATTGACCAACAAGTCCAGGCTGCTGGTCGCCATACCGACTGTCTGTGATATATGTGCTACTACACTGATGAATGTTGGTCTTTTGTTGACGCCTGTTTCCATCTACCAGATGACCCGAGGCGGAGTCGTGCTTTTCGTCGGTCTGTTCTCCATGCTCTTTCTTAAGCGAGTTATATCCAGGGTACAGTGGATTGGACTTTTCAGCGTGTTCTGCGGTGTGTTTGTCGTGGGATTGTCTTCTCAGGTTATGCAGGGCAAGAACAACTCTGATAATGCTGCTACCTCTGCACCCGACCAGGTTATTATCGGCATGCTTCTGGTATTCATGGCACAGATCCTGACTGCTTCTCAATTTGTTGTCGAGGAATATTTGCTGGAGGAGTATGATTTGAGTCCCAGTGAAATGGTGTCTTTGGAGGGCTCGTTTGGTACGTCTATCATTATCGTTGGCTGCCTGTTCGTCTACTACATTTTTAGACACAACGGTGCATTTGACCTGGGGGCTGCACTTGGTCAAGTTTTTAGTTCTTCGGCTTTGTTCTTTTCTTCGGTTGTAATCATGATTTCAATTGCCACATTCAACATTTGTGGTCTTAGTGTAACACAGGAAATTTCAGCTACGACGCGATCTACTGTCGATACGTCACGAACTTTGGGTATATGGTTTGTGTCTCTAATCATTGGATGGGAGAGATTCAGTATTTTGCAGCTGGTGGGCTTTGGACTGCTGGTTTATGGAACTCTCTTGTTTAATGGGCTGATCAAACATGGTGAGCGGGATTTTGAAAACCTTCTTCCTCAGGAAGTTGAGCATACTTAGAAAAGCATGTGAATAAGAGTATAGCATTATTGAATAAAATGATACGCATATGGTCCTCCCGGAGGTAGCCCCGCTTACCCAGTCAGAGATACTGCTCAGTTCATCATTCGATTTATCGGTACACTCCTTAGGTAGAAAAAATTTCCTTAAAACTTTCATGAGAGAATATTATTTATAATTATTTTTAAGTCAGTTATACATTGCAGATGTTAGCCCTCTTATAAGCCCAATTAATTAATAATCTATAGTAAAATAGAGAATCAGGAGTCTATTTGTTCTTGGCAGCAAGCTCATCAGCAATATAGACTCGTTCATCGTCACCTTCGACATCGTGCATGATGTTCTCCATTTCAGCAATCTGCTTCTTTAAATACTTCTTTGCCTGGTTCATATTCTGATCATAGAGCTCCTTGTCAGGAGTTCTGTAAGAACCTCCAAGACGATCCCACAGGGTAGTATACTGTCCATAGTTGTAGTTAAAGTACAAGTGGTGGACAGTATGGCATGCAGAGCCATTGACGACTGGGTTTCGAGACAGAAACTTGCCGTCGTGGATCATAACTGACCAAATGTTCACAAGGGTGAACAGAACCATGTAGGCCACCTTGTGCAAAGGGAAGAAGAAGGGAAAGAGGTGGTAAGGCACCGACTGCAAGTAGCCATCCATAGGATGGAAAGCATGAGATGCAAACGGCGTAGGCACGATCCATTTGTGGTGGGGTTTGTGAAGTCGCTTGTAGACTAGAGGATGATGGAGCCCTCGGTGAATCAGGTAAATGGCAAAGTCCGTAAACATGATAAATATGGGGAACTGGATCCAGAAATAGTTCCAGCCATGCTCTTCCACATTCATGTACAATTTAGAGTAGCCTCGCAGTTCTGCAACAAACCAAGGCACGGTGAAAGCGGACATGATGGGGATCGAACTGAAGGACTGGGCCAGCTCCAGTCTCACCTGATTCTTCAGGTATCGAGGGTGAGAAAAGTTGATGGGATCGTACACAAAGTAGTACTGGAGACCAGCAGTGATCAGGTAGAGCAGGTATCCAAAGATCCAGACAATGAAGAACAGAGAAATGGACTCTCGGATGAGCGAGTCTCGCTGAAGCACCGAGCCAAACGTGTCGGCGGTAAACGCCAGGCCCAACGTGGTGGGGGCTCCTGGTTTACCGTAGACTTCGGAAGGTCGCTGCGTGAAAAAGAAGGTGATCACCGGACTAACCAGAGGGTTGGACGAGGTGGCATTCCACGTCTGTGAGACGACAGTGGGGGCCTTGACAGCCGACCATGCGGGCAGACTGGCCAGAGTGCGGACAACGAGCGAGTCCGAGTCCTTGGGCAGCAGCTTCGCGTAGACACTGTCCAGCAAGTACGAATCAAGAGCTTCCAGAACCAAATCCATGACGAACGGGTTTGTGGTGTGGTGAGCGCAGCAAGCAGAAGGAGATGGTTATATAGAAAACGGCAAGGTTTTGTTTTGTCGTTTTGGCACCCTCGGAACGAGCGTTGCGAGTGGGTGCGAGGACCCAACGGCTGAACAGGGGCGGAATACGCGCAGAGCAACGCGGTAAAGATACTCAGCTCAGTGGAAAAGACAAGTATGATATCGGACGCAGTATACGGCGGGCAGAAAACTGTGAATTTGGTGGAAACCAGATGGGCCCGATCGGAACATACAGCCTCTGTCTGTTCTGTCGAAGGTTCTAGTTGGTGAGCGTGGCTCGCTTCATTCTGTCCCAATTGGGGATACTCTTCAATCTATCAGCGCATTATCTCAGCGCCTGGTGGGATGATCGGTACCCGAGAGCAAGGGCATCGGCTGAGGGCTACGCGGCAACGGATGCCCGTCAAACCAGGAAACCAGGGGAAGGGAATGGATGCCGTTAATTATTTATTTCTGGGGGGAGCATAGCTCGGGTGTAGTTGCCCGTTTGATAATGCAAGAAAGAGGACATGGAGAATACGAGGAATCCAAGGACTGGGGACGGAGATGCACATTGAATGATGGGCACCTCCGCAGACAATGAAAAAAGAGCACCATGCTCATCAAAGAAGTAGCATGGAGTAGGCATCACCAAATCGGACGGATCCAAGAAGAGGGGGTACGCACCAATGTGCGTTGAAATCTGGGGAAACTGGAAAAATAGTATAATTTAATAATTAAAGGTGGTGGGCTCGCACAGGGTCGCCCCTATTTTTTGTATACACAGGTTGAATAAATGCGTTTGTCATGAAAATAAATTCGTAGTTGAGTACCGACGGTCATCGTTGAGAGACGTCTAAACCGAGAGTATGAGGGTCGTAAAGGTGCTGAAAAGGCAGGCGTTGAGCCTGTCAGCAATATATAATAGTGCTCGATGCACTGCACTGCAGCAAGCAGCAGCTGGATGCATGTCTAGACAGATGGTAATCAGTTCTTGGCTCTGCTAGTCGCAAAGTACTTGGCAAATCCGTCAGAGGTGTTTTTCTCCAAGGGCCCATTGAGCATAGCGCTCTCCTGGATCTGGTCCCAGGTGGGCTTGTCCTTTCTTTGGCCTCGTTTCTCCAAATCAGCCTCGAGCCAAGTCAGAGCCAGCTGCAGAATGGAACTTACTCCGGTGTCATCGCCAACCAGGGCCTTGGTAGGGTCCACGCTGAGAATTTTACCGAGGCTCATGTGCACAATGGTCGTGGGCCAGTCAGTGAGACCGTCAAAGATGTGTGTAGCATAGACAATTTGGCACTTTCGGGTTTCAGTCTCCTTCTTCAAGAAAGCCAACAGCCGGCTTCGCACCAAGACGTCAAGGTCAACAGTAACCTCGTCCAGCAGAAGAGTGGACCAGGGCTTCAGCAGGCCCATAGCGAGCTGCACCCGTCGTCTCTCACCATCCGAGACAGCATGCATGTGCCATCTAAGGTCGATATCCAAAATATCAATCAGCAGATCCCGACGCTCAGGAAACTGGTCCCCGCCAATAGAACTGAGCAACAGCACAACAGGGATATCATGACGAACAATCGGATTGGCAGCCCATTCAGTACCCAAATAGGTGACACCGGGAACACCATCTCGAAAGGGGTCTTTGTCGTCAACATGAACTGCTCCAGTCTTAGCCAAAGTCTTGCCAGCCAAGACTCGCAGCAGGGTTGACTTTCCACCACCATTAGCACCGATCAAAAGAGTTCGGCCACAGTCAGGTAGCTTGAAATTGGTTGGGTGAATACCCACAGTTCCATCGGGGAACACGTATGTCAAATTAGTTGCTTCAATCATGGTTGGTTCTCGAGGCGAGGTTGTAAGGGGATGGAAAGAATGGTTCTGTGCCGCTCTTTTTTCACGACGACGTGATTCTTCAAGGCACGTGACCGTCGCACTGCGACGGTGAACTGCCAAGTATTAGCACGCCGCCTTGGAATGCTGGGAATTCGGCAGTTAAACAGATCGATGGAAGACGGCCAATTCTAATGGCTTAGTATACTCTACATTGTAGTTTTTCTTGGAGTGTGGAGCTAGGTATTGCTGCTTACCCTTGAACTTGGCTGGTAGAGGGCCAGCAGCCTCCCTCAGTATGGGTGGGCCCAATAGTGCTTTCCAATTGATAGCTATATACAGAGTAGGCCTGAAAATATCACCGTTCAAAACAGATAAAGAAGAACCGTATTAATCCCGGTATTCATGAATTGACCGTTTCATCCTTCCTGATCACCGGCAGTTGCACACCCATCTCGTGCTTCACTATGTAGTTGACAGGCTTGTGGGCAGTCTGTCGAACTACCCAACCCACACACATGAGCGAGCGCATTTTCCGGTTCGACTTACCGCACATTTCATCGTCCACGCTGCGGGCGGCAGGAGTTTATCTGGCAGGAGCATTTGTAGGTAATACCTGGTATGCTTTTGATGAATGAAGCTGGGACTGTTCTAACTGATAGTATGCCGCTGGCTTTTATTCCATGCTGGACAGCGCGCTGTTCTCTGCGCACGGCAACGCATCCATAGTAAAAGTGTCGTTTGCAGACTGGGTCCCTCTAATTCTTTCTTCTCTGGGTATGATTGTGATTAATTCTGTGGACAAGTCGCGGCTTTCAGGTGAAAGCTCGTTTTCGTTTGGCGGATCGTCGTCGACAGCTGACTGGCAAGCCAAGGTGGTGCTGTTTCTGGGCTTTGCGTTGCTGGCCGGTGGACTTTCTGGTTCAATTGTGATTCTGATCTTGCGATACGTCATTAAGAACTACGGCATGCCTACTATTGGAATGGGAATAGAGAATGTGGTGGCTAATAGCTGTGTTATTATCAGCGGCGTGGCGTTGTGGTTGGCACAGAATCTCGAAGATGAATACAGCTACAATCTGCAATTATAAGATGAAGAGATTGCATGGAAAGTAACTGGAATAAAGGAATATTTATGGGAGGTCGGTAGCATTGCAGCGAGCAGTGAGGGGTGGATTCGATGGAAGTGAAGGAGGTTGCGCACTAAACTGCTGTCTGCTACATAGACTATCTATCTGAATGTAAGAATAAAAACAGTAAAAACGATGATAATATGGTATCGCGCATGCTAGGGTAGACTGCATAGTTTGAGTTTGAAATGCTCTTCTAAAGTTCTCAACAGGGATGTGCAGCTGGCTCAATGATAAGCTGCCCTGGGTGGAGGTTTGTTTGGGTTCAGTCTATGCTAGCTGATTGCCAGCCGATTGCTAAGGGCCCTCCCCCCGTTTACATGATGAGCCCTCTTGGCCGATAAGTATATATGGCTAGCCGGGTGATATGCCATCTTTTCCAGGAACGATATTCCATCTTATTACAAGGAGTTGGATGGATCTACATTATGCATTGAAAGCATGCAAAAGGACCGTGTCTAAAACAGTAACATAACATTTCAAACCAAACTATAGTAAGGCATAGCGTCCTCGGTAGTTAGTCCATCGATATATACTAATCTATCGCTACGCTACGAGACTTGGCCGTGATTTTCGTGTTTCTTTCATTGTGCAATCATCTCCGTGGGTAAGGGTGTGTGGAGAGCAGAGGAGCGAGAAGCTTTTAGATCGGTACTGCATTTCCAACCATTAGGACCAAGCAGTCCCCCTCCCAGAAAGGTGTAGGAGGGGGTTTATCCTATGCTGTTGCGGATTTCCTCACTAGTCATGGGCACAAAGTTCTCAATATCAATGCCACTGTCCCGCAGCTGCTGGAAGGCGTGGGGAGGAATTATCTTGCTGTTGAGGTGGGGTGCAATGCTCAGCTCCAGCCGGCTGAAGTTGAACAGCGGCGGAAAGGGACGAGGGGGGTTTTCGGGGTTACGTGAGTCAGGATAAGTTGCCTCGGGGTCTCGTAGCTCGTCGAAAAACGGATGTGTCAATACTTCGATTGCGGACATGCGCGATCCGGGGGAGTATTCGAGTAGTCTGCCAATGAGGTCAATAGCGTCGGGGGGTGCCCGTCGGAAAACCTTGCTCAGAGAATGGGGTTTGATCTGTGGGAACTTGTGCTCCATATAATTGGGGTTCATTGTTCGGATCTGGTCACGAGTAGGGGTTCCAAGAACTTTGATAATCTCGACGAGCTGGTCGATGCCAGAGTCGCCAGGAAAGAGGGGCTGGCCCAGCATGAGCTCAGCCATGACGCACGACGACGACCACACGTCAATCTTGGTGGTATAATTGGTGGCGCCGAAAATGAGCTCAGGAGCACGGTAGTAGCGGGAGCAGATATATGATACATTGGGCTCGCCGGGGACCAAGACCTTGGCGGAACCGAAATCGCAAAGCTTGAGGACCCCAGATCGTGGATCAAGCAGTAGGTTCTGGGGTTTGATGTCTCTATGGCAGATTCCCAAAGCATGGATATAGGCTAGGGAACGGAAGAGCTGGTATGTCAGGAGGCGTACGTCGAGCATGGGCATTGTCATCTTGAGTTTGCTGAAGTATCGAGACGCGCGATAGACGGTTTCAGGCACGTATTCCAGCACCAGGTTCAGATAAACCTCTTCGTTTTCGGCAGGGGTGTAAAAAAAGGCCTTGAGTTCGACAACATTGGGATGTGATACCTTGCGCATGATCTCCAGCTCTCGGTTTTTGAACCGTTTGTCCTGGAGGACCCGCTTGATGGCAGCGTCCTCACCCGAGGGGGCGAGCTTTGTCTGGAAAACAACACCAAACGAGCCAGACCCCACGACCTTGTATTGCGTATAGGTGAGCTCGCGGGTCTCGCCAGTCTTGCCATCCTGGACGGTCTCCTTGACGAGCGTAACGTTCTTGTTATCCGCCGACATGCTACAAGTTTTGGGAGGAGGGGGGGATGGGATGGGTGTTTTGTGGTGGTATGGTTCCAAGCAATTGGCTGGGATGCGTGCGGTGCGCCTTGGGTCAAGTAGAAATGAGGTGGGGTAGAGACAATAACAGCCAGGCAGAAAAGACACACAGCAGGCTGGCAGTGTAGAGAGGTTAGCAAAAAAAATGGACGGCCTTTGAGTTTCCTGGGGGGGCTCCGGGTGTTCCTCCGCGGTGTGCACGCCAACGCTTTGAACAGAAAAAGATACCGAGCGAGCCTTGCTAAGCACCAGAATGTGTAATGGTGGGGGTGATGCAAAGTGAAGGATGAATTTTATTTTCCAAAAGGCGCCCAGAGTCAAGCGTGACTGACATGTCAGGTGGGCCCCGCTGGTGTCCAACAGGGAAATTGGCGGACACGAGGGGGGGAACAAGCATGTGACCCCCTCGCCCCGATTGGTGACTTGCTACAGACCGCAGCCCGGAAAAACACCCCTACACTGCGATAGCTACTTACTCAGATTGCTGGGCTAGAATGGTACACGGTGGTCTGCTGGAATTCGGCGAGATGTGACGGTTCGATTCGGTTCGGTTCGGTTCGTGGGTGGTGAGGTGCAGGGAAGTGAGGTGCAGTTGCTGTGCACAGAGTGAGGCGATGATAGTTGTGCAGTGACAGTGGGCGGAGGAGATGTTTGGTGAGCGGCCATCAAGTGGTGGTAGGTTGCTGGGAGGTTTTTCCAGTTATCGATAATCCGCACGCACTCAACACACATACAATGCAGGTCGTCGAATGGGTCTTTGGCAAACGCCTGACGCCCGCTGAGCGACTACGTAAGGTGAGTAGGAACTACGGGGAGAGGTCGTCGACGATGATGATGTAAAGCAGAGGGTGCCAGCTGGCGGTTTACTGGTGTACCGCTGCTGGGCTGACGGTGGTGCAGCCGTCTGTCTCTGTGGCCCGGCGGCCGCTGGCTGGCTGGCTGGCTGGCTGGCTGAGTTGGCTGGCGTGGCGGCGAGCAACCGAGCAGCAGCATCAACAACCTCCACCACCACATATGTGCGTCCAGTTCACATACTAATTGAGCAGCATCAGCGGTCGCTCGAAAGAGCGCAGCGGGAACTGGATCGAGAGCGCCAGAAGCTCGAATCTCAGGAGAAGAAGCTCATTGCAGACATCAAAAAGGCTGCCAAGGCCGGTCAAATGGGCTCGTGCCAGGTGATGGCCAAGGACCTTGTGCGGACCCGAAACTACATCCAGAAGTTCTATCAGATGAAAACGCAGCTTCAGGCAGTGTCGTTGCGGATCCAAACCGTGCGGTCGAACCAGGCCATGATGCAGAGCATGAAGGGTGCAACCCGACTTTTGGGATCCATGAACAAATCTATGAACCTGCCGGCACTTCAGAAGATTGCCATGGAGTTTGAAAAGGAGAATGACATGATGGATATGCGCCAGGAAATGATGGACGATGCCATTGATGACGGCATGGAGAACGACGAGGAAGAGAGCGAGGAAATCGTCAACCAGGTGCTGGATGAGATTGGAATCGATCTGGGCCAGAGCCTGGGGGCCGTGCCCACTAGCATTGAGCAGGCTGAGGCTCCGCAGCGAGTGGCTGTCGGTGAAGGCGATCTGCAGGCCCGACTGGATAGCCTGAAGAAGCCAATATAGGAAGGGTTAGTTTGTGGTTGCAGTGCAGTGCGGTTCGTACGCACTGCAGTGTAGTACATAACTGCCCATGACTGGCTCAGCATGGTATTTAATTGGTTTTGTTTACACTAGTAATGCATTGTCTAGATACGGAGGACAGAGAATATGTTTGTTTGTTCTGTTATTTTCTAACTCGTCATGAGCCGGTTGGCGTAGGTCAACTCAACTGCTCCCGCACAGTCAAACAAACCGGGCCGACCATGATAATGTTTTCCCCTGAAGAATCCGGCACTCTATTTCACGTAGCTCTTCTCCTTCAAGTAGGCGTAGATCTGGGCAACAGCCTCTTCCACGCTCACCTTGTCGCTGTGAAGGTGTATCTCGGGCTGCAAAGGCTCCTCGTAAGGTGCGGAGATACCCGTGAACTCGGGAATCTCACCAGCTCGAGCCTTTTTGTACAAACCCTTGGGGTCTCGCTCCTCAGCAACAGAAATAGGAACGTCGACATAGACCTCGACAAAGGGCAGCTTTCCAGCCTCGTGCAGCTTTCGGGCCTGGTCCCGATCTGCTCGGTACGGCGAGATGAAAGACGTCAGGGCCACACTGCCAGAATCGGCAAACAGCTTGGAAACCTCACCGATTCGTCGAATGTTCTCGTTTCTATCCTTTTCAGAGAATCCCAGGTCCTTGTTCAGACCGAATCGGACATTATCACCATCCAGACGGTACGAGTTGATGCCCTGCTGCAGCAGATACTGCTCCAGAGCAGTAGCGATGGTCGATTTGCCAGATGCACTGAGACCAGTGAACCAAAGCGTCAGGCCCTTCTGACCGAGAAGCTCGGTTCGTTCCTCATGAGTGAGGCCAGCGTGCCAGGTGATATTAGTAGCCATGGTGTAAAATTTTTTTTTATTCCTCTTATTTCCCCAGTGCTTGTATCAACAAATGAAATGATGGATAATTCAGTCAGAAATTGAAATTTCAGCCCCGGTCCAGTGGTTTTTTTCCGAGCTCGATGGTGACATATCAGGTGAGCCGATGCCTTCAGCCGTTTCGGATCTGTAGCAAACGTGAAAAAAACCTTGGCAGCGCAAAGCCCCCTCTGACAAGGAGGCCGCGGTGCTCAGAATGCAATTGGATTTGGACAATGACTCTTATTTCGGCTCATCTGCAGTCGCAGTTTGATTCTCAGGGGTAAGATCCCTTTTGTGGGGGATGGATACCCGTTTGTTGCGTTCGAATCACTCAGATCCAGCTAGTTCGGGGCCTACTCCATGCCTCCCTGAGCGCAAAAGTAACATAAAAATAAAATATACAACAATGAACAGGGCTCTACGTTGCAGTTGACCCACAGTTGCTTCATTCACCTTAGTTATATTCGAATGTCGTTTATTGAACATCTTCATGCACTATTTACATAATTGTACAGAATCCGACCGTACAGAGCAGCAAGCTCGCCCCGCCCGTACCCATGGATTCCACTTAAGCAGCACTGGTTTCAGCAGCAGCTTCTTCTGCCACAGCAGGAACGGCAAATCCAGATTCAATACCAGAAACATACGATTCCACCAATCCCTGGGGGTCTTTGAATGCAGCAGCCGCAGTTTGGGCCAATCCGGCCACCTTTGCAGCCTCGGACTCTGCTCCAGCAGCCTCCAGAGCCTTTTGGCCGAGAGTCAGATCTATCACGTAGGCAGGGAGTCCTTCTTCAGGCACGGTAGAGGTCTTGGAAAGCACCTGCTTGACATTTTCGAGTTGCTGGCCAACCTTCTTCTCAATGTAGCTCTTTTCAGCAGCATCGGCAGTGTTGTTTGCCAAACCGGCCAAACCGTACATCAGGGACAAGTTGACATCTATATCATTCAGACGGGCCTTTTCGGGGACCTTGGACCAAGCAGCAAACAGACTGTGCTTGGCTCGGGAAACATTGGCGACACCAGAAGAACTGGCAGCTCGCACGGCTTGGATCCGCACCATCTCCTTCAGAACCTGCTTGTTTCGAATAGGCTTGAACTCGTAGCCTGTAAGTACAGTGGATGCAGCATCGCTGTATTTGCCCAGCTTGGAGGCAACTTGCAGGTACTTGACCAGATGCGAGGGCTTAATGTTGGACTTCTGGTAATTAGCGTAACCCTTGATGATCTTCTGGGCCTGGACAAGTTCTTCGGGGGAATCGACAAGTGCCAGCAGAGTCGACAGGTCACTCTTTCCAGGAGCACCCTTATAAGTCATGGGTTTGAGCGCTTCGCCGTCGATCACGATGGGGTTCTTTCGAGACAGCAGCTCCTTAGCTCGTCGCGGCCGGAACACCAGAGCTCGATTGGCCCGGTTCAGTCGGTCATGAAACAGCTGGGTCGACAAAGTGTCGTATAATGACGCAAACGACTCAGTGGCCTGTGTGTGGACAGAGCGTTGTGCTCGTACAGCCTGCTTGACGATGTTCATGGTGGTGGTGAAGAAGTGTGGATCATGAAAATTTGAGTCCAGTCTTATGCCCAGCTGCACCAGCCGGCGACGGACTGAGCCAAACGACCGACAGAAATGTAGCCAGCGCCAGCCGTTGCCACAGCCTGTCTATGAGATAGGAACAATCTCAGAGTAAACGGGTCATTTGTTCAAGTCTATCTGTTAATTTTTTTTTGGGGGGGTTTTCCCCTCCTGATTTTACCGTTGCCGTCTGGGCCCAGCTGGTTCTGGACTTGGTGGATTTGGCTTGGAATTTCAGCACACACATGTTCCGGGGTTCGGCTGAGGCTGATGTAGCCAACATGCTATCCACCCACAACGACGGCATCAGCCGACGGACGACTCCGGTCAGTCTGCGTAGTCTGACGAGTGATGGACGACTGATTACTGCCGAGGAACCCGTGGTAAATGCCCGGGATGCGTACATCACCGGCAAGCTGAATGTCTGGCAGAAGATCAAGGTGGCCGCGTGCTACGTGAGCTCGTGCATCGCGTGCTGCGGGTTTCTGCTAATGCTGATGATTTTTGCCATGTTCAAGCATTACACGACGCGCTCGAGGAAGGAGCGCGAGGTTATTTCGCACGAGGCAGAGAAGCTCAGTAAAAGCGAGCTCAAGCTGGTTCTGGATCTGCAGTACTACATGCGGTTGGCTGGTCTTGATCTGATCGAATACACTGTCACTACCAAGGACGGGTTCAACCTTGTTATGCACCGACTTATTGACCCCAATGAGTCCGAGCCAGCCAGAAAAGACAGGTACCCGGTGCTGATGGTCCACGGGCTGATGCAGTCCTCCGCTGCCTACTGCACCTCGGGCAACAATAGCATTGCACTAGCACTTTTCCGTGACGGCTACGACGTGTGGCTCGGAAACAATAGGTGTGGATTCAAACCTAGCCATGTCCGATATAATAAGTTCAATGTTCACATGTGGCAGTGGGGTATGAAGGAGATGGCTACACTTGATCTGCCTTGTATGGTTGATCATGTCATATCCTCCACCAGAGCATCGAAAGTAGCACTGGTTGCACATTCTCAGGGCACTGCTCAGACATACTTTGCACTGGCAAAGGACAGCTCTCCGGAGTTGGGCGACAAACTTGCCTGCTTTGCTGCTCTGTCCCCCGCAGTTTACACCGGTCCGCTACTCAACCGATGGTTTCTTCGCAGCATACGACCCATGTCTAGGCACGCTTATCACACGTTTTTTGGTCATCATAGCTTTATTGGACTTATGGGATTTATGCACTCTGTCATGCCTGAGAGGCTATATACCTTCTTTGGATACATTATGTTCAACTACTTGCTGGGCTGGAATGATTCGCTATGGAACAACAACTACAGAAACAGACAGTTCATTTTTTCCCCTGTGTACGTGTCTGCTGAGCTCATGTACTGGTGGCTCGGTCCTGGCGGCTTTGCTGACACGGGCTGTCTGCTGAACCAGAATGCCAATAGTTGGTTTGACCAGAACAAACTACCAAAGCTGGCCATTTTTGCCCCCGGAAGAGACAATCTTTGCGATGCAGAGGCACTAGTGAACCGCCTGAGGACTTACGAGAAGTTGGACGAAGATCAGCTGAAGGTATATGATCTGCCCAGCTACTCGCACCTTGATGTGCTATGGGCAGCGGACGTACAGCAGCAGGTGGCCGAACCGCTTTCAGACTTTATTTATAACTGCATGGAAGGAGAAGGATGGAGAATCAGAAGAGACCCAGGTGCTATTGCAGTACAGGCGTAGCGGGTCTTGGTTTTCAATGTAATAATATTAATATCTTTTAAGTATGGAGATCCTCCCCCCAACAGCACATTCCTGGCTTTTCAACACAAGTAGCCCTAATAACCCTTTCAGACAAGTAGATTGTATCATAAGGACACCAAGAGTCTAATGAATAAGGCGATTATTCACTCAAGGCTCCTCTAACGCAAATTATATCATCATATGGACCTTGGACGGTGGAGCACCCCGTTCGATCTTCCAATGGGCAGGCAGCTACCTAGTCCTGCCCGAAAGAGAAGCAGTCATCGAGCGAACTGTTGCACCATCCAGGGGGGTTACAAGAGCCTTGCAGTCTCATCCAGTGTGTTGGACCTCAGCCATCTTCGCAAAACTGGTTCACTCCGACTGGTGGTAGGTTTGACAATTTCACCCCCAGCCAAGTTCAGTGCACTGGAGAGGTTGCGTAGCTGTGAGTCTTGCAGCTGGGTGTGACTGTGGTTTCACGAAGCCCTGCGTAACTTCTATCCCACTCAACCACTCAGCTCACCCAAACTAGTTGTGACAATTTTCCCATCACATACACTCAACCATCCACCACCACATAATAAAACATGAGTACGACTGTCGATTCCGTTAACTGGAGACTTGTTCAAGTTGGACGAGTTGTCCTGATCGCCAAGGGTGCCGATGCTGGCAAGCTCGCTGCTATTGTCGAGATTATCGATCACAAGAGAGTGAGTAGACGACGAATTTGAAGCCGACTGAAGGAAAGCCATGGACGATGAAATAACTAACTGTTCCCTTAGGTTCTTGTTGATGGCCCCAAGACTGGTGTTGCCCGACAGGCTATTGCTCTCGGCAAGGTCGTTCTGACCCCTCACGTCATTTCCAAGCTCCCCCGAGCTGCTGGCTCCGCTGCCGTCGCCAAGCGATGGGACGCTGTCGAAGCCAAGTGGACCAAATCTGCATGGGCCAAGAAGATCGCTCAGCGACAGCGACGACGAGACCTGACCGACTTTGAGCGATTCCAGGTTCTTGTCCTCAAGAAGCAGAAGCGATATGCTGTTAACAAGGCTGCTGCCAAGGCTTAGATGTATATTTATGGAGAAATACATGCAAAAGTTAATGATTTGAATCTCGGATGATTGAAATGGAATTCTCTGGAGATACCCTTGATTGGCTTAACTGGATGTAACCTTGCTGTGCAAGCCATAGCAGGTTTAAGAAGGTCTGTGCCAATCTGTGTCTCGTCATGTCCTGACCCAGTTTTTGTATACTTGTAGTTGCATTTATCTGATCCAGAAGAAGCATGGCCGCAGTTTGCTGTTCCAGGTAGCTGTGTTGCTCGCCTAGTGCTGCTTCGATATCGAAGTCGACTTCAAAGTCACTCATTTCGTAGTCTTAGTCCTCCCCAAATGCCGAGCTCGCTGATCTTCTCGGCACCGCTGGAGTCATTGACTGTCTGGAACCCGGTGTACTCATTTTTGCTGCTAGTTCAAAATCAGATGAACCGAAGCGTGATGCTCGAGAGTTGACACTGCTCAACAAGCGGTCTCTCTCGAGCTCAATTGAAGAAACAGAGGAAATAGGTGTAGCGGGTAAATTAGAAGTTGTACTAGCGGGCAGGGTCTCAAGTTTGTGAATCTCAGGGTAGTCTTTGCTGGCCAGTTGAAGTGCCCTGGAAATCATTTGACGGGAGATTTTCGCATATGTTTTGTGGATACTTGTCTCCACATACTGGCGGTCTCTAGTCTCGAATTCAACAGAAGTAAGTGTAGTTGCTCGATTTTGGGCAATTTTACTTGGATTTTTAACTGGTTTTCTGGGCCGCTGTGAAGGCTCCGTTTCTCGTATTGCAGCCGGTGCTTGCTGCTGCTGCTGCTGCTGTTGCTGTTGCTTAAGGCTCGGGAGCCCAGTGCTGTCCGCTGTCAATGATCCGTTTCCAATAAAAGACATGCCCAGCAATAATCCTTGTCCATCGTCTTCTTCAGAATAATCTTCAATTACAGTGGGTTCGGGAATACCTGGAAGAAGGTGTCCGTCTGCCATGGCATCTGGAGAAATATGAAGGTTATCGTTTTCCAGTCGTTGGAGCTCCTCAAACGGCCACTCCGGTACCAGCCCGTTTTCAATATTAAAGGTTAAATCTCTCTCTAGCAGCAATGGTCGCTTGCGCAACTGTTTTGACTGTTTGGGCGTCCAGTTCCATGCCTTTAGACGGTTTACGAATACGGAGGTTGAGGCTTAACGGTCAGTAAAGTACGGGGTAGCAGTAAGCTAGGCTGGGCTTCCTTTGCAACACATACTGGAAAAATGTAGGACGTTGGCTCTGTAAATAAGAACCAAGCCATTCAGCAGTAGCGAGCAATGGCGCAGATCCATCTGGTTCAGCTGTTCGCTCAGCAGACGACACAAATGTACGAGGTCGGCAATTCTCCTGGGCTTGGAAACCCCAATAGCTATCAGCCAGACAGTTTGGAGCTGATCGTTCATAAAGCAAAAATAAACAAATATAAAATTTTCCTGCAAGATCCCCGGGCCGATGATGCTATTTACATGAGAGAGGGGGGCTGTGGATGCAAAAAAGTGACCCGTCACTGCTTATTCTGCAGCTTCTCCCATTCGGAAGGAGTCTTGGTTTGTAGCTGCATGGCATGTATACCATTCTGACGAGCCATTTCCTCCCTAAACAAGCCGTACACAAGTCTGTGTCGAGCAGGCTGAGCCAATCCCTGGAACTTGTCGCTGACCACGGTGAGACGGAAGTGCGATTCAGTGATGTTGTCCGATCCCCGCATAGCAGAGTGATGTGCATGCTTATGCGAGTCATTCTGAATGTCCAGTACAGCGGGATGGAGTTCTGCAGAGAGGCGCTCGGCAATGAGCCTTCCCATAGGGCCCTGCGTGCTGGTGCTCATTGTGCGTTGTAGCATTGGATGGGAGGTTTCGCTTGGCTGAGCGAGCCATTTTTCTCCCTTTCAGCACCACTCCAAACTCCAAACTCCCGATGTCAAGAGGTTTTGGGAGGCTTGGGTGCCACTTAACAACCCACCAGATTGAATTAGCGGCGAGCTCTATTTTTCATCACTACAACCATGTCGTCCATGACTCCATACGACCCTCCTATTTCCTCGGAGGGAAATAACAGCAACAAGACGGCTGCCATACAAGCTGTAAGTATCTGTTTAGAAGGACTGACTGGGCCGGAGCTGAGCAGTCCACTGCCCAGTCTGCCGATGAAACGACACAAGGAGCTAACAAGTTAGCAAATCGATGACACCGTCGGAATCATGCGGGAGAACATCAACAAGGTCGCCGAGCGTGGAGAGCGCCTTGATACGCTCCAGGATAAGACCGATAATCTGGCTGTGTCTGCCCAGGGCTTCCGAAGAGGTGCCAACCGGGTCAGAAAGCAGATGTGGTGGAAGGATATGAAGATGCGAATGTGTGTCATTGCTGGTATTATTATTATTATTGTTATTGTTATTGCTGTGCCTGTGGCTGTTCTCAAATAAATGAGAATAGGCCATCTATATTATATAGGTGTTCAATTCTATTCTAATGCTGACCTGAATGTTGAGCCTGGGTTCTGTTTGCGTTACTTGGAGGCAGGCTCAAACACAGCCAACATGTGTTTCTTGGAGCGGCGCTAAGAAAAGCCCAAAAGTGCCTTAGTCTGATACGTATACGGTGCTGAGATGTTTCTCTGGGGTTTTCATGGGTTATTGCGGTTGGCTATCAAATATCACATCTTGCGGTATCTGGTGCTGCGGCCGCTGCTGCTGTTGCGCAGCACACACTGCACAAGCCCCCATAAAGAATACACCTCGCTACTCCAGTAGCACACCACAGCCCATGATAGGCTGTATTAGTCAATTCGTGCAGATTTTTACTGGTCCGGATTATTCATTGAGTTGGTGGCCATATCTCCATACATGTAGCGTAACAGTAGCCTGCCGTCCATTGGAAATCTGGTCTAATTTTGGTTTCTACCGTCGCTATGTTTTGCAGGATTTTGCGATGAGTTGCCTATTTAGGTCGGCTGCTGCCAATCCTGTTCTGGCACCAGGGTCTACTACCCCCTGAGCTAAGCGAACAGTAACAGACAAGCAAAACCCACCCCGCGCCATGCTGTTTTGTTCGATTTTAAAAGTGATTTATACATATATTTTATCAAAATATTACGTTGTGCGCAAGTGCAATTTTCAAGCACATACCAAAGCACAGGTATAATATTTGCAACTTTTCAGAAAAACCGGACCCATACCCGCATGTTCCTTTACTTCACCAGCTCAACGATCTTCTCCAAGCTCAAACTCTTGGGTCGCTCAATGGGCAGGCCAAGAATTCGGTCCCAGATAAGCTGAGGAAGTGGTCCAAGAGCTCGGGAAACACCAAAGGTGACAGTGTAATACAGAGTTTCAGTAATGCCATAGTGATGGAACAGGACTCCAGAGGAAGAATCCACATTGGGGAAGGGGTTTTTGGTCTTGCCATGCTCAGTCAAAACTGCAGGTGCAATGTTGGAAAGGTCCTTGACAAGTTTGTAGACAGGGTCAGCAGAAACATCCGGTCGTGCATCAGCAAAGCCGATCAACGCAGCGAATCTGGGATCAGGCTGTCGCAAAACGGCATGTCCATAACCAGGAATCACCCGACCAGAGTTGAGGATGCTCCAGAGATGGCTCTGTACATCTTCAGTGGTGTAGTTCTCGGGGATGGCCTTCTTCATGTCCAACACAAATCGAAGCACTTCCTGTGCAGCCAAGCCGTGCAGAGGGCCAGCAAGACCTTGTAGACCAGCAGAGTAGGACAAATAAGGATCCGACAGGGCTGAGCCAACCAAGTGAGTTGCGTGGGCAGAGACATTTCCACCCTCGTGGTCACCGTGCAAAGCAAAGTACAGACGCAACAAGTCAACAAAGCCCTGTTCATGGCCCTTGCCCATCATGTTAGCGTAGTTGAGAGACCAATCCGCCTTGGCATCAATTGCTCCGGGAAGAGCTCCACCACCTCGATAGGTGTTCTGGTAAATCTTGGCAGCAATCTGGGGTAGTTTGGCAATAAGCTCAATGACATCGTCAAATGTGTACTCCCAGTAATCAGCCTTGGGAATTCCCCGTTCGTAGGCCTTAGCGAATACTGAGTCGTGGTTCAATGCAGAGACTGCGATGGCAAACTGGGTCATGGGATGCAGGGTCTTTGCGGGTAGGTCATCGAGCAGCTTGTTAACGAACTCAGGCAACTCTCCCTTGGCAGCCAATTCGGCACTCAATTCTCGCACCTGCTCGGTAGAAGGAACCTTTCCAGTCAGAAGGAACCACAGCATGGCCTCAGGGAGCATTTCACCACCCTCGGGGGCCTTGGGGAACAGCTCCTGGCACTCAGCAATTGTCTTGCCATGGAATCGAATACCTTCATTTGCATCAAGAACAGATCCTTCCCAGAGAAGAGCCTTCAGGCCACGCATACCTCCGAGCAGGTTTCCAACCTGAACTTCTCCAAGAGACTTGTCAGCATACTTGGTCTTGACTTCCTTAAGAAGCTCCTTCTTGGCGGGGATGACCTCCTTCAAGGTGGTCTTGAGGGACGACGCATGTCGAACACCTCGCTGTGCAGCTCTAAATACTCCTGGTCGAGAAAACATAGTTTTACCGAGACACGAAGCAAGCTGGGGGGCCGTCTTCCCCATATATATGTGTTCCCACCTGCACCGAGACTAGGCCGATGGTGGGGGAAGCACCCTTGTAGGAAGGTAGCCAGCTCCCCCACCAACCAATAAGCAGCCTTCCGAGCTAAGCCAAGATCAATATTAAAACGCTACAGCCCTTCCGTCCGGCCGATTTCTGGAGATCGCATGAAACCTGACGCATAATGGCCTGTTTTTCCGCGATTTAGGGCTGTTCGCAAGACAATGCTACCAGCCAACGTGCGGCGCCGAGACTACGCCGAGCATGAGTTGACTACCGATAATCGGCCTAACACTTGTCCATATTCTTGCAGAAAGCATGCATACATGAGTTAACTACGTGAGATCTTTCGGGCCAAAGGATTCAGATTTATTATGGCGGATTAAGGGGAATAGCCGGCTTACAATTAGGCATGTCCAGGAATCAATATTTCACCGTTGCATGCTCTGGCCACGGCAGCGCCCTAATTTCATTCCGTACACGGCTTATCTACATTTTGTCATATTTGCGCATGTGCTAGACGCCTACCATGTTGGCACGTTTAGTGGTTGTTGTATGCCTGCCACGGTGCCGCGTAAACTCAGTGTTTGATCTGTGTAATGTTGGCCCATCGGACCCCTCTACCCGATTTGTGGGGTAAAGCCCGATAACGTGTGGGGCTCGACGTTCATCAACCAACCAGGCATCACCTAACGTCATCAGAGCATTACACCCATTCTCCTACGCGATACTGCCTTGAAACACCTTCATGCTTTTTGAAAAAATATGCTACATATAAATTAACTGTTGGCTTCTAGGATTTAGCTCACTAACGATCTGTCGTATTATTGCTATGCTTGTAAAATTGATTGAGTAGCCCAAGTACTCCCCCACTGTCGATAGCACCTCCTGCAAACATGAGTGGATCTTCCTCCACTTCCTCTTTCAATGCAGACTCAAATGTACCATCACCTTCATCGCCTTCCACCAGGGGCATGGGATACTTTGATTCCTGTGCGGCTGTGACACGAGGTTGTATCGACGCCGCTAGGCCCTGGTAATGGGATCCTGACAATCCTGGATGGTAAGATGCAACACCACCTCTCGAGGGGCCATGACTCTGTTGCTGCTGCCACTTATTGTATCTACCCATGACACTGAACTCGAGCTCGTTTTCAACAGCGGGCTCTCTCTCTCGTCTTCGAAGGGGGTGTGGCCGATCTGTCTGATGGTTCTCAGAGTAGTTGTCCAGGAAATTGAAGTATGATTTCATCATCTTGCCATCTCCACTCTCCAAATTGCTGGATGCTTTGACACCTCCTATAGGTTGCTTGAAACCGCTTCGCTCGAAATTGAAAACTGCAGAACTGCAAACATAGCCCAAGCCGTCAACATGTACAGAATTTTCCCTGAAAAAGTCCACAATCCTGTCACAGGACTCAGGAAGAGAGAACCACATGATAAATGGTGCAATAATAACACTAGCAAGTTCTTTGAGTAGTAAGACGATTCTCAACTGATACAGCTTACTGAATTCGCCCTTCACATAATCCGAGTGTAACTTTCCTTCCCATTCTGATGGCAGGTAATGTGTGAACTCAACCACATATCGCATGCTTGTCTCGGGATCAAACACCAATGTCTCCGAGGGAATCATACCACGGCTAACTGCCAAGATAGTACCAAAAATTCCGATGTAGAACAGAACAGTCTTGTCTTTGGTGATCTCAAATCCTAGGAAGAGCTCAGGGTCGACTAATGAAATGATACCAAGAACTGCGGCAAAAGATCCAGCCACAAAAGCAATGAATCGAAATAGAATCACTGTCATCTCCTTTGGAAACTGATTCACATAGCGAGAAGCGGGTAAGTAACTCATGTTCAGTCTGCGTTGGAACAAATGATAGAGCTCATTGTACTCTCTCATCTTCCATTCACCATAAGGCGAATACTGTCGGGTACCAATTGCAGCAGGGTCCTTGTGATATTCGTTGAAGTACCTGAAAAAGTACAACAATGTCAGATAGACAATGATGAATGGAGCACAGAGGATGTTCATCACACCGGTAAACATAAATCGTCGTCGGAGACCTTCACTCAGTACCCTCCTATGCTGCTCCTTGAGGAATATAGGTCGAAGCTGGCCTTCACTATTAAATACAAAATCCATCACACAAAGGCCAATGTTCCACTCCAATGTTCTAGTGAAGAAATGCTTGGATTTGCGCAGATATGGAACTGGTACACTCAAATCAAGGATGTCTCTGTTGATTAGAGCAATCATGTAGTTCTCCTTGCGCATAATTCTATTGGCAACATCATGTGCATCCAATCTCTTTGATGCTCTCAGAGTGTCGCCTTGCACTGCAGCCAAGTTCCAAGTGCGCAGCTTCTTCAGTCTGCTCACCACATGTTGCCAAGAAATCGTTTGCATATCTGCGTCAGAGATATCGAGCAGATACCAAAAAAAGTCTCTCAAGTCCTGTAGCCGCTTTACATCACGAGCGTACTGGAACAATTTCATGAACCAGAACAGGGCGGTGACCCACAATAGCAGCTTGTGAAAACCAGAAACCCGCGCCATGCAACGTGGAATCTGAACATCTTCCAGGCGGCTGCTGCTTCTGATCTTAGTATAGTCAATGCAAGAGTAGAGATAAGTGGAGAAGCCCACTACGAACAATATGGTCGCCATGTTGACTATTCTTGACAACATGATGCAGTACATTCCGTTACCCAGGAAGTACGAGTATATTTCCTGCAAAAAGATGTCCAGATTTTCCACATTAGACCACTTCCACAAAGCTCGTTCTTTGGGATCGATGAGATCCAGCATGCTGGGTTGTTTGGTGCGTGGTCTAGCCCGAGATGGCTGGTTGGCTGCCTGGCGGCGACGCAAATGATTCAGCCGATTCAGTCCATTCGATAGCCCACCAGCAATGTTGCCTGGTCTGTGCGTCGTCTTACGTGAAGGCGAGTTGTTGTTGTCTTCAACCAGCAGATTCTGGGCATCGTCGGCTTCATCTTCGTCGTCGCTCTCCTGGGGGTGCCGCCAATCTACCTGTGGTGGTGATGCCGGTAATGCAATTTGACCCGCAGCAGCAGATTCCCCTTCGCTTTCGCTTTCCTTGTCCGAACCCAAAGTATCGCCTATTCCAGGTGACTCTCGAGCAATGCCATGTGTGGCCACACCTATCTGGCTCTCCTCGTCGCCCAGGTCATGTGAATGGCCAGCCCGCAGACCTTCGTCCTGTGCGGAATAGATCACAGGTTGTTCATCCAGCGATTGGTAGACACTTCCTGAGCCAAAAATGCTGGAAATGAGAGGGTTTTGGCCCCCATTCCAATTACCTGCTCGGCTCATGGTTATCGTGGTTGGCGATAAAGAGCGGCGGGATGAGCAGCTCAGGACTATCAGGTCACGTGCATAGCATTGCTTGTGGTTTCCTAGGCCCAACCCTAGTTGCCTCATTTGCGAAGAATGAGGGAACCCCGCATGTCTTGTTTTATGGACTGTGTTGAGAAGATATGAGGATATGAGGTGAGGTGAAGCTCTGGTAATATAACTGGCTTAATCTACTGTTTCAGTTGATATTCATAATTAATTGGGGTTGTTTCGTACCCAAACTTCTACTTGAAGATCTGGCAGTGGTGGGCATGTTACTGGGTTCAGCTTAAGGGGTGGTGATAGCAAGGAGATTGGACTACTGGTAGGTGCATATATCAGTTCTCTATCCCATCATTACTTATCGCTAGTGCAGGATTATATTGTCATAAAAGTTTTCAGTGTATAGTGTACGCAGTGCTATGATGCGCCATAGCGGAGATGGGCCAAAGCAGCATCTCCGCTTTTGATGCACATGCTCAAGAATATGCAGATATATTTAACTAAATTATGATACCGGTTTTGATTCCAGTACCGGCTCGCCTTGCGCATCTACGCCTGTCTTATGGCGCCGACCGTCTCGCGGCTCTTCCCGGTGAAATGTGAAGCCTAGTCCTACCAATCCTTTGAGAATGCCGGCAAGAAGCAAGCCAAGAGCCAGAGACTTATGCTTATAGCACAGTGCACCGATGATTGTCCCTAAATATATCATTACTGCATTTGTGAGTCTTTGCAAAAGAGCCCGATCTTTGTAGAACTCCATGACGTTGGGCGCAATCAATAGATCTGCCATTGGAGCAGTGATGATCATAGTGGGATAATGCGAAATCAATGATTTAGCCATAGCTATTTGAGATCCAGACAAGAAACTCAAAATTGATATATGTATAAGTGCTTGTGGACCAGATCTAGTGCTCGGGACCCATTCAAACAGTGCCGCTAGTGTGAAAAGCCCGCCAGCTTGAAGGATGTGAAGAACCATGAGCCACCACCGTCGTTTCTGGATGCCTCCGTGGTACCAATGCCACCTACCAGTGAGGAAGACGCCGACAAAAAAGAGAAAGAAGCTTACGATGCTATGCGTCATTTGCTGGTGGGCTGTGACCTTAGCAGTGTCGGTGGACGGACGCAAGTCAGCCGTGAACATTGCTAAATAGATCAGGTTTCCCGTTTGATTAGAAATAAACATGCTGAACTGGTTGAAAGACGAGCCATCAATGATTCCGGCTGCGACCGTCAAGATAGCCAGCTCTATATCGATATTGCTCACATCTATATTGTCGTACAGCCAGTGGTGCCAAAAGTGGAACCGACGCATTTTGTAGATGGGTATTGCACTTTTGATCTAGCACGATGATGCGGTACAGAAGCCTTAATGGCGCAAAACCGGGTGAAACGGACAATCGGAGTTATCCACATTTTCTTCTTCTTATAAATAATAATTATCTTTTGACATATATATATATATTTTACTAGCAGGAAAAATCTCATAAAATGTTTGCAAATTAAGAGCCTTCGAAATTATGATATTGATCTCTCCGTAACGTAAGTAGCGATTAGGCGGTTTTAAGCACCCTTGATACCAACAGACAAGCCCTTGGCTTGCCGAGCAACTGTCAGAGCAGCAATCAAAGCGGCACCTACGCCAGAACCATCTTCGGCGGGAACAATCTTCACAGGGTAGTCCTTAGGGTTGGTCTGCTCCCAGTCGAAAATTTCCTTAAGGGCTTGGGCTCCCCGCTCCTTGAAGTTGGGATACTTGTTGAAGACGGAACCATCGGCACCAGCATGGCACTCAGTCATACCGGATTTCTTGCAGATAGCAGCCACACCGCAGGCGGACAGGCGGGCGGCTCGAGTGCCAATGAGCTCAGCCAGTCGTCGGATCAACTTTCGCTCCGGGGAGGTGGTAGTAAGGCCTAGATCAGATTGGAAAATGAGGTCGACTTCGCTCAAGTTCTCGAAGGGATCCTCTTCGATTCGAGACAGAAAGGAAGAGTCAAGAGAATAGCTAGTTCGCAGCTTTGAGATGTCCTTGCCCTCAAAGATGAATCCGCCATTGTCATGTAAGTCAATGAGAACGAGACGCAAAACCTCGCCGAGGTACAGACCAGCAATCATCTTCTCGAAGGCCTGCTGACCAGGACGAGGAGATTCATCATCAATCGTGACGTCGTACTTAGTTCGAGGCAGAATCTTGTGCTCATTATCAAAGGCACCCCATTCGCAGTTGATAGCCATAGGGGTGTCAGGAGTGATATCCTCTGGAAGCTTTCCCTCCAGCTTGGGGATGTTCTTGACAACTTCATAGTAGGCTGCATTGCAACCAGTACCGAAGATACAGCCCATTTTGGTTCGGGGATCAGTATAGTTGGAAGCCACCATAGTTCCAGTAGTATCGTTGATCAGCGCCGTAATGGTAATGGGCACATTGTGCTTCTTGAGAGCGGCCTCAAACATGGGCTTAACGTCCTGGCCCTCCACACCGTCAATGTCGAAGCCCTTGGTCCATCGCTGAAGAACGCCCTTGTTGATTGCATCCTGGGAGCACGGATAAGAGAAGGTGAAACCCAAGTGGATGTTCTCCAGATCTTCGCCGTGGTTTTCGCTCAAGAAGCTCTTGAGACAAGTAGCAATATATTCCCACAATTCCTCGGAGGTTCCAGTCTTTATGTTAGGGGGCATGTGGTATTTGCTCTGGGTCACGTCAAATGCTCGGTTGCCGTCAAGGGTGATTTCGGCCACTCGCAGATTAGTGCCGCCCATGTCCAAAGCCAAAAAGGTGCCAGACTCTTTGCCAGTAGGCCAATCCATGACCCAGGTAGGGATCATGGGAATGGAGCCACCTTCCTTGGAGAGGCCCTTTTCGAGCTCGGACACAAAGTGGTCGGTAATTGCTTTCAGTTTCTTCTGGTCTACAGTGAAAATTTGTTCCAAATGAGTAATTTGATCCAGCAGATCTCGGGGAACATCTGCCATGGAACCCTACATAGTTTCAGTTAGTTTTTCCATTGTCGTTGATGTTGGATATTGGCGGTGCGGGGAAAGCAGCCAGCCAGGTGCTATCGGCCAACATCAGTCCAAACTAGCGTGCACACCGCAAACACAGTGAGATACCAGCAAAAGGGCCTCCAGCAGGAAGGACATCGCAGCATTCCTCGGGAATCGCGCGACCTCAATCAACCAGACACCACTTATCGATACTTACCTTTCGGGTAGGGGGCTTTCGGGGACCTAAATTGACCATTTTTGCGAGTTTTGGGGAGGCGATGTGTGTGTTTGATGAAGGAGCAAAAGTTTGGAAAGAGTGGAGTTTTTCCGGGCAAGTTCAGCGTGGTGCCAAAAGTGGCCGAAATCAAAGGGGCCCAACAAAACCGGCAACCGTAGATGCCATTGCGAGGTCCAAACGCTTGTATTTAAGTACATAATCCCGGCTGAGCTGTGGAATTGGCTGCTCTTCATAGAATTATACCTTTCTACTATGCTGGTTACTCTACGCTGTCTCTGGGGAGGGTAGTCCTTGTCTTCTTGGCAGCTAGCTCAGCCAGGCAGTGTGCACAGCATTTAGGCTGTATACTAATGGAACAGCCACCCCATGGACCACCAGGGAATGGAACTTTTGAGAATGGAGACAAGATTTTTTTATCAACAACTCCTCCACCGGTTATACGTGCTACATATAACCGAATCAACAAAAGAGTACACAAATCCGACAGGAAGATACGACGGGGAATTCGTTGGGCTAAGACAAGGAAGTGGAGCAACTAGACTTATTCTAACAAAATGACCGTTTCCACGCGCACCCAGGAGCTGTATGGCGGGGCCATCGAGTCAACAGTGCCCGAAGGATTTATTGATCTGAGCGATCTCAGAGAGGTGCCGGACACCCAGGAAGTGTTTGTGACCATGGAAGATGGTGCAGACGAGTCGCAAATTTTCGATCTGTTGGAGCGTATGGATGCATCTTCCGACACAGAGGCTTTGGCCAAGCATATAGCTGAACAGGCAGCTCTCAACGAGTCTGCTGAAAACTCGAGCATAGTCTATGTGCACCAGCTGGCGGGCACCGAGTACCCCAGCTACATTAGCATTGCAGTCAGTGCGGCCCGGAAATGGGGCCGTGAGAGTAACAAAGAGGTCAAACCGGTGCTTTTGGTGGTGAATGGGCTGATCCGGCTAGAGAAGGTAGAGACAGATGTTCTAATCACCTTCAACATGCCCACAGAGACAGACGAAACGTCGCTGGAAATGGCCAGAATAGTGGAGGAGCTGTCAACTCAGTCGTTGCCTCTGAGTGCATGGAATCACGTGGGAAACTACGGGATCAATCAGCGAATTGATCGTGCACTAGAGATGGTGCAGGCAGCTCAGACACAGTTCAAGGTTAAGGACTGGGGCTTGTTTGCGTAGGCACTTTTAGAGCATCACTCCACACACTGGCCCACGATGGTGCGACCCAACACCAGCACGGGCTATCCCTCACTGCCTCTTATATGTTTGGCCGTATCTGGGGCAACCAATTAGTATAGATGCGTAGCACTGGCGATGCTTAGTACCAGCAATATGCAGGTTTTCGCGCTACGGGGTGGACTGGGGTAACTCGGCGTGCTACATTTTCAGACCCGTGCAGCAGTGGAGATCAGCATGCCAGGCAAGCAGGTATCACACCAAGCTGCACCAACGAGCCAGGATGGGGGCGCATGTGACGCGGGAAGGTACCAAAGCTAATCGCGTGACTGCATGCTATTTTAAACCCGTGCAGATGCTTAAGCTTTTGGTGTGTGTTCATTCCATGGCCGATTTATTGACATTTTTTGGTCATAGACTAGTCCCGATGGAGCACATTGATCGGCATTTGCCAGTTAGGTTTTGCAGCTGACCCGGTCGGGGACGCTCCAAGCAGAGAAAAAGCTAAGAGCCCAAGTTGGATGGAGCGTATACTCTTGGCGTGGACGGATCTGCTAACACAATCGGCAATAGGGTGCAGCTGCACGGCGTGGTGGGCAACGACGCGCAATGAGCTTACGGGGGGGTTGCCTGCTGTGGAGTAGCACCAGTGGCGAAGTACAAGCGTTGCGCAAGCATGCGTCTCTCTAGGCTAAAAAAATCGGCTGTACACAATGTATATACGGTACACCAATAAATGAACATGTTAGCTCCAGTCTTAGCTCCTTCCAATTCATTCCACTGCCCAAACCAGGAGGTGTGCTCGCCAGTGATTGTGAGCACAAGAACTACGGCAGCATGCGTGTGTGCGTGGCTCTCTGCCGGGTTGGCTCACTGTTGCGGGGATCAGGTATTTTATCACCCGTCTGGGGGCAGACTCGATTAGGAAGTGAAATTGCACACCACATTATGGTCATATGCTAGTACACTACTAGCGGGAGCACCAACAGCGTGAGCGGGCCGAAAATTTTTTGAAATGAAGAGTACGGGGACTGATTTATTCAGCGTAAAAACGTCTACTGACATAATAAATGAATGAGTGTAAGAGTGAGGGGTATTTTGGCTGGCTGGCATGAAGTGTTTAGAGCAGCCATCGGCTCCGATAGCAAAAAACGCTCCAGGCCACCCGGGCCGGAAGCATTCAAGCAGTGCAGCACAGCGCAGCAGGGTTTGCTCCAGGGCAAATAAATAAGGCCACGGGCCTCTTGTATCATGCAATAGTTGGCAATGATACCCATGATATAATAGCAATAATAAAATAGTATCCAAAGAGTGTGATGTTGGGGAGGTCAAGTCTATGGGAGGGCGAGAGAGAGTTGCAATTTTGCTTAATCATTGATGGAAACTTCCTTGTCAACCTCGACAATAAACGGGTACTGAGCGTTATTGTTGACAGTGACAAACTCGTCAATAGCTCCTGGCGTGGCTGTCACGGCAAATCCCTTGATGACGGTATTGTACTCGTAGGTGATCATGGCGCCAATGTCCTTGAGACGTTGCTCCGTAGCTCGGAATATGCTGTCGGGCGTCTCCAATCCCTTTTCGAATATGACAATATACTTGGTGAGGCCAGCCGAGTCGACGGGCACCGCCATGGCAGTGCACAGCAGTGCTACAAGCACAGTTACAGAAACAGAAAAGTTCTTTAGCATGGTCGTGAGTATGGTTGGTTGTGAGCAGGTTTTTTGTACAAGTTGGGATGGAGGATCTCGGCTGTATTTTATATGGCTTGAGGCTGAGGTGAGGTATTTGACTGAAAGCAGTAGGCCCATGGAGGCAAAAGCGTTTGGGAGTAGGCAACTGCAACAGCATGAGCAATACCACGAGAGTTGGAATGTACGCTATGAACGCCGGACCATTCCACTCGGCATATGCAGTGGTAAGACGGTCCGAGTAGGAATCTTTCAGGAGTGAACAGAGAGTAGGCCTGAGCAGGCACACCCTGATAAGGTTGGGCAGCCGCAGACCGACAGTTCTGGCGGGCGAGCGAGCGAGCGAGCGAGATTTGCATCGCTCCACCTGCACACACACCTAATCGCATGTTGCTGTGGTGCAGCTATTGGGTTGGGCTACCCCGGAATGGAATCGGGTGCTAGGGGGGGAGGGAGCAGCTGCCGCTACAGACAGATGCATATGGGGCAACTGCCGGCGGGCCTCACCACGCAGCTTGTACCGGTCCAGGCACACGCCAATCGTTCCAAGCTGAGACATGGAACATTCAATTTGGGCCATTTGTGCCCCCAAAATTGACTTCCCTGCAGCCTGCATCTCCATTTAATTAGCGTGCGTGGGTGCGGATACTTGGGTAAGCACCAGACCCTCCCTCGGTCCTGCAGTGGTCATTAGTCTATATATTGTGGACGTGGCCCCCTCCGCCCTTGCGTCTACCTGCTTTGCCTGCATCTAGTCACACCGGACATTCACCGCATTGGACTGTTTTTGCATTGCAAAGGTGTTTGTTCAAGGTTGACTTTGTTTTCTTCTTTCCATCTCACGGGCTTTCTCCTACCTGGTGGCCTGTTGATCTTGTTGTTGTGTCCACCCCCCTTTTCCACAAAAAGACAACCTAAACCCTGTCGAGCCCCCCCTCCCTGCCTGCTGCAACTTATCACCACCGTACCCGTGCCCTTTGCTTGGAGATCGCCCCACTGAGTTCCCCATCAAGGAGCAGTCCACCGGTAGTGTGCATCCCCCCAATTGGGCACCTGGCTTGCCGCTTTTAAATAGAGTTCAAGGCGGGTTTCTGTGGTGGCCCATACCTTTATCCCATCTGCCTTGTCGCATATCTTCCACCTGTTCTGGGGCTGTATTGTCTCAGACACTCCTGTGCGACATTGCTGTATCTGTCTTTCTGTCTTTCGTCTAAACCGACTGGCTGGTTTAACCGAGCTCGTTACCAGACTCTGCCGGCTTCCCCCCTCCCTTCCGCTCCTTTTACTTGTGTTTCTCGTCCTTCTTTTTTAATAGCAGGATTGTACCCCCCTTGCTCTAGTTAGCTGCACTACCCCTGAAATTTCAGCAATACACACGTATTGCATTGCATCCTCGCTCTGGACACGATGGATGTCAACAGCTTGGTCTCCAGGTATGTACACACAGCCCAAAAAAAAAAAACGAGAAACAATGGTCCGGTGACACCCCGCCCGTCTTTGGAATAAACACTGGACGTCTGTCGTTGCACATATTGGTACCCTGTGCTTGGATATCTGACGCCCTGTGCACCCTCCAAGAGGGGTGGGAATATACCCCCTTGTGGTGTTTGCGCCTACTTCGTGCACTTTTTTCTAACTCATCCAACAGCCCTATAACACAGTCTCCTTTAAACAACCCTGTCGACCGTAAGTCTCTCGACTCACAACCCAGGTCGCTGTCCGTCAAGCTTCATCCTCCTACTCCTACCTCTCCAGACACCAAAAACATGGCTGTCATAGACCAGCCGGCGGCAGAGGCTGCCGGCGTCGCTACCCAAGAGGCTTCACCAACTCTTTCAGAAAACAGCTCAAAGGAACCCAACCAGACCTCGCCCAATCTCGTCACTGGTACCAGCTCTGCTGAAGACGCTGCTCCAGCTTATACCAGCTTACCCGCGGACGCTGCTGCCGAAGCTCCCAAGCACACGTCTGACGACTCTCCGTCCAAAATGTCAAAACACAAACGCATGCTGTCAACTGTCACCGAAGACCGCGAGATCAAACGGCCTGTCAACATCATCACCACTAGTATAGAGGAACAGCACCCCACTGTCCTGATCCATTCTCTTCCTGAACCCTCCAGCCCCACCCCTGAAGGTTCTAGTAGGACTTCCTCGAATGCGGCAGGTGCTGGCGGTGCTGTCGCACCCTTGCAACAAGTGCCCGAGGTCCCTGTCGGTGAAAAAGTCGATGCCACCGAGGACCACACAGCTGTCGATGCCGATTCTCCGACCAGGCAACTGCCAATTTCACCCTCCAAGGCCTCGGAACCTCCAATTGCTCTTTTGGCTTCGTCCACTATCTCATCCACATCCAGCTCCAGCAGACGGCATGCTCACATTCTGTCCGAACAACGTCGCCGTGAAAACATCAATGGCGGCTTCCAGCTACTCAAGAACTCAGTACCCTTCTGCAAAGGCACACAGGACTCCAAGGCCATGATACTTAAAAAGGCTGTTGAATACATTATGTCTTTGGAACAGGAGCTCACCCAGCTCCGGTTCCATGATGGCATGGCTGCTGCCCATCCCCATCCCCATGCTGCACCTCAGCATTCCCCCATTTCGCATGTGCCTCCTGCACACCATGCGTCTCACTACGGACCTCCTCCTCAAACGGCTAATCTTCCTCCATTGGCTGTCGACCCCCGATATGGCTCTTCATTCACATCTCACATGCCAACCCTTCCTCCTCCTCATCTCCCCGCCCCGACCCCTTCTCCCAAGATGTCTCCTTCCCATCATCCTCATCATAACCCGCATGCATCTAGTCCGAGAGCTTTACGTCCCCCTACCCCAGTTCATTCTATGTCTTCGCCTATTTCCTCTCGAACACCTGCACCGATCCATGCCCCCCCTCCTCTCCACCATGCTCTCCCCCCCCCTCATTACTCGTCGGTCGGTGGGGGATATCCCCCACCTATTGCACGTCCTACGAGTACGCCGCCGTTTCAGTCACATGGAATTTATGACTCAAGAAGAAACCATAGTGTGCCTACTACTGGCGATCGAGGGCGATACCCAGCACATCCAGGGGCCCCATGAGAGAGCGAGTAATACGTGTTGCAATGTGACGATTTTAAGTTATTTGATTTATTTTAATTTTTTGTATTGTAGTGTAATTTTTAATATGCGGGATAGCCTTCCTGGCAATAATACAGAGTTCATAGATAATCAGAGTGGCTATTATAATAATAAAACAACCTTAATGTCAAGAAAAAAACCAGAGGTGAGGAAATAATAATGCAGCTGATATAAATCAAGACAAAAAGATTGAAAAGGGATATTAATGAATATTTGTAATCTGAAGATGACGAATATTCTCTTCGGGTGGTGCGTCCCAAATGAAGGGCGTTATTGTCGGTAAAGCGGAGGAATGCTCTACCATTAGTTATTTGGGGAAATGACGTTCACAGTATCCAAAGTATACTGAAGTTGCTCGAGGAGTTCTCTTTGTTCTTCAGTGAGTTTGATTAGAGGAGGAAGCTCCACATTTCTGGGTGTTATAACGATTTTTAGCGGTACAGTTCCAATGTGATTTGAATCAACAGTTCGAATAAGCGTCAGTCGACGATCAACATCAGACATATCCTCCGACATGACGGGAGTTAAATCAACCGAAGAGCTCTTTTCCACATCATTTGTTGTACCAGCAGGAACAACCTTTTGCAGGTTGGCCGGAGTCCAAAAATACATGGGGTAAATGAGAGCAATGTTGTTCATTAACAACCCCACGCTGATAAAAACCACTGCGATGGCCAACTGCAGAGGCAGATACCACCAGCCAAGTGCTCTGACTTCAGCGTCCACAAGCGGCAGCATGGCAGCAGCACCTCCAGGAGGATGGACTGTCTTGGTGACCATCATAACCACCGAGGAAATGGAGGTAGCAAGTGCACCACCAACCCAGAGGTGTTCCTTAGAACCGCCGCCGAGTTCAAACAACTTCAGAATGATTACCCCAACAAGAGAGGACAGAAATGTACCGAACAGTGTGTTTCTAGGCTGCGCCAAGGGAGCACGAACGGCGTTGAAGACGAGAATACTACCGGCAGCCCAAGAAGGCACTAGTACGGGGACATGATGGGCTTTGAAGGCACCACCATACTTGCACATACACATGGTGACAATCAAGCCAGTAAAGGTATTGATGAGGATCCAAAAATTTGTCCAAAAATACCCAAATCGACCTTTGATTACTGGGGTCAAGGTGTCCGTAAGTGAATCGTCGTCTGGGGCACGATGGCCAAGCCAACGGGAGGCCCACAAAGGCAAACGGTCGAGCCTATTGGCAGGCACGAACGGGTTTAAGTATCTATCAATATCAAACATGCTGGTATCCCGTATTATTATGCTTGGTTTACTGTTCGACATGGTACTCAGGCGGGGTTATATATACAAGGAAATGATGAATCCAAGCCGCACCAAACGGGATGTCGCCGCACAACCGGCAGGTTTCGGTAAGTGCGAGGGAGATATGATAGGGCACACTCAGCGGAAAAATACTCCATTGTGATTGAAAACCAATTAGTCTCAAGCCGTTTGCTTTGCGAGGCAAATATGTACGAGATAATTTTATTCTCAGATAATACAAGATAAAAATTTTATTTGTCAATGTAATTCTGTAGACTCAGACTTCATCCAACACATTGCATCATCGAGCTTCTTTACACAGTAGATGCCCATTCACGAAACACACTAACGGCCAATTCACCAGTCTCGCCCAATACCCGTCTCGGTGCCAGCACCCCGAGAGCTCCACTGCCACCAGCATGAAGCATCAGTGCGGCTTCTCCCATTCTCTCCAAAAGGGTGCTATTGGTATGAGTTTGCTGAACCCTATCGTAGGATACGAGCCGCACAGGTTGTCGGTGATTTGAAACCATCTTGCCGAGATCGCATGATCCGACAGTGACAGCCGTCAGCGGCGCCGATGAGCTACTTAGCTGGAAATATCCACTAGGGGCGATTGAAGAAACTAGTTTCTGTAAATGCACTGCCTCAAGGGCTTCAAACGGCTCATAGCCTCCGTAATTTTCGCTACACGGAGAGACGGACAAAGTGTTGGATTTGCTGCGGGGATGCACAGGTACTTCAGTACTAGCAATGTTCGTAGCCGTTCCAAAGCTATGCTCGATGTCTATGCCTGAGCATGCCAGGACACCAGTGGGCTGGCGGTTTTTGCGCCAGAGACGGTCGTGCTCCCAGGTGTATGCGTAGCCATCAGGGTTCATAAGCGGAACAAAGTAGACCGCTGTGTCGACCAAAACCCCTCGTTTAGTCTGCTCGAATTCGCGAGCGATTGAATTCATGACAAATAGCGCATTTGAGACCGATAGCCAGTCTCTTCCTTGGAAGCCGCCAGTGACGACAATGCTGCTTTTGGCTACAGCGGGGCTAGGCCCTAATCGGACCATGCGCAGTTCTCTTTTCTCATGAGTGATCCCAATACACTCTCCAGCTGCGAACGCAGAGTAGCGAGCCTCAAAATTGTCTAGCCATTCAACAATGTCAGAGAGATCCCTGTAGTCTTCGAAAAGGCCATTGAGGCCCAGGTCCTTGCTGGTGAGCGCACCATGCCGCAATGGGTAGCTGCTGAACACCGACCGCTGGATGTCGTCGACCACTTCTTCATAGTGCTTGCGCATGCTCTTTGGAAGCAGCCGCAGAAAATCCGGGAGACGTCTCCGGCCGATGCGCACAGTGGCATAGTTAGTGTCCATTTCCCAGATATCAAGCATCAGGGTCTCTGAAGCGAATCTCAGTTTATCCTGTTCTTTGGCACTGGCAAAGTTGAAACGGAAAAGAGACTCGTCCTCATACTGGCCGACATCTACAGAAAAAGAGCCAGGACGGGCGCCGCCGCCGTAATCATAGCCATGTTCAGCATCCACCAGCAGATGCTGCTGCTGGGCCCGATGCCCAAATGGGAACTGCAGTCCCTTGAACAGGTTTGTCCATAATCCACTGTGATCTCCAGCAGCCATATGTTCGTCCGCTGCAACAGAATTGGAATCTGGAGCTGGACTGGCGGCGCTCAAGAGAGCATTTGCAGTTGAAAATGCCTGCAAGTATACCAAAGATGGCTCTGCTGCGGCTGCCGTGAAGGTACACACCGCTAGTATCAATGCAGCTAGCTTCATTTCTGCGCAGAAGCTGTTGAGCTGTGCTGAGCTGGCTCGAAATCTCAAGCGCACCTGATGATTTCCCCCAGATGTAGTGCTGCCGACTGACTGCTGGTTGGGTGGGTAGATCGCCGGGCCGTGCGCCTCAAGTTTTTGCTGCTGCGGTTTACCCCTTCGCCCGCTGCTTAACAATAGTTCCCCATTAGGACTCACCGGTAACACATCAAACTTGGACACCACTGTCTCGCAGCAACGATCTGATCTGAATTGATACCAGCCTCAGTTCCTATGTCCCCTGGGGTAATTCAATCATAGCTGGAGGTGTGACTCGAGAGATGGCCGTTACACTGAACTAAATGACAGCGACGACAAGCTGTAGTCGCATGGGCACGATACTATTTTCACGAGAAGTGTCAAGAAGCACCCATGAGTGCAAAGGTACAAAGTGCTGTTATTTTACTTCAGATATTGGCTAATGAGATTTTTTTTCACTCAGATATGTAACGGCTGGTGTTAAATACTAATGCAATGGTCTCTCATTAGCTTCCTTTGCACGAGTAGTGTGCCTTCGTTTTTGTGCTCTACGACTTTGTCACTTTATTTGACAGCTGCGCCGAAGGCTTTCCGGCGATCGAGCCGTCGTGTTCACTTTCCAGTGAAAGTCAAAGCTGCGTTCTTTGCAAAAAGTCAAACAGGGGAAGCATGGGGTGAAAAAAAGTGTGGGGTAAAGTAGGTTCACCAGCTCTCTGCGGAAAATCTCCTTCTAGACTATGCCCTCCGAGGTCAACTGGGCCTTGTGCCAACTGGCGGGACTATTTCACCCCGGCCAGCAACCTACCATGGCCTGAAACCGTTGGGACGCATTTGCCAGCCATATCTATGAGCTTAAAGACTTGGGTAGGCCCATTGCAGCTTACAAATACGCGCGGCCACCGAACCCCGCTCTCGGCACTTTGACAATATTTCGTCCTCAGCCGCACAATCAAATACGCTATATAGTCTAGGCACATCACCACATCCACCACCTGCATCGTTTTCACTCTCACACCGCAGGGACGATACAGTACAGCTTTGAATAATAGAAAAAAACAGAAAAATGGTTGCCGAAAACTTGTTCAGATCCATCAAGGTCGGAAACATGGATCTATCCAACAGAAACGTGTTGGCTCCTCTCACTCGTTTCAGAGCTACAACGTCCCAGGTGCCTACTGATCTCATGGTAGAGCATTATCGACAGCGTGCAGAGGCCAGTCCTGGCACTCTGCTGATTGCTGAGGCTACATTAGTTAACCAGACCAGTGGTTTCTATGCACCTACCACCCCAGGAGTTTTCAATAAAGAGCAGATTGCAGCTTGGAGGAAGGTCACAGACGCCGTCCATAAATACGACGGCAAGTTTTTCATCCAACTGTGGATGCTTGGTCGAGCTAGTAGCTACGAGTACAACAAGTCTCGTGGTGTCGATTATGTGTCTGCTTCTTCTCACCTTGCTCCCAAAACTGCAGTAACCAAGCAGCCTCATCATACTCGAGCCCTGACTGTTGCTGAGATTCGACAGTATGTCAAGGATTATGCCCAGGGTGCTAAGAATGCAATCGAGGCCGGGGCAGATGGTGTTGAAATCCACGGTGCCCATGGCTATTTGGTAAACCAGTTTTTGGACCCTTTCTGTAACACTCGAACGGATGAGTATGGTGGATCCATTGAGAACAGGGCCCGGTTCCTGCTCGAAATTGTTGATGCCATGATTGAAGCAGTCGGAGCCGAGCGAGTAGCCGTGCGATTTTCTCCCTGGCTGAACACCCCCATTGCTGCGTACGATCTTTCACCTATTCCCCAGTTTTCCTATGTTCTCAATGAGCTGGAAAGACGTGCTGTTGCTGGCAACAGACTTGCCTACATCCATGTGGTAGAGCCTAGAGTGACTGGTACTGAAGACACCAAGAAGGAGAAGATTGTTGGCTCCAACGAAGTCTGGATCCGTCTCTTGTGGAAGGGCATCATTATCAGAGCTGGAGGTATGACTCGAGAACTCGCTACCCAGTTCACGGAGGACGACGATAAGGTTTTGATTGCATGGGGCCGATACTATACCAGCAATGTTGATTTGCCTGAGAAGGTTAAGGAGAACAAGGAGTTCAAAAAGTATTATAGAAAGTACTTTTATACCTCCTCAGATGAGGGCTACAATGACTTCAGCAAGCTGTAGTTAAGTTGGAAAGACAAAGATAATCTGTTTTGCTAATGGAAGGGGAGAAGCTGAGTTCTTTTCATATCCGTCTACCAGGCTGACTAATGCTCACTGCCTCTCTAAAGAAATGCCGATACTTTCCTCAAGCGTTCAAGAGAAATTTTTTCAGCTCAGCTGGAATAAATCTTTTCTTATTCTATTCCGTGTTCTGCTACAATTCCTACCCAATGCAGCCAGCAACAACAGGCTTCTTATCTCTTTCTTTCGAGAATAAGTATCGGCCAGCACGTCCGAGAGAGGAGAGTTGAAGACCAAGCTACGTTAGAAGTATATTTGGATAGACAATCTTTATTATGGAAAATCATTTGCTATACCACTAACCTGGAAGCCAACTAAGAGCCTGCTGGCAGCTATTTTACCGTCTGGTCAGGCAATGGGATCGCCAGTGCGAGGTTTACATGCAACAATACCCACCTGATGCTTACAAATATTACAAATCAAATCACACAATCAACACGCTTGCCGCGTGCGTTGTAGATCGTATTCAGCCGTACAATGTCGTCACCTGTATATAGGACCCGAGTTCAGCGTGCTGTATCTCACATAGCATTCTTTAGGATCCCTGCTTATTGAGGAAGCTAAATACAGATAGACCAGATGGCTACTGGAAACCTATTCAAACCCATCCAGGTGGGAAACGTCCATCTTTCCAACAGAAATGCGCTGGCCCCTCTCACTCGTTTGCGGGCATCGGCATCCCAGGCTCCCACCGACCTTATGGTCGAGCACTATCGACAGCGTGCTGAAGCCACCCCTGGTACTTTACTGATTGCGGAAGCTACTCTTGTAAATCGTGCAAGTGGACTTTACTCACCTACTTCTCCCGGAATTATCACAAATGAACAAATTGCTGCCTGGAAGAAGCTTACAGATGCGGTCCATAAGTATGATTCCAAGATATTCATCCAGCTGTGGATGCTCGGTCGCAAAGCCAACTATGAATATACCAAGGAACAAGGCCTGGATTTTGTGTCTGCCAGCTCTCATATTGTTCCGAATAGTACACCAGATAGTCCGCCTCACGTGGCCCGTGCATTGACCGTGGCTGAGATTAAGCAGATTGTCAAAGACCATGCGCAGGCGGCTAAGAATGCTGTTGAGGCTGGCGCTGACGGTGTTGAAATCCACGGTGCCCATGGCTATTTGGTAAACCAGTTTTTGGACCCTTTCTGTAACACTCGAACGGATGAATATGGTGGATCCATTGAGAACAGGGCTCGGTTCCTACTGGAGATAGTTGATGCGACGATTGAAGCAGTTGGAGCTGAGCGAGTGGCCGTGCGATTTTCTCCCTGGCTGAACACCCCCATTGCTGCGTACGATCTTTCACCTATTCCCCAGTTTTCCTATGTTCTCAATGAGCTGGAAAGACGTGCTGTTGCTGGCAACAGATTGGCTTACATTCATGTCGTTGAGCCTAGAGTGGTTGGCTGGGAAGATGCCAAAGAGGACAGTATTATCGGCTCCAATGAAGTCTGGATCCGTCTCTTGTGGAAGGGTATCATTATCAGAGCCGGAGGAATTACTAGAGAACTTGCTAAAAAGTTTACGGAGAATGATGATAAGGTTTTAGTTGCGTGGGGACGATACTACACTAGCAACGTCGATTTACCTGTGAAAGTCAAGGAGAACAAGGAGTTTAAGAAGTACTATCGAAAGTACTTTTACTCCTCGTCAGATGAGGGCTATAACGATTTTACAAATCTATAAAGCGTAGCCGTCTGTGATATTTGCTAATAAATAATGCTGCAATACGAAAGGCACAACTATCGCTAACATAGTCTCATCGACTGTAAGCCGGTACTATGCTTCCTTCCATAATTTATCCATATATCACTGCATTTCCAAATATCGTCATATTGTTTTATATACCCCATTAACTGAAGTATCTAGGCTCATCAAACACATGATATCGGTGACCTCTAACACCTTCGCCACGGAAGAGAGCAGGGAATCTTCGACCCTCAGGTACCTGACTTTCATCAATTCGATTGTTACTGGACGACTCGGGGTCAACTTCGCTGTCATCAATAACAAACTTACCGACCTGGATCTCAGTATCGGTGATGGTAGATCGAGAAACTCTCGCATAACCGGTTCGCTTGATATGCTTGTACAAAATGTACTCACACCATCGATCCCAGTCTGATGGGTCAATATCACTCATTCCCGAGTGCTCACTAACATAGGTGTTGTAATTACCCTTGAGAGGAGTTGTGACAAGGTATGAAAGCAGAACGAGGGGATTGGAAGACGAACCCATAATGTCTGCAACACCCAGAGACTGAAGACGTCGATCCTCTACATCCTCTTCCTGACCAGAGTGGAACACCACAACATCAACATTCTTGCCATACACATCCAGAGTTGCATGAATGGCAGGTGCTAACTCTCCAACCGGAGAAGGAAGCAAATGATGTGTGGAGTTGAGAATGGGAAATTTGGATAGCAAGCAACAACCCCAAGTGTGTTTGTTTGGACCTGGGCCAAAGTCAGCATAGTAGCCCAATTCCTCAGCAATTTCCTGAGTCAAGTCTCGGAAACCCATAATAGCTCGCTGGGTGTCCGACTCAAGGAAACCAATAACATCAATCTCCAACTCATTGATGACATTGGCCATTCGCTTCTCACTACCCCACATGTCATTATCAAGTCCAAAGTGAATAGTCCAAATACCAGCGGTCATGATCTTGTCCTCAGCATGGTAAGGCTTGGGAGCATCTCGGTGGAACCGCTGAACAGAGATGGCCGAAGAGAGAGTGAGGAGGATGACCAGTACAAGGACGAGCTTCTGTCTGAAGCGAGTAAGGAGAGCAGTCTCAGATGATGAGCTGTTCTTGCCTTTGATTCCACCAAGGGCTTTTCCTCCTCCGTAGAGAAGAGAGATGCCAATAAAAGATTGCTGTATGATCAACAGAATATCACTTCTCTCTCGCAGAACATGACCAAAAGGAACGAAAGCATATGCCACCACATAGACGTGCATGATGTAGACAACACAGAGGATAAGGAAACCAGTACCAAAAGTCTTGCCTGGGCCGTGACGACCAGCGTTTTCCAGAATCTTGGGGGTTACAGCAGTGAGCTGCAAAGCGCAGGCTAAGCCACCAACATAACCGGTCCACTCGTTAAAGCTGTACAAGACAGCAGCGCCGATGGATCCAATAATAAAGAAAAGAAGAGAGCCAGAGAAACTGGGTGCATAAACTCCAAGATAGGCACCAGCACCCATAACAGCAATGGTAATAATTCCACCATGAGGAACAGGTAGAGGACCCCGGACGGGATAACCATCCCAAACCCAGAGAGTAAGGGTAGTGGAGTCGCAAAGGAGCTGGTGGAGACCAAAAATCAGACCAGTAACACCAAGTGCAGCAGCGAAGCTAGAGCCACCAGTAGCTCTCTTAGAGTGGAACCTGGACTTAGTTGTGGTAGAGAACAGACCAAAAGTCAGAGCCAAGATCAGACCCAGGTTATTCCAACCACCGTTCTCAGCGTGCATGATGGGCCACAAAGGATTGTTAGTCCAAAACGCAAGTTTGGCAATGGAAGAGAGAATGAGACCAAGGGTAAATGAAGTACCCTGATAAATAACGGGCAAAGAAGAAGCAGCATTGGCAGCAGTGTAAAACTGCAAAGCCAACGCAACAGCATGCCATCCAGCACCAAAGCCAGTAATAAGGAGTCGAGGAACAGGGTTGACCCAGAAGTAAGCACTAATGGAAAGAGAGCCAAGCCACAGAACGATTTGATAGTACTGAGTGAGGAAGTTACGCAAGGGTGAAATTCCAAGAATAAATGGCAAAGACAGAGCAAACAGGATTGCCTCGTAGCCGGAGATATCCATAGCCCACAGGGGGAAGTGCCAGATGAGTAGAGGCAGGGCAGTGACTGCAGTCCAAAAGAAGAATCCATTGGCAATGGCTACGGTAAAAGAGAACCAGTTGAAGGTGTCAAGCTTCTTTACAGAAGCGGCACCATCACCGAGGCCCTTTTCAGTGTTGATGGTAGATAGAGAGACACCCTTGACGTCGACAATCTGGATCTGCAGGTAGCTAAAGTCAAGAGCTGTAACGGCATCAAAAGCCAGATCAAGGACGATTAGAGCCCACTCGAAGAAAGCATATGTGGTATAAGCACCGGCAATTCGGTGGACCTTATGCTGAATAAAGAAATAGATGAGGGGGACGAGTGTGCCGAAGAAAGAGAAAGCAAACAGCTTTCGATACTTGAGAGCCTTGGCATGGTCTGCAGGGGTGGTAATGATTCGTCCTGCAGTCCAGGGAAGAGTCAGAACCAGGTAAGAGATCATGAAGATGTCGTGCCAGTCGTGGTCATCGGTGGAGGTGACATAGGTCCAACCACCGCAGGTAAAGGTTCGCAACAATCCGCAGACCAGCAGCACCTTGGGCCAGGTGGAGTTGGGGGCATTGGTGAGCAAGTAGGTGAAGAAGACCAGGATAAATCTGGGACCCGAGGTTACAGCAATAAACAGCTGAAACACAGATCGTTCTGGGAATCTGTCGCCAATTGTGGCAGACACCGACGGGAACCACTCATCAGGGTATCCAAAGTGTTCGTTTTCTACAATTTTTGTGTAGTGCAGAGCGACACCTACGACAAGAGCACCCAGAAAGGCGACTGGGAAGTTAGTGACGCTGAAATTACGCGAGTTGGCAGATGAATTGGGTGTGCAGAGTGCGAGATCAGGCCCCTTAATGACTGAGAGCAGCAGCGGCCTCGGCTCCTCATTTCCAAGAGGGATACAGTACTGGCGGCACCAACAATGCCAATTTCTGCGATTTCAGGTTTGATACATACTCGCAGCAGCCACAGTATGTGCGTAGCTGATCCAAGAACCACTGATCTTGACCAGCGCTGTGCCGGGCTTGACACGCTTCTGAACAGTTGACATTGTGGAGGTGGGAAAGAACACGAGAGGTTTGGCGAAAAATACAGTTGGCATCGGGAAAGGCGATGCGGAGTAGGCGCATCATTAGCGTTGGAGAGAGCCAACACGAGCCCAGCCAAGCACCGCCCAAATACCGCAGCAGGCAGCCAACCAGCTATTCTAGGGAGATCCATTGTATTACACCGTTACCATTTCTATTTACATACTACGTCTACACATGGAACTCGTCCAGCTCGACATCGTCCTCTGTGAGCTGGTGCTCCGGAGCCCCTCCAGTCTCCTGGCCAACCTGGGCATACGAGGAAGACTCGCTAGAGGCCGGGGCCCGCTTGCGCAGGAGCGACTGAGCCAACAGGGTGCCCAGCTCGCCGAAGATCAGAAGTAGGAAGATTGAGATTCCAATGAAGTCGCTCTTGGTGTACAGCAGCGAATACACTATTAGTGAGCAAAACGACCCCACACTCTGCACCAGCAGACACAAGGGCATAAATGCACCAAACGACGAGTTGAGAGAAAGATCGCGGGCAACGGGCAGCAGCCACAGAGCTGCAATGAACACCACTGCTCCCCCCAGCCCAATGATGGCCAGAAAAACCGTGCGCAGAGGTCCCTCAAGGACTGCAAACAAAATAAACCCGAACACTAGCACTGCAATAAGACCGGCTGATCCGTACACAAACAGTCGCTGAACAGGATCAACCAAAGAGTTGAGCAACTTGGCTCTCCAGTCGCCGGTGCTCACAGTGTTGTAATAAATCTGCTGGTACCAACAGGCCAAGCTCAGAACGAACACCAGCAGCCATTCTACTGGCAATGCAATCAGGTCTTTTCTCATTTCCAAAAAGTACAGGCCAAGCATGGCTCCTGAAAACGCCCACAGCAGCCACAGCAGCCATGGCACTGGGCTTCCGCCAGAGCTTTTGCGCTTGGACCCATTGTCCAGCTGCACCATCAGCGGGAATAGCGTTGGCAGCAGTGCCACGATGCCCAATATCAAACCTGCGACATCCATTGCTGTTTGGCTCTTATTGCAAAAGGGTAGAAAGTTGGGTGGTGGTTAGGATTATTTCGGAGAGGGGAGTACCGTTTAGGGATTCTACATCTGATATCTCTGACGTTGCACTTCCACTTTGGGATCAGACAACAGTCACGGACCAGCATGACGGTCCTCTGCGTGATACTTAGCAGCGGCGTACTTCTTTTTAAGACCGGATAACCCGTCTATATATAGAGGTACACAGTATTGTGTCTCTTAGCTCATTATCTAGCTGTAACTATCACAGTATCACTTCAAGTTGGCGATGTGTTGCTATGCTGTACTTCAGAAAGGCTGGTTGGCTGAGCCGCACACAGCACGGCGTCCTTTTGGCATATATAGCATGTTCCCCTCCCCCGCAAAAAAAAACACAGTGATGCCAGCCATAGTTATGTGGTAATTCCATCGCTCTACTTTGAAGAATCCCCGCACTATTTCGCAGATAGAGTATTGCGCGCCTCGCCGTCAGGGCGCACGCGCCTGATTTTCCTCCACCAATAGACCTCAACTGGCACTTGGGCCATTTTACCGCCGCACCGAATTAGGCATGCTACTCCGATATCTCTCGGCTTGAACTGCCTTTACTAGCTGCTGAGCGAAGGTTGCGACCGACTATAAAACCAGATAAGACAGACCCATCCGTCGTCCCTGTAGTTTTTCCAGCTATTATTTGATCTGATTCAAGTCATCATGAAATTTAGCCTGATTACTCTTGCTACCCTGCTCGTCTCCGCAGCCTCTGCTGCGTCCAAGGCTCAGTTGCAGGAACTCGACGATAAGTGGGGCCTTGACTGGCCCTTTAGTGGTATTGCTACTTTTGCTCATCTAGATGCCGACAAGTGCTTGCTTCATCCTGATACTAGTTTTGACATTGCGTTGGTTGGAGTTCCGTTTGACACCGCTGTATCGTACCGATCTGGTGCTCGGCTGGGTCCTCGAGCCATTCGAGACGCTTCTCAGCGACAGTCCTCGCTCAGGGGTTTCAACGCTAGAGCTGGCATTAATCCTTACCAGGACTGGGCCAAGGTTATTGATTGCAATGACATTCCTGTCACTCCCATTGACAATAAGCTTGCTTTGCGTCAAATGACAGAGGGCTATGGCGAGCTGCTTAAGCGACCCACTGCCAATAAGAACCTCAAGGTTCCTCGTCTCGTTAGTCTGGGAGGTGATCACTCCATTGTGCTTCCTGCTTTGCGAGCCCTCAAAGATATTTGGGGACCTATTACAGTGATCCATTTTGATGCCCATTTGGATACCTGGTTGCCTAACAAGTATCCTTCTACCTGGGAAACCGAGCCTGGTGCCAATCACTTCACTCACGGAACTATGTTCTGGATGGCTCACCAGGAAGGATTGCTGGCAAATGACAGTTGTATTCATGCTGGTCTGCGAACCAGACTCTCTGGTATCGATTTCGGTGACTACGAAGAGGATGAGAAGCAGGGCTTTGCTCGAATTGCCTCTGATGATATGATGACAAAAGGACCCGAGGGAATTGCCGCTGAGATTCTAGAGAGAGTTCCCAAGGATGTCCCTGTATACATTTCCGTCGATATTGATGTTATCGACCCTGGCCTGGCACCCGGAACTGGCACTCCTGAGGCCGGTGGATGGCTGACTCGAGAGCTCATCTCTGTCATTCGAAAGCTTGACGGCTTGAACCTGATTGGTGCAGATATTGTCGAGGTTTCTCCTGGCTACGATCATGCTGAAATCACTGCTCTGGCTGGAGCTCAGGTTGCCTACGAGCTTATCACCAACATGGTTATCAATGGTCCTGTTAAGTCAGAGACTTCCCAGCAAATCAAGGATGAGCTGTAATGTCATCAGAAATAACCACTGATATCATCATCTAATGACAGAAGTTCCGCAGAAATTCTCTGTAATACGTGATGAAAAAAATAGCATGTATATAACCAAAAAAATACATTCATTCATTGTGAAGATCATCAGAATCGGCAACTTGCACTTAGTTTACCGTTCTTGGGCCAAACTAATACACAAACAATCACCACCAAATAATTTAATTGTTATATAGTTAATTAGCTCGATAGACCTCTCAACGAGAATTCAACACATCTAGATATTGAAATAGTTTTGCTAACTGCAGGATCAGCCGAAAAGCCACTAGGGAAAATTATGCCTTTTCAGCCCAAACAACGTGCACACCAACAGCTCCATTTAAATATTTTCCGTCAACAATGTCGCTATCCTTGACAGCCTTCTCAAAGGTTTCATATATGTCCTTTCGCAGCTTCTCTTTCTTGTCATCAGGCAGCTCAGTAATGTATGATCGGCTCAGCCAATAGCCCCAAACAAATTCAGGAGTAGCAGGTACCTGCCTAGTAGAGTGCAGATGCTTGTCACCAAATGGAGTCTTGAAATAGCTCTGGTTTTCAAAACTCTTGGACCATTTGTCATGTCGGTACTGGGGAACGTTTAAATCGTAGGTCCACACTTTCTCAGTAATGACCTTTTGCCAATTGTCCTTGGGCAAGTTCTCCACATCGTCATAATTCCAAATCAGACCAATTTTTCCACCGGGTTTGAGAACTCGGGCAATTTCCTTGAGGCTGCGGTGGTCAGCAAACCAGTGGAATGCTTGAGCAATAATGACGGCATCAGCATACTCGTCAGGCAACGGGATATCGTAAGAGGATCCTTCCTTGTAGGGAATATCCGGGAAATTCTTCGCAAAAGATTCATTCATACCAGAGGATGGCTCTACTGCAATAATGTCGTAACCTTTACCAACGATTGACTTGGTGAATTTGCCTGTTCCTGAAGCAAGCTCAATGACCTTTGATCCGGACTTGAGGTTGAGCTCCTGCTCCAAGGTAGCAACAGCTTGTGGGGCGAATCCAGGCCTTACCTTGTCATAAAGGTCATGATTTGAGTTGAAAGAGGTCAAAGAAGTGTTATTTACACTCATTATTAGTACTGGATGGTGAAAAGTAGAGTTTGATTTGGACTCCGCCGGCCCTTCATATAATTGTTAGTGGGGGTTGTTGGGTTTATGCCGAGAATCGGGGCTGATGATCCAAACATCTTGCGCAACATATGCAGGAGCCAGATCTGAACACATGACTATGAGGCATGTAGAGCTCTGGACTAGGCAATTTTATGTTGAGGCATATTTTAAATATTGAGGCATATTCTAAATAGGAAATAACAAAGAAGGGTTAACTGGAGCGCAGATAATGAGAGGCTCTCACAGTCAATCACAGGGATGATCATTGGGGGAACTCTTTCACGTCGGTGAAACTGTGCCCAGCTGGAGCTGCAGGAGGGCGTAAATACAAGATAAGACCTGAATTGAGAACTATATAATATAAATCAATACAAGGATCCATTTAGTAAGACATGCTCTCAGAGATGATGGTTCGAAGAGAAGCTCGTACTCGTTCATCAGTGGAGGAATGTACTTGTGGAGCAAGGTTCAGAACTCGTCGTTGAGGAAGAGCGCCCTCAACCAACATGTCAATGTCGCTCTCCGCATAGCCCAGATCCTTGAGTCCTCGGGGTTGCTTGCTTCCCAGCTTGTTGTGCAAGAAGTCCATCAGAGTCTCAGACAACAGCTCGCCAGCAGATTCTCGCTTGACGTTTGAAATATCAGCACCCAGGGCTTCGGCTGCCTGCAAATGTCGTTCAGGAGATGAAGCACCGGTAAATTTGAACACAGCAGGGGACGTGATAGCTACCGAGACACCATGAGGGATAATAGGGTGGCCGGCCATCTCATAGCCATGATGAAGATATCCAGGGTTCTGGGAAGAAATGGGATAAGAAATACCATGGCAGAGATGAACGCCAGCGTTACCAAAACCAATACCAGCAAGAGTAGCAGCTAAAAGTGTTTGTTCCTGAGCCTCAAAGTCATCAGGGTCTCGAACGGACCTGGGCAGATACTTGGCGACCATTCGCAGAGCAGCGAGAGAGAAAATATCCGAAATAGGATTTGCGCCCTGATAAGCAGGTCTCAAAATAGGGTCCTTGGGTCGAGGCGTTCGCTCATTGTAAGGAATGGCAGTGTAGCTCTCCAAGGAATGACACAGCACATCGAGGCCAGAGGAGGCTTTAACCGAGGCTGGCATTGTCTTGGTGTTCAGAGGATCTACAATTCCCAGAGTAGGTTTAAGGGCCCGAGATGCAATGCCTGTTTTGGAGTGGACTGAGGTGAGATCAAAGATGGCAGTACCCGTAGTCTCACTACCAGTACCAGCAGTTGTAGGAATGGCAATCAATGGCTTCAAAGCTCGAGCAATGGGCAGGCCCTTCCCAATGGGAGCATTGACAAAGTCGAGCAGATCTGCCTCTGGGTATGCCTGGAAAAGATTTGCGATTTTGGCAGTATCCATAACCGAGCCTCCGCCTACAGCCAAGTAGGCATCGGGCTGGGCTTTTCTAGCCCACTCCATGGCGTCCTTAACACCGTAGTCCTTGGGTTCAACTATGACATCGCTATAGATCTCGTAATTGATTCCATGCTGGTCGAGAGACTTGAGGGCAGTCTTCGCCGGGGCCAGGCCGAGTATATTGTTGTCGGTGAACACAGCAACCTTCTTGGCTTGAAGATGCTTGAAATCGAAACCGACCTCGGCCGTGGCCCCAGGACCATATCTGATATTGCTAGCAGCCATTTCAAAGGCGTACTCTTTTTCAGGGGCCTGGACCTCCTGCGACATGGCTCGGAAGACCTTACCTAGACTAGCAGGGGACAGGGCCGAGCGGGCATTCTTACAGCCGTGACAGGGACAAGCAGCTCCATGGTTCTGGATGAAGGACAAAACGTGCCTGGCAGTATTTTGTTTATTTTGAAGTACTCGGATGCTCATTTGTATTGGGGACAAACGCTGAAAGTGAGATGGTAAAAATGTAGTGGGTTGGAGTATAAGTTGAATAGCGGCCGGTTCAGGCAGATCAGGGCATGGCCCGTCGGTTTAGGCTCCCTGACCCTTTTTTCTTGCTTGTGTGGGGTATGACGGGCCGGCGGCGGCTGCAGACGGCCCCCCCGCGCGCTGGCCCTCGCTGGCTGATCACAGGTGGGGTGGGGCGGCGGCAATATGGGAGGGAGCGGCCGCTGTTATCGGTGGAGCCCACCCAGATTCCCAACGGGGGAGTTACCGGATTTGTATAGTTGATTGCATCTGATAAATAATGGCGCACCCACCGAACTGCCCAACCGAGCCCACACTAACAGACAGGCTGACCCGGTAAGCATTACGTTATTCTTACGCTTGGTTGGGGGGGGACCTTGCTCGGCCCGGACCAGAGCCAACCAGCCAGAGTGCATGGTGGTGGTCCTCGGCCAGACCAGACTCGATTCAGGAAAACGGCCAGCAATTGGCATGGTTTATGCAGCTGAACTTGGTTCATGCACCGGTAGTAGTGCGTTCGGCTGGTTCATGTGGGTTTATCAGAGGTGGGGTGGGAAGGGCCTTGCGGTGTGCTGGTATAGTATTGGGTGCCTTTCCCTAAGAGACACATGGTCAGCTTGCATGCATGATCCAGGTTGCAGTAGAGTTTCTCCGTCCGTCCCACCCACCACTTTGCGTATCTGCCAACCATGTACAGAAGTATCGCAAGAGCAGCGGGAACTGGGGAAACAGGAGGCTCTGGTGGACTTGTGACCAAGCTGAAGGCTGTGCTGGTGGCCTCGCCAGAACGAACCATGCTTGGTGCAGTACTGGCGGCCGTTACGGTGGGAGGTCTGTTATCCTTGGCCAACTGCCCCGTCCCCAGACTGTCGTCCACGGCCATGCCAGAGGGCCTAATCAGCAAGATCGGCTGGGTACTGGCACATGAGTTGGGCATTGACGAACGCTGGTACTGGCTGGCAGAAGCCATATCTGCGGTAGGGTGAGTATCTAATGATTCCAGTGAACCTATACCTGAAAAAGCTTTGACTGGATGCTTGCCATGGGTGGTGGTGACCTTGGAGCTCCCCGCAGCGAAGCGATGGCGGCCGAGCGACGACCGCCTTTTCCCACTAATCACCCAACATGCTAACTTTCGACAGAGTCTCTCTAACCATTGTGGTGGTCTCCTCTGCGTTGTCCTTTTCTGCATTATTCCAGTTTCTTTGTATCATATTCATCACCTGGAAAAAATGGCACCAGCTGCGAGATTTTGTCCAGCTCCTGCTGCGATCGGATAGTCTCACCAGCGTGCTGTAGGGCCGCACGCCTCCGCACCCAGTAATACTATTCAACCGCAGATGCTACCAAAACCATTCAGACTGGACTGAACCCCACCGAGCGAAAAAAAAAAGTAGAGTATGCCACTTCACTCTGCACAACTTCCACATTATATCTTTTTATGTTTATACCTGAGCCATCTACATAGACCCCTATTTATTTTATGATATGCGCAATATGCGCCTCTCTTCCGCAGCCAACCAATTGCAGCCAACTGATGGCACGCACCTCGCTCGCTCTAGTCTGCTCGAACCGAAGTCAAAAAGATTTGCCGCACGTGATTTTCCAAACATACTCCAGCCTGATTGACCCCACGGACCACAACCTCCTTCTGCTCGGTTCTCGTCCGTAAACGCATCCGATGGCTACATCCTCGGGTTACTCACACCTCGTGAAGCTGGATCAAACCACCGATGAGTATGGGGACGAAGATGACGACAATCTCACCCAGATGACCTCAGGCATGAGTTTCCAGCCCAACTCTCGCCTTTTACAGTCTCCTGGAGCCCCGTCCTCCGGATCAAACTGGGTTCCGAGAACAGTCAAAAAGTGGAAAGACGATGTTTTTGGAAATATGAGCAAAAGTGCTATGCCATTAGTCACAGAGATCTACTACTCTGTTTTCAGAGCAGTTAACATTGCCCCAGTGCTCGTTCCTGCGGGGGGCTACACCGACTCGGGTGTGACATCGTCGGCACAGTTCGAGGCTATTCTGGACTCCGTGGTCGAGGCCATCGATAAGGGCATTTCTCCCAAGAGAATCTCACAGGGCTCGTCGGGCTCATACTTTATGTATGATCTCTCTGGGACGGTTGTTGGAGTATTCAAGCCCAAGGACGAGGAGCCGTACGGACCATTATCCCCCAAGTGGACAAAATGGCTGCACCGAACACTTTTCCCCTGCTTCTTTGGCCGGTCCTGCTTGATACCGAATAATGGCTATATTTGTGAAGCTGCTGCCTCTCTGCTGGATCGCCAACTGCAAACATTTATCGTACCACGTACCGAGGTTGTCCACATATCCAGCTCGTCGTTTTACTATGCATTTTTTGACCGGAGACGTCACTACTTCGGAGGAAGGCCCCTGCCTAAAAAAGTAGGCTCCTTCCAGCTTTTTCTCAAAGGGTATCAAGAAGCAAATGTGTTTTTACGCAACCACCCCTTACCTGGCAGTAATGGAGGTATCTACCATCCTGGCTATCGGGACCATGTCGAAGATGACTTTGAATGGACTCCCTCTGTTTTACAGCAGTTTAGAGAAGAGCTCGAAAAGCTAGTCATCCTCGACTATATCATGAGAAACACTGATAGAGGACTAGACAATTGGATGATTAAGTTAGAGTGGATCGAGAATACCAACGGACCAAGAACTCCACATCTAAGAGTCGGTGCAATTGACTCTGGTCTTTCGTTCCCCTGGAAGCATCCTGACGAATGGAGAAGTTATCCTTTCGGCTGGCTGTTTTTGCCTCTAAATATTATTGGGCAACCATTTTCTCGCAAGACTAGAGAGCACTTTCTGCCACTGCTTACTAGCACACACTGGTGGGAAGACTCTGCAATTGCGTTTAGACAAATGTTTGCTCAGGACAGTGAGTTTAAAGAGCGTATGTGGACTAAGCAGTGGGCCATTGTCAAGGGTCAGGCTTTCAATGTGGTGGAGTCCTTGAAGAACTACGACGAAGGCCCGCTAGAGCTTGCGCGACGAACAAGAGTACAAGTATGGGATGACGTTATGGACGTTCCCATGGCTGTCCAAGCAGGACTGAATAATGCAATAGACACTCCACTGTGGTATGGTGCAGCGTCTCCATTGAGTGGTGCCGATTCGGATAGACGAGCTAGCACAACAGGCGATGATCAAGCTGAAATTCCTTTCCCCGAAATAAGTGTTGCCTCAGCGGGACCACTGGATATGCCAGAGACCAGTGGTATGGTCACAGCGGAACCTCTACCTGTACATGTGCATACCCCATCAAGTTCTGCCGGCTCTTCTCATTCTATGTTCAACATGGGCAGGACTAGGTCACGGGGATCGTCGCTGCCACTGGAAGCACGCTACCGATCTCTGTCGAAAGCAGCTAGCCACGGCGCTCTTTGGCATGATTTGATCCACGAGGATGACGAATCACGAGCGAATGCTAACGGTAGATCCACAGAGCTGGCACCAGCATTGGGGTTCACTGTGGCTGAGGAAGCTGGGTCTCGTCGAGTAATTGTGGAGAGGCTCCAAACGGTGAAAACGAGACAACCGCTTTTGACCTGGTGTTAAAATCCAGCAAAGCTGAGCATTATCAGCTGGAGCTGATAAAATATCTTTTATTTCACGATTATGTACAATTATATCACGATAGATTTTCCCGTTATAGACTTGTGTGTGTTTTTGGTATTTATTTTATTTTAAATAGCACCCATTCGGGTGCCATTTTCGTTTGCTCCTCGTTATGTTTTTCGTTTTTAATTGAGGAACAAACACCAAATCCTCGCGACTTCAGTCAGCAATTTACCGACATGGAGAGCGTTGACTCCACAGACTGGAACAACACCAGCGCACCGTTTCTCATGGTGCTGGAAAATACCATGCGATGCAATATATGTAAGGAAATATATACGGCCCCCATGATAACTAGCTGCTGCCATACGTTTTGCTCGCTGTGCATCAGACGACTGCTGCAGACCGATAGCTCGTGCCCTATTTGCCGCCAGAGCGTGCAGAGCGGAATGTTGAGGAAGAACCAGGCTCTGGAAGATCTTATCGAACAGTATCTGGGTGCGCGACCAAAGCTGCTGCACGTTGCGCAAACTGACAAGGAGGTGCCTGTTGAAGGCGCTGAGTTGGAGTCAGCATCACAAGCATCGTCGCAAAGCTCATCACAACAGGATATACGGCGCTCAAAACGCAGGAAAACAAACAAATCTTACGAAAACATGGAAATAAGTTCACAGGAGGAACATCAGCCAGCATCTTCGGGATACAGCAGCTCGGAGAAAGCTGCGAGCAGCCCACATGCAGTGGTAAAGAATGGCGAGCCATACGGCGAATGCCCTGTTTGCGGCAAACGCATGAGAGTCAAGGACATTGAAACAACACATATTGCATCCTGCTTGGCATCACAGGACTCTCCAAATAGGTCGTCCTCGTTAATGTCGTTTATGAAACCGGCCAAGAGCCATCTCGATTTATCCAAGAAACTACCTATTCGCAACTATTCAATTATGAAGCAGACGGAATTAAAGAAGCTGTTACAAGAAGCAGGGCTAGCTATTTCCGGAGGAAAGCAGCTTATGGAGCAAAGGCACCGTGAATGGGTCACGATATGGAATGCCAATGCAGATCTCAAAATACCACAGGCCAAAGATAAACTACTCAAGCGCCTGACGGCATGGGAAAACACCATTAAAGCAAGTGAGAAAGCTGCCCTGAACACAGAGATCACTGATATCAAGAAGATAGATAGCAAACAGTGGGGGATCAGTCACAAGGACGAATTCTTAGACTTGATAGCCGCTGCTAAGAAGAGCATCAAGAAGGATAAGTCATCCATAATAGCACCGACTAACCTGTCATCTCAATAAGCATCTATGGGAAAAGAAATAAACAAAATATTTTCAACTATGTAATGCCTAGATAGCAAAAAGTGCTTTGGAGACACCTGTACAGGAACAACTGTTTATAAGTCGTCAGTGTCATGTACAGGGGCAGGGTCATATGTTTCCTCTATCGCTTGAGGGGTCCCTGTAGCCCCCTCTGTTACTTCAGAAGCAGGTACCGTCTTTTCTGGCTCCAAATCCACCTCCTCTAGTTGGCTGCTAAGTGTAAATACAACATTATCATCGATAATCACATCTGTGGGAAGGGCGCTGGGATTGTCCGTATTCGCAGCCAAAGGCTCACCAGAGTAGGACCGCGAGTTCTGGCTAGAGCTGATCAGGTCGCTGATAAGCTGTTTCTGAATGACTCTCTCTAGTACCAAAGAGGCAGCAATAACGATCAGGGCTGATATGATAGCTACTAGCACAGCTTGGGAAATCGAGGTCGAGGCAGACAAAAGTCCATCTTCAGGCAGCGACATGACTCTAATAGTGTTATCTACCGACGTGCTAGCAAGAAATGTTTCATCTTTGCTCAGAGCTAAGCTGGTGATGGCAAAGCTATGAGCCTGGGGAATTGCCTTAACAGCCCCCATTTTCGATGTATTTGTGAGATAGATAGTAAAGTCAGAGGAAGCGACTGCTGTATAGAGAGATCCTGCGTCAAAAGCGACGGCAGAACCTTTCTTAGCCAGTTGACGGAAAGAATTAATAGAGTAGGCTGGAGGCTGGGGATCATCCGAGCTGGCCTCCTCACTCTCGTCTCGGTTCCAGTCAAGCTGAAACTGATATAACCAGATGCCTTTTCTTCCCTTGACATTTAGAGCGGCAACTATAGAGCTGTCGCCAATGAAAGCAACCTTCGCGAAGTTAAGCGACTCGTCGGGCTTGTCAATTGTGAGAAGAGTTTCACCAGTACCAGAATCGGCAATGTGCAAGGCATGGCTAGTGCAAAACGCGAGAAAAGAGCCGTTTTCCGGACTCAGAGAGATATCAGAAATCTCTGAGTCTGGATGCGATGGTGAGGATATGGCCACCTGGACGCGAGACGGGTTCTTGGAGTCGAGAATGTATACTCTGCCCTTGGAAGCCGACGACAGCAGAGCCAGGCGACTACCATCCTCGGATACACGAGTGGCTTTCTGATAGTCATCAAGCTGCTGAGAAGGAAATACTGAATAAGAGGCAGACGGGGAGATGGAGTTGTCAGAATAGCTGAACTGACGCAGATGGTCGTTTTTCAGGGCTTTGATCTGGCCGGAGGCCCGATTGACGCCTGCATAGATCGTGCCGTTGGCAACGTCAATAGAGGTCGGATTATCCTCATTGATGGGGAGCTCTAGATCTGCAGCAATCTGAAGAGGTTCATCAGCGGGTTGGTTGACATTGACAATCGACTAAGGGTTAGCATTGGCAAGCTCCGAAACAAGCCTACAAGAGCAGACTTGCACAGGAATGTGAGAACATCTTGTACATACAATCTTGTTTTTGATGCCATTTTTGCCTTCGCCGCCTCCACCAGCTACCAGTAGCTTGCCGTCGTTATCGAAAACAGACGCAAACACCGGGTAGCTGAGGTTGAGCGTGCCGATCGTGCTGACGGGGGCCATGCTGGGTTGGTGGAGGTTGTGGAGTTGGCGGATTAATTTTGGGTTTTGTTGCGACTGAGGCGGTGGGGTGTGGAGAAGCACCTGGTGGGGGACGAGCCAAGGCAGGCAACAATCATCCAACTATCGGTGCATGCAGCTCCACAAGCAGGCTGCGAGAGGGAAATGCCTGGAAAATTTGTTAGGCTTGCATAAGCCCCTATTGGATTTACGTCTGATCTGAGTGAACACACTTTGGTAGCTGTGTTTTGTTGAGAAACAAACCTGTTACCCCAATATTGGCTGCTGCGTTGCTGCACCCTTCTGAGCGCAGTGCATCAGTTCAGTTCAAGCTGGCTGACAAAGTTTGTGGGTGGAGCCTAGCCGAACATAGCTTTTTGCAACTCTTATCAGGGACCCATTGATTGGCACGCATAGTCAGCATTGTCCAGTAGCATCAGGTGTTACCAACGCACCGCCAGGAAAATAATCGGATAAATAGAAAAGGTCCTGATCTTTCACACTCGCTTTCTTTGATGCCGTCTATTCTTACTATTCAGTCGCACGTTGTGCACGGCTATGTTGGAAATCGAGCTGCGACCTTCCCCCTTCAGCTGCGAGGATGGGATGCAGATGCCCTCAACACTGTAAACCTGTCCAACCACACAGGATATGGCAAGTTCAAAGGCTACAAAGTGACCCCTCAGGATATCTGGGCGCAATATGAGGGACTGAGAGACGTAGACTTCCACTACGATGCTCTGTTGACCGGCTACATTCCTATAGCGGAGGCTGTGGAGACTGTGGGGAAGATTGGCATTGATCTCAAGAAACGCTTTCCTGATCTTATCTGGCTTCTTGATCCAGTCCTAGGTGATGAGGGAAAGCTTTATGTGGCCCCCGAAGTTGTGCCTGCCTATAAATCAATCATGAAGTCAGGCGCTGTCAGCATCACCACTCCGAACGGCTTCGAGGTGGAGACTTTGGTAGGATTCAAGCTGGACAGCCTGGATGCTGTAAAGAGGGCTCTTAAACTACTCCATGAGGACCTCAAGGTGCCCAATGTGGTAATCACTTCCATCAAGCTGCATGAAGATGATGAGTCGTTGATCTCCGTTGGATCAACGGCTGGTGGCCCTGCATTCTACTTTTCCTTCCCTTCACTCAATTCATACTTCACTGGCACAGGCGATTTATTTGCAGCACTTTTAATTGATAGGTTCTACTCTCAGTTGGCTGCAAAATCTGATAAGCCTCTGCAGAATGCTTTACAGCTAGCCCTGGCCGTCATGAGAGATGTTCTTCTTTCCACTATGGATAACTCGAAAAACTTCGGACCGGGCAAGCGTGGCGATCCCGATGCTATGAAGCATATGGAGCTACAAATCATTCCTAACAGACAGTATCTGGCTGGCGAACCTGATGTAGAGTCCTTCTACACTGTCAACGAATTAAAATAGAAACGCTTATAGACTTTATCCGGGTGTACTGCAAAGATGGAACTGCTACCATCGACCATCTACAGTACTTCATGTATCGAATAAATCACACTATTGTAGTAAGAGAGATCTTCTGGTTCTTTTAACCTTGAGCCGATACAATATTACTGCGCTTCTGTTATTCAGATTAATTTCAATCATATAGTTCATTATTCGTAACTTCATTTGACCTTTGTGTCATAAAATACATAGATCTAAAATAGCTTCTCTTGTTTGTTTCATTCAAACTGGAACGGCTTCTTGGAAACTCTTCACTACAGGCTGAGAATCCTTCATGCGCTTTCCGACGCCGATCAGGGCCTTAGAAACTGCTACAATTCTCTGCCGTAGTTCCGTGCCATCCATATTGTCTTCCAAATAGTTGACAGCCTGGGTAGAGATCCATACAAGTAGGAATATAAACACCGGCAGCCAGAAGAAAAACAGTCGCCGGTCATTGCTGAGGTGCCTCTGCTTGTTCTGCAGCTCCTGCCAAATTTGCTCATCAGAGGGTATAGAAACTTCTTCAGTGCTCTCACTGATGGGCGTACTGGTGCCAGACTTTTCCGGACGGGGCTCTCGAATAAGCTCTCTATAATCGTCCTCAATGACTGCACCAGAGTAGTCCACATTGGGCACAGAAGATCCTGATGGATAGATCTCATCATAGCTAGGAGGAGGCAAATCAGACTCGCGCCCTCGGAAGAGATCGGGAACAGCCGCTCTCAAAAAGTCGTCCACATTCTCTCGAATGTCCGTAATGTAGTTCGAAATGTTCATTCCCAGATCCCGAATATCGTCTCGAGCCGATCGTCGGATAGTCCTTCGAGAGAGCGTGGCTTCTGTCTCGGTGGCATAAATATCACTACCGCTATCAGATTCAGCGTCTAATTCACTTTCAGAACCGCTGCTGTTCAAACTGGAGGCAATACCACCGTATTCCTCCAGCAATTCTTCAGCAAATGCTCCATCAACACATAGATCCATAAACGCCTCACCATTGAAGGTGGTGGATGTAATGTCTCCGCCATTTCTCAGTAAAAGATGTGCAACACTCTGGCGATTATTCACGACTGCAAAATGCAAGGGGGTATATCCATTAACGTCCTTTGCATTAACATTGACACCACAAGAGATTAGGCTGATGCACAGCTTGTCCAAGCCAAGCGCCGCTGCCAAATGTAACATTCTTTGTCGCTCCTTGTTGCAGAGTTCATAGTTAGCCTTAAACTCACTAGTATCCGTTTGTGCCATGGCAATGCATGCTAGGAGATTCTCCTCCAACTTGCCATCATCCTCTACGATGGTTGCAGAATTGCCTCCTCCCGAATTTCTGGCACGTCGAATTCTGTTCCGCAGATCAGAAATACAGGTGGGATTTGTGCCGATGATTCGTCTTGCAACATCTCGTGCATCTTCTAAGCGTCCATGCATTTTGAGACCAACCACCTGAAGAGCCAACTCCACCAGCTGTTTGTCAGTATCATCATAGTATCTGAAAAGGGGAGCATCCGCTGAAGCCCATCCTTCAAAGTTGACCTTGACGGGGCCAGCTAGCTGCGCAGGGGGCAACTGCGTAACCATTGTGGTGGAATTCCAGCAGTGGGTTGCCACTGACCGGTTGTCGCCAAATTTTGTAATCAGCCCGTTTACAAATCCGCTGCCCAAAAGGGTCACCTCCACGCCACCTCGAATAGGACCGGAGCCAGGGATCACTCGTTTGATAACTGGAAGGGGGCCTTCAAAGTTGGAGTAGCTACCAGTTCGGGAATAGGCGGCAGGAGTGCCCGAAGCCGAAGGAGATGCAACACTATTTTCTCGAGAGGCAGCTGCGGCAACAGCAGATGCAACAGCTGAGGAAGAAGGAGAGGACACGGTCGAAACAGGCTTGGGGCCGCAAACTGGAGCAGTTAAGCTAGCTGCAAGCTGTCGTGTAACTGCAGACGACACTGTAGGAACAACAAAGCCTCCATCGTACGTTGTAGACGTCTGATGCTGAGTAGGCTTAGGAACTCCAGTATTCTGGTGTGATGCTAAAAAAACAGAGGAGTTCTCCAGAGAAGATCTCGTGGAAGATGCACCATTGAGAATTGAGGAATGCAATTCACCATCAAAGATTGGCGAAGAGGCTGCAGTACTGGGCTCTGATTTGATTGACACGGGCGGAGACAGTGCATGTGAGCTAGGGGATGTATAGCTGGTGCTCTCGCCAGAAGAAATACTGTCGAAGCGAGACATTGTCAAAACCTGTCGGATTGAGCGATTGACACCATTATAATCCATGCCTTCCATGCTTTTTCTTTTCTTGTTGATGGGTATTGAGCTATTGGGGAATATTCCTTGCTCCGAGTCCGTAGAATTGCCAATGTTAACATCGGTGTTGTGGGCACTGTTTGCAGCCGAATTGTTTAGAGACGAAACAGCAGACTGGGCATCCAGCGCTCCACCTGCCTTGTGATCATCGGTAATCATGACGGGGTTGGAGGAACCCCGAGCTACCACGTTGCCTTGAAAATCTCTGAGAACAAAGAACACTCTGTTATAGTTAGTAAGAAGAAAACAAACAAAAAGGTACACTGTAGGCATTATGCCAGGAAAATTGTGCAGGATACTCACTTGAATCCAATTTTCTCATTGTGATGTCTGCAGTAGCAGGCAAGTCGCATGGGCAACTCCAGTCGCTTGCTTTGGACGGTTTGGCCATTCACCTCGATATCCTCGCGGTCGCCCAAATTGACCACTTCTCTGCAGTTGAGGACAATAACCCTACGCTCGACCTCCTCGCGCCAGTGAGCGTCCTCGACGGGAAGACGGACCTTTTTTCTTGAAGCACGTTTTCGCTCTCGGTTAATGCAGCCCCGGCACATGTTGGCATACTGTCGGAGATTGCTAGTGCAACATACGACTGTGTCCAGCATGAGACAATTGGGGTTGGGAATGAAGGGAGTCTTTAGTTGCAGTTTGGGTTTGGAGATAGTGTCAGTAGGCAGATGCACGACGGGCTCCTCTGGCGGAGGATAAAGGTGCAGAGCGATTCTTATTTGAGTCTCAACTCTGGACTTTGCAGGAAAATCACCCACGACCATGCCAAACTTGAGGTTTTTGCATCGCTCGGGGGCCCAGTCATCTGGGTTGAAGTCTGGCAGGTAGGATGGCGCCGGAGAATTTGGCACTGGTAAGAGACGAGGCGACGTAGCTCTGGAGGGTGCCAAGGATAGAGGGGCAGACGACGGTGTACTATTGGGGTCGTCGACACGACCGAACGAGTACTGATCCATAATGCCGTTGGCCTTTTTGCGATTGGGCTTTTTGACAGAGGTGGCAGCACCAGACCCGGCAGCAGCGGCAGCGGAGGCTGCGGCACTAGCAGCCATTGAAGCGGTAGAATTATGAGCCCTGGGAACAGCAGGATTCACTGGCCTGGATTCTGCAGGTGTCAAATGCTCGAGTTTAGGCCGGAAAGCCTGCTCGGGGCTGTTTGCAGTACTTGCGGAGGTGGAAAAGGCCGAGTGAGTGGACAGGAACTCCGACAACGAGTAGTGTTCAACGTCTTCAAGGTCGAGACGGGAGTCGTCGGAAAGCAGGTCCAGTTCGTTTTCCAGAAAGGTTTGCACAGGAGATGCTGCGGACGTGGAGGTTCCGCTTGTGAAGACACTGACATCGTCGAGCGGGATGTCGGAGACCATTTGGGGAGACTCCGCCAGCATTTCCATGTTGAGATGTTCGCTAAAGTCGAACTGGGCGGGACGGGAAGGCGACGACGCGGCGTCCTCATCCTTCATGATTTGTTCGTGAATCAGAGACCGTCGTCCCTGGTTCAATCCCAGGAAGAGTTTGCGTGACTTGCCGGCAGCAGCAGAAGCAGTGGCAGCAGTGTCATGGCGGTTTTGGTTGTACAGGTCTTTGCCAGAAGGAGAGGTAGCAGCAGGTGCAACACTATCAACGGCAGACCCAGCGAGGTTTGCCATTAGTAGAGCGCAAGCAGAAGAGACAGCGTGAAGAGAAAAAGAGGAAAAAGAAGCCGGAGGGGAGATGTTGCTCAGGTCGTACGGGGTGTACGATATTTGCGTGGCCCACAGAGTCGCAGGCTGCTTGGTGGTATTAACAAGGAGGAATGTTCAGACCAGGTGCGTCATCCCAAAAAGGCAGAGTGTGGTTGAAAAAGTTTTCTGTGGGTGGGGTGGGGATGGAAAGTAGCAGTCCGGCTTGCGTGCTGTCGGAGGAGAGCGGTGCTTTGGACTCGAGCTGAGGGGGAATTTTTTTCCCTCCGCAATTATGACTTGGTTGTATTTGCCTTGTTACGTTGTATATATTTAGCTGATGCAGGTGCTGTGTAGTTTTGGTGGAGTTGCTTGATGGATTGGGGGGCCCGGATAATTGAGCGACTATCATTCACCCACCCAAACAAAACTCGCTCACCCTCCAGGTAGTAGCGTAGTCTAGGTTTGGACACCGCATCAGCCACCCCGCCATGGTTTCCACGGACGGGTTATTTTTGAGCGAGCATCTGTATGCAAGCGGCTGGAGAACACAGGCGGGTGAGGGGTGAGCCCAGTCCTGGACCCTATACGAGGCTGCGCGGTAGTTATGGAGGCCAATCTGCATCTGCTGCTCACAGTCTCCGTTGCTGCCAGCCCTTGCAGGCGACTCATGATGTCATACTCGTATCGGAGTTCTGCCGGATAAACTCTATCCTGGGCTGTTTTTCCGGGTGCCGGGTAAGCCTCTGCAGGCGGGGTTAGCACACTAACCCAGTGTGTGTATGTTTGAATACGAACGCAACACCAGGGAAACCAAACCAGAGGAGATGTCGACGCAAGTGGATACGGCCGTTTAAGTGCTAGCGGAGCAATGAACGGAGTACACGGCAACAACGAACGGACGGACAGACGGACAGACGCAGTGGGCCATTAAGCCGGCCATATTCAGCTGTGTGACAAGTACTGGGCATTTAGTTGGCTGCTTTTTTCGCTGTCTTATTTATCCTTCTCTTGCTTGCTTGTTGGTACATGGCGGCGCTGATTATTTCTTTTTGGTTCTGTTAGGCTTTGGGCTGGTACTGCAAAAGTCAACCATGGCCCCCCCCGCTAATAGCTGCTGCAGCACCCAAAATAATATGGCACTGCTTCATATCTCCGTTCGCTGAGAACGGCGTAGCTGCAGATAACCTGCTGGGCAGCAGCCAGCTGCTACTGGACTGATCAGATATATCCCAGTCCGGTGCTGTGCACGCGTGCAGGCGGCCCTAATCATTTATGCTGGTCTTTGGAGGAACAGAAACCTTTACCGCATGCCAACCAACGCCATGAGTGCGTCTGTTTGTGCCTTGCGTCACTCTGCAGCACCCACACTGTGGGCTAGCCTCAGTCAGATGATATGGTATATAATGTGGAGAGCGTATGTCAGACGGTGCCAGCGGATCATCTCATTGGTACAGCCGTTAAGTAGCTTGCCTGGCCCAGTCTGGATGTTTTCTGGCCGACAACCTGGCCGACAACCGGCGTTGCTGAACGTGCACGGCTCGCTGGGTTCTCCGATAGGCCCAGGAGGAGCAGCAACACACATGGAAAACATATCCTCCTACTCAGTCTACACAACGAATGGAACCCGCGTGAGGCCGTAGTGCTCAATTCCTAGCAGCGGAGTTTTGATAGTTACTTCCTGTCAATGGTGCGGGAAATGGGGGGCGAATCTAATCACTATGCTGACTGTCTAACCGGCCGGCTCGTGCTGAACTGCAACGGTTCTTATCTACCCCATACGCCCACCACCCAACTCCCCACCACTGTTGGGAATCTTTCTTCCTGTTTGCGTAACCGCTATCACCTCCTGTGGCGCACTCCAACATGTCTGGCTGGAACAAAGCAGATATGGGAAAAGCCACCGGCCAGAGAAATAATGAGAAATCCTCTCACCTGCCATATACTTCTGATTTGCATCCCGCACCTGAAGTGGGTACCAACCCGCGCCGCCGCCGCCCCTCGTGGATCGTGGTGCTTGCGCTCATGTGCTTGCTAGGCAGTCTCATCCGCTACTGGGACAACCTGCCGCTGTCTTTTGTGACGAAGCACTCAGCTGGTCTTCTAGATATCGACGGCAGCCGCGGGGACTCGATCGAAAATGGCGATATTCTCAGCTCGGAAGCCCCTGCTAGTTCTGTGGCTTCCGATGCCGATGTCCGCGTGCCCATCCGGTTCAATCTGAAGCACATCTTTCACCATAACACCGAAAGAAACCCCAAGAATCATGCGAGGTTGGATGTGACTGAGCATATAATGGAGAAGTATTCTCTCCTGAATGCATATGGGCATGTTGGTGACGAGACAGTTGACGACCGGGGAGATACAGTCGTTGGCTGGGACACCCAATACAGCATCTCGGCTACTCCTAAGAAGATCCGACGCATGCGAAGACGTGATCCGGACTTCGTTGAAAGCTACTTGGAGTTTGCAAGACTGAATCCTAAGAGTGTCAAGTCTATGGAGTTTGACTGGGTCGACGAGACTGTTTTGGCACCAAACATCACAGATAGAGACACTATCATCCAGCTGGCGTTCATGAGCGCCAATGCCTACGTTGATGTGCCTTTCACCGGCGACTGGACAAATGTAAGCGAGCCATGGGATGGCGACGCTGGCTTTGGTTGGATGTCTGACGGTGTGCGTGGGCATGTGTTTGTTGACGAGGCAGAGACCATTGTAATCATCTCTGTCAAGGGTACTTCCGCAGCTGTGTTCGATTCTGGCGGAGACACCGCACCCAATGACAAGGTCAATGACAATCTGCTCTTTTCATGCTGCTGTGCAAGAATCAGCTATCTGTGGAATACTGTCTGTGACTGTTATACTGGTGACAGTTACACCTGCGATCAAGAGTGTTTAGAGGAACAGCTGTACAGCGAAGATCGGTACTATCGAGCAGTACTGGACGTATATCGTAATGTGACAGAGCTGTATCCCGATATACCCAATATTTGGGTTACTGGCCATTCTCTAGGTGGATCTTTGTCTTCAATGCTTGGTCGAACTTATGGCTTGCCGGTGGTTGCTATTGAAGCTCCCGGTGAGCTGCTGGCGACCAAGCGACTCCATTTGCCCATGCCGCCAGGCGTTCCTTTGGGTGAGGATTATATTTATCATTTCGGACATACTGCTGATCCTGTCTATATGGGGGTGTGCAATGGAGCTGGTTCCTCATGTTGGATTGCTGGTTATGCCATGGAGACCCAATGCCACTCGGGCCTACAATGTGTCTACGATGTGGTGGATGACTTGGGCTGGCATGTTTCTATGGTCAACCATCGAATACATGTAGTCATTGACGATGTGATTCTTCAGTACAATGAGACAGCCAAGTGCGAGGTTCCTGAGCCATGTGCGGACTGCTTTAATTGGAAGTTTGTGGTGCCAGATCCAAGCTCCACCAGCACAAGCACCAACAAACCGACATCTACTTCTGAGGCCAAGACCAAGACGACTAAAGAGAAGCCGACATCGACTTCGGAAGGCGAGAAGTGTGTCAAGAGAGCTTGGTACGGCAGATGTCTTGAGTACGGCACATCCGTGGACGACAAGGCTGATTTGTTTACCATCACAGAGCCCCCCCACCAGCAGCCCACTCCGCCTGCACCAGTTCCAGCTATTCTTAGCCCGCGACCCGCAGAACCAAGCAGTATAGTTTAGACACATTTCGGCTTGAACCGTTTTACTTAGCATTAGTACTTTAGGTAAGCAATCTTATATTTATTTCATATCCAGATATCATCAGTTCACTTGATTGGCAAATGCGGGGCTATGTGGGTTGCAGCGGTTTATCAATGCCTTCTAGAAGCTTGTGCTTGTGCGTGCCTGGCTTCCATCATTTGGGCTGCTAACTACATCTTTGCGGGCCGGCTGGGACATTGTGTGATTGAGCAGCAAATTGTGAGAAATGAGCCATTCTAGGTACATATAAAAAAGCAGTGAAGTGGAGAAGCGAGCCTGGATGAGGATTAGAGCTGACTACTGAGAAAGTCCACCGAATGCAATGCATTATTCTCGTCTTGTGGTGCGGTCCTTCCAAGTAGACGCTGGTCGACAATCATAGTAGTCTGGATCCAGAGAAGGCAGTTTTTGGAGCAGTTCGAAGTGCCTCCACCGAAAAACTCTAATTGTGTCAAGCCATCCTCACACAAAACACGCGCCAGGCTTATACATAACACATAAACAAGCAGAACAGTGAACAGCCAGGCAGAGTACTAGGTGAAGGGGAGCATTTATTCCGTAAGTCTTTTCATATCCTGCTTGCTTAGATAATGGGGGGAAACAAGCTGCATCACGTGCACACTGGCTGCTATCGTGAGACGCCGTCACCAACTGCCACTCCTACACTGCCTGAACGGCCACCGGTCTACTTGGAGAGAAAGCTTGATATGACAACCGATGAAGAGTACTCACCCCCAAGCTCGGCAGGTGTTGTTCCATCAATCCCATTGGTTCATCGGTGGAAGAGTGATCACAGCATTATGGCTCTGGCTACCTACAAAAACCACATCTTTGCAGGAACAGAGTCTGGCGAGATCCTTGTATATGATCTGACTACATACCAGCTCAAGTATCGGCTGGTAGGGCACAGGGGAAGTATTTACTCGTTGGTTTTGGCTGAAAAAAGAGAGATGCTTATCTCCGGCTCCGCTGATTCGCTGGTTAAGGTATGGTGTCTCAAACATTTCCGGGAAATATACTCGATATACTCCAATTATGACATTGGCGATGTATTTTCTTTGGCATGGGCTGAAGAGTCTCAGACCGTATACCTGGGTGCGCAGAATGCGTCCATTCAATGGGCTCATCTCTCTAGAGCCTTGGCTACCAAGGATCTAAGTGGCCTTCCAGCATTACGGTTCAATCGGTTTTTTGATTCTTCGGGCCCCGGTGGAAAACGCCATCCTGCACAAGAGAAGGAGCCAATTACTCCGTCAGATCAGGACGAAGATGTGACCATGACTCTGATTCAGATCCCACAGCATAACATCCTTAGATATGCTCACAACGGTTTTGTATATGCTATGACTGTATTGAACCACCCAGAGCATGGCGAGCTACTTGTTTCTGGTGCAGGTGATGGTACCATTAAGATTTGGAAGACACACCCCTGCAATGCCCATGGTTCCGACGTTGTTTTTGGTGAGCAGCCAGTTCCCACACTACTCAAATCGTTCGAGTACGAGTCTGAGATTCTTTCGCTCTGCGGCGGCTGTGAGAATTCCTATGCTTATGCGGGTTTATCTGATGGCCAGGTTATCGCTATCGACGTTGATACTCTTCAGGTTCTTAAGGTGGACAAGCAGCAGGGTGTTACACAAGACATTATGGCACTCAGCTTCTATGGTGACTCTCTATTCAAGGGCATTGGGGGAAAGGTTCAGAAGTGGCAGACAAAGACTTATATGAGATGCAATTTTAATGCCCACGATGGTCTGATCCTTTCTTCCTGTATTTCAACTGAAGGTGGCCAGGTCAAGCTATTGACAGGAGGCAATGATTCCACGATTGCACTATGGGACGTATCGGAGGTTGTCAGGCCCAATGAAGAGTCTGCGCTTTCTGCTCGTGCAAGAGATTTGAATGAGCAAAGCAATGCCACTCCTTTGGACAATGACAATATGATTAAGACACTACAGCAGTTTGTCTACTATAAGACTGTGTCCTGCAGTAGAGAGCACTCCATAAATGAATGCCGAAGATGTGCCAGCTACCTCAGGTCATTGTTGCGCCATTTTGGAGCTGAGGCTACTTTACTCTCTGTCGAACCTGATTTGAATCCTATTCTTTTAGCAAAGTTCAGCGCCTCTGCGCCGTCTGCAGACTCATCGCGACTGCTGTTTTATGGCCATTACGATGTCATCCCGGCTGACGACGATATGTGGGATACTCCTCCTTTTGGGCTCACTGCACAGGATGGCTATCTTTACGGTAGAGGCGTTTCGGATAACAAGGGTCCTGTTCTTGCAGCAATATTTGCAGCAGCAGAGTTATTCCAAGAAAAGAAACTCAAGAATGATTTGATTTTTCTTATTGAAGGAGAGGAAGAGTGTGGCTCGCAAGGATTTGAGTCGACTGTGTTGAAGTATCGTGATCTTATTGGAGATATTGATTGGATTCTGCTGAGTAATTCGTATTGGATAAACGATACAGTCCCATGCCTGAACTATGGCCTTCGAGGAATTGTCAATATGTCTTTGGAGGTTAGCAGTGGGCAGCCTGATTTGCACTCTGGTGTTCACGGAGGTGTTTTCAGAGAGCCGACTTTTGACATGGTCAGCATGCTTAGCAAACTAGCATCATATGATGGAAAGATTTTGATTCCTAACTTCTATGATGCAGTGCGAGATGTTGATGCTACGGAGGAAGAATGGTACGATGCTATAATTAACACACCTGGAATTAATGAGTCGAAGGATACTCTGATGAAGAAATGGAGATACCCGTCATTGACTATTCATGGCTTGAGCGTTAGCGGGCCAGGCAACAGTACCGTTATCCCAGCTACGGTGACTGCTCAGCTTTCTTTCAGAGTTGTCCCTGATCAAGATATCAAGGAAATTGAGCGTTCTGCTAAGGAATTTTTAGAGAAGGAATTTGCATCCATGAAGACATCGAACAAGCTGAGCGTGACATTTAGTAACCAGGCATTGCCATGGATTGGAGATCCCAATAACGCCGCATTCCAGCTGCTAAGAAAGGCGCTGAAAAAGGAATGGAATATGGAGCCACTTTTTATTCGTGAAGGTGGATCTATCCCGGTCGTGCGAGCATTGGAGAAGATTTTCAATGCCCCAGCAGCCCAGCTTCCTTGCGGTCAAGCTAGTGATGGTGCTCATTTGAACAATGAGAGACTCCGAGTTACCAACTTTGTCAAGACTCGAAGTGTTCTAAAAACTGCATTCGGGGAATTATGTGCCAGAAAATAATCCTCTGGCTACGATGGGGGGAGATGTACATTCATCGGAACTGTGCTAACCAATAGGTGCCAGTTCTCTTTCAGGCATTAATATTGTTTTTGCTATAATGCGTTTCGTATATACAAAAACTTATCATAATAATCAAATAAGTCAAATAAAAATTTTCACTTTGCACAAGATCACCAGAGCCTTTGCTTTACTTCTTTGCCGTTGGACGTATATACTAGTGTAGTTCTCATGAATGCAGGAGTATCGGCTGGCAGATCCAAGTTTTGGGTAGCTGTGAATTCCACATAGGTAGATCTGGCCTCAACGTCTGAAGCCAATGCCGAAGGAGATAAGTACAAGCGGCCCTCAATGACTGCTTGTCTGGTGACCTCACTTGAAGGGGAAGAAACAATTGTCTCCTCATTTCCCTCCCCTTCTGTTGATCCAGCATCAGATGGTACATCTCCTTCGGGAACCATTGGTTCACCTACATTATCATTTGACTTTGGCCTTGCAAATGGCCGCCAGGAGAGACCCCAGTAGTGGAATTTATGATGCACTAGGAAGCCAGCAATACCAGGAGTCTTTGTACGCACATAAACATTGATTTCGTTACGCGAGTCATTTTCATCAATGCTATTACCTATTCCCAATATGCTGGATGCGACGTCATCCAGAGCCAAACGGCCGTGAAGTCTCTGAGTGGTTACTCGAATGAACTTTTCCTTGTCCAGTTCGGTCGAATATGGCCGCCGGTGAGTTCCAGTTAGCCATAGTGGTATAAATAGATCCTCTTTGGCGACAAAGAGCTTGTAAGAAGAATATGAGGTCAGTCCAATGGCGGCAAAAGCTAGCGCAGCAAGTGATGTTCGCCAGCTCGGGTTCCAAGAGTCTTGGTTGAGCTGCTGAGCAAGCGTATGAGATGAGTCTATGGAAATTCGACTAGTGTCGGCTGAGGACCTCTGACTTTCTCTAAGCGATCGGAAGAAGCTCAAATTCCGTCTGAAAGATGGCTGGCGCAGCTTCTGGCCCGCCGTTGCTGCTCTCCTGATCATCATGTGGTTAAGTTGGAAAATGCTACCCCAGATCAAGATATCTGCATTGGTGTCTTGTCTACATTGTTCTTCAAATAATTGACCAGAAACAAATTTCTATTCATCTACTTATAACATCTGCAAATTAATAAAAAGGAATAAAATATCAGACAGGCTACTATATAGCTACTGCTCATAGATGCTGAAGCCCGTTTTCTTGCCATCGCCATGTTGACTGTTACCGCCGCTAACCAGCCTAGTGTACGGCTGATATCCTTCGCCTGGCAGACCGAAAAGGTTAACCGTTGGATATGGAGTATAACCACCCCTCTGAGAAACCTGCCTTTTTGGCTTTTCCAAGCATATAATGTCTTGTTCAAACCTCTGCTTGGAATCCACGGGGGCAGGCTCATTTTCTTTCTCGCTGCAGCCTGCCTCCGCACCCAATGTGTCAGCTAGAGAACGGTATACAGGTTTGGCCATCTTGCTTGAAGGCTCAGTGGCTTGGAGGGGAAGAGCTATATCATCCACCGATGCAGGCGATGCTTGAAATATATTCATATGATTGGTCCGGGCTGTTAATGGACTTCTTAACTTCTTGCCACCAAGATTGGGGTGTGTAGGAGAATCAAAGCTGACCGGCGGAGATGCTGTCGCTCTTGAGATGGCAATCTGCTCAGCACCATCCACAATAGGCCACACGTTACCTCTAACTCCAATAATATTGAGCTGTCTTAGTACGGTTGCCTGGTCCCAGCTGTGCTTGATAGAGGCAATCTTGCCCAGATCAAACTTTACTATGGTAGTCATCAGCAGCTTTATTGTCTGGTCCATAATCAAATTATAGCTAAAATTAGGAAGCAATGCACCGCAGCCCCCAACAAATTCGATTGTCATATCTCTTTCCAAGATGATGCTGTTGGCAGTTTCGTGTCTCTCAATGATAGCGGTCCATTTACTTAGTTCGCGAGCGTCGGTGATTAGATGCCGGATAATGTCCGTAGCGGAGTTGAAAACAACCCCAGAAGTCACATAGCTTAGATGGCACTGACTAGTCAACAGCTCTATACTTGGCGATTGCTCAAACTGAGCGTATAATTCACAGAGAGTCATTTGTGAGAGATACAAGGGTTGCAGCCCGCAAAGTAGAAAAGATAAACAAATAGAGGAGCACGCCTCAAACCGTGCGGCTGGACATATCAGCTGCTTCCTGCTTTGGCGAGTCCTCGGAAGAGCGCATCATTTAAGCAAGGCAGACTCTATTAAATTGTAAAGTCATTATCGTCGTCAGCCCAACTGATTTTGCCTTCAGAAAGAGCGTTAAGTTCCTCCTGTAGCTGTTTCAAGTCAACCTTTTCTTTGGGCTCAGTAGACGGCGGTGGTGATGGGGAAGTGTCTCTAGCTGTTTGGTGAGGTCCAGTCTTCACCTCATCTCGCGATTTGGGTCCGGCACTGTTGCGGGTCCCAGCATGAGAACCCGAGCCTCTGGGCGCATTCTGCTGCTTCTTGGGGGAGCGCTGGTCATTGCTACTTGGCCTGGGAGGCTGCTGTTGCCGTCTCCACTCGAGGTCTGCGCGACCCTTCTTGTCCTTGTTCTTCTGTCGCTCAGCGAGCATTTCCTTGATATGGTCTGATTCCTCCCTGATAGCGGTAGAAACCCGTTCACGAATTGTCTTGCCTCGCGGGCTTGTAGCTTCTGCCAGCTCTGGAGCTTGCTTTATAGTGTTCTTGGGTGAAGTTGGTACGGTCTTGGCTGCATGCTTTCCAGTAGCAGCAGAATCCTTGGTGGGTGAGCTTGTGAGTGCCGGGGTCAGACCGGTGGTGGCCGACCCTGGAGATGCTGCTCCTAGCTCATCCCGAGAAACCTCAATCTCCGCAGGCGCAGTAGCCCATCGCGATGCTGATAGGCCCAGGGCTGGTTTGCTTTCCTCTTCACGCGGTGGCTCGTGCTTGGCCCATTTAGAGTCACCCAGTCCAGTCATGTTGGTGGAGAGAGTGAAGAAAGGTGTGAGGCTCAGAATTTGAAAGACGACAAGGACCCATTTCGTCCAACGATTTTTCATCAACGAGCCACCACCATGAAATTTGTCGCACTGGTGTCTGGCGGGAAAGACTCCTGCTTTAATATTCTGCACTGTCTTAAACAGGGCCATGAACTGGTTGCATTGGCCAACCTGTATCCCCCTGAAGCAGGTGACGATGGAGATGCAGACGAGATGGATAGCTGGATGTACCAGACAGTAGGATTCCATGCAGTGGAAAAGTACGGCGAAGCCCTAGGTGTGCCATTATACCGGCATCCAATCACGGGAAGCAGCAAGATGACAGGAATGCAGTATGAGAAGACGGCCGAGGATGAGACAGAGGACTTGAGGATGTTGCTAGGGACTGTGTTGCAGGCCCATCCTGAGATCAACGCTGTTTCCTCTGGTGCGATTCTCAGCAGTTACCAGCGAATTCGAGTGGAGAATGTGTGCAGCAGTCTGGGACTGACTAGTTTGGCCTTTTTGTGGCAGAGGTCACAATCTGAGCTTTTGGACGAGATCATTGCATCGGGACTCGATGCTCGAGTCATAAAGACCGCCGGTGTCGGCTTGAACAGAGAGCATCTGGGGAAAAGCTTAAGGCAGCTTAGGCCTCTCTTACACAAATTGAACCAGAATTACGGGCTCCATCTGTGCGGTGAAGGTGGTGAATACGAAACATTAGTATTTGATGGGCCATTTTTCAAGAAACGACTCAATATCACAGAAGATCGCATCGTGGAGCATTCCAGTGACGACGTTTCGTATCTGAGTCTGCGAGTGGAGCTAGAGGACAAAGACGAGATTGAGCTACAAAAAATGGATATAAGTAGTGCGGTGGTTCAACCGCCTTTGCTCTCCAGCGAATATGAAGATGTGCTAGTCTCGGCTCAAGAACGTCTGAGCAGATCAGCTAATAATGATTTAGGAAAGCCACTTACAGGTATAGAGACTGAGTCAGATGTAGCTGAGAGGTTACAGAGACTGGATATAAAATGCTCCATCAAACCTATAAGAGGGGAAAGAGGACTTAACGTTGTGCCAATATCAGGCGGCACTTTGGAAGAACAGGTAACTTCTGTTTTCGAGGAGCTTGAGAAACAGCTTCCACTATCTTCAATTGCGTACATATCATTGTTACTGAATGACATGAGTGATTTTGCAGCAGTGAACAAAATCTATGGTTCATATTTTGGCAGTGTCAATCCTCCCCCTGCTAGAGCATGTATTCAGGTCGATGGCCTTGGAACTAGCCTCCAGCTATCGGCATATGGGGTTCAGCAGCATACTGGCAATCGGAATGGGCTTCATGTCCAAAGTCAGAGCTATTGGGCACCACCCAATATCGGGCCATATTCTCAGCAAATGATGAACAACATCGGTATGGGTTACCTCGCAGGCCAGATAGGACTAATTCCGGCAACAATGAAATTGGCCAGTCAGGTTGGTGAGACTCCACTGGCAGAAGCAGTACTTGCACTGCAGAATATTTATCGAGTAATGGATGTAACTACCTGCAACAGTTTTGCAGCGGCTGTTTCGTTTATATCTAGTCAGGAACTGGTGCCAGTGGTGCAGGCAGTATGGCAGAGTATGACCAGGCCACAGCCAAAGGGCCTCTTAATTGTGCAGGTGGCACAATTGCCGCGACAGGCTTTGGTAGAATGGACTGGAATAGGCATTGACCATGCGTACTGGCAGAATGAAGCATACAAAGATGATGATGACACGGTGTGGTGGCCGTTGAGGTACCATGACAGCACTGACGATACATGCAGCGGACGGACATTGCGTACCGACTTTGGCCGATACGAGGCGGTCACTTTGATGGGCAGCTTCGAGTGGGTTGAGCAACAGAAAATCGCTTGGCAGGATGGCAAAAAGACAGTCTACGATGTTTTATATACCACTGGCGGTACTGGTACCGGCAGTACGGGCGAGATCATTCCGGCCAATGGCATATTTGACGAGTCTGGCAAAGGATACTCGGCGGCTGCGGTTCTGGTTATATAACGTAATAATCAGATTGTATATACCCCAAACTGGAATTTCAATTAATTATTGTTATAGTGTCCCATGTGTTGTTGGACAATACCTGGCAGTTGTGTTTTAGATACCGATTGGGTACAGTGCGCAATAAAACTTAAATGAGTAACGAGTCTAGTATATAAGGATTGATTTTGTACCTGCCAAAACTCCCTTACAAATTACTAATTACTGCACAATGTCAACTCACGCATTCAAGGGACTGGGAAAATTGGACAAGGCTTACGATGGTAGGTAAATTATATTCAGAAATGAGGGCCCGGATGATTGAACCTCTAACAGCATTGAAGGCTCCGAGCTGCGAATCGGCATTGTCCATGCTAGATGGAACGACAAGGTGATCTCTGCCTTGCTTGACGGCGCCGTTGAGAAAATCAAGGGCTTCGGCGTTAAGGACGAGAATCTTGTTGTTGAAAGTGTTCCTGGTAGCTTTGAGCTTCCTTTTGGCTCTAGAACTCTCTACCAGAAGGGTGTCTCCGAAGGCAAGCCCTTCGATGCCATTATTGCCATTGGCACTCTGATCAAGGGTGATACCGTCCACTTTGAATATATTTCGGAGTCTGCTACCCATGGACTCATGAACCTGCAGAATCAGATTAATATCCCTGTTATTTTTGGCATTTTGACGTGCCTGACTGAGGACCAAGCTCTGGCCCGAGCTGGCTTGCTGCCTGGCGGCCATAACCACGGTGAAGACTGGGGTGCTGCTGCTGTCGAGATGGGTACCAAGTGGAAGGATGCTAATAAAAAATAATTATTAGAGTATATATAAATGCTATAATGTATGCTGATTGTTTTACACAATGGCTCGGGTCTTTGCCAAGTTTTTCTTTCGCATGTGCCGAAGAACATCTCGACGTTTTCGGCGCAGCTCCCGATTCATTTCACCTCTTTTGTTCCAAAACTCCTTGTCAAATGATTCTACCGTAAAAGGCTGGAATTCTGTCGGTCCATCGTTGGGCTGCTCCAACTTATCGGCTGTTTCAGCGGTGGTTGCTGTGGATGAATCAGGTGCGATGGGCGTTACAGTGCCTACTTGGACGATCTGAGACTGAGAATGCAAAAAAGGAGAGTCGAAGTGAGGGAAAAATAGGCCAACCTTGCGAGTAGTTGGAATATGTATGTACTCTTCAGCAACAGGCAGCGTCCGGGAAGGGAGAATGATTTCCTCTTCCTCCTCCGACTCTTCTCCACCACCAAACAGCCCCATACTGCTATTGGCATTGTCCTCGCTAAATAAGCTTCGCAGTGTTTCAGTATGGGCCCTAGTTCCGCTGACTGGAGGCTGATCTTCTTCGTATGCATCTTCCTCATCTTCCATTTTCACATCTTCAAATTGGTGTCCGTCATCGACCTCGATATCTTGCTCACTCTCATCTTGCTCATATTCGCTTTCACTCTCGCTCTCACTATCTAGTTCCTTCTTAGAACCAGTACCAGGTTCGTCAGCCTTCTCTATAGCAAAGGCGCCATCATCATCGTTATCATAAGATCTGCTCGGCCTAGAGCTCACAGAGTTTACAGGGACCCCAAGATCCTCCAAATCTATAGTGCCGAACTCGTTATCACCAAACATGCTTTCCAGCATCTTGGCATTACGATCCTGCTCCTTCTGGTCCTCGTCTCCTCCTCTAGCTTCCAGCTCTTTATAATCGGATACCTCGATAGTATCACCTTTTCCACTCAACCACTGACCATTGTTATATTTCCATACCAGACCATCCATTTCTTTATCCTTCATGTAACCCCATAGCTTCTTCTTTGAGCAGGTAATTGTAACAGTTTTTCCTTTCCTAGTCATTCGAAAAGTAGCATACCTCAGGCCCTTTCGTCGATTTTTCCGTAGAACACCAGGAATAACATCTATTTCTCGCGTAGGGGCCTGGAAAGCTCTCTTCAACTGTGCAGGGTTGCGATGAGCACCGGACATGTCTGCCTGCTTCTTCTTCTCTTCCTCCCATATAGTATTGTAATTAGGTTTAGCAAAGTCGACTACAAGGTTGCTACCTTTATATCTGGTCCCGTTATATTTTGCTTTGAAAGCATTGTACTGATCTTTTGATATATCAATGGTCATATGGCCATAGTATGTGTCCAAGGTGGGCTTTTTCTTCAGCTCCAAGTGCTCTAAGATGGTCCCAAATTTTGCCACACGGTTCTCAAACTCATCGAGATCCTCTGCAACACTGGCAGATATCCTGCCAATATAAATGCGCGTTGGCTTTGGATCGGCCATTTCGACGGTTGATGCAGAGCTAAGAAATTTTTATTTTTCAGCTAACACTCCAAAGTGGTCAGCCGCACTATGCCATTTTCGCAGCAAGAAAAATGTTGACATAGTTCGTACCAGAATAAGGGGAATGCCTGAGAAAAAGAGAATAAAATAATATTTAAACTGATCATGCTTATCATAGCCAAAAAATGCTGCTAATACATTTGATTCTCGATCACAAGCCTTCTCTGCTGCGCCGTGGTGCTGCTGCCGAGCAATCTTACCCTCTTGTATTCCCATTCGCTGCAATTTCACCAACCTTCAGTCCTACAGTCCACAACATGGCAGACGAAACAGAGCATCGGGGCGCTAACATCCTGGAAGTGCCTCTCGAGGCCGATGGTGAAGTTGTTACCTTTGATTTGGATAACGATTTGCCAGAGAATCCCTCTGAAATCTGCGTTTTGCTTGAAAATGAAAAGTGTGCAGTAGAGTACTGGCTGGCGATCGGCACAGCTTACGCTCGAAACAATCAGGTGGATAATGCCATCGAAGTTGTGTCAAAGGGGTTACAGGCGTCTGTGTCTAAGTCAGAAAATGACTTAATTGCGTTTTATTCCTGTCTTGCTTGGCTGTACATTCGACAGCTGAACGATGCCCCTGTGCAGGTTGACGAGCAGGACGCTGCTAACGGAGTCAAGTCCAAGGCAGAATATCACAAAATGGCTACTGAGATTGCAAATCAGGCCTTCGCGCTTGACAGATCTTGGTCGGTTAATATTCTGGCTCGGGCATCTCTAATGCTTGCCAGTAGTAACTACGATGAAGCACTGCAGCTGTTTCAGACCGTGTTGAAACAGTCTTCAGATTCTAACCTGTTCGCACAAATGGGCAAAGCCCGTGTGCTGTACCACAAGAAGAACTACAAGGGGGCTCTTCAATTCTACCAGAAGGTGCTTTTCAGTCGGCCCGATTTCAAGCCAGACCCTCGAATCGGTATTGGTCTTTGTTTCTGGAAACTGAACGACAGAGAAGGTGCTCTGCAGGCTTGGGATCGGGCCCTGGAGCTCAATCCCGGTAACGAAGCGGCCAACACTCTGCGTGGTATTTATTACATGACCTTGGCTCTGGAGAAGCCAGGATCGGAGGCCTTTGCCTCAAACTATGCTCGTGGCCTGGGTTACATCCAAGCTGCTTATAAGAAAAACCCGCATTATTCGGCATCTGGAATCCTGCTTTCCACCTACCTTTATTCTAAGAAGAATGCTGATGCTGTTATTAAGCTGACAAAGAAGGCTGTGAAGAATACGGATGTGCCCTCTGTTATTGGGGATGCCTATTTCTGGATGGGTAGAGCTTACCACTTCATGGAGGACCACGAGGAGGCCCTGAAGTACTACACTCTTTCGGAGGAGAAGAGCAAGGGCACGGGATTGCCTGCTCTTATTGGCAAGGGTCTTGTTCAGATGGCCCAAGACTCGCCCGAAGCACTGCTCACCTTTGAATCTGCTGTCAACTCTTTCCCCAAATCTCTTGAGGCCCTGCTTCTTCTGGGCCTTCTCACCGCCATTCGTGCAGGCACTGACGCTAAGAGGGTATCCCGCGCTATCACCCTTTTAGAACGATACCTTACTGTGTGTAAGGATAAAGGTGAGATCCCTTCCACGCAAGCTCTTGTCACCCTATCTTCTCTTTATGAAGACTCAAATGTGGAAAAAGCTGAGAATTTGCTCAAGACCGCCCTTGACCAACTTACTCTTGACGAAGATGATGAACCTATCACTACTGATGTTAAGAAAGCTCTACTATTCAACAATATTGGAGCTTTCCAGTATTTCAGAGGCAGCTATGAAGAAGCCGAAAAAAATTTTGAGACGGCGAGTACATTGTTAGCTGACTCAGATGCTCAGGAAGATACGGATGCAGTTGTTACTGTTACATTCAATCAGGCACGACTGTATGACGCTTGGGGTCAACCAGAAAGGGCCACTGATCTTTACCATAAGGTGCTTGAATTGGCACCAGACTATCTCGATGCAAGCATTCGACTTACCTATTTGTCTGTTGTACTGAACAAAGACAATGCCAATGATAGCCTCAAGGAAATTATGACTAAAAGTGATGACAATCTTGAAGTTCGAGCACTCTACGGTTGGTGGCTACGAAGACAAAAGAGAAGTGCTGCCAAGAATATTAATGAAGATATTGAACAGAGGCATTACAAACACTCACTTGTTGACGTGAACAAGCATGATACCTATTCACTTGTTGCTATGGGTAACCTGTATCTTGTTGCTGCCCGAGAAATGCGAGCTACGAAGCCTGGAGACCAAGAAAAGAAGGATAAAATGTACTTCAAGGCTTCAGAGTTTTTTGATAAGGCTCTGCAGATCGACTCTAGTAATGCTTATGCAGCACAGGGTATTGCTATCATCTTTGCCGAAACCAAGAGAGCGGAACTGGCTTTACATATTTTCTCCAAGATTCGCGAAACAGTCAGTGATATCACTATTTATATCAATTTGGGTCACTGCTTAGCGGAGCTCAAGCAATTCAACAAAGCCATTGAAGCTTACGAATATGCTTTGGAGAAATTCAGAGGTGGCCCCAATGACGGTCAGCTAATGACTCTGTTGGGCAGAGCTTGGTATGCGAGGGCACTGAGTAGCAAGACCGTTGCCGCCTATCGCACTGCTCTCAAATACTCTAAAGATGCTTTGAATAAGTCTCCAGAAAATCCTGGTCTCAAGTTTAATGTTGCTTTTGTCCAATTTCAGTTTGCCGATTTCGTCCGAAAGCAACCTACTGCAACTGGCAGTGTTGAAGTGATTGATGAGGCTATTGCAGCTCTGGAAGATGGTATCGCCTCCATGAAAGATTTGGCCAAGGTCAAATACCCTCCTTTCCCTCCGAATGAACTGGAGCAAAGAGCTCTAATGGGTGAAAATACATTGCGAAAGCAGCTTGATCGAGCTCTGGCTGAGCAGGTTGAGTATGATGAACAGAATAAAACGAAGATTGAAGAGGCTCTAAAGTTGCGAGAAGCAGAACTAAAGAAGAAGGAAGAGGAAGAGATTGCCCGCAAGAAGCTTGATGAAGAGAAACAGGTTCGGCTTGCTGAAGAGCGCAAGAAGCTGCAGGAAGAAGCTATGCAGTGGACTGAAGAATCTCGACTTGCTGCAGAGGAAGAGGCAGAAAATGTGCGAAGAGCTGCCGAAGAGAAGAAGGAAGCCCGAAGGGCCAAAATAAACGAAAACAAGGAGAGAAGGAAGAGCAGCAAGAAGGGCAGCAAGGGTGATAACAATGGAGGATCCGCCAATGCTTCCGAGGCCAGTTCTTCTCGCAAGAAGTACAAGAGTGATGAGTTTATTGCTGATTCTGATGAGGAAGATGACAATGGCTACAATAGTCAAAATTCTAGTGGCGATGAGGACGAAGGGCTGTTTGGAGATAACGATGAAGACAGCGACACTGAGAAGAAGAGAAAGAGTGATGAGGATATGGGAGATGATGCGCCCTCAAAAAAGCGACGAACTAATAGAATTGAGGATGATGAGGATGACGAATATGATACTCCAGCTGATGGAGAAGTCAAGGAGCCTCGCAAGCGGTCTGGCGTTATCGAAGATGACGATGATGAAGAAATGGAAGGCTAAATCCGGAGTATTTGAAGATGCAGTTAATTTATTATTCTGCTATGCATGATTAAAAGAGGTGGCAGAATCAACGTCACTTGTTCTGGGTGAGCCAATTCTTCATGTCTTTGCTTGCTTCGTGGGTTGCTTTATACACTGTGTATTGTTAGTTCTTTTAATGAAAGCTGTAAAATATGGATCATATACACTCACATTTGAGCTCATATTCGTCCAGTTTGGCGAGGAATTCAGACTGTTCTGCGTTGGCAGCCCTACTGTTAGCAACATCAGCAATTACCACCGCGCGTTGCAGTAATGATTGTGCAAATGTGTCGGCCAAACCGGCATCAGCAAATACTGTCAGCCATCGCTCTGCAAGCCCGAAGAACACAGATGACTGTTGACGGATATCTAAACTAACAGAGTCAGTTTTGAGCGAGTTGAGCACCTTGTTTGACAGGAACGGAGGTTGGAGAAGAGAAATAAATGAATCGTTTGACTCTGGGGACACCAGAGAGATGGCCAGAAGTTCAGCCATCCAGAATGGCAGTTCCAGCTTTGTGTTTTCTGTAATCTGCAAGTACAGTTAGCCCATCTGTCACGTCTCGCGGATTGGATCACCAACGCGTACATCATCTATACCGGCACCTTGCAGATACCCCAGCCCAGGGACATTGATTTCGAACTTGCAAGGAAGTTTCTATTAAGTTAGCTCGACTGCAATAAAGTCGAAAATGCTCCCTCGTACCTGACCATCTGTCTGAATGTCGGTTATATCGTAGTAATCGTTCATTGTTGTTGAAGGTGGTCAGAATAGTATGCGCGGCTGGATGTGAAGCCTTAGGTAACCGTCCAACGGCTCGATATTTGCTCACCAGGCATCTTCACGTTAAAAGCATAATAGCACTCGCAGAATCTGCAAAGACAAGCCGAAAGCCAATCACAAAACTACTGGCATCTGGTGATTTGGTTATTCAATAAACACGCCCCGGCAGTTTTCACACACTAGATCCCCTGGTGGCTTTTTTATCGTCGCCAGGAAATACTTAAGTGCGGCTGAGGAATATCTTAATCCTTCAATCCATCTCTCAAGATGATGGCTGCTGATACTGAAGATATTCCTGCATTTTCGCCTGGCCAGAAATTGGACGGCAATTCGGTTAATCTGTTTGACCCTCGTATCCCCGATATCCTCAAGCCAGAGGATGTTTACACAATTCAGGTTGGAGACAGCACGTTTCGGCTCTCTGGGGCATCGCTGAGTAGCGACGGTCCAAGCTACTTTACCGACTTCTTCAAACCATACCGTGATGAGCCAGAAGAAAAACGGCCTGTTCTTTATATTGACAGGTCAGCAGATGTTTTCAGTATTATTGCTCGGCATTTACAAGGGTATCATGTGATACCTGAGGATGAGAGCATGTACGTGTATTTGTTTGCCGACGCTGCTTATTATAGCCTTCCTCGGTTACAACAGCTACTCAAAACAGCTGAAATTCTGGTTAGAATCGGACATACCAGATTCCGTTTGACTCGTGACATCTTCGATTCTCCTGGAGATACGCCAAATTTTTTCACTCTTGGCTTCGCCATGTTCTTTGGCACGCGGCATGATGAACACTTCCACAAAAGGCTAATTCGGCCGCTACCATTATGGCCAGCAGAAGTGCCTGGAAGATCGCCCGAGTTGTTTCAGAGACTTATAAATCTGTTACAAGGGTTTGAGGAAATGGATGAAATGCCTCGCAATCTGCGAAGATCCCTTATCAAGGAGTGCCGTTTCTACCGATTTCGAGGGCTCGAGCAGAAGCTGCTATTGCACCATGTTCAGGTGAACCAAGAAAGAGGGGGAAGGGAGGAAATTACTATGCTGCTTCAGGATTTAAAAGCCAGCGGTGTTTCGACTGGGTATTTACCTACGGGTCAAAAATTTGTCATGTACCAGCGGCCATACGCAGACAGCTTTGGCCGCGACCTGGTGTTTCAAATAGAAGATGAACATGCCTACATCTCTACTGAGTGGGCTGGTATTTGGACTGGATCTATTGTAGGTTCAGCTGCAGATAAGCTAAATAGCATTGTGAACTCGAAGGAGCTCAGTGCTGAGTTTGCACAGTTCAAGACTAATGTGTTCTCAGTGGATATAAGTATTGCTGACCTTACCATCAATGGCAACGAGCATGTTTCGGATTTGCTCGAATTGGTAGAAGATAAATCTTCTACCGATAAGTCTTCTACAAAGGCGGGCAAGAAAAGGAAATCAGGGTCTGATCTTACGAATGTTTATTTCTCGTTTTCACAGTGGAGATTTGTTTTTGATGACCTAGGTGCTGTTAGCCTCCAGCTACTGGCAGGTGTTGGTCATACTGACGGTCTGGGGAGAAACAAGGTCAGAAAGATTCTGCATTGATGATAATTAGCGGAATGCCTGTTAAGTTATATGCTGGAGTGCAACGTCTATATCTGGCTCTTTCGCAAAGAAAGTTATGACCCGTCTACGTAAATGTATTTTACAATTCAAATCTTTTTGTAGATCATCAAATAAATAATAGACCACCTAAGAGATGGTGACAGAAATTATCTCCGGAGGATCAATGGGTCTGTCATTCTTTCCGGTCTTGAGCTGCTCAATCTTCCGAACAACTTCCTTGCCAGAAATAACGCGACCAAATATAGTGTGCTTATCATCTAACCAGGGAGCCTCCTCAGTGGTGATATAGAACTGGCTTCCATTAGTCTTAGGTCCGGAGTTGGCCATACTCACGGTGAAAGGACGATCATGTCTCAAGTGTGGTGTAAACTCGTCTTCAAAGTAGCTCTTCCATATGCTTTCCCCACCTGTACCATCGCCAAGAGGGTCACCTGCCTGTATCATAAATTTCTTGATGATTCGATGAAATATGGTACTATTGTAATAGCCATTTTTGCTATGAGTAACAAAATTTTCACATGCCAGAGGAGCATACTCGGGATAAAGCTTGATGCTTATATCGCCAACCGTGGTGTGCAAAACAACCTCTTGGACATCCATGATGTCTTGCAGCTTTTTATCTCGTTCAGCCTTATCATTTTTCTCCTTCTCCGATCTAGTCTGGGCAATTATTCCCTGTTCATTGTTCACATCTCTGTCACTCTTTACATCAGAATAGCTGCCAGAGAACTTCGTAAACAGGTAAAATCTCGATTTGGACAGACCTGTAGCAAATATTACCGGATCAATGGCCAAACTCTGGTTGATGATATCGTTCTCAGATGCAGCCATATCTACCGTTAAAGCACCCTTTCTGTTCGGTGATCCTTGGTACAGCGAGAGTCTACCGAAACGAATGTTTTCGTCTTTACCAAGTAAGAGTACGCAATTGTTTGATTTCAAGTTGACCACTTTTATCCCTAGAAGTGTAGAGTATATGATAAAGTTCCCAGATACATCAAAGATAGCGTTTGGCACAAACTTCTTTTCCTCGTAGGCGTCGAGATCATTCTTCAAACGTCTGTTGAACTCAACAGTTTCAATCTTGTACGGACTAGTTCCAAACTCGTTCATGTCTTTCAGAGTTTTCAAGCTTTCGTCATACTCTCTCATTTTCTTACCACTGGCCAAATGAAAGATACTCACCTTCCAATCCGATGAAACAATGGAAAACTTTTCGTCGTCTGGCGATCTGCTTATTGATAGAATGCCAGTTTTAGCCTTGCGAAAATCATATAGATTTGTGTCACTCTTTAGCTCAAAAACACTCTTTGGCTTTTGGTAATCTCCAGATGGTTCCCAATACTCGATCATACCAGTAGTATCGCAGCTGACCACACAGTCGAACTTGTTGGAATAAATGAGACATGAAACAGGCGCGCGATGAATATTACTCAAAATCTTAACAGGTTCGTCAGTATTTTGAGAGTCATAAATATGAATACTGTTACTGCTGTCCGAAATAGCGAGCAGATCGTCCTTCAACCAGCAGACAGCTTTCGGCTTGAATGTCAACTCAACTATTCCAATCATATCAAAGTTCACTACGTCAAAAATTTTGCAGTTAGTGTCCTCAGATAGTGTGATTAGCAGATTTCCATTAATGTTGAAGAGAGCATCCATGATCGGAGCAGCATGGGCCTGGTATTCCTTGACAAACTCGATTTCCCCACGGTCGATACTCTTCTTCCAGAATTTGAGCACTCCGTCTTTTGATCCCGTTACGGTGAACCCCTGATCTTCTCGGACTGAACCACTAGTGGAAATATTCTGCGACTGCACGACAGTGATATCCTCCTTATGCATGTAAGATCTTGTGTATCGATCAAAGTTGGGTAGGTTCGCCAGATAGTGGGCTTCGTGGAGCAGCTTCTTCTTCTTGCGAACCTTCTTTATCTGTTCATTACTAGGCATGGAAGGCCCAAAATCATCTTCTGAAGACGAAGACGCGTCGTCATGTTCAACTGCTCTTTTCTCAGCTGTAGCTGTTGGTAGGTCTTCAACCATAGTTACCTGAGCTGTTAGCTGGTGATGCGTTGCAAGTTGGAAAGTTCCAACTTGACATTTGCATCTTCATGTTCAATAGCCTCTCCGATTTCCGCAGCGAGGTCGAGATCCTGCACTTGCTGTATCATAGGAACAAGAACCAGCATAGGCTGGCGGGTTGGTGGAAATACATTTCTATTCTACATCGGCGCTGCCAGCAGTTGGTTAGAGAACTAGAAGCTGGCAATGAGACTGATAAACTGGCCAGGTTTTTATACACCAAGGTGATCCCGCCAGCTTACTGCAATTTCCAACGTATTTTAGCACAGGGACAGTTCATTCCACTGGGATTTGCACTCGTGGCTAACTGTGCTAAACTGAGATTGCAAATAAGGGACATGCTTCCCCATGAAGGGAAGAAGGCATCTGCTAAATATGGTCAACCGAAAAAGAGCAAGCCTGCAGAACTGCAAACAGAGAAAGAAGACCTGGGCGAAATAGTCATAAGAGATGACCTGGAGAAGAAGTTAGACGTGGTAAGAGACCAATCTGTGGCCAACTCTAGCAGTTCTGAACAGCCACGACCACCAACGACAAAGAAGAAAAAGGCATTGGTGGATGCGGACGACGGAAAAAAGAAGAAGAAAAAGAAGAAAGCCAAAAATGCAATTGATGAGATATTTGGGTTCTAACTAATGCCTACATTTTATAATTATTCGTTACTCTGCAAGATACTTTCGGGCAAAGGTTTGCAGAACAAATGAAGCACTATGGATTCGCTTGTTATAGTATTTGTTGAGCTTGCACTCTTCTTCGTCAGACCACACTCTGGTGGGCAAAGAAATGTCCTGTTTACTGTCTTTGCTGCAGATCATCAATCCGAGCTGTCCGCTGGTGTATGTGGGCATGATGGCTGCAGTGTACGCAACCGTGGGGAAAACCTGTTTACAGGTCTTCTTCAGGTCTTCAAGGACTTTAACCTTGAGCCACACATTTTCTGATGCTTGCATAGAGATAACGCCATTGGCAGTCAGAGCATTATTTAGCAGTTGGAAATACCCGAGCTGGAACAGCTGTTCAGCCGGGCCCTCGGGATCTGAAGTGTCAGAAATAATGACATCGTACTCATTCGTCTTAGAGCGGAGAAATTCGAATCCGTCTGTGATATGAAGAGTAACTCGCGGGTCGTCGAATCCCTTAGCCATATTTGGCAGATAAGCTTTGGACATTCTTATAACAGCTTCGTCAATCTCCACCAACTCGATTGACTCAACGTCAGGATGTTTGGCTATCTCACGTAGCACGCCTCCGTCTCCTCCACCAATAACGAGGACCTTTTTGGGATTTGGGTGGCTCATGAGAGGAACATGTGCAATCATCTCCTGATATCTACAGTCTGTTAGAACCAGCCCAAAGTAGTGCACCAACTGGTTGCAAATGACTTGCCCGAAAATACTTACGCAAACTCATCTCTCTCAGTGACATTAATGACACCGTCTAATACAAGTACGTTTCCATAATCTGTGCTCTTGAATACAAGGACCTGTATTTGTTAGCGAGTTGCGGGATAACAACTAGAAGCAGCCGATTGCATGAACTAACGATGCCTATCAGATAAGCGCATAACCTACATCTTGGAATTTGCTTTGCTCAATATGCAGAATATTTTCTACACGGAGCTCCAGAGCTTGACCGGGCCAATTCTCGTTGACTTCTCGGAACCAGCCATTAGAAATTGACGGGTGTGAAAGCTTTTTATCAGGCATTTTTTCAAAGGTTGGTTTGAGTTTGGCTCACAAGCTTGAATGAAAAAGTAGTGTGGATATTTCAAGGACCGTGGTGATAAAAATTACACACACAGCTACCGTTTTTTATCGTTTGACCAACCCGTTTGATCTGACGACAACCACAAATGAGCACGCTATTCCGAGAAGTTGTCCTGGATCAGGATGCCAAGGTGCTGTATGCTGCGACAGCCCAGGAGCTCAAAAAGTACGATATCTCTGGTACTGGTAATGAGATCAAAAGCATTCCTACCCCAAAAGTTGCACTGCCAGCGGAGAAGCAAGAGCAGCTCAACAAGACCAAGACTACTGAGGCCGACAATACGCATATTAGATATTTGACACTGACATCAGATGGAAAGTATCTCGTTGGTACTATGGACGATACAAAGGCTGTCGTGGTGCTGGACTCGGCCAGCCTGGAGCTGGTTAATCAGATTGTCTTCCCCAAACGACCCTGCTGCCTCGATTTTGCCGATAATAATGCCACTCTGATCGTTGGAGACAAATTCGGAGATGTTTACACAGTTCCTTTGCTTGAAAAGGGCGCTGAGGTGCAGAACCCTATTCTGGGCCATGTATCGATGCTGGTTGACCTCAAGGTTGCCCACAATGGTACCCAGCAGGTGATTATCACGGCTGATAGAGATGAACATGTTAGGGTCACAAAATACCCTCAGAGTTATATTATCGACCGGTGGTTGTTTGGACACACGGAGTATGTTTGCTCGCTGACCTTGGTGAAGAACCAGCCCGAGCTCCTGCTCAGTGCTGGTGGAGATGACTTTATTGCTCTGTGGAACTGGACTACTGGCGACCTTCAGAGCAGACTGCTGCTGAAAGAGATACTGAAGGATGTTGAACAATTCAACGTGAAAAATGTCCTCGCCATTTCCGAAGATACGTTTGTGGCTCAGCTCGAAGATATTGCCGTGCTGGTTGTATTTGCGATCCAGAACGGAGAACTGGTGCATGTTAAGAATATCGATCTGGGTGCCAAGCCTTTGGACATAGCAGTAGCTTCAGGGGTCATTGCCGTTGCACTGTTGAGCTCCCAGACAAGATTGGCATTCTATGATGCTCATGGCGAGGCTGTGTATGGGGAGGCCTCATCGGCATTAGCAGGTTCGGGTGAAGCCTTTGACGAAGCCCACAGTTCTTTCTACCCTCTCAAGCCTCTACGTAAGCGAGTGGAGTTTTAGAAAATTCAATGTGCCTGCTCTGTAGCTAGGCGGTGAAAGTGGCTCAAAGGTGCGGCCAGCCAGCGCCTCGTTGCCTTATGCTCGTCGCCGCGAAAACTCGCCATACCTACCTACATGAAAAAATAGACTAGTGGGTACTGGCTAATGCATGTAACTTTGACTGAGGGCCGCCATGTTCTCGTCGTGATAATATATATTTTTTGTAACTACCACAGTACAGAACAGAGCAGGAGCTCCTAAAATACGAATTATCGGCCCCTTAAAGCGTAAGCTCATTTTATTCATGTATTTAATATTTGGGCGGTCTAGCAAGGTTTCCTGCTTCTGGTGAGCAGCTGTCTCGCTTCCGGCCGTTGCCCCGGTGCACCAGGTTGCCCGGTCTCAAATATCCACGGATGTGCGCCAGCCCCTTTGCTCGCCATTTTCCACTCTGCACGCTTTAAACTCAACTCCCCCAAAGGCAGGCATTTCCAACGGCCCATCCAACAGCATTTCTTTGATTGAGGGATTCAACATTTTTTTGCTTGTCTCTTTAGCTGAGGTGTTGTTGTTGCATAGATTACTGTATATTATCCAAGCATAAGCCGAACATTCGCATAGGGTGATAAGTAAGTATTGGCGCTGCCCGAAATTATTGGCGATTGGTGAGCCTGGCAGAGCGTCAGGGATAGCTGAGAACTTTTTGATACCGCTTGCTGCAACAAAGTAGCACATTGCAAACAGGCGGGTTACTCTGTTTCCGATTGATCAAGCTAGTAGCTGACATATTGTTGTTACTGTGCTTCATTTTCCCTGCTGTCTATCTCCAAATCAAACCGCCTACAGCTTTAATTCACTATCCGTGCTAACTTCAAGCTCTCACCTCCCCTTCTTTTCACTGACCTGTTTCCGCCCTATACCAAATACCAGCTGCCAGAGTAGTATCAGCAAGCAATCCCATGTTTACTGCACCTTTTGCGTACCTCGCGTACAATGCGAACCGATGGCCCATCCAAACAATTGCTTTGATCTCCCTGTTGGCATCTACCGCGTACTTCTCGATACTGGACTTTTCCGTTCCTGAATATGCGTCTAGCAACTCGCTGGCAAGAAGCTACTACCATCCGGTCGACGCTTCCTCAGCACTGGCAAATGCCTCTGACTGGACTGAAATCGACTCGAGCGCTATCGATTCGTACACTTCTGCTACGAAGTACATTGGTGCTCGAGCTCTGTTCGCTGGTCTCGACGACCAGGGAGAGACTCAGGTCCCCGAGCTTGCCAATACTTTTGATGGAAGTTATGCCTCAGAGAAGTTTATACTACTGCCCGAGGGCCAGTTTGATGAATGGTTGGCCTCTGTCACCGAACTACCTGCTGCTAACAATGGTCAGCGTGATGTGTGGAGGCTCCGAAAGTCATTCAGCTGGGTAGCCTGGATCAAGTGGTCTGTTCAAAGAATCATTAGTCTAATACGACAGGCGGAACCCTTTGATCTGGCTGTGGTTGGTGCTGCGTACATTGGCATGTACTACACCTTTGTCAGCCTGTTTCTTTCCATGAGAAAGTTGGGCTCCAACCTGTTTCTTGCTACATCAGTCTTGGTTTCTTCGTCTATTGCATTCATGTTTGCATATGTCACTTCTCACTTCTTGGGAGTCCGAATTCCTCTCAAGAGCTTGTCTGAAGGTCTACCATTTTTGGTCATCACTATCGGCTTCGATAGCAAAATCTTTGTGTCCCAGTCTTCTTTGCGAAACTCTCAGAAGCAGAATCAGGTCAGCACTTATGACTCTATCCGTGATGTGCTATTCCTAGAAGGTCATTCTATCTTCAGGGACTACTTTATTGAAATTGTTGCTTTGATGGCTGCCTCTTTTTCGGGAGTCAACGGCCTATGGCAGTTTTCGTTCCTTTCTGCATGGATACTAATCTATGACTGCATTCTTCTTTTCACTTTTTACGTCTCTATTCTGTCTATCAAGGTGGAGATGAATAAAATACAGAGAAATGAGGCATTGCGTGTGGCTCTTGAGGAAGACGGCGTTTCCCCGGAAACTGCAGAAAAGGTCGCTGATGATACCCCCTATGCTAAGGACACGTCTGATAGCTCTGGAAAGGGTATGCTGCGAACCGGATATTTCTTTAAAGTTTCTGTTGTTGTTGGATTCCTTCTCAATGCTTTCCAGTTGACTAACCTACCCTTTACCATCCCCGGATGGAGTTTTGAAAGCATTGCTATTCCTACCGGTGAATCGGTTGCCAGCGCTTTCCCCGAGGTTATCAAGTCCCAGGCATTGGCTCTGGCTACTGACGGCGAGGTCATTGTTACTGTCTTACCCAATCTGGTTTTCGAGCATTCTCGATTCACCGTAAGATTGGAAGATGGCGTTCTTTCTTTTCTGGCTCTGTGGACCAAGATTGTTGGAGACCCTATCTTGTCAAAGTTCATTGTTCTTGCTCTGGTAACTAGTTTGGGTCTGAACGGTTTCTTGCTCAAAGGTGCCAGAAGCGGTGGTGTTACTGTTGTTGAGAAGGTTGTTGAGAAGAAGGTCCCAGTGCTGATTGAGAAGAAGGCCTCTTCATCCTCAGACTCTGAGAGTGAGGAAGGTGATCAGCTTGAGATTAAGAGCGCTATTCCGGAAAAGACCCAAGCACCTCGATCTCGAGATGATTGTGTTGCAGTGATGAAGGGTGGTCTAACTAAGGAACTTGATGACGAAGAAATTATCGACCTTGGTGTCAGCGGTAAATTACCGTTGTACGCACTTGAAAAACAGCTTCAGGACACCACACGGGCTGTTCTTGTTCGACGAGCAATTGTTTCTCGTCTTTCGGATACAAAGTCACTGGAGGGCTCTGACTTGCCCTATCTGGGTTACGACTACGACCGAGTGCTAGGTGCGTGCTGCGAAAATGTCATCGGTTACATGCCTTTGCCAGTAGGCGTAGCAGGACCTGTGATAATTAACAATAAGCCGTTCTATATTCCCATGGCTACTACCGAAGGATGTCTCGTTGCCTCTACTATGCGAGGATGCAAGGCCATTAACGGTGGTGGTGGAATTAGTACTGTACTGACTCAGGATGCTATGACACGAGGCCCTTGTGTGACATTTGATAGTCTAGCACGAGCGGGAGCAGCCAAGATTTGGTTGGATACTGAAGAAGGTCAGAAGAGTATGAAGAAGGCGTTTGAGAGTACTTCTCGATTCGCCAAGCTTTTGCACATCAAGACTGCGCTTGCTGGCACTCTGCTGTTCATTCGATTTCAAACTAGTACTGGCGATGCCATGGGTATGAATATGATTTCCAAGGGTGTGGAATTTGCACTGAAGCACATGACTGAGAACTGTGGTTTCGAAGATATGTACGTTGTGAGTATATCTGGCAACTACTGTACTGACAAGAAACCGGCAGCAATCAACTGGATTGACGGCAGAGGAAAGAGCGTGGTTGCAGAGGCGACAATTCCCGGTAACCTTGTTCGATCGGTGCTGAAAAGTGATGTTGATGCCATGGTGGAACTGAATATTTCCAAAAACCTGGTTGGCAGTGCAATGGCAGGATCAATCGGAGGCTTCAATGCCCAGGCCGCTAATCTTGTGACGGCCATTTTCCTTGCATGTGGTCAGGATCCTGCTCAGAATGTGGAGTCTTCCAATTGTATCACTCTCATGAAGAATGTTGATGGCAATCTCCAGATTTCCGTTTCGATGCCTAGTATAGAAGTCGGAACAGTAGGCGGTGGTACCATTCTGGGTCCACAGGCATCTGTTCTGGATATGCTTGGTGTTCGAGGTCCACATCCTACTAATCCTGGAGATAATGCTCGACAGCTGGCTAAGATAGTTGCGTCCGGTGTTCTTGCTGCAGAGCTCTCACTCTGTGCAGCTCTGGCTGCCGGACATCTCGTCCAGAGTCATATGACGCACAACCGAAGCAAAGCTCCCACACCTGCACCTTCCAGTCAAGACGTGAAGCGATTGACGGAAGGTAGCAAGATTTGCATGAAGGGATAAACAGTACCAGGATGAGCTTGTGGCCCGCTTAGCGTGGGCGTGCATGCGCTAATAGCCATACTATATAACGTGTCACGATATTACATCCCTTTTTGGATTGATCTGTCTTTATCTTGTTCTTGGGGAAATGGCTTGTGGACATTGAAACATGCCAGGTGATGTGCCGCTTGCTACGAAAAAACAATCGAGTAATCTTTGGAGTGGGGGTTTTCTTAACCAAAGCTTATTGCTGGTTGTGTAGTTTAACGTGGAACAGACTTTTATGCGGCGGTGGTTGATGGGTAGCAGAAAATGCTTGGCAACTCCGGGGAAACAGGCGAAATAAAGTGCAGCGTGTAATTACAAAAAGAAGTAAAGTAAATAAGAAAGAAAGAAATTCATAGCTAACAGTAATACGAAGCGGCCGTGTGGAGCCAGATGAAATACGGTACGGAGGTCCGTTCCACACCCGCGCGGTCGCAGCCCCGATTAGTGATGAGGGTGAGCTTCCACTGCCCGCAAATTCAGCATGCAGTTGGAAGCGGATACAGGTGGGAAATCTAAAACTGACAAACCAACCAAGAACAACAGAGAAGGAAGAATAATTTGCAGCACAGCCATCGCAAGTCTGGCTTTATACGCACTTGCCTCCAACTTGCTCCTTTATTTCGCACTGATAAGATAGGACGCTTTGCAGTACACTCGCATTCTATTTCTATGAAGACAGAGGACTCGCACGGCAGCGGCCGGCGGGCAAAGGCATGCGACAACTGCCGAGCTCTGAAGGTGCGATGTATCCCGAGCGACTCTTCTGATCTGGCTAAGCCTTGTGCTCGATGCCTCAAGGGTAATAAAGATTGTGTTTTTCATGTCGGGCCACGAAAGCGAACCAGAAAGACTGATGCGTAGGTAGTGATCACAGGCGTTGTCCGACTTGTGAAGATCAAACTGGTGTATTATTGTGATGTGCTGGTCGGTGATTACAACCGCCGACATGGGCTGCACTGGGCCAAAACCTGGATATATTAGCTAACAGCACAGACGAGTCGCAAATCTAGAGAAAAAGCTCGAGCTGCTTAGTGCTGCGCTTCATGAGAAAGACCACGAGCTCGACAGGACCCAAAGATACGCGGCTTCATGTACCCCACAGTCGGGGTCGTATAGCGGTGGACTGCGGGGACCGTCCGTCGATGCCTCTGGAAAGCGTGACCACGCATCTCCAATGTCGTCCAACTACATCAGCAGCAGTGGGAGCCATGATAGTGTTGGTGCTGTGAGCGAAGCAACTAGCGGTGTTTCTGCGGGCGCTGCACACCCCCCTCATGCACGATTGTTCGGGTCCGTCTATCATCCATCTCTAAATGCAACTCCCGAAGAGCTTGAGGTCAAGTTCGCAGATGGTGACATTCTAGTTGAAACTGGTGTAGATGTCGAGGCTCTTCGTGAAGAAATGGTTATTGCCTGGAATAAGTTGGCCTACCGCTGCTCTAAAAGGTTCAAGCACCTGGCAGCTACTAGCACAAACCTGCCGCGGTCCCCGTCTTTTGAGCACGACGTCATATCTCTTGGTATCATCACTGTGCAAAATGCTCAGAAACGCCTGGACTTTTACCGCAACTTCATCTATAGGACCTACCCACTCATTAATGTTCCCGACGTGCCGCTGGATGATCTGCGTAGAGATCTACCCAAGTTGTTTCTTACCGTTATGGCCACCGCCTCGTTGGGCGTCACTGATAGCTCCCAGTTAGATGCCTCACTGATACTGTATAACCATGCTTACGAAGCTGTCGTTTATGATGCCATGATTGTTGGTGTCAAGACGTTTGAGCTTCTCCAGTGCTTGATACTACTCATTTTCTGGTACAACGAGCCCGACTTTTATCACCAACACAAATCGCATTTACTCATCAATCTTGCTGTCTCAATAGCTAGCGACTTGGGAATAGGTGGAATGGTCGTGTCCTCGAGGCATGTATCGCTGAGGCTTGAGCGCATTGTGTGCCCTCAGAGACTGGTAGACCCTTTCACTCTGGAATGCCGACAAATGTGGCTTTATATTTACTGCTGCTGCACAAATATGATCAATGTTGTTAGAAGGCCGAGCTTTTTCCTCTGGAATGCTTACACTGAAGAATGTTGTGCCACTATCGAGCAGTCAGACTTGCCTCCTGGTTCCAAGAGAATAGCCCTCTATGCTAGAATGTCTCACATTCTCCAAGAGGTTTCCAAGGCTCTCTACTCACAGGCTGGCAACAAAACCCCTCCTCCTGTCGGTGATCTGAGAGTCAATTACCTGGTCAAATTCTTTGAGAAACAGCTGGATGATATATACCAAACTGCAGTCGACCTCGACGTCAGCGAAAGTATTGCTTTCAAGCCATATTTTCACAGCATTAAAGTGTATTTATATCAGTTTGTCATTTATGTGCCATTTGATGACCAGTTGGGCAGATCACCGTTTACTGAGTATTCTATAGGTGTGTTTGTGAAATCTTGGACACCAGAGTCCATCGACTGTCTTCTGCATTGTTTTTCTGCTTGTATGAAATGTCTGGAATCATATAGGGCATTAACCCCTCTTCAAATTTGTGTGATGCCTTTGTTCAATTACTCTCGTCTGGTTTTCAGCGTGTCACTCCTTCTAAAGCTGCGAGTTCTCAGTCTACTGAACTCAGAGCTCAAAAGCATGTGTCCTGTTAACAAAGAACATTTTGAAATTTTGTTTGACATTCTGGGGCTACTGAATCAAGTATCTCACAAATACCCCTTCTCTAATAGTGCTACCTGTTTCAATTTCGTGATAAAGTTGCTCATGTGTCACTTTGACAGACAAGTGCATTACTATTATCTCGAGCAAGAGTGTCAGAAGAACCCGGAAAATGCTCAATTAGTTGAGATTGAAAACAGCATTAGACTTAAGAAAAGTTTTCCTCTGATTCCAGAGGACAAGAGAGACAAAAAAGGACATCCTGCAGCAATAGGGGGCCCCTCTGCGCAGGATGGTACTTACTCAAGTCGAACTATGGGAACTCCTCCAGACTTTTCTATGCATACCCCATCTTCTCCTCTTTATATTCTTTCTCAGGTCAGTTCGCAACAGGATACAATGGCTTCTCCATCTGGCAGTGGCGACGCGGCCAACTTGCAGAAGTGGAACAAGCTTCAGCCCAGCAGTCAACAGCCGCCTATTGATACCAAACACAAAGTTTCTTCCCCAAAAGTATCTATTCAGGAGCCCGTGGCTACTCAACCGATGCCTAGCGAGATACCTAGCCAGAAGCGGTATCCATCGCAGCAGCCAGTTCCACCGCGGCTCCCATACAATCGTAACGGTATAGGCGGAGTTAATATCGGAGGCGGACCACCTAGCGATTTGAATACTAATGGTAATAGCGCTAGTAATAGTGGTAACAATGGAGATACCCCAATGGCTGAGGGTATTGGGGCGGGCGTGGATACTATGGGACCGCCGTCCTCTTCGTCATCGATGGCCTTTGAGGATGCAGAGTCGACATGGCTGATAGGAGACGATTTCTGGAAAGAATTAATTCCTAATCTGGAAGCTTATACGAGCTTTGAGTTGTAATGTGTGCATGTAAAAAATGGTTTTATATATTGACTAAATAAGTAGTTGTGAAGCTCCTGAGATAAAGAATGTGATTTTATTACATTGGTGTCTAGTCTTTATGGCGAGGTCGGGCTTTTCTGGTGCCGGTAGCCAACTGATCTGATCTACGGAGGCTATTTTAGTCTCCCATATCCGATGGCCGGCATCGGAGCGGTGCGAACACAGTAGCGTCCATGGTTGAGGCAGCTGACAGTTGCACGATGCAATAAATTCAGAATCAGCTCTTTACTACTTGGTAATTTTGACCAAGCTGTACTTGACGCTCACGCAGGTTTACACGGCTGTCGGTGATGCGCAGATTTGCGGTCTAATTGGTATTCCATCACATCGGGAAAACTCCAGCCTCTCACCTAAAAGCTCCGTCCTTCATCTTGTCCGCCTGCTGCGGACACACCAACATTAGTAGCAGAACAAGGAGCTTGAAATACACCGGTCCGTTTGGCGTGCTACGATAAATGTCACTTCCTGTTCAAATGGAAACAGAGGGCGTCAGCTCCCTGGTGGCTCCACTCACTAGCCAGGCGAGCTATGGTAGCCAAGGCAGCTACGATAGCAACATTCTGGTGGTCAATGCCGATGATTTGAACCGAACAAGATCGCATTTGTCCACTATCACGCGAGACTCCAAGAACATATATAAGCTTCCATCTCGTGCATGGAACTATTTCCGCCGAAGTGAGGATTCTGTGCGACCCGAGGAGACTGAAACGTTGGTCGAGGAGTATATTGTTGAGAACCAGCGGGGTCTCTTCTTTTTTGGGTATCCACTTTTCTCCAGCGAGTCGCTGATGCCATTTGATCCACCTGCATGGGTGACACCCGATGGCTCGTCAGTTCCTTCGCTTGAAGAGTATCTGCTGCCAGATTTGACCTGGGAGTGGACCTGGAAGCGTTGGTATGTGGACATGAGCGGAGAGGTGGACGACAAGGGGTGGAGTTATGCGTTCCGCTTTGGTTCCTACACTTGGCATTTGCGACATATGTTTCTGCGGTCCTTTGTCAGACGACGCCGATGGAAGCGCCTGCGTCAGAAAAAGTGTGCATTTGAGGATCTCAGCGACTTGGGGGGTCGTGCGTTGCACCGGCCAGCATTCGATGTGCGGACTATTCAGTCTGATTTTGAACGGGAAACCTCCCCCGGGGCAATTTCACTTGTACCAACAATAATGGAAGAGCAGGATTCTGACTCTCTTGGTCAGCTTGAGCGGGTCATCAAGGCTGGAAGAATCGACCGAGAAAGGATACACGGCGTGAAGCAGTTTTTGTCCGACCCTGGAAATATTTCTGTCATGGAGCGCTACAGCGAATCCACCAACTCGTTTAAACTTGAAACCATCCCCCATTCACTTAACTACGCAGACTCAAAGAATAACCTACTCAAATGGGTGGAAAATTTTGCATCAGAACATGAGCCCCCGCTCAGTGAGGGTGCCAACTTATTTATACAGGCTCTCATCAATGAGCTGAAGAAAAGCATGTCCGACAAGTATAATACGGAGGATAGTAGAAAGATCAAAGAAGACAAAGGGAAACTAAGAGCATCACCAAACCCAGCGAAACTCCAAGCATAGAAGAAGAACGACAAAGCAAGCTCATTACTTAATGCATATAATAATAATACGTACAGTTGCGTATAAATAGGGCAACTTTTTGTTTGCTTATCGTGCCTCAAATTGAACTAAAGTTAGAAACAGCGAATCAATATGTCAAACTATTATCAACGCTAAGCTGCATACTTACTCATTCGACGGGTTCGTTCCTTGTACAAAACTCGATGGCCGCAGTCTCGGCATCGAACAGGGTCGCCTCGATCCAGCAGGACCTTTGAGGCGCAGTTGGCACAAATATACTTGACACCATATGACTTATGTACGTTCACGCCAGCGGCAGCTGCGCTCATGGACACGCTGTTATTCGACGGCACAAAGGAGTCTCTGTTCATGATGGTTTGTCAGTGCAAGAAAATCCTTGATTTCTCATGTTGGAAATATATTTTTTTGAGCCCAAGGTCAAAGCCGGGTAACAATTTATTTTAGTGTGGGAAGAGTACGATCAGCAGCGAATATTGATTTATTCTGCACCGTTGGAAACAAGAAACTTCAATGTATTCTCGTTTAGCTGGCCGTTGCTTCCTACCTGTGGTAGGCAGGTACTGGTTCAGTACGGGGAGAATTACGGGGCAGGAAATCGCAGGTACTGCTGCGTCAATGTATCTGACACCGGATGAGGTACGATTTTTTCAGCGCATTGAAGATGATAGGCGGCGAGAATTTGCACTTCCGACACTTGTGAGACATCGGCCTGCATATAGAAAGCCGTTAAATGCGATTGATGAGTCGTCAGCCGCGGATGTCAAGGAGTTGAGGGCACATCTAGTGACCATTGTGGATCGTCTCGACAAGATCAGTGGAAACATTCAGCAACAACCAAACAGCGACATTCTGAACAAGGTTGGCCGAAGAAGGACATATGCAAATTCGATATTACCCGAATACCCAGATGAATGGAGTAAGGAGTGCCTTGTTCTCTATTTAGAACGTTTGACAGAGCATGTGTACAAAGACGGTATTCTCAACTCTGATGTTGGTGTGGTTCAGGCTATTGTGAAAGACTTGCTGCGTATTAATAATCCTGAAGTTATTCATTCATTATCAGTGGAAGCATTTCGAATTGGCATTATTTATTTTATCCGGCAAAAGAATATTCGAGCAGCTCGTGAGCTGCTGGCTGATATGATAGCAGCTGGCTTTGATCCAGATGCCAGCATTTACAATGTGCTTCTCTATGCCAATAGAATCACTACTCGAGCCAAAGCTAACTGGATCAACCATCCACTGACAGTAACAGAAAATTTGCTTGCCAAAATGGCTCACTCAGGGATCAATGCGAACTATGAGACATGGAATGCTATTCTCATGAGTTTGCAGGGAAGTCTCGGCAAGGGTCTTTTTCTTGAAGCAATGGAGCGAAGATCTATTCCCCTGAGTAGCAAAGCATACGCTGTTGTCATTGGAGATATTGTTCGACTTGCAGGCCCCAAAAAGGCAATGGTTTATTTGCATTCTCAACAGAGTCATACTGTGAGTCCACCTACTGTTGGCTCAATCATTAGAGGCTTACTTGATGAGCACCAATATGGTCTGGCGTGGGATTATCTTCAGTATAGCACTGATAAATGGGATTTTGCACCCACGTCCGAGACTTTAAATACCTTTGCCAGGCACCTTGCATCTGAGACTCAACGAATTGACTGGATTATTGGAATTTTTGCTGCCATGGAGCAGCGATGGGGGGTGAAGGCCAATGAGATGACTTACCGATACATGTTGGAATGTGAGCAGAGAACTCCATTCACCAGAACCAAATATGATGTTCTTGAGAGCATTTATGCGCATATGGCCAATGTGACTGGAAAGATTCCAGGGGAAGCCTTGGAGTTCGTTAGAAACGCAAAGAGGAAGGATGCATATTACGAAAGCGTAGGAGTTGGTGGAAACCGACGACTGAAGTTTTCCAAAAATTTAAATCAGAGTCGAGCCGAGCTCATGCAGCATGCTAAAGAGGTTCTGCGATGGAGTTTCCATGACGAGGATAACCAGTTCGATAACTTGCATTACGGAGCCAAAGATAGCCCTAGATCTTTGATGGCCACGAAACTTGGGGTTCCTCGTTACCAGCATAATCTTCAGAAGCCTCAGTTCAAGCATAAAAAGAACAGCGATTGGGAAGCTCGACGGATAGCCAACAATGAAATAGCTAACACCAAGCTGGATCAGTACAAGGCCGAACTAGAAAAGCTCGGCCCCAACTTGACTTTGCAGCAAGAGCTGAAAAAGAGAAATGTAATAGCTTGAAGGTCTACAACCAGATCAAAATAATTTATGTATATAGGCAGGTAACAGCCACAGAATTTCTTTATCTATTATGCAGAGCCCAGATCTCGGGCGACTTCGCCCTGCAGCTGGCGTTCTTCCTGGACAACGCTCAAGGGGGCAACTGATCGCAAATCACCAACAATGTCTCTGGTTCTGCCAAAGTACACCTCATTGAGGATGTTTCGAAGTCTGCTCTCCATGTCCTCCACAAGAGATCCAATGTTAGCAACATGCGAGGCCTCGTCTTCAATCTGCAGCACCTTTTCAGTCTGTCGGGTAAGATTTCCCGACAATTCCAGGGAGCCCAGAGCAGCACCAACCGAAGACATATCCAGGATGATAGTAGATGTCAGTCTGTAGGTAGCAGATCGCTTGCCTGGCTGAGTTTCAGCCTCAAAGACATGGATTGAGTCCCAAGAGCCATGCTGTTGGGTGCCCTGGTGCTTGTCAGATGACTTTTTGAACAAGGCCACACCAGCAAAGCCTTCATCCTGATCCCAGAGGTACACTGAGGAAATGCCACCTTCGTAATACAGATCTCGATAAATTTCAAAAGATTCATTTGCCAGCACCTCGAGCTTTCTCAGGCCCTCACTGGGCACGGGGCCATCGGAGATGAATGGTTCGTACTCGCCAGACCACGGTGACCGGTAGCTGTCACCGTCTCGATTATAGTCGCATGTCAAATACTTTTGGTTGGTTTTCTTGTCAACCTTGACACCAAGCGGCTGGTCGACAGAGGAAAGAAGATCTTCAGCAATTGAAGGGGTCAGTTTGCATAACTCGGTGAGATTACTGGCCGTGTTCTTAGGATTCAACCGCCGAAGCAGGTCGAGGGCGACGTCAAACGGGTCACTCTGATGGGGTATGTTAGCAACCAAAAGAGGCTCTTACATGTCGCATAATAGCGCCAAAAACCCAATTGAGCCGAGTACAGAACTTAGCTCCAGAGTCGAGGATTGATGTTGAACCTACCATAATGTGTGTTGTCAGTATATGTGGAGTGGTGAAGCGAGCGAACGTTTGGGTGATGGTAGATTGGGTTTATGGGGGGATGTTTGGGGGGCCTGTGGAGTCTCCTTCTTCCCCCGTAATGCAGGCCACGACTATTCTGGCCCTATTTCTTCTGCCAGCTACTCTGCTGGCAGCAAACCAGGAGGGAGTATGCGCTCTATATGGGAATGTGAGTATTTCTGCAGATTTATTTCCAGGCTTGTAGCCTTTGGGCGACATAAGCAGCTGCTACAGGAAGCAATCATGGAGCTAACTGCGGCGCAAGTGCGGCAAGAAGAGCCTGTTCGGTTCCGACCTGCCTTGTCCGGCCAATATTCCTGCACCAATGCCGGATGACGCGACTCGAGCTGCTCTGGTTGACCTCTGTGGCGAGGAGTTTGCCAGCGGCCCGGTGTGCTGCGATGGCACTCAAGTGGCCGCTCTCAAGACCAATCTCAAAAAGGCAGAGAACATCATTTCGTCCTGCCCCGCATGCAAGGAGAACTTTTTTAATCTCTTTTGTCGATTCACATGCTCGCCAGACCAGTCTCTGTTTGTCAATGTCTCGAAAACTGCTAAAAGCTCCTCGGGAAAAGATATTGTCACTGAGTTGGATCACTATGTTGCTCACGACAAGGCCGAAGCTTTCTACGACTCCTGCAAGGAAGTCAAGTTCGCTGCTACCAATGGTTACGCTATGGATCTTATCGGCGGCGGAGCCAAGGACTATCAAGCATTCTTCAAGTTTTTGGGGGACGAAAAGCCTCTACTTGGAGGCTCGCCGTTTCAAATGAACTTCCCCTGGGACTCAACCCCGGATCCAATTGTCAGACAGAATGGCAACGTCTATTCCTGTGACGATGAAAATTTCAGATGTGCATGCTCCGACTGTTCGGCCTCATGCCCTGAACTCAGTCATATCTCACCATATCACCAATGCAAGATTGGAGTGTTGCCATGCTTGTCGTTTGCTGTGGTCGTTTTCTATGGTGCCATCCTGGCAACTCTTCTCGCCGGTTATGGTATTTATCATTTCCTTTCTTCAAGAGGAATTTTTGGGGTTGGATCGGTTCGCTTGCTAGAAGACGATTCGCTAGAGGAGTTTGACCAGGCCCAGCGGTCATGGACGCAGATGATATTTCGAGAAACAGACCGTCTCAACAGCCCTTACAAAATCAATTCGTTATTGCAAAAGTGGTTTTCGAAGCTAGGCTTATTTTGTGCTACTTTCCCAAGATTGGTAATTGGTTTTGTACTGATCATTGTTGTCATTCTTTCGCTCGGAATTTTAAATCTATCTTTGGAGAAAGAACCAGCTAAATTATGGGTATCACCTCAATCTCAAGAGGCACAGGAGAAAGCAATTTTTGATCAGTCATTTGGGCCCTTTTATCGTAGTCAGCAAATTTATTTGGTGAACGAAACTGGTCCTGTCATGAACTATGATAATCTTAAGTGGTGGTTCAACATCGAGAACTATATTACCCACGAACTGACTGCAGAGTCTACCGAAGGAAACGTCTCTCTAAATGATATATGTTTGAACCCTCTTGGCGATGCATGTGTTGTTGAGTCGATGACACAGTATTTTGGCGGAAACATCAATCTTCTGCCAGAGTCTACCTGGAGGCAGAAGGTTGCATCCTGTGCCAAATCCCCTGTGAGCTGTCTACCACCTTTCCAGCAACCTTTGAAGCCAACGCTGATTTTTGGCGGATATGAAAGTGAGGATGTATTAACATCTAAATGCTTGGTTATCACGTTGGTTGTCAACAATAACATAAATGCAACATCCGAGCAGATTACTAATGCTATTGCTTGGGAAACTGCTTTGGAGAGTTATCTCCTGGAAGTTCAGAGACATGCCGAAGCGCGGGGGCTACGACTGAGTTTCAACACAGAATCCTCCCTCGAAAAGGAGCTGAATAAGTCCAGCAACACTGACGCTAACATTATTGTACTATCATATCTTTTCATGTTTATTTACGCTTCTCTTGCACTTGGAGGGGCTTTGCCGGGGTTCAATAAGTCGTCCCTTGTCAAAACCAAATTTTCCTTGGGTTTATTTGGCATAGCTGTGGTACTTATGTCGGTTACATCTTCTGTCGGAATATTTGCTACTCTTGGTGTAAAAGCCACCTTGATCATCGCAGAAGTGATTCCTTTTCTGGTTTTGGCTGTTGGTGTAGATAACATTTTCCTTCTTACACATGAACTGGAAAGTGTGCGCATCTCATATCCCAATGATACGGTAGAGCAGCGGATTTCCAAGGCCCTTGGAAGAATCGGGCCAAGCATTTTGCTCTCGAGCACCTGTGAAGTTTTTGCTTTTTCGCTGGGAGCGACTGTTGCAATGCCTGCTGTCAGAAATTTTGCAATTTACTCTGCTGGTGCTGTGTTCTTCAATTCTGTTTTACAGCTTACCATATTTGTTTCGGCATTAGCTCTTGACCAGAGAAGAGTTGACAGCAATAGAGTAGACTGCTTCCCTTTCATTAAGGCTCCTAAGAATATTGCCCAGCGAGATTCATTCTCCACGTTTACAGCTAGGATGCTGGGCTCTCCCAGTGCATTTGAGAAGATCAACGAGCCAACCTTTTCAAGATTGATTCGGAGGTATTATGCTCCATATCTGCTTAAAAATAGCGTCAAACGTGTCGTTATTGCAGTCTTTGTTCTTTGGACGTCTATATCTATTGCTTTGTTACCGCGAATTGAGCTTGGCCTTGATCAACGACTAGCAGTACCTGCTGATTCTTATCTTGTCAGCTATTTTGATGATCTCTATGACTATTTCAATACTGGGCCACCAGTTTATTTTGTAACTCATGGTGATTTTGATGTGACTACTAGAGAAGGTCAACAGAATGTCTGTGGCAGATTTAGTACCTGCAATGAATTCTCACTGGTGAATATCATTGAACAAGAAAGAAAAAGGCCTGAAGTTTCTTACATCGTTGATCCTGCGGCAAGTTGGATTGATGACTTCTTGCAATGGCTGAATCCAGATTTAGATGAGTGCTGCAGGTTCAAGAAGGGAACAAACCAAACGGAAATGTGTTCGCCTAATGCTTCTCCCCGGATGTGCGAGGTATGCTATGAAGATAAACAATGGGACACGTTTATGGATGGATTTCCCGAAGACTCTGAGTTCATGCGGTACTTTTCGTATTGGATTGAAGCGCCTTCTGATCCTTGCCCCTTAGGCGGAAAGGCACCTTATGGAACAGCTGTAAAGGCTGACTATGAACTAGGAAAGATAACTGCATCATCATTCAGAACCTCGCATGGGCCACTAAGATCTCAAGCAGATTTTATCAATTCATATGCTGCTGCCAGACGGGTTGCGAATGAGATTTCACGGGAAAATAATATCCCTGTTTTCCCTTACTCGTTGCATTACATCTTTTTTGCACAATACGATACTATTGTTAGAGACTCAGTAAGCCTTGTTGGCGGTGCCGTTGGAGTGATATTCTTATTCTCCACTGTTATTCTTGGGTCCTTACGAACTTCGGCTGTTGTTGCTCTGACTGTGGTCATGATTGTTATCAATGTTGCTGGAATCATGGCCGTGTGGGGTGTGGGTCTCAATGCTGTAAGCCTGGTGAACTTAGTTATCTGCGTTGGGCTTGGGGTCGAGTTTTGCATTCATGTTGCCAGAACATTCACCTATGCATTTAAGTCGAATGGAAGTACGGAGATGTTTGGAGGAAGCCGAGAAGACCGGGCTCTGACCGCTTTGGTAGGAGTTGGCGGCTCAGTTTTTGGTGGAATTGCACTGACCAAGCTTATCGGAGTAACTGTCTTAGCATTCACTAGGTCTAAGATTTTTGAAGTATATTACTTCCGTATGTGGCTAGCGCTTGTTCTTGTTGCTACGAGTCATAGTCTGGCTTTCTTGCCTTCCATCTTAACTTATGTTGGTGGAGCAGGCTACATAGTTGAGCAGGGCCGACAGGGCGTTGCTGAGGACCTGGCCTCAAGGGTGTACGAAGATGGATACGAAGGATATCGTGATGAAGATTGAAATTCTGCGTATATTTTTATTGGTGCTGTCATTGTCAGCATTCGAGGCGCGGTATAAAAGATGGCTAACTTGGTTGATATTGATGGCCCTACCTGCGGCTCGTATAAAGATTTATTCTCAATCCCTCTTACCAAACCGAGCTGCGGATTGACGTCTGAAGCTCTTGCATATCTAGTTGAATATCTAGTTTTAATCAATCAAATGGATTTTAGCGATGCGATATTATTGACCTTTACAACGAACTGTGATCAGATTTCGAACATAGAATTTCCATCGCGTTGCTTCTTTCATTCTCCTCCCACCCTAGCCAAATGATTCGAGAGGTGAAGATACCCCGGATAAGCCTTTCGGCGGCTACCGAGGCAGGAAAGTGGTCAGATGACGGACAATTTGGCCTTGTTACTGGATCGGAGATATTAATCCTTGTAAGTTTTAATAGTAAAGCTCGGGCCGTGCTCGCTGTAGGACCGACGCGCTAACGGGGTCAGTCGCCTAGTGTGCAAAAGTGGCAGCAGGAGATTACCAAACCCAACGAATACTATGATACTACTTCCACCGAATCAATTGAAGCTGTTTCGTCGTATCTAACTGAGGTGGCTCTGGGAAACGATTTGCAGCTGTCTGTTGGTTCTACAAGCAGCGACTATGTGGTAACCGACTTAGAATGGTCGCCCACGGGCATGTCTCGTCAATTCGGCTGCATGCTTGCTGCTATTACGACTAGGCATGAGGCTTTTATATATGAACCGTTGAAGAATCCTAATATTGTTAAGTGGCCATTGAAGTTCAACATGAATGAGCTGCTGATGAGAGATCTGAACATCAATGGCCCGCTTTTTCAGAAAGAAGCAGAACAACTTCGAATTCACAGCATATCTTGGTCTAGTGCATGTAATTCTGGTTTTAATGGTGGTGAACTGGCATCTCCTGTCGGGTTGTGGGGATCCTCAGTTATAGCCCTTGGCCTTGAATCTGGATCTGTTGTGTTTTACCAGCATGACCAGCACAACAGTATGAAATACCTATGCTCCATCCAGCATGGAAATAGCTGGGTAACGGGCCTTAAGTGGTCACCGTGGATAGGTAATGAGAGCTACTTGGCCGTTGAAACGGCAGATAATAGCCTGTTTGCTCTTCAGCTGGCATTTGATTCAATCGAAGGACTCAAGTTGGCCAAGTCTATACCTCTCCTGGACAGGAGTACAAGGCTTCGTATCTCTTGTTTCACTTGGTATTTATTGAGCCCAGGGCGGCTGGTTTTGGCTGCTACCAAATCATCTCATCTGAGCATATTTATTATTTCTTCAGGGACATGTCAGCATGCTTTGAGAAGTTTCACTAATATTAATACTGCAATTGCTGGAATTATAATGAGTAAGATTGACAAAGATGCTGTTGATATTTCAATAGTTTCTTGCCAGGGTGAAGTCTTTGCCTGTCGGCTAAATACTTTCTCCTCCTCTATTACTGAAGTAAAGGATACCAGCGTATCGTCCTTCATAGCGTATAGAAGGAAAAGCTCTGAAATTTCAAATTCTAGCAAAGTCGACCTGCAATGCTTTGCTTACATCTCTCATCCCCACGAGACATACTCACTGCTGATATACACTATTTACCCATCTGAGAAGTTGCGCTACCCAATCGTGTCACAACAATCTGCAAGACTTGCATTTCTACCCGTTCTTGATTACAACAGTGATTTGGGGCCAATTGCCGCAGGATGGCCAGTAACAGCTGGTTCTTCGCTTAGCACTTGGTGGGAGCTGATGACACTGGAAAGACTTGCGTCGAAAGAAATGCGGAAAAAGTTCCACGACACGATAGCAGAAAAACTCTTGGCCGCAAAAGAATACAACGCAAATGGCATGAGTACCTCTGGAAGTCTTTATGAGAGACTGCAATTTGCATTTTATTCAGATGGTCTTTTAGACCAGAGTCGGCTAGCTGCTCATTGGACGAATTACAATAACCATCTGGACATTGTGACCAGACTTGCCCAAACAGTGCTCGAATCGGAAGAAGCTAAGTCTGAGGATCTGGATGATTTCGACATGGCCATTCTGCAGGCATATTCACATTTTTACAAGGGTACGTCTGGGCCAACCCATATTGGCACGATGGGGAGAATTGTTAAAATATCTGGCGGATTTTTTGAAGGAGAATTCGACTTTGCTGCGCCAGCTCAATCGTCTGCTTTCAGTATGAAGTCAGTGTCTAACCATATCTGGAAGCGCTGCAGTGTGACACTACTACCATTGGTCTCTACAAATACGCTGACATGCAGTGGTTGCTTTCGTAGAGTAATACGCAAGGAGTATTTTGAGACACAGGGAATAACTCCTGGTCCTATACTGAAATCTATACTGGAAGCTCTACAGGTCTGTGTCTTTTGTGCTGGCCGATTTTATGAGAGAAAATAGACGGTTGAGGGAAACTGCCGAGTTCCACTGTGTCATAATAGCCACAAAGAAGGTAGCAATCAGTGCCTCATCATCGATAACCATTGGATCATAACAAACTTCCAAATCGGAAACTATCTGTTTGTTGGATTTCGCAACTGCTACTGTGGATTCTTCGGCAGCATACAGCGATACTGGCAGAATCTTCGTAGACTTGGTAGCTGCTCCAGAGCTGGAAGCCTGCTGCAGGGGTTGTACTTCAGTGGGGGCCTCATAGGAGAGGTCTTCTCCTGCGGTCAATATCTGGTTTTGCTTATTCCATGTGAAAAGAGTCCCGAGGTAGTCAAAGTCGAGATATTCTGGGCGCCCAGGGAATCTTCTTCTCTTCAGGACCATAGAACGAAGCCCCAGAGTAGGATTGATGAGCTCGACAGTTGCTATTTGTCTTCGCCCAGGTGCATTTAGTAGGTATCCAGGAGTGAGGTTCACTTCGCCGACAACTAGGCGCGAATTGTTTGCCAGAACCCACGTGTTTTGCAAACCCGCCGATTTCCTCTGTAATGAATATATGACGTTGTTTGAGTCATTGAATATTGAGAAGGAGTTGGGGTTGATTGGATCAGAGCAGAAATGTATCACCTTTTCCATCTCTCCTGCATCTTTTTTTCCCGCACTTATCGGGCAATGCAACTGAGAAGCCCGTACGGTAGCAAGCTGTATTCGGCGCTCCTCCCATTTTCTTCTTCTACGATCGCGTTTTATGGCGCTACCTAAAAGGAAAATACCAAAAATAACTGCTGCGGTAGATACTAAAAAAATGGGAGGTGCGACCACCATTTAGTCCAAATATAGTGAACTTGCGCACTGCCGTAGATCCGAGCTATTGATGTCCTCTTTTACTTGAAAAAAAACCGGACGAAGCAGACTTGCACATGGTGGCAGCTTTTTATGATATATGCATGTACAAGTTTATGGAAACACGGTGTGGTAAGTATGTCTCGTTGCTTTTCTGTTCGGCACAAAAAAACCAACAAGACCATTAATAATATACAATAAATATTCAAAGAGCTAAAATACTCAGCCAGTTGCAAATGCAAATTTTGAGGAGGGGCCGCTGGCTACTCAAATCCTCTGGTGCTTAGTCAGGTCGTAATATTCGTTCCAAATGGCGGAAAATGATGAGACACTCTGACGGGTGTTAAGAGAATCAATGATGACCACAAGATCACCAGGCTTATAGTTCGAAAATGAAGGCTGACTGGCGTCTGAGTGAGATATATGAGATGCAAATAATCGAGATGGTACAAGTCCAGTTTTTTCAGATAATTCGTTGTCGTGAAACAGAAGGTCATCTAGTGCACCAACTTCATGATTGAGATAGTTCTTTCCGTTATTGAGAGGGGATTCCCAGATATCAAGCAGCTTTTTCGTAAAACTAGAAGACTTAATAAAGAAAGAAGAGAGGTCCAAACCGTTCTCTGTTTGAGGCAGAATTAGTTCTATCTCGTCTGTTGGCGCATTATCAGGGCGGGCTACTATACGAGACTCACCGAGAGCCTCGTTACCGCCCGGTAGCGGAAAATTGTTCAGCAGCAATTTCTCCAATACTGTCGAATTCAGGATCTGTTCATGTACGTCGAATGATTTGTTGACGATAATGGCGTCCAAATCCAGCCACCAAAACCATTCAACATTTGGAAAACGTTTAAATGCTTGCCGCAGTACTTGGATTTTCAGCCACCCAGGATCAGCTACGTCTTGTGAGGATCGTGGGTATACAGAAGAAGAAGAAGGGTCGACAAGGTTGACAAAATGGTGCTGGTAAGATGAATGAGCAGCAGCAAATTCGTCGCGGTTGGCGACAGCCTGTTCTAGTAGCTTCTTCGTAGATCCAGCCATCTCGTAGCCAGTATATACACTTACTATCACCAATGGCTCCTTAGAATTAGGATACCAGTTGCCGCTAGAGCCTAAGTTTGTAGTGGCTAGCAGTGCATCAACTCTAGAATCGGCCATTGACAAAATTGCATTCCGCCCAATTTGAAATTCCTCACTGATACGAGTCTGAACTTCTGAAAACTCCTTGGTTTCTTCTTCCTGGGCATTCAGCTCCTCTGGCAACTGTGATGCTGCTGTGGCTGCTTCGTTGCTGCGATAAATAAGAAATAACTTAAAGATCAGGCCAGCCAGAGCTAGAATGGGTAAGGAATTCGAATAAATACCTTTCCTATAAAACTTCCTGATGATCATGGCGACCGATTTCTCTTTCAGAAAATAGGAATTGAGAAGAGAATGGAAGAGGGAGGTTCTCTATATAATTTCTATGGTGCCGTCTAGAATGAGAGCCTACGCAAGTATTAGTTAGACATGTGCACCAACACAGCAGGAAGAAACAGAATGGCCGTTTTACGTCGATAGATAAAAACCCCACAAAATGACATACATATTTCAACAGGAAACCGCCTATACCGTGAAAAGACGAACTAATGGGAAAAGTGGTCTGAAGTGGATACATCTCATATTATATAGTGTCGTTGTGCGCGGGATTTCTTGAGACATAGTGGGGTTAGTCAATATTCCATCATTTAAAGTAAGTTTACTTAAGCAACTTAGCCAAGATTCCGGCACCAAAAATCGCCCTGACATTGCAGATCGTGCAGAGCCGGAAAAGCAAAGCTGGCTGAGCCACATGAAAGCCGAGGGAGCACAGGGACAGCACTACAAGCACCACGGTGTAGAGCCCCTGTGATTGGAGTGAGGGAGCCACGTACCCGGCGGAGAGATTCCACCCGTGCTTATCTCGACGCACGCCCTTAGCGGCAGTGCATCTGATATCTCAAGTTAATGGACAGTGAAAATGCCGCTACTGCGCAAATTTTACAAGAGCTCCCCGGCCCAAGCTGTTCACGTCACATTCGAGAATATAGACGAGAAAAACAAGTGGCTGGTGGGTTCAGTTCCATATTTTCTCCTTTATCCATCGTGTACTCGCTTATCTGGCTATCTAGAGTAATGCGTACGTAACAAGGGACAACCCTGTACACACGTTTGGGGTAGACACAGACGAGGGCAACAAGGTGTAGACGACTATCACGTCTCTTGTCCGCTCATACAAATGAACAAAACAAAAAAAAAACCACCAAAGGAGGCGGCAATTCGTTAAAAGACGGGAAAAAAAAGATGATGATACGGCTGCAAATCTTCTGTTCTGATAGGGCGAGGCAGCTATTCTGCAGCACAGCCCTATCCACGCGCTAAAAATTATGGCTATTTTTATTTTTTTTATTTTTTTGAGTTGCTGGGCTATTTTAACGTGTGTTCTAGGCTGGATGTGGTATAAAACAGGATAGTAACGCCGTCCATCCCATGTAGTATAATTTGCGCCTTATTTCACCGTACGCTGGCTGTGCAAAAATGCGGCACCCTCATACAGCTTGAAGTTGGTCTGGATCAGTCAGACCAGCCTCATGATCAGGGTGATGAGCTAACATTGAACCGAATGGAGAACGACCGAAGGAAGAAGTGGATCTACACTCCGGGGCCGGATAGAAAAGCAACAACACAGACCTTTTAAGGTGGCAGGAGACGAGGTGCAGTATCCCAGCCAAGTTCCGATCTTTTAACAAAATAAGCATTAATAGATAGAGCGTCAATCCCTCTCCCCGTTTAGTTCTCAGACTCCGGAGTAACCCAAAATGCCCATATTTGTCGACCAAAAGCTTTGTTTTTGGTTTCTCAATACTTGGCGTGCGGCGTTGATCACCACGAAAACATGATTTCTGTGACATTCATCTGCTTTTGGCTATTAGAATAGCTGCTGCCCACAGTAGAAGACGGGCTGTGGGGCTCTAAACTATCGTTACTCCTCATCATCGCTGTCTGCTTCGCGTTCAGCATCGGAAGAAACGGCATCACCAGGATCGTACTCGTCTAAATCAAATAAATTCCAATCGCCAATGCGTAGATTCTTGGGCTTAAATGTTGCAAGGGACCCGTCTAGTTCGACAACAAGCGATCGCAGCACATAATCAGTACAGGAGTTGGATTGCAGAAATAGGCAAAAATCGTGCAGCAGTATACTATTGTACACTTGGTGCTGGTCACTAAGCGCAAAAAGCCGATGACCATGGAGAAAATAATGCAGCACACTTCTTTTCCCTGCAACTAGCACTCGCCGTACATCGCCCCAAACAGACAGACACAACTTCCAATTTCGGTAGAGGGGATAGGACAGCGCTAACTTGGTAGATGCAACAACCTGCTCCGTAATGGTACTAAATTTGGCATCTAAAAATGCCATTTGCGGACATAATTTTCCGATACTCCATGGACTTTCGACGGTGGGTTCGCCCAGTGTACTTCTGAAATCATGCAGGATGCTAAACAACACTCCGAGAATAGAAATGTAAATAGTTCGGGGACTCGAAACTATTACTTCTCGATTCCCTAATGATCGGGTCATAGTGTCATTGTCCTCGGAAGTCAGCTCCGTAACTGGATCAAATCGGAAAGCCAGCAGTTCTGATATCATATCATTATCATGCAAGTCGGCGAGGTAGTAATCTGGATCAAACTTTTCATCTGTTTTCTGCTGCCGCTCTATTGATCGTTCATCTATGCTTGTTTGTTCCGGATTATCCAACTCGTTAATGTCGTTTCCATTCATCAAACTCATGCCGATCTGTCCATTGTAGTTATTCTCGAAGCCATACTTGGCACTCAAAATGGGCATATCCGAGTCTCCATCATTCAAAGTCTGCTCTATTTCCCAGTCGAATTCCTCTGCTGCTGCAATTTCGTCTTTGGGCTCCTGCTCGTCGCCAATCTCCTCAATCATTGGTTTGCTGTTGGGGTGCTTCTCGGTGGTGTCGCCTTTTCTCGCCAAAAGCTTGTTCAGCATATCGAGATCTTTGAACTCCTCGCCTTTGGTAGCCTTTGATATCGTTGCCTTTATAAAACCGGTGGCCATATCATATTCAGTCTTGGTTTTCTCTTCATCGTCCACTAGATTTCCGGGAAATCGGAGTCGCAAGTAGTAGGGATGCAATGTGAAGATGAACAAATCATTCTCCACAAAGAACTCAATATTCGAAGCTTTTATATAGGGTGCTCGAATACTTATATACACAAACCCATCGTCTTGCGTAACACTGAACTGTGGAGTGATCATTGTTGATGCAAACAGGTAATGGCTGGCTTTTCTTTGGCTGTGGCTCCCGATAGGAATATATTTTTGAGCCTCACCAAATAATTTTTCATCAGGATCGCTCTTAATTACAAATTGCTTGCAGATTACCAGCTTAGCTGCAAATACTTCACCATGAGTAAGAGATTTGTAGGACGCAAAACAGCGGCTGCATCCAGTGCTAATGGCAAGAGCACTGATATAGAAGACAGTGTTGTCCGAGTGGCAAAACCTTCAGCGAGAGCTATCAATCAGATCCCCCCCGAGATTCTACTAGACGAAGAGCTCAACAATGCCATTGCTCTGCTACCGAAAAACTATAATTTTGAGATTCATAAAACGGTGTGGAATATTAGAAAGTCCAATGCAAAGAAGGTTGCTCTACAGATGCCAGAGGGTCTTCTGTTGTACGCTTGTATCATATCAGACATTCTAGAGCAGTTTTGTGCAGTTCAGACCCTGGTCATGGGTGATGTTACCTATGGAGCCTGTTGCATTGACGATTTTACTGCGAGGGCACTCGGATGCGATTTTTTGATTCATTATGCTCATTCATGTCTTGTTCCTGTTGATGTGACGAAAATAAAGGTTCTGTACATTTTTGTCACCATTGACATTAACCAGGAACATCTAGTCAACACTCTCAAGAAGCATTTTAGTTCGGGCTCTCGTCTGGCGCTGGTCTCTACGATTCAATTCAACCCAACATTGCATGCCATTAAGACCAAACTTGCCGATAATGGTATTATATCTTTCGCTCCGCAAGCTATGCCTTTGTCGAAGGGTGAAGTTCTGGGTTGCACTTCTGCACGATTGAAGAAGGAAGATGAAATTAACGCAATTATTTATATTGGAGATGGCCGGTTCCACCTGGAATCAGCGATGATCCACAATCCAGAGGTTCCTGCATACAAATACGACCCTTACAACAGAAAGTTCACCATTGAGCAATATGATCACAGAGAAATGTACGAAATAAGGAAGGATGCTATTCGACAGGCCCGAGCTGCCAAGAAGGTTGGCTTAATTTTGGGAGCACTTGGAAGACAGGGAAACCCTAATACTCTGGAGATGCTTGAAGAAAAATATAGTCAGGTAGGCGTTGAAACTGTCAACGTTGTTCTATCGGAGATCTTTCCAGGAAAGCTAGCTCAATTTTCCGATGTTGACTGCTGGATCCAAGTTGCTTGTCCTAGATTATCAATAGACTGGGGATATGCGTTTCCTCGTCCACTATTAACTCCTTATGAGGCAATGATTGCTCTAAAACAGGAGAAAGAGTGGACCAGCTTCTACCCTATGGACTATTATGCTAAAGATGGTTATGGTAGAGCTAAGAAGCCTGTGAGAGCCTAGCTAATAAGGGGGTTTCTCACAAAGAATTTCATATTTTATGCATTCAGTATATAAAAACCTATAGTCTTAAGCTATATCAAAGATCCGGCTCTATTTCTAAGGAATGGCACTAATAAAAAATTCATCTATAATAATCTAACATTGCGGTTCCTTGGTCTCTGGCAATGTTTCAAAAGCAGTAGCAAGAGGCTCCTTTTTTATGCTCCCTCGCCGATTAGGAGAGTCTGACCCATCGCCCTTGGCAGCTTTAAATGCATCTCGCAGAGCTCGTTCCTTTTGTTTCAAAGTGGTTCCATCCTTTGTAGAATTTTGGACAGCAGCTCGATCTATGTCATCCAAATTTTTGCACTCTTCTTCTTCCTCCTCAGGATCATCCCAGGTTCTCAGATGGGTGGCCAGTGTGTAACGATGGTCTGTGTCACCTCGTTTCATGACTAGCAGCTGACAGTGAGGAACATTTCGAAGAGATTCAAACTTCTCGTACGTCCATCGAAACCACTTCATAATAAATACACGAGCCCAAATTCCATGGGTAACAAGAACAAGAACTGACGGAAAGTTATCATTGGAAAATTGACGGAATAGGCTCTCGTTGAATCCTGCGCAACGATCGTACACATCAGCTCCGGATTCCCCATGGGGGATTCGATAGAAGAAATGCCCATACTGCGCTCTGCTTTTCCACACCTTTAACATCTCCGTAGAATTGCCCTGGAAATTACCAAAATCTTGCTCCCGTAGGCGCGGCTCCTCGTATACCTGATAGTCCACCTGATATTGGTCCATAACGTCAAGAATGTTCTGGGCAGTCTGTCTAGCCCGCTTGTAAGGCGAAGTATAGAACAGCACCCGATCTTCTGGCTTCAGAATATTATAGAGATCATGACCCGCTTTCACAGCCTGTCGATGGCCGTTTTCCGTCAAGCAAACCAGATGATTGGGTGTGACTTGATTAACGCTCTTGTCTCTGTTGCCTTCACTCTCACCATGGCGGATGAGGATGATAAGCTGGAAAAGGAGTTAGCGGCGCACTAATAAACATATGAAAAAGAGACTCTTCTACAGTCCCTATCTTCTGTTTGACTTACTCGTGGTCTTGCCATTGCATCTGATTATATTGCAAACGACTTGGTTGGTGGGAAGCGGCGGGCAGATGGAACAAAAGGTCAAAAACTACTTTTGTGCCGCACAGCATGAGGCTCCAGCACACTTCTAGCCGCGGTATCTTATTCGACTTCGAGCAGCAAGGCAACCTCTTCTGTTGTTCTCGGTAGTAGCAAGCTTGCCTCTTCAGAGCCATACTTGTTAGCGAGATTCTGTTTGAGAGCTTTGAAGGATTCAATGAACTTTTCACAAGCACTCGCGGTAATTTTCCGGGACAGGCTTGGCGACGATAGGTTTTGCAACTGGCTGTGACTTGTAACAGTGCAGGTAGGTAAAAATTCATAAAGTTTCAAAGAAAGAGCAGCAACGGCTTCCTTATCGTTGATATCAGTGGTGGTAATGCCACTTTCCCTCTCAAAGTGGTAAGCCTGCCGCTCAATCAGCACATCACGTAGCTCCTCAATGCGCTTCTCCAGCTGATCAGTTTTAAATGTCGTGAAGCTGAAGAGCAGTAAGGTCACCATAGCTGTATCGTAGCAATTAATCAGAAACACTTCCGCTGACCCATCGGGGAGATCGCTTGCAATTCTATTACAGCATTCCAGGTACGGTTCCACCAAGTCTTGAATCACCTGCTTGGAGTTCGAATCCACCTCTGCGCCAGGTGCGTAGCTGATGCTTGTCTCATAACTTGTCAAAACAGCTTTGACATCGCCCATAGCATCGAACATAAAGTCAGGGGGCTGCAGATCAATCTTGGCTGCGTTCGGATCAAGCTTAGTTTGGCGGATGTTTGTGATTTTGCTCTCCAAGCACCGATTGAATTGGCGTAGTGCTGCAGTCTCTAGCCCCTCAATCACTGAAAGGATCGGTACCTGGTCCTGGTTGTATTTGAAACTTTTCGAAAAAGTAGTGCGGTAGAATTTAAGGGTGTTGAGCACCTGATAAATCGTTGTGGCTCTGGTCTGCGCTGAGATAGCATGTTCCATTCTGATCCGCAGCGGCTTCACAAGAGTGGAAGTTATTCTATTGACCTGGCCCTCAATAATCTCGCCAATATCCACATCTCTGCTCCAGGGTTCTGATTCATGGCCTTCCTGCAGCCGTTCGCTGGCTTCCCTGTCGCTTTCAAACAGGGCTTCCAAATTTTCCTTCTCACCAACCACAGCAGAATGGATCCAAGCCATGATATCACCAATATATCGTAAAACATCGTATGCGTAAAAGTCAATGGGCTTGTGAGCTGAAGAAGACTCCTCGGTCAAGGCACGGACAAACTCCAAGCTGAGAGCCTGCTGACGCACTTCACACAGCCCGGCCAATGCATTCTCAAACAAAGACGGCCGTTCTGTAAGAATCACAAGAGATCTTCTAAGTTGTCTGTTAACCCGCATGTTCTGCTGGCCTTGTAATGCCGCCCTAAACGATTGTTGAGTGTAAAAAGCCAGCTTGTCAAATCCCCTGTCAAGATAGCCAGCCATTCGAGACATCAGCTCCTGGCCAGCTGGCGATTCGCTAGTTAACAAAACACTGCAGTCTTGATAAATACGCTTAACCTTGTCAAGAGTATCAAAGAACGCATCGTCGACCGGAAGGCCGGTACTGCTGAGAACGTCCACTTCTTGAGGGGACACGACGAAACGATCTTCAAATGCACTGAGAATAGTCAGCTTTGAATTTAGCGTGTCCTCCTCCTTCTGCAGTCTCTTAGCCTCGCTAATCAGCAGAGCATTTCCTTTGCTTGCCGAGGCGACGACAGCCTCCATCTTTTGGTATGAGCTGTTCAGCTCATCGACAGATCTTCCAAGCCCCTGGAGCTTTGAAGCCATTTTGCTGAATTCCTTGAGGATTTGTCCAGAACTCTTGATAACTTCGGCCTCAACAATTGGTCTTAAGTTTCTTCTAGTTTCGGGGTTGTTCTCCTGTAGTCGGTGCTCCACGGCATTGAGAGCAGCTCTCAACGACGGATCACCGTAGCTGGTCGACAGTAAATTAGCTACTTTCTGTGAAATAACATCATCGGATCGATATGAGTCAATGGTCTCCAGTGACATGGTAGAAAGAGCCGAGTGTGGTGGGGTTTCTGAGATTGGCGCGTTTAGTTGCGGGATCCCAGTCGTGTCTGATTTGAAGTGTTAGTGTGATATTTGCCAGAGCATTTGATACGAACTGCATTGTTGGACGGCAGCAACGGCTATTGCGGGCAGAGTTGATAACTCCCCACAGACAGAGAAAACAGCGAGCAATTGCTAAAGAATCAAAAAAGATTCAACTGATCAAAAGTTATAATTTATAAATACTGAAATACTTTTTTTGCGGCCAGATCTCAGCCACGTCTGCGGCAGAGCTAGCAGCGTAGCCTTACCCTTTCCTTCTAGACCTAGAAGTCTCGTAATCATAACTCAATTAACAAATCTATGCTACTTCTACAAACTCTCAAGAACCTTGTTGCCAGTAAACAGCTTGGTAGAAATGGTGCTGCCAAACTCCTCGATCTGGTTGCAGTACTGGTCGACCTGTGCAGAGATGAGTAGCTTGTCGAGTCTACTGGGCTCCTCAGGCAGCTTGTAAAGGGACTTCCACTCGTCGGTAGGCAGCTCCTGCAGGCCCTTCTGCTGTCGCTCAGCGTTGTCAGCCTTTCGTTTCTGCTGCCACTGCTGAATTTTGATTTTTTCTCGAGCCAGAGATCGCTGGTAGTAGTTATAGTTTCCGAGATCGTAGTTGAAGTCATCGACAGACTCAAAGAGGCTTTCAATGTTCTGCTCCAAGTAAGCATCGATGGAAATGTCGAGATTTGAGTAGTCCTTCTGACTGTCGAGGCTCTGCAGATAAAGAGTGACGAGGTGGCTATTGTGGACGGAGACGGGCAGTTCGTCAAACAGATTCTGGTATGACAGACCCTCCTTCTCAAGAACATCGCTGACAAACTTGCCTTCCTTCTTGACGGCCAGGTATTCCTTGGACAGACGGAATGCTCTCAGACTAAAGCCGCCCTGCACAGACCGGCTGAGATCGTGGACCAGCAGAATGCTCTCGGGGTTGGTGAGCTGGAACTGCAGCATGCTATCAATCACGCTCTGGGAAAAAAATTTGCCAAGGTTGGCACTGATGTACCAACCAACAGAGTTGGCATCGATGTTGACGTCCTTAAGGTGCTCAACGTACTCCTGCTGAAACTTGATGATGGATTTGGCCTTGATGCCGGGGCCATCGTGCTCGTTGGCGTTGGAAGGATAGGCAAACGTGTAGTTCACGCTAAGGACATCGTCTTCATCCAAACCAAGCAGCTGGCCACTGGCCTGGCCGGGATACTGGTCATATGCATGCTTGATGATTCGGAGAACGCTGGCTGAGTCGATTTCCACGCTCTTTACGGTGCCGCTGGTAGCGGGAATAACTGGCGCACTGTTGGTTTTGCTGGTAAATGTTAGTAATCCACCAATTACTTGCAAGTGAACCATTACCATTCACCGTCTGTTTCTTGCGCGTGCAATAAAATAATACTCACCTTGACTTGAACATGTCTGCTAGTGACGAAACTGCTACAAGCTGAAATTTTCCTTCTTAGAAGAGGTTGTCAGGGCGCGGACCCAGATGTACGCGTATACCAACTCATAATTTTTCAACCTTGTATCCCCCCAGAGTCATCATCTCATCAGAAGCAACACACACCACCCCACCCAACATGAGTGAATCCGCTGCTAACGAGGTTGCCGATCAGGTTCAGAAGCTGTATTTAGACGACGTCACTGGCGAGCAGGTCTCCAAAACTGAGCTCAAGAAGCGGGCGAAGGCCCGTGAGCTGGCCAAGAAGCGGGCCGCCAAGGCTGCTGCAGCCCCTGCTCAAAAGTCCAAGCGAGAGGATGAACACAACCCCAATGAGTACTTTGCCATTCGATCTGAGCAGATCGATGCTCTGCGAAAGACCAAGAGTCCTAATCCTTACCCTCACAAGTTTAATGTGTCTATTTCCATCCCGGATTTCGTTGCCAAGTACTCTCATCTGCAGCGAGGTGAGGAGCTCAAATCCGAGGTTATCACTATTGCGGGCCGAATCCATGTCAAGCGAGAGGCCGGTGCTCAGCTTAAATTCTACGATATCCATGGTGAAGGAATCAGTCTTCAGGCCGTCGGCCAGGCTACTGGCGATGAACAGTTGGACCCTGTTCACGATCTGCTCCGACGAGGTGATATCGTTGGCGTTAAGGGTTATCCCTACCGAACTGCTCCTAAGCGAGGTGGTGATGGCGAGCTTTCTATTTTTATCGAGGAAATCACTCTGCTTTCGCCTGCATTGCGAATGCTGCCCACCGACCGATATGGTTTCAAGGATGTTGAGCAGCGATACCGACAGCGATATCTCGATTTGATCATGAACAATGCCACTCGAGACAAGTTCATTGTTAGATCTAAGATTATCTCGTACATTCGACGATTCTTGGACTCCAGAAAGTTTATTGAAGTCGAGACTCCCATGATGAATATGGTCGCTGGTGGTGCTACTGCTAAGCCCTTCGTCACCCACCATAACGACCTCAATCTCGATCTTTTCCTGCGAATTGCCCCTGAACTGTACTTGAAGGAGCTGATTGTGGGTGGTCTTGATAGAGTTTACGAAATCGGACGACAGTTCCGAAACGAGGGCATTGACATGACTCATAACCCTGAATTCACCACCTGTGAGTTTTATCAGGCTTTTGCGGATGTCTATGATCTTATGGATATGACCGAATTGCTCTTCTCTGAGATGGTTAAGGAAATTACTGGTGACTACAAGATCAAGTTTCATCCCGATGGTCCTGAGGGCAAGGAGTGGGAACTTGATTTCAGCAGACCTTGGAAGCGATTGGACATGATTACTACCTTGGAGGAGAAGCTCGGTGAGAAGTTCCCCCCTGGTGATGAGCTGCACTCCGATGAGGCCAATGCCTTCTTGAAAAAGATGCTTATCAAGGCTAAGCTCGACTGTCCTCCCCCACTTACCAACGCTCGAATGCTCGACAAGCTTGTTGGTGAGTTCCTCGAGGATACTTGTATCAACCCCACTTTCATCTTTGGTCATCCCCAGATGATGTCTCCTCTTGCTAAGTATCACCGAGATATTCCTGGCTTGTGTGAGCGATTCGAAGTCTTTGTTGGTACTAAGGAGATTGTCAATGCATACACGGAATTGAACGACCCCTTTGACCAGCGTGCTCGATTCGATGAGCAGGCTCGACAGAAGGCCCAGGGTGATGATGAGGCCCAGGGTATCGATGAGGATTTCTGCCAAGCTCTTGAGTACGGTCTCCCCCCCACTGGTGGATGGGGTTGCGGTATTGATCGAATCACCATGTTCTTGACAAACAGCAACACCATCAAGGAGGTTCTTCTTTTCCCCGCCATGAAGCCTGACGTCACTGCTGAGCAAGCTAAGAAGGAGCGAGCCGAGAAGGAGGCCGCTGCTGCTGCATCTACTTAAGTACAATTCCTTCGCCTTTTTGAATGATAGAGTATTAGTAATTATTTTGAAAGGTCATTAAATTAGTTATGTACATGCATCGTGTTTGTATCTTACTTCCCAGGTCTCAAAAGCCCTTTTCTCTTGAGTTCGAGAGCGGTTTTATATGGTGGAGCGACAGGACTCTGGACAGGATCCAAAGAGACAACTTTAACTCCCTTCTCCAAAGTATAAGTAGCATCAGAATCATACTCGCTAAGATCACCACATGCAATAAACGGTGCAACAACTCTATCTTCTTGATCAAGTGTACTGAGAGGAATTTGTTCGCCAGATGTAGGTGCATGAGGTCGAATACCCGTCTTCTCAAAGTAGGCCTCGGTAGACATGCTCAAAGACACACCATGCAGCCTATCAGGCTTATATCCCTGGCAGACAATAAATGCTTCCATAGAAGAGCCTCGGGAAGATCGCGGCTTTGCGCATGAAATTTTCTCGAACAGCATGCCAAGTTGACTGTACATCAGGTCAATGTCTCTACCTCTAAAAATTTTGGCAACAAAAGCTCCACCAGGTCGTAGAACAGCAGTAGCAAGCTGCAGAGCTGATAAAATTAATTGTGCTTGTATATATTCATCCAGATCATGCAATCCAGTTACATCAGGTGCACCATCTGAGCATACGAAATCAGCCCTTTCTCCTCCAAAAAGATCCAAAATTGTAGCCATTGTCTTAGGATGAGTAATATCAGCTTGAATAGTAGTAACACCATCAATGGGTGACATCGGCTGCAAGTCTATTGCAATAATCTTTGCATCTCTTCCTGCCAATCGTTTGGAGAGGACTTGACTCCAAGATCCAGGAGCTGCGCACAAATCAACCACCCTGGTCAGCCCGTCAAGAATATGAAACTGCGAGTCTAGTTGAAGAAGCTTAAAAGCACTTCGGGCCCTCCAGCCTTCTTCTTTGGCCTTTCGATAATACAAGTCTCGCTTATCTTTGCTGCTCTTGCCCATAATGTGTGTGTTAAGGAAAAAAATTGTTCCAGGAGCCGCACTCTCTTCCCCGACTAGAACATGCAATGGATACGACTCTAATACCTCATAGCAGCAAGATGAACTTTTATAAATAATCAGTGATGTTGTCTATAAAACTCCTAAGTGATTCTATAATGCATGGTAAGTAAGTGCGTTCTTTACAAAGCTACACAGTTCTTCGTACAGCTTGAAACCGCTCCATGTAAAACTGAATATAGCTTTCCGTCATGAAGCTGTGATCAGCGCCATGAGGATGAACCATATTATGTGCCAGTTCATGTGCAACCACCGGATACCAAAAATCCAGAGAGTCCTGCTTATTCCAAGTTTTGTCTCTGACTCCCTCTCCATTCAAAGGCCGGGGAGCATTATGCATTGGAGTCAAAAAATATCGAAGATTAAAGAACAAGCTGCCGTTAGCATTAAACGCAACAACTTTTCCTGCGGTGTCAAAATAAATGTTGAAGTTCTCAAATGGGCATTGAAATACTGAAGCACATTTTGCCAGTGTTTCTGCAAACCTTTGGGCCTCTACCATCTGGTTTTCATTCAGCTTCGGTGCTCCAACCATCACAAAGCATTTAGTGCCGCCATTCTGCAATTTGCCGCTGAGCTCCAAATTTCGAGAGTCGATCTCTTCACAATTATGGGAGTATTTGCTCACCGCATCATCCACATTAGTGTTATTGATTTGGGTGTTAATTGAGTTCTTGCCAAAAGGACGAGACTGCTTTACTCCAGACTCGAGCATTTTGGAAATATTAGATGAGTCCATAACTTGCCCACCTCCGGGCGCATGCTCCTTCTGCTTTGACGAGCCCCCTTTGAGAAAAGATCTTAAACCCCTGACCAGCTTGCTATCATTGTTCAATGAAGGGGAATCTGGCCCGCCCGTTGGTGTCGGATTTCTGGCAGGTGCTTGCACAGGGGGGTTATGCGCAGCATCTAATGATTTTGACGCGTCTCGCATATTATCTTCGGAAGAAAGAGGCTTCTTGGAAGAAGAGCTTTCAAAAGGCTTTTGAGGAATGGAGTTATCATCAGGGATCACACCAGGATTCTCACTAAGCCGTGCCCTTTGCTTTTTCTCAGGTTGCTGCTGAACAAACATGTTAGACATGTTGCGTTCAAGGTCTTCCAGCTCTTTTTGCCTTTTCCTTTCCATCTCTTCTCTAGCAGCTTTTTCCCTCGCCTCCAGACGTTGCTTTTCTTCCAATGCTATGCGTTTTTCCTCCTCCTGCTTTTGAATCAGCCGATGAACATTGTAGCCCTTCCTTTCCAGTGCTTTTATCTCGCTAGCCAGTTGAGTTTCCAGAATAATAGCTGCATCCGGACTAGCTTTGACCAGAATATATTTTATTAGACTTTGGGCAACATCAAACCAATCAAAGTTCGTCAAAGATATCCATAAAGTTCCAGAGCTGGCTTCAAACATTGCACAGACATCCTGAGTAACAGTACCGGGGCCCATTTTTTGGTGTGAAATAGACAGGCTTAACCTCTTAGTCAAGCCTTTGACTAGTACAACACGAATCTGGTTTACATCAAAGGGCTTCCTCCTCTTATCCTTTGGTGTACCATCTAAAAACAGTCCAACTCGTTCGATAACCCGCTTCTCAAGCTGCTGTCTTCGAGCCTCATCCAAATATTCACCTTGCCGAGAATAGGCTTCTGTCACCACATCAGAAAGTCTTGGGCAATCCAGATATTCGTAGAACTCCTCAAGATCATCAATTGGCGGACAGGTCAAAACTTGCTCCTTGAAAATATTGTACAAGATGACATCATCTGGAACGACTAAATTATGTCCTTTGGCAGAGCACAGCACGTATTCTTTGGCATCTTCCTCAGCATGATACTTCTCTCCTACTAGGAATTTGGATTCTTTCATTCTCCGGATTAAGGGCCCATCTTGCATTATGCGCGTATCATATGATCTTGCAATTCTGATCAATATGCGAAGATAAGCACTGGAGTCTCCCCGCTTGGCAGCATCAAAAACCTTTTGGGGGTTATCCACCAGAACCCTAGTTCTCTCGATGAGAGATGGATTGGCTCTCATGCCGATACTCTGAAGAAATACCTGAGATGCCGTTGAAACCTTTATAAAGCCAAACAAATCTCGCATATACTGGAGATCCTGGTTGGCATCAGGTTCGCGGAATTTATCAGTTTCAAGAAATGCGTTACATGGAGCAACAATTCTACCATCGGTAAGGGGTATGATAGGCGAATTTAGTAACTTCTGTGCTTCACTTTCTCTCAGATGAGCTACTAGCGTTGACATAAAAGAAAACATCATATCTGCAATATCCAGCGTTTGCGGTGGATTTTTAATAAGCAGACCAGATAGTATTCTAATACCAGGTGTCTCCTTGATTCCAAATTTTGGTGCTTCTGCCTTGATTGAGGGATCAACACTAGGGAGGCCAAAATTTCTCACTTCCTTTTTGATGTAACACTTAGCTGGAGCTGCAAAACCTTTTTTGCCATCAGGTTGAATAACAGGTATAAAAGACAAGTCCGCAATCGCTCCGCAAGCTTCGCTCTTAAACCATCCCCGCTTGAACCCATAAAGATAGTAGTCAATGGCCTTTCCCGCCTTATTGGAGTCGTCACCTATTCTGGAAAAGACTTCAACAATACTAGGGTGAACTCTAAGACCAATTTTTACCAGAAGCCCTGATGCTGGAGAATCTTCTGCCCAGTTCTTCCACTCAAGAACAGGGAACCCTAGGACTTTCAACTCTGGGTTTGGTGCGTAAAGATCGGCTGCCCTGAATGAACCAGCAGTATTGCTACTCTTCAGAAAAGGCGTTCTTTCAAGGGCCAACCAATCAGCTTTCCTCAGGCTATCCTTATTCGCTTGTATGTACTTAATAACATCTCTGCTGGACCATTTCAAGTCACTATCTGGGTCTTGTAATAGTTTCATAACGTAGTCCATGCTTACTGACTTTCTCACGCCAAGCTCGGAAAGAAACTTATGAGAAACCGTGACTTGAGATGATATGACTGGCAAGTTAGGAAACAAGTCAATTCTTGACAGGTAAGTTGCAGACGGTGCTTTCATTCCATGTGCAATAGTAGGAATGCAGTCAATATCAGTCAGTATAGAATGGGCCTGTTTCTTTGCTTCTGGGCTCGATGCAGAGTCCTGCACTCGCTGAAGTACTTTCATGGCAAATTCAGGATTTAGAGACATGTTATGCTCATCGTCCGGTGGCGTACTAACGATATATTTCAGCCATTCAGGGAGTACTACTAGGTCAGTCCAGCCCACAGATGAAATATCAGACGCTGAAAGGACCTTTGCAAGGCTATATGGTAGGCAGTTAGGTGGTAGAGGGAGGCCCTCTGGGACAGTGAACACATTCTGTACATACTTGATTTGACTGAGAGCGACATCACCAACCACAGCAGCACGAATACATTTAGCAAAAGTAGCTTTTTCCTGAGTTTGGCCCCAAGTCATCAACTCTTTGAAGTCCGCTAAATCAAGAGATCGTCCTTCTAGCTCTTTGACGACATCTTCTATACCAATTTTATGAAGATAATGAGCGTCAACCGCAAAATTCAAAAACTTGAATGCATCCGAAGTCATATCTTTGGGAATGACCGCAATATTCTTAATGAACAAAGCACTACCAGGAAGTTTGACTTTGTCTACTGTAGTAATCCCGTGTTGAGATACCACCGCCAGTACTTTAGAGCACATCCAGAAGCCGGAAGTGATGATCCCGCCCACCATTGGATCCGGAGCAGATGTCTCAGGAAGAAACCGAGACATAATGAAGGACGCAGCAGTGATTCTATCTTTCCTTGCTTTTTCGTCAGTGCCAAAGTTGTGCTTTGAAAGTTGATCCATTTCGTGCTCGTAAACCACTCGAGACACAATTCCTGCCATATAAAGCATCGACTCGTTCCAGTCTTTCACGAACTGATTGCTCATGTCAACCGCAGTTCTTTCCATAGTAGGGATTACCTGATTAAGAGCTAAGTGCGACTTCATTCCAGGAGATTGCTTGGTAGGAAACCCAATAAAGATTTTAGCGTCGTTATGGTCTTGTGGAAACATGTAGTTCATCAGTGGTGTAGTGAGCTTGGAGAGCTCCTTCTCAGATTGGTTCAGAGTGAGCATTGATATCACAGCCTTGGCAGGCGGTGGCTTCATCACAGTAGCCTTCATCTGGTTTGAAAAGCTTCGACTGACGGAGACCGTTACGATGGCAGTAACTCTTCTAAGAAAACAGGTCGCAGTCGTTATACCTGCAGGGTCTGAAGAGGATGTGACAAGGGAAGAAAAGAACTTCTTGGAAAAGTTCAGCAATGCACTTTTTGTAGGATTGTGCTGGGTAACGTTCATATAAGATATATCTACCTTTTGAGCCTCGATCTCCATGTTATCCAAGTAAAGTGTTCCATTGGGGGTCTTCCTGTTGATGTGGCGAGGAATAGTGAGAGCATTGGCAGCAGATGAGGATCTCGACAATTCGAAAAGGGTCACATCATTGATCTTGATAGTGACATGCATGAGAGGTACTAGCATAAAGCTCTGAGTGAGAAAAGCAGTAAACTGGGGTAGATTTGGAATCGTTCCCTGAGAGCGGTAGGGAAGATCAATGACGGTCCAGTTGTTGGACGACTCTCCCTGTTGCTTTTTGTAATGCAGCTGATCACCCTGATAGAAAAAAGACATTATTTGAGTTCCTGAATGAACCAGAGGCTCGTCAGTAAGCTCAAAGACGGAGTAAAACCCCACACCGAAGGCACCAATCTTGGATTCGTTCGGGTTACCCTTAGCAATCTCCTTGAGTCTACTCCAATCCTGGTCTTCAAACAAACAACCATTGTTTTTCACAGTGAGTCGATTAACGGGCCAGTTCTGGACTGTGTGAACATTGTCACGACCATAGGTGTCAGGTGTATCTGTCTGGAAGTGTACGACCACTGATTCAGCGCCCGCATCAGCAGAGTTCTGCAGAAGTTCACGGTAGAGAGCATAATCAACAGGATATTTAGTGAGCGTTCTAGTAATAAGAGCTCGGTGATTTACAGAGACGGTCTCTGTAGATGCCGAGTTATTTTTTCTGGCCGCATTGTAATCGACCATAGTGGGATCAGGGATGATGAACTCCGCTGAAAGCTAGCTTTATTGTTAATACCAACGACTGTACGGCTGAACGAACCTCACTGCAAGAACCGCATTCAGCAAGTGGATGCAAGACGCTAGTAGACTAATCCCGGAGGACGAAGTAGACCGATTTAATTTTACAGTTATCTGTTGGAGCTCTTTACAATTACTCAACTGAAGCCAAAGAAGATAAAGCTGTTGAGTTTACATGCTGACTGAAGAGCCAGTAATTTTGTGCCGAGAAGGTCGAGCCGATGTGCTGTAAACATCTCGAAAAATGAGACAATGACCAATAACTGATTTTCGAGCGGTAAATATTGAGATTGTGCGGTAAATCATTACTAAATACAAAGCAGATCCTACATTTTGGGGCTCTTTATTACATTGCTTGGTTTTCTGCCGGCGTGCGCTGCTCTACCCTCCTCATGCCTCTGCTGTGTTGCTGCTCTCTCAGATCAGCCGGGCGGGTGCTCAAAAGCCACTTCAACATCAAACCAACCTCATTCTCAACTTTAACTTTTCCACCATGGCTCAGGAATATTCTCGAATAGATGGGGGAAATCGAGGCGACTCATTTGAACTGGACTCGCTGGCAACGTCAGATGACTTGTCTGTTCACTCTGTTTCAGATCGTGGCCTCTCCCCGATCAGAGATGGAGAGTTTGATTCCGACAATGGGCTAACGGTGCCTGAGGGCTCGGGCCACAATAGATCGCTGTCCGTTAGCACCATTGGTGACTGGTATAATCTTACTGCATCAAGGGATCCGCAGACTGGTGGTCGTCTGGAGAGGCAGAAGAAGCTGTCTTATTTCCATGGGCTGGCTCTGGTTGTTGGTCTCCAGATCGGATCCGGTATCTTTGCTTCTCCTAACCAAATGAATCAACATGCCGGTAGCGTCGGGGCCTCTCTTGTCGTATGGGCAGTGGCAGGCTGTCTAGCATGGACTGGAGCATCATGTTTTGCAGAGTTGGGCTCAGCTATTCCTCTGAATGGGTCTTCGCAGGCATACCTGAACCATATCTTCGGTCCACTGCCTTCATTTCTGTTCAGTTGGACAGCATTGGCTATTCTGAAACCTGGTGGAGCTGCAATTATATCGATTATTTTTGCAGAATATCTTGGAAAAGGTCTTGGTGGTGAGTTTGCGTCCTCCTACTGGATCCAAAAGCTCATTGCGATTCTTGGACTTGCTGCAACCACCGGTCTCAACTGTTTTTCCACTCGTCTTGGTGCCCATGCCGGGTCAATCTTTCTTATTATCAAGGTTGCAATGCTGTCCGCCATTGCTGTCATTGGTATTGTGAATCTTGCTATTCATGCTCACAAGGGCTCGCTGCTCTCTTTGCGTGAGCACGGCTTCTTTGAAGGCTCTTCTCGAAACTTGGGCGACTATGCTATTGCTCTGTATGCGGGACTATGGGCTTACGATGGGTGGGACAATGTCAATTACGTCTCTGCCGAGATGCGAGACGCCCGTCGTGATCTTCCTAGAGTTATTAATACGGCTATGCCGCTTGTTATTGTTGCCTATCTATTAACAAATCTGTCCTACTATTCAGTATTAACGGACGACGACGTTGAACATGCCACATCGGTAGCTCTGACATTTGCTAAACTCATGTTCAAAAGCAACATCGCAACAGTCATATTCGCTATTATGATCTCTATCAGCTGTATTGGAGCCCTGAACGCGACTATTTTCTCTTCCGCGCGCCTTGTTTACTCTTCTGCTGAAGAAGGATTCCTCCCCGCCATGTTTGCCAAATTGAACAAAAAGCGAGGAACACCTGTTAATGCCTTTCTTTTGCAGGCATCCGTAACCACGATATTCATTCTGGTTGGGGAGTTCCATTCCTTGCTAACCTTTTATGGTGTTGCAGGATACTCATTTTACTTCTTGACCGTGTTTGGTGTCATACTGTTGAGATTCAGAGAGCCAGACCTCGAAAGGCCATACAAAACGTTCATTGCAACGCCAATTCTGTTCTGCTGTGTTGCTTTGTTTCTGGTTTCGCGCACCCTGTTTGAGAAGCCGCTACAGTCCCTGTTTGTGGCTTTGTTCATCTTCTCTGGGCTGATACTGTACTATGTTGTCCAGCCCTGGCCCCAATGGCTCATCCGTGTGTTTGATAAGCTCCATCTTCCTAGACCGTCACAAAAGCACTGATGGCGGTATTATATTCTTGGAATGTGTCCAGAATTTTGATATCTGACTAGGTAACGTCATTCTCATTCGTGATTTCATTATACGAATGTTGAGAATCATCAGAATCGGACAAATCAGCTGGCACAACTTTCCCGCCTAGCTTGACATCTTCAGCCCTCACGCTGTAATTTATTGCCTCTCTGGAATCCTTCAGCAGTCTTTCAGTGACATATATGCATCTGTGCAGAGCATTCTCGTTCAGCTCTGAGTTCTTTAGAAACTCAATATGGCTCTGAGTCTTTCTTCTGGCAGCAACTTCTATATGATCTCCACTTTCAAAAGTCTCCTCGTCTGACGCCAATTCTGGCGAAGAAAAGTAATCCATAGAGTCCCTAGCATCTACAATACCACTTTGTTTGAGTAGTTCTCCTAGCCTCCTGATTTCATCTCGCTGCTTCAGGATCCTTCGCTCCAGGTATTTGTTCACACTGAGTAGTGATCTATTGCTGATTTCTAGGTCTTCGACTCTTCGATCTGTTTTCTCGGCACCTGTAGAGTTCAGCGCTTTTATTTTGTACTTTGGAGTTGCGGTCTGCTCAGGGGTAGACTCGCTCCTAAAGGGCGCATTCGGCCGGCTGCGTACTGTCACAGTAGCGGGCACCTTTGGAGGTGTCATGCTTCTCCGCCTGGCATCGTTGACTCGAAAAAACCGTGGCGCCTCTGATCCTCCAGCTGCCTGTTTTGTCGCACGCTCATCCCTTCGAACGTACACTTTGGGCGAGCCTTCCATGTGTCTTCAGGGCGTGGAGATGAGTTTTGTCGGTGTAGGGTTGACAGAATAAATAAATTTCAAATGTGAAATGATAAAACATCACGATAAATCCACCACAGATTGTCTGTCCCGATGTACTTCCAGCTGGCCACATGAAACAGGGCCAAGGTAGTGTTTTGGTTTTACAAGAGACGTGTATGATAATATGTATGTAACTTGCAGTGGGCAACTTGTTTAACGTATTGTGTCAGTCGTGAAGGAAAGCAGCCATCCAGGTGAATTAGCTATGGTGCCAAACTACTGGCACCACTTTTGCTCTGGGTCATTCAGTTCAAATCGCAATTGGCATTAAATTATTCCACTTTTTTCACTATAGCTGGTACTATATTTAACCTATAAAAGGAGCATTTGCCCCCGATTCGTGCGCGCATCTCTAAGGGTATATAATAAACTTAGTCTTGAGACCGAGGCAGATGCTTGGTCGTCTCCATGTTGGTATTTCATTCCCCGTTGTGTAGCTAGAAATTATATTCTAGAAGTTCAAATCTCAAAGATGGTTTACAACTCATCTTCAGGAAGATACTCAACCTCATCTTCGTATTCTATGTCGTCTTCCACAGTAGCATTCTGATACTGCTGATACTCATTAACCAAATCATTGATATTGCTCTCTGCTTCTGTAAACTCAACCTCTTCCATACCTTCGTTAAGATACCAGTGCAAGAAAGCTCGTCTCTTGAACATAGAGTTGAACTGATCGTTGATTCGCTGAAACAGTTCCTGAATTGACGTAGAATTACCGACAAAAGTGGAGGACATCTTGAGGCCCTTTGGTGGGATGGAGCAGACGGCGGTTTGAACGTTGGAAGGAATCCATTCGACGAATTCGCCAGTGTATCGCTGCTTCACTAGAGCCATCTGGTCTTCCACTTCCTTGACACTGACCTTGCCTCGGAAGAAAGTAGCCACAGTCAAGTATCTTCCGTGGTGGGGGTCGGCGGCAGCCATCATGTTCTGGGAGTCAAACATTTGCTGAGTGAGTTCAGGAACAGTCAAAGATCGGAATGATCGAGAGCCAATGGAAGACAGAGGAGCAAATCCCACAGTAAAAAAATGCAACCGAGGGAAAGGAATCAAGTTGACAGCCAGCTTTCTCAAGTCGCTGTTCAACTGGCCAGGGAATCGCAAACAGGTGGTGATACCACTCATGACGGCAGAAACCAAGTTATTCAGATCAGCATGTGTAGGCTGATTCAACTTCAAGGTGCGCTGGCAGATGTTGTAAAGAGCCTCGTTGTCGATGCAGAAGGTCTCATCTGCAAACTCAATCAGCTGGTTCATGGAAAGGGTGGCATTGTAAGGCTCAACAACAGTATCGGAGACCTTGGGGGAGGGTACAACAGAAAAGGTAGCCATCATTCGATCGCTGTACTCTTCTCGGATCTTGGAAATCAGCAAGGTACCCATACCGGAGCCGGTACCTCCTCCAAGAGAGTGAGAAATCTGGAAACCCTGGAGAGCATCGCATCCTTCTGCTTCTCGTCGAACAACGTCAAGAACTTCATCTACCAACTCGGCACCTTCGGTATAATGGCCCTTGGCCCAGATATTTCCAGCACCGCTCTGGCCAAACACCATGTTATCAGGTCGAAACAAGTTGCCAAAGGGGCCAGAACGAACAGCATCCATGGTACCGGGCTCCAAATCGACCAGCACAGCACGAGGGACCCACTTGCCCATCTGTGCTTCATTGTAGTAAACATCGAGTCGCTCGGACTGCAGATCAGACTCGCCCTTAAAACTGCGCAAAAAAAGGTTAGCATCATTGTGTGTGTATGAGGCATGTGTCGTTTTGTGGCATCTACAGCAGCTCGACTGAGCAAGGCAATCCACATGTTTTTCTCACATTTACTTACGTGCCGTCGTTGTCAATTCCATGCTCCTCGGAAATAGTTTGCCTTGAGAACAGGTTAGCAGGAAGCTCAGCAAGCTTACATGTTTGTGAAATATTCAGACGTACCAAAATGCTGCACCCTGGAAAGAATATGTTAGTAGTGTTTACATGGAAAGAAACTTGACAAGCAAGGCAAAGGGGGCGGGCGCGAAGTACTTACAATTTGGTTACCGCACTGACCGGCAGACAAGTGAATCTAACGTTAGTACATAGGAAACGTCTGGGGAAAGGGGAAAGAAAGAGCCGACCTACAATTTCTCTCATGTTGCTATGTTATGAACCTCTTGTTGTTGTTTAGAAGAAAAATTTCCCAGGGGGGGAATGTAAACGACGCGTTGTGTTTTTGTGGTGTTTCGAGGGCAACAACGTATCCGTATGGGGTAGTGTTAGTCAGCAGACTGACTGCTGCTGCTGTCAGCCCCACGCTCACCCAGAACAAGCAGTATTAGTGGATCTCTTGTTCCAGTGGCACCGGCTATGCTGGTCCCGTGCGTTGCTTGGAGATGGATATTTTAAATAGCGCTCCACTCTTTCTACTCTGATTTCTCCACAACGTTATATTTAGACATTATGGGCTGGTCAATTCCTTACGGAGAACCCGTTGATCTCGGATACTGGGGCAAACAGTAGGTATCATTACATGACCCTGTATTCTGCAGGGGCCCTAGCCTGCCGGGCTGCCGGGCTTGGAGAGGGCCCTGGACGCTCATTTCGGGCAGCCATGCGCCCAAAGGTTCATGGTGAGTGAGGGAATAGTGGCACTAACGCACAATAATAGGACGTCGACAATTGATTGGTGCGAGGAGAACTACGTAGTGAGTCCGTATGTTGCAGAAGCTGTTAACACAGTGACCAACTCGGGTTTCATTGTCTTGGCTTTATTTGCGCTGACCAATGTTGTCCGGGATCGACTGGAGCTCAGATTCCTGCTGGTATCGCTTGGCTTCACCTTGGTTGGCATCGGCAGTTGGCTATTCCACATGACCCTGCGCTACGAGTACCAGCTGCTGGACGAGCTACCAATGATCTACGCTACCTGTGTGCCTTATTGGATTGTGTTTTCCTTTGGCAAGAGCAAACGGGACTCCATCAGGGTCGGGGCTGAGATCACCGTGGCCGCTGCAGTCTTGACGGCGGTGTACTTGCACTACCGCAACCCAACCATTCACCAGGCAGGATATGCTGTGCTCAATGTTATCATCATTCTGAAGAGTGTGCTACTCACGCTCAAGCATGTTCACGATGAGGTTGCCAAGAAGCATTTGTGGAAAACATTGATCGCTGGTGTTGGCACTTTTCTGCTGGGATATGCTCTGTGGAACCTAGATATTCACTTTTGTGGCACTTGGAGACATGCTCGACGGCAGGTAGGAATGCCCCTGGGTTTTTTGCTAGAAGGTCACGGCTGGTGGCACTTGTTCACCGGCACTGGGTAAGTATTTTGTTTTTGTGTGTTTTTGTGGTCATTTTCAGAGACTCAGGTGGGCCGGCCCTGCTGCTGCCAACCCAGGCTGGTTAAAGCCATTGCTTGGTGCCATGCTAGCAGCAGGCTTGTCAGGGTAGGCTGGCAGGCAGTCAGGTGCACAGGAACAGCAAGCGACCTCTAGAGTGCTATGCCTGCCCCAACTTGAATCTCTCAAAATATCTGCTTGTACAATGGCCTGCCTCTTCTAACTTTTTTTTCCCAAGTGTATATTTTTATGTGGTTTATCTGGAGTATCTGCGCCAATTTCTGCTCGGCCGCGAGGCAGATTATCAGTTCACATGGGTAGCAGGCGGACTACTCCCCCGCGTACAACTGAAAGAGTCTGCCAAACAGCGACTCGATAAGATCAAATCCAAATAGTGGTTCTGGCCCTGGGTATTTTTTTATTTTCCCCCTGCTGGGCTGGGCTGGGCTGCCGGCTGCTCTTACAACTGAATGTTTAGTTCTCTTAGCATTATATATGACCATAAACACCCCCCGTATCAGACAAGAATGATAGAAAGACACAGACAGGAGTCATCCAAATGAGCGGAAATGCGGAGGTCTCGGGTGTTTCCTTAAAAAAATTGAGGTATACTGGTATTCTGGAGTTAATTTCAATTGCGGTATCTCTGATTGGTCCTCAGCTACAAAGGGATGGCCCACAACTACGGATAGATACCGATACCTCCACCGCCGGACAAAGTGTGTATGTATTCGGAGAGTTAAGAATTTGGCATGTACATGGTTTAAAAATAAGAGGGGCCATGCTTGGACGGCTGTCAGGCCAGCAAGCAGCCCTGTTTCAAAGAGACGGATGTGTTCATCGTCGCACTCTACTGTTGAATGCTCTTACAAGGGCTAGGTATGGAGGAGACCAGGCTGGAGTGGTTCCAATTAGGTTTACTAGTAGTAGCAACTGTAGGGGTTGCTGTACTTTTTCAGTAATATTTTAAAACAAAACAGGCACATTCTACTAAACAGTGTACAATGGCTGATACCACGGCGGGACTCCAAACCAAGTCAGAGCACCCTCTACAATGTTTGAGAAACGAATTGTGATCAAGCGGACATGATGATTTTTGTCTGTCTCATGCGAAGCAGGTTTGCACACGTCCCAGATTATAACACATACGTACACCTGTAGATGCACTTAACACGAATCTAGTCTGAAACTGCACGAATTGGTGTGCCTTGACAAGCTATCCTTGCCAGGCCGGGTATGGGAGCGGCTGGACAGAACACCACCAGATGACCAGGCGCCGCACCGCATCGAGCGTGCCCCGCAAAACTAACAACCCACCGGCCCATGGCCATAGCATGGCTCGAGAAAAAAGAGCTGACCTGACCGTGCAAGTCTAGTTCTCGAAGGACCCAGGTAAACAACCAGCCAGGCTGCTGGCAACTAAATGCTGGGTGCAAATCGTGCGATATTTTTCCACACCTCGTCTGCCTGCAGCTGCCCAAACCGGGAGAAATTATAAACTGCCTTTCATTTCCAGACTTTGCCTGAAACACCGCAACAATGGTAGGGCGCGAACAAGGCTAGAATCTCGGTTTGTATGGCGACAGGCCCCGACATTGTGTGCGGCGCTCCGGTGTGTGCACAGAAACGGCGGTCTTTAGGCATCGCAACGGGAGCTGCAGATAAGGCAACGCACGTAGTACCAACCAAAAACCACGGTGGCAAGCCAGCAGCAGAGAGAAAGAGAGAGTACCCAGATCTGATCGCAAGCAAGTAAATATACAAACTGGCTAAAATGAACAGAAGAGCTGGAGGCCGGGGCTCACAGACATGCAAGGCATTGTTATGTTTTTGTTATGCTTGGCAAGATTGAAAATACGATAATTCTAGAGCGTGTGGCGCAGGGTCCACCACCAGCTGACCAATGAGACATGGCTCAATTCAAGCCAATGGGAACCCCGGTATATTGCTAACGGAGGTACCCCATTTTGCCAAATTCCGCAAAGTACGAAAAAATACAAGGCCTGGGCCACATCGACCGGCCCCGGTATCACAAATAAATACGCGTCGACGGGACGGACGGACAAATTATTCCTGCCTGTCCAGATAAGAAGTGACGCTTGCTATTATATAACAGACCGTTTCTCCGCCACCCCCCTCGAGCATTCTGGTTCACTACAAACTTGTTTGGGAACTTCTCGATACCTTTTCTATTGTTCCGCGATTACCATACTGTAGGCTATCTTGTGGTTTGCTATTGTTGCGACTTTTCTATATATTTGGCCATTGTACTCCCCCTCTGGCTTCCGCAATCCCGCCTTTTTTCTTGAACTTCACTTAGGAACTTTCGGTCCCTGTAAAAATAATTCCTTTGCAATTCTCTGATATTTTTCTTTGAATTTTTTTTTTCTTTTCGGAGAAGGTTTTATATTTGCACCCATCTCTCTGGTACCGCCTCCCTCAAAATTGACTTGGTACTAGTCGATTAATTTACTTTGCGCTGCACGCCATTGACTTGTCATTACATTCGAAACCACCAGCACCCTCTACCCCCGTTTGTGACTTTTTAATCTTTTTTATTTATTTTTTTTTATTACTGGCACTTGCACTGCTCCTTTGCACGGCTAGTAAGTTTTTCATATATATTTTTGATAATCCTCTTGGTTCTATCTAAAGGGTCTCACAATCAATCATGGTTCTCGTCGCTATAAAACAGGCTCTCCTAGGAAAGGAAAAGAGCAACGCTCTTTTGCCCACTGCTCGAAGCTACGACACAATTGGCAATAATGAAGATAGCCCCTACAACAGCAGTAGCTCGACCGTGATGGACGATGACGACAGAGATGAGACTGCCTCTCAAACCACAACTACGTCTAGCAACTTCAGAGAAGGATTTGTCAACCCCCGAGTGATGAGTGATATTATTATTGGCCTGAGCGATGGTCTCACTGTGCCTTTTGCATTGACGGCTGGTCTGTCTGGACTTGGAGACTCCAAGTTGGTTATTACTGGTGGCCTAGCTGAGCTTGTTTCTGGTGCTATCAGCATGGGTCTCGGCGGTTACTTGGCAGCACAATCTGAGACGGAATTCTACGACTTTCAGGTGTCTAAGGAGCGAATTGCCTTTAAGGATGACCCTTCTGGTGCCGAAGAAGCTGTGCAAGAGGTGCTCAGCGAATACAAGCTGTCCCCTGAAACCATTAAATGCATATTGACTGACCTCGAGTGTAATCCCCGAGAAATGGTTGACTTTGTCACCCGATTTGGACGAGGTCTCGAGGAGCCTGCTGAAGGCCGACAGCTGAGGTCTGCTTTGACCATTGGTCTGTCATACTTCCTCGGTGGTTTTGTTCCCCTGCTGCCCTACTTCTTCTCTTCGACTGTGGCTACCGGTCTTTACATCTCTGTGATTGTTATGCTTGTCACTTTGTTTGCATTTGGTAGTCTGAAGACTGTCTTCTCTCTTGGTGCAGAGTGCGGCAAGACACATATTATTATTAACGGTATCAAAATGATGCTCATCGGAGCATTTGCAGCATCGGCGGCCTGGGGCTTGGTTCGAGCAATTGAATAAAGCTATCAAGCGGTGAATGATTTAGTTCACTGCATTTTTTATTAAATTAGTTACAAATAATAGTAATGGAAAATATGTATTTCATTTGGTCATTTTTGGAGGTTTTTTGTACCCCTGGTGAGTGCCTGGTGATGGTGTTTTTGTTTGTTTCTTGGCTTAACTGAGTTTGTTGCTGGCTGCTTCTTTGTAGATGGAGGCTCCGGTGGGAGGTGATCAGCAGCAAAATAGCCATGACGGCAAGCTGTGCCCAATTTCCGTCTATGGTGGCCCTCTTGCAAGGCACTAACAACTGTTTACAGTAATGAAGCCATTATCGGCTTGGCTGGAAACGGCGGTAGCGCCGGTATCCTTTTTGGCCGTAACATAGGTACACAGTAAGAGTAAGAATTGATTCTGAATACTCACTTATGAGCTTGTTTGAACCGGCATTGTCCTGGATCCTCCGGTACCGAGACTGCTGGGGGCGGCCACAGACTAGCGGCCCAAAATTCAGGCTATGGGCTAGTTCGGATCTTTGACCCGAACATGCTGCAAAGCAAGCAGCCAAAACGGATGCTTCGGAACGGAGGTGGACTAGGGCGGAAAGGGGATGCAGAAGCAAACCAGCTGGGCATGGTACAGGAATATCCGTGCCCTTATGCTTAGAAAGGACCAATGGCTTGGCTAGCGGACAGAAAGGGGGTGGTTGGGTGTGGCCTGTTTGTTACACATCAGTGGGACAACTTGGCCCAAACTGTAGCAGAAGCCTGGGGTAGACGAATGTGGAGAATTTCAGGATAGCAATGGGCCGAGCTGTCTACGGTAGGCAAAAGGGGGGTGCAGAGACAAGGTAGAAACGTCTAACAGTACGTGAAACAACACTGAGCTGAATAACAGTACAGGGGCTGCTTGGCTCAGGCAAGTGGTTTTGTCAGAGGGTGTATCTCTAAAGGAGTACACAGTGCGAGCCTAATCGATCAGATAATAGATGTGTTGCTTCACAGAGAGGAGGAGGTTTCAGCCGATGGGAGCTAGAGGAATGAGTAGGGGGTAAAGGTGGCCAGGTGTCGGTGCACCGACGGGCAAGCTGGGCCCGAGCCCTGCTAGGCTGCACAGTGCTGAGAGGGGCAGTTGCCGGCCAGCCCAGTGCAGGGAGCACAGGGAGCACAGGGGACCACCATTATCACCCCATTATCGGCTTAGGCTCGACGATAATGAGGCAGATGTCATGTCCGTGGCCAGAATCCTAGTCCCGTTGGGCTTTGTTCTCTACGGCCGCTATCGAAGAGAGAAGGAAGCATGCTAGATGCTTGTTCCATCAGCCGCTAGCCGCATTGAGTGCCATTCATCTTTTTGGTGGACATGTGGACATTACTTTTGTGCATGAGCCAGTAGTGGAGCTAACGGAAGGGGATGCGGCACAAATGCACAGCAGGCTCATCAATGGAGTGGGCAGAGCTGATCGAAGAAATCGGGAGAGCCGCCGCTGCCTTGGAGTTTGATGCGCTTGTCCAAGAGAAGGTTATCGAAACGGCCGCGATTGGTTTTGGCTTTGTCGTTTGGTGGTATTTTGGCTGGTGCAGCTGGCAGGGACAAACCTTATAATTAAGCCAGCCGAAGCAAGTAATGGCACCAAAGATTGAATCTCAGTGCCGTTTTAACGTTTGAGAGAGGAGCCAAAGCGCAGTAAATGGTCTAGTCGAGCACTGCAGCTTGGTGGAGAGCCCGACATGCAAGGCTCGGAGTTGAGGGGATTTTCATTTCATTTCCGTTTCCATTTCGACTGAGAAGGTGCGGTGCAGTGCAGAATTGCCATCCCCGGAGGGCTAGCCAGGCCAGCAGGAGCCAAAGCAATGTCCAGGGAAGAAAACAAAATAGCTTGTACTACGATATGAAGAAGAAATTAATTGACCTCGCGTAAACCCGGACTAGCGGTCTTACGCTGCCTTATTCTCGATCATAGTGTATGCAGCGATAGCAATCTTGCCAGTTGTATTACCTGGCTAGCAAGCCTCATAGCCATCCCTGGGCTGGGCCGGGGTGCAGGCGCTTTGCAGGCGCCGGAGTTTGTCGTTTCCTTGTGGGTGCGGAGCCATACTCTCGATCACTCACACCCCTAGTCCATGCACCCCAGACAAAAGATGCATGGGTATGGCCCTGTAGCAGAATAGCGGAGCCGAGTGAGCAGTTTGGCAGTGCGAGAGTAGAAGACGGGGAGTCCAAGTCCGAGCCAGTCAACTGCGGTCTTGGCTGGCATTTCCGTTCATTATTTGTTCATAGCATAAAAAGAACAATGCATCCACTCCTTAGTCCTCGGAGAAGAAACCTATCGCTACATGGGTAACCATATAGGTCTTAGGTCTAGCTCAATTCAAGATAACGCAAACAAGGCAAGGCACACACGCACACCCACAAATCGGAAACTATCTAGGTGCAATCCAAGTTACGCTAGGCACCAGCTAATTGACAACTTAAGAAGCAGTAGTGAACTTTTTTTGTTTTGAGCATCAGCATCCTCGTTCTTAATCTTCGAAGAGACGAGCGAGCGAGCAGACGCCCGGAACGCAGGCACTCACAACATATTACACTCTCGGCTGCGCAGCTTCTCACGCGGCCAAGCGAGCCTTTGCCTTTGGTCAGCAAGCACGCGCAGGCGCAACATAACGTCCCTGCCGGGCAAATCCAAACCAAACCCTTCCGGCGGTGGTCAGGTCCTTTTTACAAAGACGAGCCGCCTCAGCCGTGGACCTATCCCAGTCCAGCACTGGTTGCCCATCATTGCCTGTTGTGAGATTCGACACTGATCCTGTTTCGGTTCAGTTTCCCGCATCCCGGACCAGGATATACTGGGGGCGGACTGCAGGGCTCCAACCGAGATATTTCACCTACCGGTATCCTCCCACCAACGTCCACCCTCGGTGAAGTGAGCTGAAGCAGCTACGTAAATTGGCATAGACACAAGAGAGGTGCCAGGAATAAGCTAGGAAGCACAGGATAGCAAGGAAGCGTCTGCCATTTAGATTTTTAGAAGCATCTTTTGCCCGGCATAATTTCAGATTTTGATTGCCACCATGTCGTCGTCGGCCATTCCCATTGATATTTACCGCAACTCTGGCGGAAGCAGCTTCAGTCCAAACACCCAGGTACCCCAACAGCCCCAGAGGTTCCGCCGCGAATCAATGGCACATTCACAAGGCATGGGCGGAGTGTCCTGGGGAGGCATGAGCGTTGGCAGCTGGATACGAGATGAGTAAGTATTGGCACTTTTGGCCCGGTCCTGGTCGTGGGCTTAGCAAGCAGCCACTCATAGTTTGTGTGTGGGTTTCCATCCACAGCTACATTTCCACATTTCCTGGGGGGAGGGAACCCAAGACAGGACGGTGGGCCGAAACGCCCAGGCTACAGAGGATGCCACCAGACAGGTACTTTTTTACGCCAGGCTTGTTTCTAGGTGGCGCCTCTCTGGTTGGCTGCAGTACCGGCCTATTTTGGCACCGCTTAGTTTCGGGTTCGCTTAGTTATATTTATGGTTGGTTACTAACTACTTTTTTTCACAGAGTCATGTTTAACATGCCCAACGCTACTACCATGAACACCATGTCCATGAGCCCCATACAGTCGTCATCATATCTGCCGAATTTGGAAGCGGACTTTTGCAAGGACTATTCGTGTTGTGGTCAAATGTTGCCCACTCTGCACGATCTTTTACGGCATTACGAGGAATCGCATATCTCACCGTCGCCCCCCGTGGACCCTCCCGTTCAGCTCCGTCGAATGCAGTCTCTAGAGGCGGTTTCCACCAACGAGGTGTTTCTGAGCCCGGTATCGTCCAACAATCCCGCAGCACCCCAGGCCGCTGCTGCTGCTGCTGCTGCCATGATGATTGATGAGGACGATACAGAAATGTGCATTGACGACCCTGCCCGTCACCTCTATGTGATGGAACGGGGCGAACATAAACCGTTCAAGTGCAACGTTATTGGTTGCGACAAGACGTACAAGAACCAAAATGGGCTGAAATACCACCGGCTGCATGGACACCAGAATCAGACTCTGCATTTGAATGATGATGGTACCTATAGTGTTATTGACCCGCTGTCCAATGCCCCGTACCCCGACGGCATGGGCTTTGAGCAAGACAAGCCCTACCGATGCGAGGTATGCGGCAAGAGGTATAAAAATCTCAACGGGCTCAAGTACCACCGGGGCCACAGTACGCATTAGAGGAGAGGGAAACTTTTTAATTATTATTGGATATGCATAGACTCGTGGGAGTATTATTCGATTTTCATGTTTATTAAAACTGCTCTGCTCTAATATTGCAGTTCTCTTTTTTGCCATTCCCTTTTTTTTTTTTTGGTTTCGTATGAAGTGCGCGCGCTGTGCGGACTAGGGCCAAGCTCCGGCATGCCCATGCGATTGAATGTAATGGCATTCTGCATCCGGTATACTGGAAAGGACTCTAATCCACACTTGCACGCTGACACACTTGCGTCGAATATAGCGCGCGGTGTTCAAGTTTGATCTGCGTGGTGTATAGACTGGGCCGGTAATTATTGACACTCGGAGCACCCCGACATTGTTCACGGCAGAGCCGAGCAAGTGCTGATGCAGCAAATAAAAATGTGTATCCTTTTTACAGGTGCACTGTCCGGTGGCTGGCTATTCCTTTGGAGAATCATGCGGCCCTGGCACGGAGATATTGGTTTTGGTTTAGGTTATGTATGTTTTTAGGCACTAATAAGTTAGTATTGGAGATAGTTTTTTGTGCTCACTCACTCCTTTGGTGTTCATACTGGAGCTGATGGATTTGGAGGAGGTTGCGGTTCGATCTGATGGGCACTGCAGCTAATATTGACCAGATTGGCAATTGCGCATGGTGGGCGCAGAACCTGCAAAAAGTCTAGTTTCACTTAGAAACCTAGCGATCCCCTAGACACGTTACTAGGCACATGGAACATGTCTTGGATGGGCTGGAAAAAGGGTGGATGCCGTACAAAACCGACGATGGATTTTTGGTTTTAGCCTGTGGTTTACCTACCTCGATGCCATATTAGCGTCACGGCGTAAACACCCCCCATTTAGAAAAAAAAACCCACTCCTACATCACCACATGGCCAAACTGGTTATATGCCACACCCAGCTATGCAGGTATGGAGTTTGCCAGACGCACAGAATAATCTTATGAGGCTGCGAAAAACTTTACGGGGCTTGTGTGCACTCAATTGCAGCTTAAAGTTTTAGGGAGGCTACCCCAGCCCAGAACCCCAGCCCACGGCCGTACCTTGGTTTCGGAAGAAACTGAGCGAGAAATGAGTTTTTACAGTTCGAAATTTGTTTTATTTTGCCCTGGTGATCTGAGCAGTAGCCCCAATGCTTGTCTGTGTCCATGCGCTGGCCTAGCCATTCCTGCCCGTTGCTTGCTGGCTTGCGTACAATTCGAATTGTCTGCATTCATCTGATCCATTGCCGGAGCCTGGAGCCGAACGAACCTCAACCTCCTGCACAAAACCCCACCGCCGCCTGCCATCCCATCAGTGGGGGTTTTGCTGGAAAAGCCAGCTCGCTCTCCGTTGCTTCGTGGCTCCGCGTAATCCTGAGCCCAGGAGTCAAGTGCCACATCCCACCACCCTCCTCTGCGAAAGGCATACGCCATTCTCTTCTTGTAGAGACCACATTACGAAATGGCGATTTTCCACCGCAAAAAGAAAGACTCCAAGTCTGCGTCTGACGAGCAGGCCGGAGGCTCTCCCACCAGCAAGCGCAATGTCTCCGCTGCGTCGCACACGTCCTCCACGGGCCCGTACGAGAAGTATCGTGCTGCGACTCCTCCCCAGACTGGCCCTGGCGGCGGACCTGCTGCCTCGCCAAACTCCTCGGCCAACACGTCGGCCAATGCTGGCGTAAATGGCGCTGGACAGGTTTCGCCAGTTGCTGCAAGTGCTGGGCCTGGTGCTGCACAACCGCAGCAGCTCCAGCACGTCCAGCCAGCTCTGCTCCAGCACCCTGCCCAGCAGCAGCCTCTCCAGCAGCAGACAACCCCATCACAGGCCCAGGCACAGCAGCTGGTTGCCCCTCCACTAGACTCCCTGGCCACCCAGTACCCCTGGAGCAAGCACTTCATATCCAATGCCTCGCCGTTTCCGCGATATGGCCATGCCGCAAACTACATTGCTGCTCGCGACGGAGAAGTGTTCGTCATGGGTGGGCTCAAGGGCAGCAATGTGTTTGGTGATCTGTGGGTGATCGAGAGCGACACCCTCACCGGCTACCTGCTCGATACCGAGGGCTGCCCCTCGCCCCGTGTCGGACATGCGTCCCTGACCCTGGGTAACGCATTCATTGTCTTTGGTGGTGACACAAAGATTGAAGAAACTGACGAACTTGACGATAACCTCTATCTCCTCAACACCACTACTCTCAAATGGACCGTGGCCAATCCCTCGGGGCCCCGCCCATCGGGACGCTATGGCCACTCCATCTCCACAATCGGCTCAAAGGTCTACATCTTTGGTGGCCAGCTCGACGACTACTTTTTCGACGACTTGGTCTGCTACGATTTGACCAAACTCAGAAACCCAACCTCAAAGTGGGAGCTCATCACCTCCAGCACTCCCGCCCCTCCTCCAAGAACAAACCATTCCGTTGTAACCTACCAGGATAAGCTCTATTTGTTTGGTGGTACTGACGGTCGGTTGTGGTATTCGGATACCTGGGTCTTTGATCCCGCTGACAAGTCCTGGACACAGCTCGATTGCAGTGGATTCCTGCCCGCTCCTTGTGAGGGACATGCTTCCACCATTGTTGGTGATATCATGTACGTTTTTGGTGGTCGATCCGCTCAGGGCGACGATCTGCCTACTCTGTCAGCTCTCAAGCTGACCACCAGAAAGTGGTTTACATTCCAAAATCTTGGTCCCGGCCCTTCTCCTCGTGCTGGGCATTCCATGACTGCCTTTGCCGGCCACAAAATCCTGGTCATGGGCGGAGAGTCCGCTGAGAATGAGGAAGACTATGACGCTGCAAAACAAACAGCTGTGTTTGTCCTGGACACTTCGCGGATTACTTACCCAGTCGAAAAGCCAGTTCAGCTTGTGCAAACACCAAATATGGCTGGTAATAGCACATCTACCGCCCCTGCGCCGCCTGGCATTCCGGCAAGTCAATCTCCCCCCGGCAGAGTTAGCTCTCCCTTCAACAACCAGACCACCAACGGCCCACAACGATCCACCTCTCCTTTGGTAGCTGCTTCTTCTCCCGGTCAGGCACCCTCTGGAAATGTCCCACAGCCTGGCATGAAAAGCTCTCAGAGGGTTGCCTCACCCATGAGTCTAGCTACTGGCGGATCTCCTCGAAACCTGAATGGTAGAACCCAGTCGCCCTTGATACCCCAGCAAAAACAATTCGAAGGACCGTTTACTCCAGTCTCTAGCGGAAGCACCTCTTTCACTGATTCTAGTAACACGGGAGCAGTCTCGCACGCCGGTGCTGCTGGTGCTGCCGCACTAGCTGCTGGCGGCGCTGCTGCCCTTGCTGCTGTTGGTACAAGTAAAAAGAAGAGTTCATCCCTTACGGGTTTTGGCCCTAAGGGTATTCAACTCGCTTCTGAGGAGGAATTGGCTCCTAGAACTCTGGGATCTCCGTTGACAGGAGAAGCTGGTACACGAGAATCTGCACGCGAGCATTCTATTATCAACTCGTATGAGGATGAAGAGGAGACCAAATCGACAGATTACGAATCTGCAGATGATCAATCTGTAGAAGACAAGGCAGATCGCGCCATCCCCAAGGAGGCCGCATCTACTCCTGAACGAAGAAACAGATCTGAGAAGTTCAGGCAAGATTCCCCTACCACTCCCACCCTTCCGCTTTCCTCTACCGAAATCAGTCCTGAATTGCAGAAAAAACAAAGCCCGGTCAAAAATGCTGCCAGCGCTGTCCACAGTATGCCTGGTGCGTGGCATTCTGAGGCTACTTCATCCTATGGAAGTGTGCAATCTCTCGGCAAAAACTCTGACAGGGATGTGGATGCTGTGGCTGCTGCTGATTTCACTGAGAAGCTCAAAAATACTTCACTAGACGACGAGCCTATTGTTACCGGGTCTAGAAATGTGTCACTATCTAACTCTGAAAATACTGTAGAAGGACCTGCAGATTCTTCTTTTACACGAGATGAATCTTCCTCCTTGGACAGTGTTCAACAAACTGCTGAGGGATACCTGGATTTGGCTTCCAATACTCCTAAGGTTAGCAATGCTAAGAATGCTTTCGGTGAAGTCAGCACTAAAGCATCAAATGTATATGCTGGAACTGTCTCCAATGGATCTGATGCTGGTAACAAGGCACTGGCTGCCGCTGCCGGTGTCGGTGCTGCAGCTGCCGGTGGAATTGCCGTTGGTGCAGCTCACCTTCGTGGTGACAAGAGCACTGCCTCTAAACCTTCTTCTGCTACTTCTACCCCATTGGCTGGTGGTATTGGTGCTCAATTTTCAAGCAGCCCTGCCGTGAAGAATGTGAATTCGCCCTACTCTAACAGCCATATTCTGGGTAATTCTCCTAGCAATATTGTCGCCTCACCTGTTGGCGCATCTGCGGATCCTTCAACATTGAGTAAAACTCGTGAGCTTTCCTCCAATCACTCGGGTCCTGAAGATGTGACCTCTACTGCTAACAGCCCGGAAGAAGTCAAGAATGTCGATCAGGCTCTGGAGAGGCTCAAAGCCTCCAACTCCTGGTACGAGTCGGAATTGGCTATTGCAAAGGATCAGGGATTTGTCCCTAACACTAGACCTCCTGTAGATGTTCTCAAACTCCGAAGGGTATCCCAAAGAATTACACAGGATAATGCTAACTCTCTATCTGAGAGAGATATCTTGGTTGCTGCCCTTGGCGAGTTGAAGGAAGAGCTCCAGCTCGTACAAAACAATGTTCAGGCTCAAGCCGAGTCTGCCTCTCAAAAGCTCACTGTCATTGAAAAGGAAAGAGATCATTACAAGTCTCTTGCTGAAGCGGCTGGTGCAGTTGGTGCAGTTGGTGCTGGCGCTGCTGTTGCAGCTAATATTTCTGGCGATCATATCAATGGAAAGGGCATTAATGGTGGTACCTCCAAAGAAGCTCTTCCAAGTTCTGACTTGTCAAAGAAATTGCGAGACCATAATGACAAATTAATCCTGCTGGAGCACGAGAACTCAAAGCTCAAAGCCGAGCTCGAAGGCTTGCAATCCAGAAACAAGGAGATAGAAACAACCTCTGGAGAACATATTAGTGCTTTGACTGCTGCTGGTGCAGCTGTTACTGCCGCTCATCATCATGTTGATGATTTAACTCGACAAATCAATACTCACACAGAAACAAATACGGCACTTAAGGCAGAAAATCGGCAATTGAAAGAGCAGATTGCCCAGCTGCAAGATGATCTTGAAAATTCAAAGTCCGAAGCAGAGCATCACCGTTCCATTGCTGAGCAGCAAGAGATTAGCGCCCGACACGCAAATAACGCTCTCACCGCTGGAATCGCCTCGATTGCATCTCACTGGACTGCTAGAAACGAGTATTACACGAAGAATTTGACTCAAGCATCCAGTGCTCCGTCAGAGAAGTCTCTTCGAGATGCTCTGGCCAGCATTCGGGAGGAGCACGAAACTGAGACTGAGAAACACAAGGATGCTCTAAACAAGGCTCTTGAGCAGATCAACTCCCTTCAAGAGGAGCTTGCTGCTGCTGACAAGAAGCATTCTGCTTTACTGGCTCTGAAGAATGACCTTGAAGGTGAACTGGAGGGTACTCAAAGCCAGTTGGAGACTCATTCAAGCGAGCTCGACTTGCACAAGACGCAGGTGAAGGAGCTGAATGAAAAGCATGAGGCTCTCACAAGCAAGTTTACTTTGCAAGGAGAGGCTAATAAGGCTGATTATGAAGGCAAGATCAAGGATTTAGAGGCGACCCATGCCAGTAAGTACAGCGAACTTGAGGCTGATTATGAGAAATCACTGCAGTATTTTAAGAATCAGGAAACTGCTCTCAGCAAGAGTCGAGATGAACTGAGCAAGTACAAGGAACAGAACGCCAAGATGCAGACCAAGCTTGATGAGCTATTGCTGAAAGAGAAGGATGGTGTTGCCGATCTCAGCAGCCAGTCTATTGGCTCTGACTTTGGAGCCAGCCCCAAAATCAATCAGAGACATCTTGATTTACAAATGAGAGACCTGCGAGCTCAAGTTATCATTCTTCAGGAAGAGCGAGACGAACTCAAGTCTCGAACACTGGAACTGCGAAAGGCACAAATCAATCACAACAGTGATTTGGAGTATGCTGAGACCGAAGCTCACAGGCTTGCTGACGAGAACAAGAAATTGGAGAGCAAGCTCAATTCTTTGCTGAAGGAATCTCAGGAGTCCCCCATTGATCCCTCATCGGGCCAGACTCTGGACAGCTTTAGCTCTGAGCTGGAGAAGCTCCGGCTGGAACGAGAGAAGCACCTCAAGCAATAAGCGAAGCCGAGCCCTCAAAGCCCCATATAAAAATAGCAAAATAGTGATGATAATGATTGTGTTATATAAAGTGGACATTTACCAGGAATAGTGCAATTTGGTGTACAAAATCAGCAATTGTCAGCATGTTCACAGAGACGATGCTGTGAGCGACATTTACTGTGCGGCATTTATAATACGATGATTAGATAGATAAGCCCAGCACACTAGCTCTCGAGAGGCTCTGGAGGAGCGTAATGCCGAACAAATCCAACCACCTGCTCTATATATTGCTTCTGGTTGGGGACGTAATGAGAGCCTGGATGACTGAGGATTGTAGGCTTTTCAAAATATTCCGTGAGCTCAAGAGATCGTTCTTCGGACACAATTGTGTCCAGGGTGCCAATGACATGCAAAGAAGGGGTGGTAATTTTCTTCTCATAGTACTTCTTACATTCTTCAGCGGCGATCTTAAAGCCAGAATAAATGACAGCGAATTTGAGATCGGGTCCATCGGGGTTGATTTCGGTCTTCCAAGCAGCAGCGAGCAAACCTGCCAAACAACCACCCTGCGAGAAGCCCACGACACCGACAAAAGGGCCATCTTTTCTGACACATTCCTTCACCGCATCAAAGGCTGCAGTAAGCGAGAAAAGATCTGGGCGGTCGGGCGCGTATCTCCACCATGCTAGCATCTCCTCAGTCTGCGAATCTGGCGACTGCGCTGCCGGGCCAGCCTCTGCTGGCTCAAGATGTAGTGGACCGTCTAGGTAGACGCTTTCGTAGCCGCATTTTTGAAGCAGTTTTCTTAGTCCTGACGACTTTTTGGCGAACAGAGAGGCCGACTGCGTATATCCATGCACAAATAAAATCTTTGGCTTTACCATGGTTGTGACTTAAGTGATTGTCAGAGTGGAGGTATGTGCGGGCTAATTAGGAGTTGGATTTACTAATTGGCGGATTAGCAGCGGTGAGGCTGGAAAATTTCATCCAAAAGAATTTCCGGGACTGGCAGATCAACTTCACCCACAACTATGAAAACATTGTTACGACGAGCTAGTCGTCTGAATTACTCAGGCCGCAGAGATGCCGCAGTATATGCGGAGCTTGTCGGCGAGACATCGAAAAAGGTGCCTATTCTTGAGTTTGTGCCGGAGGGAACCGTAAGGCCCCAACAGCCCAGGCAAAACAGGTTGGCTGACGAGACTGTCAGAGGTAAAACTACCGGAAACCAGCTGGTAACGCTCCCTTCTGTGCTGGCAGATGTTATCAGTCATCATACATGGAATGTTAGTCCTCCAAAAATGCGAGAGAATACAGCAAAGTACTACCTTGATCTGCAGGACCCTGAAGGCGATGGCCATAGGCCCACAGAGACTTTGCTGGATGTCGAGTCACATATGACTGGCATTTTCCTGCAGAATTATGCGAGCGCATATCATGTTTTGAATGAGCTGAAGAGAAGACAGCCGGACTATGTGCCTGGAAATGTGCTGGAGGTGGGGTTCGGTCCCTCACATGGCATTCTGGCACTAAACGAAGTATATGGGAAAAAGGACAGTACACAATCTGAAGTTTCAGACAGAGAAAGTGAAAATGAAGCATCGCAAGTCAAAGATAAGCATCTTCGGATGGCTACCATTATTGGTCATGATGCCATGGTGAAGCGAGCAAGATCAATGCTCAAGGCGCAAGGCGATGATTCGACCAAGGTACTCAATCAGCTGCCTGGCAATGAGCAGACCTCTAATTTATTTGATCTCGTAATTGCAACACATCAACTGGGAACTAATTTGGAGAAGTGTGTCAACCAGCTAACGGAGCTGCTTGCTCCTGGGGGATTCCTGGTGTTGGTAGAAAGGGGTGATCCGTTCGGTTTTGAACGGATCGCTAGAGCTAGACAGATCATGATTCGTCCCGAGAACCACAATAACGATACGTCTATGGAATCGAGAAAATTTGGAGCATCCAACGTCCGAGTGGTTGCCCCGTGTACTCATCAGGGCAAGTGCCCTCTTCAAGTTGGAGTCGATGCTCGATCCAGTGGATCAAACCCTGGCTTTTTTCATTGGTGTCATTTCGCTCAAATGGTACAGAGGCCGAAATTTGCCCAGGAACTGAAAAAGGGCGCTACTTTGAGCCAAAAATGGGTGGAACCTGGTAAGGGACAGGGAGGGAAGAGTTTGTCTGGCAAGGGCAGACCTGGTGGCAGGAGTTACGAAACGGCTACGCACAGTTATTTGATCGTCGAGAAAACCAAAGAAGGTGTTTCAAGTGCTACGAAAACTGAGACTAATAGCGGCGCTCGTATTATGAAGCCTCCTTTGAAGCGAGATAAGCATGTTATCATGGAAGTTTGTGCTCCTACTGGCCAGATACAGCACTGGACGGTTACTCAGTCGTTCTCCAAGCAGGCATATCATGACGCTAGAAAGGCTACAGGCGGTGATCTATGGGCCCTGGGCGCGAAAACCATCCAAGAACGAGGCGGAAACAAGGCAAAACTTGAACGGCTATCGTCAAAGAACTCTGAAGGAGGGCGAAAGGGGCCGAGCAACTTCATCCCCAAGAAGAATCTTGGTAGGGTCCAGAGCAAGATTGAAGAGAAGGCCTGGAATAGACATGTACGCAAGGAGAAGAGGAACCTGGATGGAGAAATTGAACATCTGGATGAGTTTCTGGAGGTCATGACCGAGCAGCAGTCCCCTAAGAGTAACAAAAAGCGACAAAATCCTACTGTGGAAAATGAATAACTTGGTAATTAGCATTACCTATTACTCTATTGCGGAAGAAAAATGCTGTTGCTTTAGGAAGCTTTGTCTTTGCTGACACACGAATAGCAGTAATCCAAGGCAACCTTGCTCATTACAAACTGATGAATAATTTATTGTTTAAGATATGTCATAAAGTGGCACACTATCCACTGGTGCTTCAATGATAAGGTGGACGGTATCACTGAAGAGTAGATACCAGAAGAGTTGGAAATAGCTCGAGAGAACTTGTGGGCCTATTTCAAGGGGCTGAAGCTCAATGGCACCAGGATATTGGACTTCATGGACTTGATGAGTTTCACAGTCTCATGAGTGGTGTCAGCCCAGCCAGGAAGCTCCCAGGACTTGTCTCGACTGAGCTTTCGGTGTTCAAGGTCCGCAAACTGCCAGAGATGATGGACCTGGTTAAGAGTACCCAATTGGGTGAACCAAGCGCCTACAGGCTCCATGACCTGTCGACGAACCTCGAGGCCCTTTCTCCAATGCTGCTCCCATTCTAATAGTTTTCCAGCTTCGACATCGTAAGTTCGAAGCTCAAAGATACCACCGAGTTCTCGGGGAGCGGCGGTGCCACCCCAGAAAGAGAATTCCTGCATGAGGGAAGACTCTCGTGAGCGGAGAAAGCCTCGCAGTTCGCGCAAATATTCTATATACTCGGGGTCCTTGTGGATCTGGGTCTGCGTGTGGTGGAATCCGGGGAAGCCCTGGTACTCCCAAATGTGCACCCAGGTATCCATGTCTCCGATGACGGTTCGCCAAGAGCCGACGAGGTGGACATCGTTGCGCGGGTCGTTGGCAATCTGAGGGTAGACTTTGGTGACCAAGTCCAGGTAGTCGGTGCTTTTGCCCGGGATGGTCTTATGCACGCTCAATTCGTGAACATATTTGCCACGCATGAGGGTCTTGGAATAGCTGCTCTCGATTTCCTTTTGCTCCTGGCGGGTCTTTTCAGAACCATACAGAAACGAGCCAAAGAGGCCCTTTTTAATCAGGCCCTCTGGGATATCTTCTTTGCCAATTTCACGCAACTTGGAGTCGAGCTTTTTGTCTAGGGCGTTAGCATGATGCTCATGGATTTTGTATATAATCAACGCAAAGCAGCAAATTGGTTGCTTGCATGTACATAGTATAAAGATAGGTCTTAATAGCCTAATTGCATGGCATTGCATGTTGGTTAGTACATACCCTCTTCGTGCGAGTACTTGCTGAGATCCACGCTTTTGATCTGGGCAAAGGAGGGAAGTCGCTTGGTTCGGAGAATAAGAGAGGATCGCATTGTTGACACAAAGGTTGGTGGAGATTAGCCAGACTTATAAAGGGTGGGATAGTTTGGCTGTCCAGCTGATGAGCTAAGCTATCTACCCCGCATGATATCAAATCAGACCCTGAGGTGGGCCGCATCTCGCAGCCAGCACGGGATCCGTGAAGATCAGTAATCCAACCTCAGCATATTTAGAAAGCGAAGAAGCGTTTTGCACTTATATTGAACCAGAGTTGACTTGGCCAGAGCCTTTTGACCGGCCTGGTTCTAGTTGTGCTGTGCGGTGTTGTCTTATGGCTGTCTCTGTATCCAGCTGCGAGTTGCGGCCGACATTTGTGAGTGGGGCACGCTAACGAGCCAATACTGCACGCCAGGCCAATGGCAAAGCTGCTAGAGTGAGCGCAGCACGGCTGGCGAGCGGAGCTGCCATATCTTGCCAGACTATCTGAGTTGTTCAGTTATTTCACGGGAATAGAGACGAGTCACATTCACGGGGGTCGACAGCTTTCCACCCTCATCTGTCTGGCCAATGGCTGTGTGTTGCGGTTGGCACGGTGCAGTGTATTGCTGGTACGCTTTGTATTGTAGTGCTTGTGAACTGAATATGAAAGTTTCTGCCTGGCTCCAGTTGCAACTTTTTCTTCCAAAATTATTCACACATATATAAACGACACCGCACATCTGTGCATTTTTGAAGCTAGCATCGTAGACTGGCGATTCTGACACTGGGCATGGACGCACCAGAAGTAGTTGCCTCGGACGGCCTCGACCGTCTGGCTGACGTCTTTTGTGGATCTCTTGCAGGAGCAGTCGGCAAGGTATTCGAGTACCCCTTTGACACAATTAAAGTGCGACTGCAGAGCCAACCAGACGGTGTACCATTGCAGTATTCAGGGCCAATTGACTGTTTTAAGCAGAGTCTTCGTGGTGAAGGAGGTGCCCTGAGTCTGTACAGGGGTATCCTGCCCCCAATCATTGGTGCAGCAGCAGAAAATGCAACTCTTTTTGTGGTTTACAATGCCGTGATTGATATGGTAGGCAACTCATTGGTTGCTGGAGGCATCAGCGGTGTTGCTGCCAGCTATGTGCTGACTCCTATTGAGCTTGTCAAGTGCCGGATCCAGGTACAGGATGTTGATCGATTGCACGCCTCCCGTGAAGGAGTTGTTCAAGTAATTCGGTCTATTGCTAAAGAGGGAGGTATTTTAACCTTTTGGCGGGGCCAGACTGGCACCCTACTGCGAGAAGCGGGAGGATCAGCCAGCTGGTTTGGAGCATATGACTACGTTGGAGGCCGATTGCGATCCCGCAGAGGTGCAGCTGATGGAGAACCTAACACAGTGAGCGAAAGCATGCTGGCAGGTGCCTGTGCGGGAATTGCGTACAATCTCTCGCTGTTCCCTGCAGATACGATCAAGAGCCGAATGCAGACCAATCTGGATCATGGCGAACCACGGGGTTTCTTGCAGACCGGCCGATCGATCTATGCATCGGGCGGAATCCCTGCATTGTATAGAGGATGCGGGATCACCATCTTGAGGGCAGCCCCGTCCAGTGCGATCATTTTTCTGACTTACGAGAAGATCAAGGGTACCTGGAGCTCCTGGCGCAGCGCCCCCAAAGTCCTTCTGGACTAACCAACCTTGAGTGTTGCTGAAATACTGCTATGCGTTTGATAGAGCATTAGCCAAGTATTGCAGCAACACTTCCTATTACAGAGCATACTTTAGAGCATACTTTTACAAGTCATACTGAAATGACGCTCATTTGTGAAAGAGCCATAATTTGCATCATTTAAAAGATTCAGCAGAACAGACTTGAGCCAACCTAGCACCGCATTGGCCCGATCCCATGATAAATAATCCCCCGGACTTTATTTTGCAGCCCGTAATGGCAACAACGAAAAGTAGCGACGTAATGAAATTTTTCTCTTATGCTAATATGGGATATGAAATGACCATGAGGGGCCTACTGTTTGGGCTTCTTTTTGACCTTGTCCTCCTGCAGCTCCACTTTGATGCCCTCTAAGCCCTTCTCCTCCAGGAGCGTATTTATATAATCCTCGACGTCATCACCGACATCGCCCTGAATGATGATTTCATCTTTCCCATCAGGAGTCTTTGTGACCGAGGCACCAGTAGCAAATTTGGACGCAAACGTTTTGGCCAGCTTCTTGAGATCAATCTCAAACACTTCCAGACCCTGGATAGCAATGACATGCTTTCTCTTGTTTCGCTCGATACGTCGAATGAGCACCTTGGAGCTGAGCTTTTTCTGAAGTTCTCGCTCGGCCTTGGCTTCCTCCTTGGCCTGCTGTTTGAGAATCTTCTTCTCCAGTTCTTCCTGTTTTTCCAGAGACAATGTGGAGGTTGCAGTTTCCAGGGCGTCGACCCCGTGGAGCTTCTGGAACATTTCGGGGTCGTTTTTCTCGAGCCATTCTTTGCATCGTTTGAAGGCGCCGCCAAATTCGCAGTACTCAGGCGGCAGTGAGCACACGCCACAGTACACAATAGTGGTCATAGCGAAGGTCTTTGTTGGTGGTGTGTGAAGATGAAGAGGGAGGAGGTTCAAGCAAAAGCGAAATTTGGTGATGCACCTGCCAATATTTTTTTTCAGCCTCTTCTAACTCACTTTGCACACCAAAGCCCTCTGCCAACATTATGTCCAGGTACGAGGTTTATTCGCCCGAGGGCCTACGAGTAGACGGGCGACGCTGGAATGAGCTGCGACAGTTTCACTGTGCAATCAATACGCATCCCAACTCGGCAGACGGGTCGTCATACGTTGAGCATGGAGGAACCCGTGTGATGTGCGAGGTCAAGGGCCCGCAGGAGCCAGAAATGCGGTCTCACTCTGATACTGACAAAGCATATATAAGTGTGAATCTGACGGTAGCACCATTCAGTTCTATGGAGCGCAAGAAGCGGCTGCGTACTGACAAGAGAGTCCAGGAAATGAGCACCTTGCTCCAGCGAACATTCGATCAGGCCGTCCAGACGCATCTATACCCGCGGACGGAGATTGCTATTTCGCTGTACGTACTGGCACAGGATGGCGGGCTGTTTTCGTCGTGTGTCAATGCTGTGACGCTGGCTCTGATTGACAGCGGGGTGCCGATGTACGACTATGTGAGCTCGTGCGCAGTAGCTCTGTACGATACGACTCCACTGCTGGATCCTAGCGTTTTGGAAGAAAACGACTTGTCATTTGTAACTCTGGGAATAATAGGAAAGAGCGACAAAGTCAGCATGTGCCTGTTGGAAGACCGAATGCCGCTGGATCATATGGAGAGCATTTTGGCCCTGGGGGTCAGTGGATGCCACAGTTTGCGAGAGCTGATGGACAAGGCTGTTCGCAAACACGGCCGCGAGCGCCTTGAGAAGCAGTAAGAGGCTTCTCTTCTATAACTTGGGATTGTTTTGGCTTGGCAAAGACCTATGACATTCTTGTACTGCGCTGAATTCCATTGTCATCCTATTTCTCTCAGTAGTGCCCAGGTAGGCTGCCGTTCCGGCCGATCCCATGTTTCAGCATTTCAACACAGCAAAGTGTCGTCATGGGCTCTTTCAGTAGAGCGTGCAAACTGGAAGAAGCCCGGAAAAAAAAATTTGCACAGCTTTTGTGTAACTCATGTAATGAATAATGTTTATTGTAGATGAATAAAACCATGCGTTTTTGTCAATTGTATGTCTCAGTTGCGCACAGTTCCGCTGGCACCTGAACGCATTTCTACCAGCCCCCAACCTCCTCCCATCTTGTCGACATCACCAACATGCCAGACGGAGACAAGGAGTGAGTAGTTCGACACAAAGCACTCCTTTGTACATACTAACTTATACTACAGATTCAAATCGTACGCTCCGGTGGTCGGCCGTATCAAGTCCAAGCGTTGGGTTACCAACAGCAACAACTATGACGGCGACGAATGGTAAGTACCACTGTTCCTGGCCAATCTCAGGCAATTTCACCACGCGCCCACGCATGCTAACTGTCGCCAGGGGCGACAAATACTATTATTCGGATGAGGACGGAGAACCAGAAGTCCCACCTATTCCAGAGTTGCCAGAGGTGCCTGCAGACGCGTCAGTAGTGAGCGAACCTCTGCGTCTGGGCACCTCTGCTCAGCGCCAGCTGCCAACGGAGGAGTCTGAAGAGGATTCGCCGCGTGATATTGATGCCCATGACAATGCTGTGGCCGATTCGTCGTTTGAGCAGGGCAATTCTACTCTGGACGCTACTGTCCCTGCATTTACCGCAGAAGCGGACGCTGTGCCTGAGCCAGCACCGCAAGGGCAGCACTCTCAGGCCCAGCCTGCACAACACTATGGGTCTAACCAACACGTTGTTGAGACTGACAGCAAGCCCGTGTCTGCATCTCAGACCGATACGGAAGGCGAATATCCCGATGATATTTATGGCTACTATGAGAATGAGGCCGAGAGCGAGCGTGCTTCTTTGGCAGAATCTGCTCATGCTGCTCAACCCACAGAGCCGATTCAGAATGGACTCAAAAAACTGTCTTTGGATCCCCTCTCCAATTCCAATTCTTTCAGTCACTCCTCGTCTGTGCTTCAGCCAACAGCTACTGGTGCTGATGATGACGACGATAGCGAGGATGCTCCTCCGGCTCGCCAGGGCAGATGGGCACCCATTACCGAGCCTACTACTGAGAAATCGGAGACCAAGCCTACTTTGGAAAAGCCTACCGTACCTCATATCACCACGGACTTGGACCACACTAGGTCTTCAGAAACACCGCCTCCTTCCAGTTCGGCCACACCACAGTCCCGGCTCACCAGGGAAATTCTTGGAAGTTTTGAAGAGAATCCGAGCCACGGACAGGATGAGAAAGATGCCGCCGATGAAAGTATACCTGACCCGGAACTTATGGCTTTGTATGAAAACTCCAGCCAGTTCTTAACTAGGCCCATTAGCCAGTATGACTATGGGAACATGATCAGCTCCTCTACTGAGCCACTGTCTATGCATAAGAGCAAGAGCAGCATAGACACCACAAACAGCACCAACTCAGGGCTGTCTGGTTATAATTATGACGCTAAAACTAGGCCGCTTTCGGTCGTTAATCCTGATATCCAAGGGTACTCCGACACAGAGGACACTCCAGTGGTTGACAAGGGCAAGGGCCAGTTCTCAGACACTATTCCTCGACAGGCCGATTATGAACAGAGCCAATATTACGAGGAGGCAGCAGAGACACAGGATGTTTCAACACCAAAGCCTGAAGATGTCACCACAGTCCCCAGCATAATCACCACCCAGGCATCCCCAGACCAGGCCGCGAAACACCACACTGTTTCTGCTATTGCTGGTGTTGGTGCGGTGGCAGCTGCGACTGCTGCTGCCGTAGTAGCTGGTCAGTCAGCTGCTGCAGGTGCATCAGGCCCTCCATTAGCTGGCGCTGTCTCCAAAGAGGCAACCCAGGGCCCTCCCATAAAACACAACAGCGGTACCCCCCGACTCAATCAGTTTGAAGACTTTGACTCTGACTACAGCCATCTAAAGCAAGAGGAAGCAGATACTCGCGAACTGGATGTCGCCAACAATAGCACAGCTGCTCGACCGATTAGCCCTGTACACATTGCAGATAAATTGGAGCCGTCTAAGGAAGTAGATACACTTAGTGTTGCGTCTGCTAACAGTGCTGGAAGCAATGATAGCACCAACAACACAGTGAGAAAGTACGACGAAGACGACTCTGATGACGAACGATCTGCTTCACCTGCTACTCCTCCTATGTCTGGACCAGCTGGAGAAGCACGCCGCGGATCCTCAGATGATGAAACTACAC